>CM038676.1:561802797-562402797 GCA_021605205.1 Aegilops longissima | reverse complement strand
GGTTATGATTCTATCCGGTAGTGGTTGATCGTTTGACCAAGGTAGCTCACTTCATTCCGTGAAGACTACCTATACCGGTGCTAAGTTCGCCAAGATATACATGACCAGGATCGATGTCTCGCATGGAGTTCCGAGGAGTATCGTGTCGATAGAGGAACACAATTTACCTCAAAGTTTTGGAATCGATTGCATGAAACTTTGGGTACGAGGCTGGAATTCAAGATAGCTTTTAATCCGCAGACGGATGGACAGACCGAGAGAGTCAACCAGATTTCGGAGGACATGTTGAGAGCTTGTGTGCTAGACTATGGATCTAGCTGGGATGATAATTTGCCATACGCAGAGTTCTCATACAACAACAGTTATCAATCGATCAAGATGGCCCTTTCAAGCTCTATACGGAAGGAGGTGCGAACACCATTCTTTGTGGGATGGTGTTGAGATCGATCGCTTTTGGCTCGATCTTATCGAGATTCCAAGAGAAAGTCAAGCTGATTCGGATAGACTCAAGATAGCACAATCGAGACGTAAGAGTTATGCCGACAAGAACGCAAGGAAGTAACTTACGAAGCGGAGACCGAGCATATCTTCGTGTATCCTCACTTCGTGGAATCAAGAGGTTTGGTGTCAAAGGAAAGTTAGCACCCGATTCATTGGCCCGCATAAAATCCTCGAACGTCGTGGAGAAGTTGCTTACAAGTTGGAATTGCGGAAGGATTGTCCGGAGTTCATGATGTCTTCCATGTTTCTCACCAAGAAGTGTCATGCCGACATGGCCGATATTCCGTTGAGAGACACAAAGGGCCCCTAGAGGCCATACAACTTGATAGTGATCTGACTTATAAGGAGAAACCCGTCCGAATTCTCGAGACTGCGAATAGAGTCACCCGCAGCAAGATCATCAAGTTTTGCAAGGTGCTGTGGAGTCATCACTCCGAGGAAGAAGCCACCTCGAGCGAGAAGAAGACCTTCTTCGAGACCACCCGCACCTATTTGTTAGTTAACCCAATCTCGAGGGCTAGATTCATCTTAAGGTGGTAGGTTTGTAACATCCCAAATTTCCTATTTGGAATGTTTTACAATTATAGCTAAGCATCTATGCATTCTGTTTGAATTTGAGTGGCATTTGAAGTTTTGGGGTTTTGGAATTTGAATTCAAATTTTGGTAATGGGAATCATTTCAAAAACTATATCTGATAAATACTTGAGAAAAAGTATGAGAGGAGTAAACATGACACTCCAAAAATATCAGAGGAAAAACATTGCCAAAAGTTTTGAATTCAAACTTGAGTTTTATTTGAATTTGAAAAAAATGAATTTTTATAAAGTTTGGATTTTGCCCCTGGAAAAATGTTCAAATGATAGGGAATATTCCCCTGATCATTTTGATATATATATGTCCTATATAAAATATTTATATTTTAAATATTATCTCTGTTTTTATTTTTCAAAAAAAATAAAATTTGAAAAAAAGAAAAGCCCCTGGGCGCCGGCCAGGCCAACCGGCCCAGCCAACACCCAGGCGGCCCACCGAGCTGCCCACCAGCGCCACCAGCAGCCCAATGAGCCGACCGCACCCCCTCGCTGAACCCATCCTGGTCGGCCAACCGACCCAACGCGCCTCTCCCCACCGCCAGCGGCCCCCACCTCCTTCTTCCCCTCGCCACGCCACTCGCGCCGCGCCACGCTCACGGATCGAAGGATCCGGATTCGCCAGGATCTCGCCGCCGGCTTGCCCTCGCCCAAGCCGTGCACCCCCTATAAATACCTCCCCTCACCCCATTCCCCCTCGCCTCACCGACCTCTCTCTCCCTTCGCACGCCCTCGCCGGAGCCCGAGAGCGCCGCCGCCGCCATTTACGCCGTTCCGACTCACCCCGACCACCCCGAGCTCCACCAACTCCACCAGACTCCACCCTCGTCGCCCGCACCGCGGAGCACTCCGCCGACGCCTCGACCACCGGAGACGCCGAACACTCGCCGCCTCGAGCCGCCGCCGCCGCCGATCTCCTAGAAGTCGCCGAACCCTCCCCGCCGCCCTATCTAGTTCAACGGTGAGATTAGAACCTCAAGGGTTAGGTTATTATAATAGACCGGTCCGGTTTAGTTTAGTTCCGGTTTAATTTAAGTTAGAGTTTTTATTTAAACCGGCCGATTCGTTTAAACCCTAGGCCCGTTTAGTTATATTACGCCCAGGGTGTTAGTTAGGCCCATTAGGCCATTTTTCTTTTATTTTCGTTTTCTGTTTTAATGTAATAGTTTCAGATTTGAAAAATTCATATCTTTTAATCTACTTAATATTTTTAAGTGATTCTTTTTTGTTGGTTTGCATTTCTTATAGTTTCTGTAGAAAATATAATTAGCTATGTTAAATTTATTTAGAATTGCTTTATTTTAGATTTAGTCAGAATAGTAAATCTGTTATAAAATGAGTTAGGAAATTTATTTTTAATGATTCTTTTGTCCCAACTTTGTTTTGACATTACCTAACCGTAGGAATTTATTTGGGCATTTTAGGTTTAATAAAAATTAGTTTTAATCAGAATCATGCTATTCTTAATTAATTAACTAGCTACTGTTTTCCTATTATTTTAATTAGCAAATAAATTTAGTTTTCACATGTGATTGATTATTCTAGGTTAGTTTCTGTCACTTTAGAGCATGGACTTTTATTTATAATAAATAAAATTTTTATTTTATTTTTCTTACTAAAATTTGCTTTAGGCCTAATAGGAGTTTTATAATAGCTTTTAAATTAATTCTTTTTGCTCCTAGTTGCATAATGCATTCTTTTCTGTTAAGTTAACATAAACCCATGCTTAGGTTATGTTAAGAAAATTTTTGTTATATAAAAACTATTTTTAGTTGTTGCTTGAAGTAGGAAAAACTTTGAGTTGGATTTCTTTGAGTTTCCATTGGGTTTTGATTCGTTTGTTTTGGTGTGTTATGTTACTATGCTATTGTGTTAAGTGATCATATGCTATATGCTTATTGTGATTATTGTTTTTCTCGGTAGAATTTCCGGAGTGCGAAGCTTGCTACTACGAGTCCCTAGCTTACGAGGATCGTCAGCAAGGCAAGTCATTGATCATGTTTTTCCTTACAATACCTATGTTTTTGTTGCCTTAGAATTATACCTCCCCACCATGCATGCAGTAGGTGAAATTTTGAAGTTACTGTTCTTGAGTAGTATCATGTGGTAGGATGAACCAATTCCCCTTGTTACCATGACCCGGGACGTAGTAGTTTAATTTTGCTCTGCTCATAGACGGGATTGGTTGAGTGAATTCATAAGAAAGATGCGAGAGTCAAAGATGATGACAACCCCATGAACTTCAAGCTCAAGATGGACTTGAATTCACTCATCGGGTGGAGGCGGTTGTGGGCACCCTGGAGAACCCAAAGTGGTTGGCCGGGATGCATGGAGAAGCGCCATGACATCTTGCGGAAAGCTTCACCCAGCCACGAAGAGAAGGATGGATGCCCCATTGACCGGAAGCTTACTGTGCAGCCGCAAGCCATTATGGGCTCGCTTGGTCAACCCTAGTTGTGACGCTGGCGGACGGTACTACGAGATGTAGAAGAACGGTAGGATTGGATGGGTACGGCAAAGGGCGTAAGAACTCTTCGGAAGACCCTGTTTCGTTCGTCCCGTCTTCAAACACCATGAAGTGCGAAGAATTAAGGGAGGGAACGATTCTTGCGGGTAAAGTGCGCAAACCTCTGCAGAGTTAAAGATCTAATCGATTAGCCGTGTCCCCGGTTACGGACAATTTGAGCCTCTGGAACTTGGAAGTATTCGGAAATCTCAACATTGTAATTAATAAATTAATTGAGGGGATTATGACTTAATAATTTGGGAATGAGACATTGGTTGGCGGAACCATCTCAATAACTACCAACAATTTTGTAGTATTTGCAAGCAAGTCCACTGTAGTAGGGAAAAATTGGCTTTTCGCAAAATGATGAAACTTAGAGTCCCACAGCCAAAATGCATATAGTGTTAGTAATTTTATTATTGTTATTCTCTCTTCATGACTTGCCAGCATATTCAAAATGCTGACCTACACGGCTGCAACATCTTATGTTGCAGAGGAGTATTCCGATTAGGAGTGAGGCTACGCTCCGCGCTTGGCGATTGCCCTTTGGAGTCGGATGGACTCGCTATTCTTCTACACTTCCGCAGTTTTACTTAGTTTATTTCTCATGAGTTGGCCTTCGGCCGAATTTATTCTATTGTAATAAAGACTCTATATGAGAATCGTGTAATAAATTCAGGTGTGATTGAACTTTGATTATTTCATCGATGTACTGTGAGTACCAGCATGATCTTGGGATGGTACAGACACAGAGATTTGACCGATTTTTGGTCAGGTCGCTACAGTTGATATGCCATATACCCGTATGCATGGAGTTGCCAGGATACTCGTTGGTGTGGTGAGGGTGGAATATATTCCGGATTTTGTGCCATGGTCATATGACGGTCTGAGCTATGATTTGGATGTTGAGGTTGAGGAGACTCCTCTTGCAGATAGTAACATTGGGGACATGGATGTTGATACGACCAAGGATGGTGACGGAGACGAGAATGGTTACCAGGGGATGGACGGAAATCCCAAGGACCTGTCTGGGAAGAAGGCATCGGCTGGTAAATCCTCGCAGTCGACTAAGCCGGGGACAGACAAGGGTCGGCCTCCTTGTCCACTCCGGCGGCCTCTCTCAGGTTTGGTTCGTTCCACGTGGCATCCATGCCTAGTAGCTTGTGGAGCGATCGTGTGGAGATGGAGGATTCTGATGTTGGATTTCCTTTGGAGGTGGTTCAGGATCATCACAGACAGATGGTGGTTGAGGATGTACCGCAGCTGTCACCGCAGGAGAGGCGAGTCACCCTGAGATAACAGACACCCCTCCTTCTCAGTTGGAGGGCGCCCGGTTTCCTGCGACTCCTCAGCCTCCTCTTGCGACTGGCTCGACACAGGTGGTGTCCATGCTGGTCAGTGATGTAGATCAGATTGGTACTGGTTCTGACGCCCTGGCTGATGCTTCAACGACGGTCCAGCCCGGGGTGTCGCCCATCGCTTCTGACTCAGTCGGGCATACGGCAGGCGGCCATAGACCGACATGAGTCGCTCTGGAGGACGTTGTCGGTGTCAAA
This sequence comes from Aegilops longissima, assembly GCA_021605205.1. Classification (NCBI taxonomy): domain Eukaryota; kingdom Viridiplantae; phylum Streptophyta; class Magnoliopsida; order Poales; family Poaceae; genus Aegilops; species Aegilops longissima. The sequence continues at coordinate 562,397,643 of CM038676.1, read as the reverse complement.
ATTGGCGGATCTCGGGTAGGGGGTCCCGAACTGTGCGTCTAAGGTCGACGGTTACAGGAGACGGGGGACACGATGTTTACCCAGGTTCGGGCCCTCTCTATGGAGGTAATACCCTTCTTCCTGCTTGATTGATCTTGATGATTATGAGTATTACAAGAGTTGATCTATCACGAGATCGTAATGGCTAAAACCTAGAAGGCTAGCCTGTATGACTATGGTAATGAGTATATCCTTTCCGGACTACACCCTCCGGTTTATATAGACACCGGGGGAATCTAGGGTTACATAGAGTCGGTTACATAAGAAGGAATCTTCATAGTTGGTCGCCAAGCTTGCCTTCCACGCCAGGGAGAGTCCAATCCGGACACGGGTACAGTCTTCGGCCTTCATGTCTTCACAGCCCACCAGTCCGACCCATATATTATAGGCCGGACGCCCGAGGACCCCTTAGTCCAGGACTCCCTCAGTAGCCCCTGAACCCGGCTTCAATGACGAGGAGTCCGACACGCAGATTGTCTTTGGCATTGCAAGGCGGGTTCCCTTTTTTCCGAACTCTAAGATAGTCTTTGGACGCGATGATAGTATCCAGACCTGTCACACACAACCATAGAGAGAATATAATTTTACACGAGTCCACTCCGCTGACAAACTTTTGCAGCCGGACATCACGCCCGACCGGTCATAATTCCGGACCGTTTTGTGCCCGACGCTCCACGTCCCGAGACGCGGTTGCCATTGGCACGTCTTGTCAAAGCAGAGATTGTGTCCCCTTATCGTGGGATTCTCATCAATGCGGGCATGGGAAACCAAACCGTGCCATTTATACAGGCCTTCGGAATAGGCGAGCCTTTAGGGCGAGTGGGGAGGCGCTTGATATTCGCGGCCTTTATAAGGGGATAAGGATTTCTTTCTTCACCCACACCCTTTCTCTTCTTCAGCCCTTCCATCCTTAGCTCTAGCACCCAAGCTTTTCCTAGTCCGAGAAAGTACTCCAAACATGTCCAGATCCGGAGCTGGAGGCAAGTGGATGGCCTCCTCCGTTAAGAAGAAGGACATCAAGGAGCTCCGGAGGCCAGATACCTGGCCAAGGAGATCGCTCACTGACTCCCGGTCAAAGGACAGATCGTTCCTACTCCAGAGCCCCATGAGAGGGTTGTGTTTCTCACACATTTTGTCCGCGGGCTGGGATTCCCTCTCCACCCATTCGTCCGCGGACTGATGTTTTACTACGGGCTAGACTTCCATGACCTAGCCCCTAACTTCATTCTCAACATCACGGCATTCATTGTCGTGTGCGAGGCCTTTCTCCGCATCCCACCTCATTTCGGTCTATGGTTGAAGATCTTAAATGTGAAGCCGAAGGTTGTGAGCAGTTAACAAGTAGAGTGTGGAGGCGCCATGGTGGGAAACATGCCCAATGTTACCTGGCCCGAAGGCTCCTTCGCGGAGACGGTGAAGGGGTGGCAATCGGGGTGGTTCTACATCACTGAGCCGCGCGACACTGACTGGGCGGCGGCCCCCGAATTCTGATCCGGAATCCCGATGCGGCTCACCTCCTGGCAAGAGAGGGGCCTAACCTGGGGTCCCTCAGACGAGCTGACTGGGCTCCAGACGTGCTTCCAGAACATGATAGACAGGAAAATCAAGCTTGTCAACGTGATCCAGGTCATGCTCGTTCATCGGGTCCTTCCGTGCCAATGCCGGACTTGCTGTCTGTGGGAGTACGATCCGGCCAAGCACCAGACGCTACTAGAGATCTTCAGCACGACACATGAAGACATCTGGAAAGTGCTCTTCAAGGCCGGCGAGACGCCACCGCCCACGACCGAGGATCGCGGGCTCAACTTAAAACACCAGGCTAATTCGGTAAGTTCTTTCATGTTTTCAAGGTATACCCTTTACTAGCATATTTTGAGGAAAAAGCCTAAGCCTTCCTATCCATGTTTTTAGGCCTGGATCGAGGTAGTAGGGGGGATTAACTGTCCGTCTCCGCTGCCCGAAGACCCAGAATTCCCCTTACTGACGAAAATGCTGTTTCTAGCACCTTATGAGGTGCGAGAGAAGACGGCCAAGAAAGCGGCCAAAGGGGCCCGGAGGGGCCCTCACCGAGAAGGCGCTTCGGACGTGATGTCCGAAGACGAGACTCACTCTTCGTACGCCGAAGATGATGATGAGGAGGAGGAAGAAGAAGATAATTCCCCACCTGAGGCGGGGAGGAAGAAGAGAGTGGCCTCCACGAACCTGGAGGCGAAGGCGCCCAAGAGGGGGAAAGGCTCCTTCACGGATAACTCCGCATGGGACGTCAATAGCAGTCCGGAGCGACCTCCCCGGACCAAGCCTCGGGCTGCGTCGTAAGTATCAAAATCTTTATGCACGCCCAAACGTCTGGCCTTTCCGCCTTGTAATATTGATATGTTTGAATCATGTTATTGCAATCCGGCCCAGGACAGTTCTCCGCGATCTTCATCAGAAGGTTCGCTGGACCCAAAGGAAAGGGCCAGCATGTCGCCGCCGCCTGCTTACTCTCCCTCGACCAAGGGTGATAATGAGGAGGTGTCCCGAAGGGCCTCCTCAGACCGGGGGAAAGTTTCAGAGATCACCGGGGTGGCGCCCCAGGATAACTCCCGGGCCATCGGACATATGGGGAAAAAGCCAATGTAGAGACAGATAATGCGGGTCGAGTTCTATTCGACCCTCAGCCGGACTCTATTCCGGAGACCTATATGGCTCCGGAGTCTGGCGAACGGCCTTCCCCGAAGAGAGGGGGTGGGCTGCTGGTGACCTCTGTCCAATCAGAGGTGCCGGATCATCTACTGGAAGCGCTGCAAGGTGCCTCCATTGTGGATGAGCACCATGCCCATATGGGTATGGTGATCAAAAAGGTTCAGTCTGCCAAAAACGGACCGACCGAAGCCTGCGCTAGCCTTCTAACAGGCTTTGAGGTGAGTAATGTAATTGTAGGAAGAATATCACAGTGTAGACAATAGCCCCTGATGCTATGTTCGATGTCCAGAAAGAAAGCCGAACAGAGGATAAAAAATAATTTTTGCAGGAGTCTAACATAAGGTGTCTATGTGAATAAGCAGGCCTCATGGAGGGCTGCTACCGCTCAAACCGCGGAGGTCTCCGGACTGAAGCAGAAACTGGAGCGGGCCGAGGAAGAGCTCGGCCTCGTGAAGAAGCAGCTGGAGGATAACCAAGGTATGCAGTAACCTGCGTGTATATTGAAGAATAAATGGTTCAAGCTGACTAAAGTGTCATGAACTTTACTAGGGGCCACGACCGAGGTGGCGGGCCTAAAAAAGGCGTTAGCTGAGGCCGAAGAAAAAGCGGCCAAGGAACGTGCCGCACGCGAGAAGAACGAGGCCAGGGTCAGCAAGATTCAACAAGAGCTCCAGGACGCCGTCAAGAAGTACGAATCCTTGGAGCATGATTCTAGGACACAAGGATCCGAACTTGCTAAGGCCTGCAAGAGCACGCAAGATGCCCGAGCCGAAGCCCAGAGCGCCCTCCAGGAAATCCAGGTGGCCAAGAAGATTGCGACGGGTAAGGCTTTCACTATGCAAGGAAAGTATGCAATGGAAGCGGTCCTTGTACTTACCCGAACTTGTGTTTTCCAAGGGTGTTTACCGATCTGCCGCGCAACGTATAAGATGCTACCGAGTTCTATCGGGCCAAAGAAGGGATGTCTACGGGGAAGCTGTTCTGGTCCCAATATCTTGGACCAGAACATCCGGTGCCCTTTAGCGACCAGTTGAAATAGCTGGTCGAGCAGCACAAGTTGGCCAAGTTAGCCATGAAGGACATGATAGTCCGGCTGTGGCCTGGCGAGCCCGTGCCCGGCAGCTACTTTGGACTTGTGAATCGGCTTGTGAGTGCCTGCCCACGGCTTGAAGTCGTGAAGCGGTCGGTCTGCATTGAGGGTGGACGGATGGCATTCGCGCGCGTCAAGATGCACTGGGAAAAGATGGATGCCAAGAAGTTGATGACCGAGGGGCCACCTGAGGGCAAGGAGCATCGTCGACCCGAGCTGTATTTCGACGGTGTCCTGGAGGGATCCCGCCTTGTGGCAGAGCAATGTGCGAAGGACGTGATATTCCCATGAAAACCTTCAAGTTGTCCTGTAATATGAAACAAGATCGGTATGTAATATGATGCTTGTGATTAAATTTTACCTCCTGTGCGGCCGTTTATTAAAATCTGAGGGTTGACCAGTCGTCGGCTTCTGCCCCCACGTAGATAGTACGGGGGTGTTCGGGATAAATCTAAACACTCTTTACTCTACATTCTGGTCCTTAAAGGAGGTGTTTAGCGCAACGAACAAGGCAATCAGACTATACGGCCTTTATTACCCTCACTTAGCCATAGGAGTTTGACCATGAAAATTTCGGCGAAGCCTCTGGTGTTCGGAAGGCCAAACTAGGGGCGTTATACACGCCTAATCGGAGAAAACCGATTCCTCTCATAAAGCGGAAAAAATCTCTAGGGATTTGAGACCTCTCGAACAGCTGAATAGCTCTCGCCACATCATGATAGTCAGTTTTTGGCTTTCTCTACTGAGGTGCCTCGTCCGGAAGAACCGGGACACAATCGCAGTAGTTCTTCCTTTACTACCCTAACCGATATAGCAGAACGTAAGGTAGCAAACACAGGAGCCGGGCGACCCAACTATTGACCAAAGACATGATTCGGAGCCGATGCATATAATGCTATAAGTTCGCGGTGCAAACTGTACTGTAAAAGTGTTCGGACTTTTGTTGCCGTAATGCGGGGCGTGATGAAGCCCCTGACGCAGTAATACGTACCAGAATGTACACGTGCAACGAGTAATAAATACAAAGGAAAAAGGGGAAGATTAGGTAATGAACTGACGCTGCCCTTTATTTTTGTAATGTGATTAATACGTCGAGGCGTATTTGTAAATGTAATATGATAAGCAAAAAAGGCTATTTAACATGCCAAGACCAAGTGCGAGCTGCGTGCGGGTATGTAAAACAGGTATAGCAATCGTTAACGGAGGCCACCTGGGGGTTCCCTTGTGCGCCAAAGCTCCTTGCCTCCTTGGTGTGTCCGACAAACGGGTTGTCGGAAGAAACCTCGAAAAGAGAGAAGGGACCTGAAATGGAAAATAAAAGGTACGCGAATCCTGGGGTCGATCGAGCCGCACTGTGGATCGCGAGCTAGCTATGCCTCCGTCCATATCCATGGGTTTTTGGGCACGTAGTTATGTACACGTGGTATGAGTGCCACTCCCTTATCGAGGCTGGGACAGAGGCCGAATTGCTAATCAAGCTCTTGACGAGTCGAGATGTCCTGTTGCAGTGTAGTCCGGACCCTCTTAACGATGTCCAGGGGCACGGCAGCCGGATTATAGTTCTGCTTGAAAAGGTCGTTCTGTACCTCTGCTGCTAGGGCGGCTTTGTGCTCCTCAGTATGGAGGGAGCGTTCCGTGTTTCCATTGACTGTTATGACGCCGCGTGGACCGGGCATCTTGATCTTGAGATAAGCATAGTGCGGCGCCGCGTTGAATCTAGCAAACGTGGTTCGTCTGAGCAGTGCGTGGTAGCCGCTGCGGAAGGGGACGATATCGAAGATTAGCTCTTCGTTTCGGAAGTTGTCCAGGGAACCGAAGACCAACTCCAGCGTGATTGTGGCCGTACAACGGGCCTCTACGCCTGGTATGACTCCTTTAAAGGTAGTCTTTGTGGGCTTGATTCGTGAGGGATTAATGTTGGAAATATGCCCTAGAGGCAATAATAAAATGATTATTATTATATTTCCATGTTCATGATAATTGTCTATTGTTCATGCTATAGTTGTGTTATCCGAAAATCGTAATACATGTGTGAATACATAGACCACAACATGTCCCTAGTGAGCCTCCTGTTGACTAGCTCGTTGATCAATGGATGGTTACGGTTTCCTGACCATAGACATTGGATGTCATTGATAACGGGATCACATCATTGGGAGAATGATGTGATGGACAAGACCCAATCCTAAGCATAGCAGAAGATCGTGTAGTTCGTTTGCTAGAGCTTTTCTAATGTCAAGTATCATTTCCTTAGACCATGAGATCATGTAACTCCCGGATACCGTAGGAATTCCTTGGGTGTACCATACGTCACAACGTAACTGGGTGGCTATAAAGGTATACTACAGGTATCTCCGAAAGTGTCTGTTGGGTTGGCACGGATCGAGACTGGGATTTGTCACTCAGTATGACGAAGAGGTATCTCTGGGCCCACTCGGTAATGTATCATCATAATGAGCTCAATGTGACCAAGTGGTTGGTCATGGGATCATGCATTATGGAATGAGTAAAGTGACTTGCCGGTAACGAGATTGAACGAGGTATTGGGATACCGACGATCGAATCTTGGGCAAGTAACATACCAATTGACAAAGGGAATTGTATACGGGATTACTTGAATCCTCGACATCGTGGTTCATCTGATGAGATCATCATGGAACATGTGGGAGCCAACATGGGTATCCAAATCCCACTGTTGGTTATTGGTCGGAGAGCTGTCTCGGTCATGTCTGCGTGATTCCCGAATCCGTAGGGTCTACACACTTAAGGTTCGATGACGCTAGGGTTATAAGGAAGATATGTATGTTATTACCGAATGTTGTTCGGAGTCCCGGACATCACGAGGAGTTCCGGAATGGTCCGGAGGTGAAGATTTATATATGGGAAGTTGTCATACGGTCACCGGAAAAGTTCGGGGGCATACCGGTATTGTATCGGGGCCACCGGAGGGGTTCCGGGGGTCCACCGGGAGGGGCCACCTCTCTCGGAGGGCCTCATGGGCCGTAGAGGAAAGGGAACCAGCCCTTGGAGGGCTGGGAACATTCCCCCCTTGGGCCCATGCGCCTAGGGTTGGGGGGGAACCCTAAGGGGGGCGCCTCCCTTGCTTGGGGGGCAAGCCACCTCCCCCTTGGCCGCCGCCCCCCTCTAGATCTCATCTAGAGGGGCCGGCCCCCTTCCCCCTTCTCCCTATAAATAGAGGGGCGAGGGGAGGGCTACAGTACCACATCCAAGGCGCAGCCCCTCCCCTCCCCAACACCTCTCCTCCTCCGTTAAGAGCTTGGCGAAGCCACGCCGAGTATCGCCACTCCATCACCACCACGCCGTCGTGCTGCTGTTGGAGCTCTCTTCCTCAAACTCTCCCTCCTTCTTGCTGGATCAAGGCACGGGAGACGTCTCCGCTCCATACGTGTGTTGAACACGGAGGTGCCGTCCGTTCGGCGCTAGGATCATCGGTGATTTGGATCACGACGAGTACGACTCCATCAACCCCGTTCTCTTGAACGCTTCCGCTCGCGATCTACAAGGGTATGTAGATGCACTCCTCACTCTCTTGTTGCTAGATGACTCCATAGATTGATCTTGGTGATGCATAGAAAATTTTAAATTTCTGCTACGATCCCCAACAGTGGCATCGTGAGCTAGGTCTATGCGTAGTTTCTATGCACGATTAGAACACAAGTTGTTGTGGGCGTCGATTTTGTCAATTTACTTGCCGTTACTAGTCTTATCTTGATTCGGCGGCATCGTGGGATGAAGTGGCCCGGACCGACCTTACACGTACACTTACGTGAGACAGGTTCCACCGACTGACATGCACTAGTTGCATAAGGTGGCTAGCGGGTGTATGTCTCTCCCACTTTAGTCGGATCGGATTCGATGAAAAGTGTCCTTATGAAGGGTAAATAGAAATTGGCATATCACGTTGTGGTTTTGGCGTAGGTAAGAAACGTTTTTGCTAGAAACCTATAGCAGCCACGTAAAAAAATTGCAACAACAATTAGAGGACGTCTAACTTGTTTTTGCGGCATATGCCGTGTGATGTGATATGGCCAAAAGGATGTGATGAATGATATATATGTGATGTATGAGATTGATCATGTTCTTGTAATAGGAATCACGACTTGCATGTCGATGAGTATGATAACCGGCAGGAGCCATAGGAGTTGTCTTAATTTATTGTATGACCTGTGTGTCAATGAATAACGCATGTAATTACTTTACTTTATTGCTAAACCGTTAGCCATAGTAGTAGAAGTAATAGTTGGCGAGACAACTTCATGAAGACACGATGATGGAGATCATGATGATGGAGATCATGGTGTCATGCCGGTGAAGATGATGATCATGGCGCCCCGAAGATGGAGATCAAAAAGGAGCAAAATGATATTGGCCATATCATGTCACTATTTGATTGCATGTGATGTTTATCATGTTTTTGCATCTTATTTGCTTAGAACTACGGTAGCATAAATAAGATGATCCCTCATAGTAATTTCAAGAAAGTGTTCCCCTAAGCGTGCGCCGCTATGAAAGTTCGTTGTCTCAAGCACCACGTGATGATCGGGTGTGATAGATTGTAACGTTCACATACAACGGGTGTAAGCCAGATTTACACATGCAAAATACTTAGGTTGACTTGACGAGCCTAGCATGTACAGACATGGCCTCGGAACACAAGAGACCGAAAGGTCGAACATGAGTCGTATAGAAGATACGATCAACATGAAGATGTTCACCGATGATGACTAGTCCGTCTCACGTGATGATCGGACACGACCTAGTTGACTCAGATTATGTATCACTTAGATGACTAGAGGGATGTCTGTCTGAGTGGGAGTTCATTAAATAATTTGATTAGATGAACTTAATTATCATGAACTTAGTCTAAAACTTTTGCAAATATGTCTTGTAGATCAAATGGCCAACGCTCATGTCAACCTCAACTTCAACGCGTTCCTAGAGAAAACCAAGCTAAAAGACGATGGTAGCAACTATACGGACTGGGTCCGGAACTTGAGGATCATCCTCATAGCTGCCAAGAAAGCATATGTCCTAGAAGCACTGCTAGGTGAAGCACCCGCCCAAGCGAACCAAGACGTTATGAACGCTTGGCAGTCGCGTGTTGATGATTATTCCCTCGTTCAGTGCGGCATGCTTTACAGCTTAGAACCGGGGCTCCAAAAACGTTTCGAGCAGCACGGAGCATATGAGATGTTCCAAGAGCTGAGAATGGTTTTCCAAGCTCATGCCCGGGTCGAGAGATATGAAGTCTCCGACAAGTTCTATAGTTGTAAGATGGAGGAAAATAGTTTCGTCGTGAGCACATACTCAAAATGTCTGGGTTGCACAACCGCTTATCTCACCGGGAGTTAATCTCCGGATGACGTGTCATTGATGTAATCCTTGATCGCTTCCACCAAGCTACAAGAGCTTTGTGATGAACTTCAATATGCAAGGGATGGAAAACCATTCTGAAGTATATTCAATGCTGAAATCAGCGGAGGTGGAAATCAAAAGGAACATCAAGTGTTGATGGTGAATAAAACCACTAAGTTCAAGAAGGGCAAGGGTAAAAGGGTTTCAAGAAAGACGGCAAGGAGGTGCCTACCGGCAAGCAAGCTGCCGGAAGAAACCAAAGAATGGACCCAAGCCTGAGACTGAGTGTTTTTATTGCAAGGGAAGTGTTCACTGGAAGCGGAACTGCCCCAAGTACTTAGCGGACAAGAAGGCCGACAACACCAAAGGTATATGTGATATACATATAATTGATGTGTACCTTACCAGTACTCGTAGTAGCTCCTGGGTATTTGATACCGGTGCGGTTGCTCATATTTGTAACTCAAAATAGGAGCTGCGGAATAAGCGGGGACTGGCAAAGGACGAGGTGACGATGCACGTCGGGAATGGTTCCAAGGTCGATGAGATCGTTGTCGGCACGCTACCTCTACATTTACCTACGGGATTAGTTTTAAACCTCAATAATTATTATTTAGTGCCAGCTTTGAGCATGAACATTGTATCTGGATCTCGTTTAATACAAGATGGCTACTCATTTAAATCCGAGAATAATGGTTGTTCTATTTATATGAGAGATATGTTTTATGGTCATGCCCCACTGGTCAATGGTTTATTCTTAATGAATCTTGAACGTGATGTTACACATATTCATAGTGTGAATACCAAAAGATGTAAGGTTGATAATGATAGTCCCACATACTTGTGGCACTGCCGCCTTGGTCACATTGGTGTCAAACGCATGAAGAAGCTCCATGCAGATGGACTTTTGGAGTCTCTTGATTATGAATAATTTGACACGTGCGAACCATGCCTCATGGGTAAAATGACCAAGACTCCGTTCTCCGGAACAATGGAGCGAGCAACCAACTTATTGGAAATCATCCATACTGATGTGTGCGGTCCAATGAGTGTTGAGGCACGCGGTGGCTATCGTTATGTTCTCACCCTCACTGATGACTTGAGTAGATATGGGTATGTCTACTTAATGAAACACAAGTCTGAGACCTTTGAAAAGTTCAAGGAATTTCAGAGTGAGGTTGAAAATCAACGTGATGTAAAAATAAAGTTCTTACGATCAGATCGTGGAGGGAATATTTAAGTCACGAATTTGGCATGCACTTAAGGAAATGTGGAATCGTTTCACAACTCACGCCACTGGAACACCTCAGCGTAATGGTGTGTCCGAGCGTCGAATCGCACTCTATTGGATATGGTGCGATCTATGATGTCTCTTACCGATCTACCGCTCTCATTTTGGGGCTATGGTTTAGAGACGCGCATTCACTTTAAATAGGGCTCCGTCGAAATCCGTTGAGACGACACCGTATGAATTATGGTTTGGGAAGAAACCTAAGCTGTCGTTTCTAAAAGTTTGGGGATGCGATGCTTATGTCAAGAAACTGCAACCTGAAAAGCTCGAACCCAAGTCGGAAAAATGCGTCTTCATAGGATACCCCAAGGAAACCATTGGGTATACCTTCTACCTCAGATCCGGAGGCAAGATCTTTGTTTCCAAGAACGGGTCCTTTCTGGAGAAAGAGTTTCTCTTGAAAGAAGTAAGTGGGAGGAGAGTAGAACTTGATGAAGTACTGCCTCTTGAAGCAGAAAGTAGCGCAGCTCAGGAAGATGTTCCTGTGGTGCCTGCACCGGCTAGAGAGGAGGTTAATGATGATGATCAATGTACTTCGGATCAAGTTGCTGCTGAACTTCGTAGGTCCACGAGGACACGTTCCACACCAGAATGGTATGGCAACCCCGTCCGGGAAATCATGTTGTTAGACAACGGTGAACCTTTGAACTATGAAGAAGCGATGGTGGGCCCAGATTCCAACAAATGGCAATCCGAGATAGGATCCATGTATGAAAACAAAGTATGGACTTTGACAGACTTGCCCGATGATCGACGAACAATAGAAAATAAATTGATCTTTAAGAAGAAGACGGACGCGGATGGTAATGTTACCATCTACAAAGCTCGGCTTGTCGCTAAGGGTTATCGACAAGTTCAAGGAGTTGACTACGATGAGACCTTCTCACCCTTAGCGAAGCTTAAGTCCGTCCAAATCATGTTAGCAATTGCCGCATTCTACGATTATGAGATATGGCAAATGGACGTCAAAACGGCATTCCTTAACGGCTTTCTGAAGGAAGAATTGTATATGATGCAGCCGGAAGGTTTTGTCGATCCTAAGAATGCTAACAAGGTATGCAAGCTCCAGCGCTCCATCTATGGTCTGGTGCAAGCATCTCGGAGTTGGAACATTCGCTTTGATGAAATGATCAAAGCATTTGGGTTTATGCAGACTTATGGAGAAGCCTGCGTTTACAAGAAAGTGAGTGGGAGCTCTGTAGCATTTCTCATATTATATGTGGATGACATACTGTTGATGGGAAATGATACAGAACTCTTGGAGAGCATAAAGGCCTACTTGAATAAGTGTTTTTCAATGAAGGACCTTGGAGAAGCTGCTTACATATTAGGCATCAAGATCTATAGAGATAGATCGAGATGCCTCATAGGTCTTTCACAAAGCACATACCTTGATAAGATATTGAAGAAGTTCAATATGGATCAGTCCAAGAAGGGTTCTTGCCTGTGTTGCAAGGTGTGAAATTGAGCTCGGCTCAATGTCCCGACCACTGACAGAAGATAGAGAAAAGATGAGTGTCGTCCCTATGCCTCGCCATAGGGTCTATCATGTATGCCATGCTGTGTACCAGACCTGATGTAAACCTTGCCGTAAGTTTGGTAGGAAGGTACCAAAGTAATCCCGACATGGAACACTAGACAGCGGTCAAGAATATCATGAAGTACCTGAAAAGGACCGAGGATATGTTTCTCGTTTATGGAGGTGACGAAGAGCTCATCGTAAAGGGTTACGTCGAAGCTAGCTTCGACACAGATCTGGATGACTCTAAGTCACAAACCGGATACATGTATATTTTGAATGGTGGGGCAGTAAGCTGGTGCAGTTGCAAGCAAAGCGTCGTGGCGGGATCTACATGTGAAGCGGAGTACATGGCAGCCTCGGAGGCAGCACATGAAGCAATCTGGATGAAAGAGTTCTTTACCGACCTAGGAGTTATTCCCAATGCGTCGGGGCCGATGACTCTCTTCTGTGACAACACTGGAGCCATTGCCCTTGACAAGGAGCCCAGGTTTCACAAGAAGACCAGGCACATCAAGCGTCGCTTCAACTCCATTCGTGAAAATGTTCAAGATGGAGACATAGATATTTGCAAAGTGCATACGGATCTGAATGTCGCAGATCCATTGACTAAACCTCTTCTGCGAGCAAAACATGATCAACACCAGAACTCTATGGGTGTTCGATTCATCACAATGTAACTAGATTATTGACTCTAGTGCAAGTGGGAGACTGTTGGAAATATGCCCTAGAGGCAATAATAAAATGATTATTATTATATTTCCTTGTTCATGATAATTGTCTATTGTTCATGCTATAATTGTGTTATCCGGAAATCATAATACATGTGTGAATACATAGACCACAACATGTCCCTAGTGAGCCTCTAGTTGACGAGCTCGTTGATCAATGGATGGTTACGGTTTCCTGACCATAGACATTGGATGTCATTGATAACGGGATCACATCATTGGGAGAGTGATGTGATGGACAAGACCCAATCCTAAGCATAGCACAAGATCGTGTAGTTCGTTTGCTAGAGCTTTTCTAATGTCAAGTATCATTTCCTTAGACCATGAGATCGTGTAAATCCCGGATCTTGTAGGAGTGCTTTGGGTGTACCAAGCGTCCACAACGAATCGGGTGGCTATAAAGGTATACTACGGTATCTCCGAAAGTGTCATTGGGTTGGCACGGATCGAGGCTCGGATTTGTCACTCCGTATGACGGAGAGGTATCTCTGGGCCCACTCGGTAATGCATCATCATAATGAGCTCAATGTGACCAAGTGGTTGGTCACGGGATCATGCATTATGGAACGAGTAAAGTGACTTGCCAGTAACGAGATTGAACGAGGTATTGGGATACCGACGATCGAACCTCGGGCAAGTAACGTACCGATTGACACAGTGAATTGTATATGGGATTACTTGAATCCTCGACATCGTGGTTCATCCGATGAGATCATCGTGGAACATGTGGGCCAACATGGGTATCCAGATCCTGCTGTTGGTTATTGGCCGGAGAGCTGTCTCGGTCATGTCTACGTGATTCCCGAACCCGTAGGGTCTACACACTTAAGGCTCGATGACGCTAGGGTTATAAGGGAGATATGTATGTTATTACCGAATGTAGTTCGGAGTCCCGGATGAGATTCCGGACATCACGAGGAGTTCCGGAATGGTCTGTAGGTGAAGATTTATATATGGGAAGTTGTCATACGGTCACCGGAAAAGTTCGGGGGCATACCGGTATTGTACCGGGGCCACCGGAGGGGTTCCGGGGGTCCACCGGGAGGGGCCACCTCTCTCGGAGGGCCTCATGGGTCGTAGAGGAAAGGGAACCAGCCCTTGGAGGGCTAGGCGCATTCCCCCCTTGGGCCCATGCGACTAGAGTTGGGGGGACCTAAGGGGGCGCCTCCCTTGCTTGGGGGGCAAACCACCTCCCCCTTGGCCGCCGCCCCCCCTCTAGATCTCATCTAGAGGAGCCGGACCCCTCCCTCCTTCTCCCTATAAATAGAGGGGCGAGGGGAGGGCTGCAGTACCACATCCAAGGCGCATCCCCTCCCCTCCCCAACACCTCTCCTCCTCCGTTAAGAGCTTGGCGAAGCCCTGTCGGAGTACTGCCACTCCATCACCACCACGCCGTCGTGCTGCCATTGGAGCTCTCTTCCTCAACCTCTCCCTCCTCCTTGCTGGATCAAGGCACAGGAGACATCTTCGCTCCGTACGTGTGTTGAACGCGGAGGTGCCGTCCGTTCGGCGCTAGGATCATCGGTGATTTGGATCACGACGAGTACGACTCCATCAACCCCGTTCTCTTGAACGCTTCCGCTCGTGATCTACAAGGGTATGTAGATGCACTCCTCACTCTCTCATTGCTAGATGACTCCATAGATTGATCTTGGTGATGCGTAGAAAATTTTAAATTTCTACTACGATCCCCAACAATTAATGCCCATTTTGCGCACTGTATCCTGATAGAGCAGGTTGAGGCTGCTACCACCGTCCATTAGGACTCGTGTTAGGTGAAATCCATCAATGATTGGGTCGAGGACCAGTGTAGCCGAACCACCATGATGGATACTAGTTGGGTGATCTCGACGATCAAAGGTGATCGGGAATGATGACTACGGAGTGAATTTTGGGGCGGCTGGCTCTACCGCATAGACGTCCCTGAGTGCGCGCTTGCGCTCCCTTTTGGGGATGTGTGTAGCATATATCATGTTCACAATTTTGACTTGAGGGGGGAATTTCTTCTTTCCCCTGGTGTTCGGCTGCCGGGGCTCTTCGTCGTCGTCCTCGCTTTGCGATCCCATTTCCTTGATCTCGGTATTTGACTTGCTGGCTTGCTTGAAAACCCGGCAATCTCTATTGGTATGATTGGCTTGTTTGTCTGGGGTGTCGTGTATCTGGCACAGACGATCGAGTATGCGGTCCAAGCTGGATGGTTCCTCGTTGTTCCTTTTATAAGGTTTCATTCGCTGGCTGGACTTGGAGCCACTGAATCCGGCGTGAACTGCAGTGTCATCGGTGTTATCGCCATTACTTCGGCGTTTGTGTCTATTGCGCCGGGTCTTGCTGGTGCTGTTTTTGTCCTCGGAGGGGCCTGCCTCGTTGGTTGTGTTTTTAAGACGAGCTAGCCAACTATCTTCACCCACACAAAAGCGGGTCATGAGTGCCGTGAGGGCTACCATAGACTTCGGCTTTTCTTGGCCGAGGTGGCGGGCGAGCCATTCGTCACAGATGCTATGTTTAAAGGACGCTAGGGCCTCGGCATCCGGACAGTCAACTATTTGGTTCTTCTTGGTTAGGAACCTAGTCCAGAATTTTCTGGCTGATTCTCCAGGCTGTTGGACTATGTGACTTAGGTCATCGGCGTCTGGTGGCCGGACATAGGTACCTTGGAAGTTGTCAAGAAAAGCTTCTTCCAAGTCCTCCCAGCTACCGATAGAACTTTCAGGCAGACTGTTTAACCAGTGTCTAGCTGGCCCTTTGAGCTTTTGTGGGAGGTATTTGATGGCGTGGAGATCGTCTCCTCGGGCCATATGGATGTGGAGAATAAAATCCTCGATCCATACTGCGGGATAGGTTGTTCCGTCGTATAATTCAATATTGACGGACTTGAACCCCTCGGGGAATTCATGATCCAGTACTTCATCTGTGAAGCAGAGAGGGTGTGCGGCGCACCTCCGATGAAGTCCTCCTGTGATTATCGGCCCGGGCGTGACTAGGTTTGTCACGTCCGAATAGGTAGCTGGCGTCGCGAGTCGAAACGCGTCCTCGCGATTCGTAGATTGATCTGGCGTGTCCTGCTCTACTGTCCAGGTCCTGCTGAAGGTCGTATGTATAGTCCCGAGCTATTTTGTCTCTGTTTTTACGAGGCGGTGGGGTGGGCTGCTGTTCGGCCTGAGTTGCCGTTTTATCCCGACCATGGGGTGGTCGGTCTGCCGCACTATCCCGACCACGTGGTGGTCATTCCTCATTGCGCGAGGGAGGTATGGGCTCCGGCGCCTCCTCATCGAACTGAGGTAGAGTCCGCGATTCGGGTAACTCTTGGCTGGACACTTGAGGCCGTATTCTTTGACTGCCAGGACATCAGTCCATCTGTCAATGAGTAGGTCTTGATTAGCTTGAAGCCGCTGCTGCTTTTTCTTCAGGCTTCTTGCAGTAGCTATTAGCTGGCGCTTGAAGCGCTCTTGCTCGAGGGGTGCCTCAGGCACGATGAAATCCTCGTTGACGAGGCTCTCCTCATCCTTGGAGGGTGGACGGTAACTATCGTCATCCGGGTCATTGGGCATGGCCTGTTTATCAGGGTTAACTTGCCCGTTGTCTTGTTCCTCCTGTTCGGATGTTGCTCCAACAGGGTCTTCATTATTTTCGACATCGTCCGAAGTACTATTTTCTCCGGTGCCAGTGTTGCTGTCCTTTGAGCGACGTGACTTAGAACGGCGTTTAGGGCGCCGGCGCTTGGACTATGTCTCAGAAGGTTTATTCGCAACTGGGTCTTCTTTGTCATCGTCGCTAGCTTTTTTAGGTGTGTCAACCATGTACATGGTAACACCAACCGGGACTAAAGGAAATTTTATGATTTTTTTTGAAATTTTTTTCGAATAATTTTTTATTTTCAAATTTCTGAATTATTTTAACCTCTAATCTCTAATCAGCACCCCTCATCACTGCTCAATTTATCCTCTAATCTCTAATCACCCCTCATCATTCCAAATCATCTAACTTCCGAACGGTCACCCATCCTCCCACTCCCCCAGACTGAGCACGCTTAACTTCCGGATTCTATTCTCCCTCGTTTCCAAGTCTGCACTTATTGTTTTCCTGACAATAGTAAGATGTCAATCCTATTAACCCTCATGAATTTTGCTTGAGCATGAAGTGACACATTTCACTGTTTGAGTTTGAAACTATTGTTTTAAAAAACAATAATTATTTAGAAAACAATAGTTATTTTGAATAATTAGTTTGACCATTGTTTGACCATAGTTTGACCAGATTTGACCAAAATTCAAAATAACTGAAATAATTATTTAGTAACACTAATATTCTAGAATAATTAGTTTGACCATTGTTTGACCATAGTTTGACCACAGTTTGAAATTTTTTCGATTTTTTCCACTCTAGATCTGAAAAGCCCCGTAACTTTTTTTCTGTTAGGTTTTTGAGGATTTTGAAAATGTTTAACGAGGTTCCCCCAGTTAAATTTGGATGTAACTTTTTGAGTAGATGATTTTTCATATAAAAAACTTTTTCATCCGAGTTAGTATGCAAAAGTTATGCCCATTTTTACAAATTCCAGAGAGATTTTGCAAATAAAGTCGAAATTCACATTTGCAAATTTTCCCAACAACTAGACCACATATCACATGGGAAACTTATTTTCTTTTATTTTTTTGACATTTCCATCATTTTCTTTTATTTTTTTAAACCTAAAAAGCGATCCTTTGGGGGGTAGAGTTTGAAAATGGGACCTTTAGTACCGGTTAGTAGCGCGAGCAGGACTAAAGGTCTCAACCATTAGCACCAGTTCGTGTCTCAAACCGGGACTAAAGGTCTAATCTTTAGTCTGATTTGAAACACGAACGAGACTAAAGGGCATCGCACCCTTTAGTCGGTTTGAAACACAAACGGGACTAATGCCTTAGTCCGCCTAACCGGGACCAATGCTCACATTAGTCCCGGTTCGTGATTGAACCGGGACTAATGTGAATATTGGCCCGGAACCATAGCTCTGTTTTCTACTAGTGACATCGTACGAAGAGGTGTCCGTCCAACGTCTAGTGAATGGCGGGTCTTGGCCTTGCTCCTTGTCGGCATCGTTGTCCACACCGTCGATGTCTTCGGAGCCATAATCAAGCACGTCGGTTAAGTCCTCGACAGTGGCTATGAAGTGGGTGGCAGGTGGGAAGCGAAGTTCTCCATCATCAGCCTCTAGTTCGAACCGGACATAGTTCGGCTGTAACTCCCCCGCCAAGGACATGTTTTTTAATGAATCTAGAACATCACCCAAGGGCGAGTGTTGGAAGACGTTTGCGGCGCTGAACTCGAAGGTCGATGACTGATCCATCTCGGTGTCCGCAGGCGTACGCAGTTCAGAACTTATAGCCGGAAACGAGTCTGGAATTCCGTTGACACAGATATTCCTGTGTGTTGAGTCGTATGCGGCTCCAACGCCGCGAACTCCATAACCGGATGGCGCGATCTGCGCGGATCTAACCGTCAGCGATTCTGAGGAACCATTTCCTAAATATGGTTCGATGACAGATTTAAGTCATGTTCATTGGAGCGAGGGGAGCGATCGTCGTGGTCTCAAATCCGTTGAAAATCAAGTCTCCACGGATATACGCGATGTAGTTCAAGCTTCCGAATCTAACCTGGTGGCCAGGGGCGTAGCTATCGATCTGCTCCAGATGGCCAAGCGAGTTGGCCCGCGGTACGAAGTCGCCGAATACGAAAATCTGTCCATGGAGGAAGTTTTCTCCTTGGACAACATCACTATCGACGATTGAAGGGGCCATCAAACCTTTTGTTGACGGCACAGTGGAACTCTCAATGAAAGCACCAATGTCGGTGTCAAAACCGGCGGATCTCGGGTAGGGGGTCCCGAACTGTGCGTCTAAGGTCGATGGTTACAGGAGACGGGGGACACGATGTTTACCCAGGTTTGGGCACTCTCTATGGAGGTAATACCCTACTTCCTGCTTGATTGATCTTGATTAATATGAGTACTAAAAGAGTTGATCTACCACGAGATCGTAATGGCTAAACCCTAGAAGCCTAGCCTGTCTGGCTATGGTAATGAAGATATCCTTTCCGGATTACACCCTCCGGTTTATATAGACACCGGGGGAATCTAGGGTTACATAGAGTCGGTTACATAATAAGGAATCTTCATAGTTGGTCGCCAAGCTTGCCTTCCACGCCAGGGAGAGTCCAATCTGGACACGGGTACAGTCTTCGGCCCTCATGTCTTCACAGCCCACCAGTCCCGCCCATTGATAATAGGCCGGACGCCCGAGGACCCCTTAGTCGAGGACTCCCTCAGACGTGATCGCTTTTGGAGGTATTCCGGACCCTTTTTTTCTGGTGGCAGGTGCTTTAGCCATCGGATACA
This sequence comes from Aegilops longissima, assembly GCA_021605205.1. NCBI lineage: Eukaryota > Viridiplantae > Streptophyta > Magnoliopsida > Poales > Poaceae > Aegilops > Aegilops longissima. The sequence goes on along the minus strand of CM038676.1, from coordinate 562,378,539 downwards.
GGACCAGCCGGATGCGGATGACATACAGATGGGGCGTGCCATGAGGGCCGCCAAGCTTTGAGACATAAAATTTCATACAGGTATGTCAGTTAATACAAGTTGTTCAATTCTTCACTTTTCGGAACACGATATTATTGATAAAGCCAACCACTTAGGGATTTCTCTTGGTAGTAATGACAAAGAAACCACAAAATCAATTAATGACTTACTATACCTAGAGATTGATAGAGCTATGGATTTGATACGACATCTAGCAGCGGTAAAACCTATGAATGATGCATATATCAATGATCTTGGAGTAAATGGGCTTCAGAGTCTCTGTGAGGATTTAGTCCCCACAGAGGGCTTGGACGCCGAGGAGGAGGATAAGGTTATAGAGGGGTATGTGGCTCAGCCAGAGGCCACTTCTGTCACCGACGTTCAACATGTTGAGGACATGAAGGATGAACAAAAAAACCTGGAAGAGGAAGGTTTATCCGACATCAGCGGTTTGTCGGAGTGCGAGAGTCAAACAAAAGAAAAAAAATTCCATGATGAAATATGAAAGGGATATTCTGGAATAGCAGAGGTCTAGCGGACTTGGATAAAAGTAGATTCCTTAGCGATACATCAGTAGAACAAAGATTAGATTTTATGGCTTTGATGTAGACGGGTAGAGATAATTTCACTCCTCAATTTCTCAACACCATTTACGGGGTTGAATTTTCTGCACCGCTATCTACCACCAAGGGGGAGATCAGGAGGGATACTACTTGGGGTGAAGTGCGAAACTCTAGAAGTGCTAAATGTGGTCCACGGTGATTTTGCTGTCAAATTTCGTGTAAGGTCGAAAATTTATGGTTTCTGATGGGCTTTGGTGGCCGTATACGGTGCAACACAGCCAGAGCTTAAACTTGAATTCCTCGCGGATCTAGTTCAAATTTGTGGGGATGAAAGGTTGCCCATTTTGGTTGGGGGAGATTTTAATATCATTAGAAGACAAGAGGAAAAAAATAATGACAACTTCGATGGGAGATGGTCATTCATGTTTAATATGATAATTGAAAGCCTCGATTTGAGGGAGATTGACCTCACTGGTAGGCAATTCACGTGGGCCAATCTTTGCCTGTTCCTACTTACGAGAAATTGGACAGGGTTCTCTCTAGTGTCGAGTGGGAACAAAAATATCCACTGGTTACGGTTCAGGCCTTACAAAGGGCCATCTCTGGCCACAGCCCACTATTGGTTGATTCTGGGGAAGCGACCCATGTGGGAATCAAAAATACTTTGTCTTTCGAACTGGGATGGTTTGAGAGGGAAGGATTCATGGAGCTCATTGCGAATGAATGGGCCAGAAACATGGGAGGGTCTTCTAGTGTGGAGAGATGGCAAAACAAAATTAGACATCTGCACCCATTTTTGAGAGGCTGGGCCAAACACCAAAGTGGTTTATATAAAGTGGAAAAAGAAAGATTGATAAGAATTATTAATGAACTTGATGTGCAAGCAGAATCGATCCTTCTTAATTAATAATTCTGAGAGAGATATTAAGAATGAGGCCGAGAAGAAGTTACAAACCCTCATGAGAGAAGAGGAGATGAAATGGGCGCTTAGAGCAAAAGTGTCTAAAATCGTCCAAGGGGATGATAATTAATACACAATTCTTTCACATGATTGCTAATGGGAAGCATATGAAGAAAAAGATAATGCAACTAGAACAAGATGTGGGTACAATTGTAGGACAAGAGAATCTAAAACTATACATTTCTCAATAATACAAGAAACTTTTTGGAGCACCTGAAGAAAGTTTTGTCTCTCTTGATGAGAATGTGACCGGGGACATACCACACCTCAACTTAGAAGAGAATGAGGTGTTGTCTACCCCGTTCACTGAGAGAGAGGTGTTCGATGCCATAACACAAATGAAACATAATAAAGCGCCTGGGCCAGACGGGTTCCCGGCCGAATTCTATCAAAGATGTTGGCATATCATAAAGAGTGATCTCATGCCTATGTTCCATGATTTATTTGAAGGCCACCTAAATTTGTTTCACCTCAATTTTGGAACAATAATGTTGTTGCCAAAGAAGGTGAAGCCGTTCGTATTGAGCAGTTTAGACCAATATGTCTTCTTAATGTAAGCTTTACGATCAAAGGTTGGCACGAATAGGTTGATGCAGGTTGCACATTCGGTTGTGCAACCCACTCAAACTGCTTTCATGCCAGGACGACAAATCCTAGAAGGGGTGGTAGTCCTACATGAAACGTTGCACGAAATCCACTCGAAGAAACTCGATGGGGTTGTCTTCAAAGTGGATTTTGAAAAAGCGTATGATAAGGTCAAATGACCCTTCCTACAGCAAGCCTTATGTATGAAGGGATTCAATGATATCTGGAGGTCTCAAGTGGATTCATTCATATAGAAAGGCATTGTCGGGATAAATGTCAATGATGACACCGGTCATTATTTCCAGACTCGTAAGGGACTAAGACAGGGAGACTCCATGTCTCCTGTGCTGTTTAATATCGTAGTGGATATGTTGGCAGTACTTATTAGTCGGGCTAAAGAGAGTGGCCAAGTAGGAGGTCTCGTTCCCCATCTTGTAGAGGGGGGGTCTCCATCTTACAATACGCGGATGATACTATTATTTTCATGGAACACGATCTTGCAAAATCTAGGAATATGAAGCTTATTTTATGCCTTTTCAAGCAATTGTTCGGGCCCAAAATCAATTTCAATAAAAGCGAACTGTTCTGCTTTGGGAGAGCTAAAGAAGAACAAGATAATTACAAAAGCTTATTCGGTTGTGAAATGGGATCCCTACCTTTTAGTTATCTAGGGATCCCAATTCACCATAGATGATTAACGAACAAAGAATGGAAATGTATAGAAGATAGATTTGAAAAAATTGAGCTACTGGAAGGGCAAGCTCATGTCTTACGGAGGAAGGCTGGTGTTGATTAACTCGGTTTTGACAAGTTTGCCAATGTTCCTCCTATCTTTCTTTGGAGTACCGGTAGGCGTACGGAAAAGATTGGACTTTTACAGATCCCGTTTCTTCTGGCAAAGCGACGAGGCCAAGAAGAAATATAGACTGGCTAGATGGGATATTATGTGTAGGCCCAAAGACCAGGGCGGGTTAGGGATCGAGAATTTAGAGGTAAAGCATAGATGTTTGCTGAACAAACGGTTATACAGATTATCGGCGGAGGCCGAAGGCATGTGGGTACAATTTTTGCGAAATAAATACCTGCATACTAAGAAGACTTTGGCCCAGGTGAATGCAAGACCAATAGACTCACCCTTTTGGAAAGGGTTAATGAAGACAAAAGTAACTTTCTTTCAGCGGGTGAAGTTCCTAATTGGTACTGGTACTTCTACTGGGTTCTGAGAGGACACTTGGCTAGGGGAGGCGCCCCTGGCCTTACAATACCCCTCTTTATATAATATTGTGCAACGTAAGAAAGATTATGTTGCCACAGTATTAAACTCAGTACTACTTAATATCCAATTTAGGAGATCTCTTTTAGAGGAACGTTGGAATGCTTGGTTACACTTGGTACGTAGGTTGATGGATGTTCAACTTTCAGATCAGGCGGATACAATTAGTTGGAGGTTAACCATGAATGGAATATTCTCTGTCAAATCCATGTATTTGGACTTAATTGATTCCGGGCCATTGTTGAGGTCTTTGCACATATGGAAGATTAAAGTTCCACTCCGCATCAAGATCTTTATGTGGTTTGTCCACAAAGGAGTCATCTTGACCAAAGATAATCCGATGAAAAAGAATTGGGTCGGCCAATCTAGATGTTGTTTTTTGTGATCAAAACGAGACAATTAAACACCTCTTTCTCGAATGTCCACTTGCAAAACTGTTATGGCGATCCATTCATATAGCTTTTAACGTTAATCCTCCAATGAGTATAAATAAGTTATTTGGGACGTAGCTTAATGGAGTAGACATACACACAGCTAAACATATTCGGATAGGGATATGTGCACTATTATGGGCTATACGTAACACTCAAAATGATATGATTTTTAATGGGACAAAATTCACTAATTTTTTGCAGGTTATCTACAGAGCTACAGCTCGTTACTCACTCAAGCGGACTACAGGGAGATTATGGTTATTGGGTGCAGCCGATGGGAGACGGTAGCACACGCTATCTTCAGCCGATTTGGATGGCAAGCTAATAATAGGCTAGGTGTGTAGGCATCGTAGCCTGTTTTTTTATAGCCGGATGTGGCGCTTTCTCGCCGGGTGTGACGTTTTACAGATTTGTTTATCTTTCTTGCTCAGATTTTGAGTTTCCGTGGATCTTAAGACTTTGTTTTGATTTCAATAATATGGCTACATGCATCAATTAATGCAGAGGCCGGAGGTAAGCCTCCTTTTAAAATAAAGGCCCCTCGGGCGGCTTGCCGCACCACTGGGTAACGACGGCTGCCCACACGGGTCCCATACGTCAGTCTAGTGTGCTGGACGCGCCTGAGCATATCCGTGCCTCCTCGTATTCTGCTATTTAGGCTGGATATGTGGGGTGCCCATCGGCCGGACGTATATGGTCGGATTGAGGAGTCTGGCTGGATCAAGTTTTTGTGACCGGCCACAGACCGGGCCGTCCGTCTGAACATATAGAGGGCATATGAGGAGCCCGGCTGTAGATGCCCTAACTTCTGGGCTATGAAACGTTTTTTTTATCACAAGGGCATGAGTATAGGACCCAGATATTTTGGATTCCAATGTCTGATTGAGGGTTTAAATTTTACACGTAGAATTGTTCATCTGCATACTATACTTCATCATTTTCGAGATCTAGAAACTCCATCAGATTTTTCTTTTGAGTGTATAGACTTGAAACATTTGTTAGTAATTTAGAGGGAAAACAATAAGCACACATGATTAATCTTGAATTGACATTAATCCTTTTTTTTATGATGTGACTTACTGCTGGCATCCGTAATTTCATGTACCTACTCCAGCGGAATCCTGTTAGTTCATCGACTTGCGAGCATGAATCTCTCAAACATTTCTGAGCATTTCGGTTAGGCAGATATCATAATGTAATTTCATTTATTGTAAAAATCCATAATATTAATTGAAGCAAGAAATTACACAGTCGTAGTAGCCACCTAGGAAGCCAAAAATAATAATAATACAAAATTCAATCTCCAACCTGCTAAGATTAACTAGATCTTAGGTTCTTAACTATGTGCGTGCTACATCTGCTGCTGCTGCTACCTTAATATTCTGTTTGTAATTGGTTGTGAGATAAGGGATCATCTGTTTAAGCGGGACAAGCAAATATCTATCTAGAAATTCCTACTGGAGAAGCGAATATCGAGACGGTCGTAGGATGTTTGTTTTCAGTGGAGGTGGAGGAACCTCATGTGGTTCCCGCAGAAGAGGCAGTAGCAGGTGCCCTTGATGCCGCCCCTGATACACCTGTACTCCTGTAGACGGGCGTTGAAGATTTTGGCCTCGATCCAGCACTCCGCCTTGCAGCTCCAGCCATGGCAGAAGGGCACGTACGGATTCCTGTACTTGCACACCTCCGCGTCTGAACACGGGCACACATTTACAGATCGTCCAATCAGCAGGTGACTTGCATAGCCTCGCATGATCTCATCATATTAAGATGAACCAGCAGAAGAAGAAATGGGCATATGTAACACAGTGAAATCAATGGGATTTGGAGACCACGAACCGTCAGCCGAAATGAGTGTAGGGTTTCCGTGTAAGATGATCACGAGGAGCAGAAGAGAGCAGAGGGCGGCAGGCCTCGTCCCCATGATCGGACAGATCGGTAGATGCAGTCTGCAGTGATATTATTAGCTCCCGTTCGGTTTCTCTGGAGAGGTAATAAGTAGGATGTCACTCTCTTATGGTTTTTATTTGGGGAACAAATGTCACTCTCTTATGGTGGCGCCTCTTCTTGCAACCAACCTGCGAGAGAATGAAGGATCTGTCTATCGTTTTAACTACTCAACCACCTGCGGGCGCGGGAGAACATCAGAAGAGTGGATAGGATCAGAAGAGTGGATAGAATCCTGCTAGATCAAGGTGCAACAAGACGACTAGTCAAAAAAGAAAAAAAAGGTTTTGAATCGACGAGTAGTCAAATAGAGTAGGAGTTTTTTTAGAAGAGACAAATAGGATCTAGGGGCCCAGGCGGGGCGCACGGCGGGGCAAGGCCCATGTTCAGGGTGGGACACCAGGTGGCCCATCCGGGGCGATGCTTTTTTTAACACAGTACAGACGCAAACGTTCATTTACACGCGCATACACTCATCCCTATGAATGCACCGTTGGAAATACGCCCTAGAGGCAATAATAAAGTGGTTATTATTATATTACTTAATCATGATAAATGTTTATTATTAATACAAGAATTGTATTGACCAAACTTATACATATGTGGATACATAAAAATACCATGTCCTTACTGAGCCTCTATTAGACTAGCTAGTTGATCAAAGATGGTTAAGATTTTCTAACCATAGACATGAGTTGTCACTTGATGATGGGATCACATCATTAGAAGAATGATGTGATGAACAAGACCCATCCGTTAGCATAGCATATGATCGTTAAGTTTTTTGCTACTGCTTTCTTAATGTCAAATACATATTCTTTCATCCAAGAGATCATGCAACTTCCGGATACCGGAGGAATACCCTGTGTGCTATCAAACGTCACAACGTAACTGGGTGATCATAAAGGTGCTCTACAGGTATCTCCGAAGATGTCTGTTGAGTTGGCGTGAATCAAGTTTGGGATTTGTCACACCGTATGATGGAGAGGTATCTCTGGCCCCTCTCGGTAATACAGCATCACAAAAAGCTCGCAAGCAAAATGACTAAGGAGCTAGTTACAGGATGATATATTACGGAACGAGTAAAGAGACTTGCCAGTGATGAGATGGAACTAGGTATGGAGATACCGACGATCGAATCTCAGGCAAGTAACATACCGACAGACAAAGAGAACTACGTATGTTATCATAAAAGGTTCGACCGATAAAGATCTTTGTAGAATATGTAGGAACCATTATGGGCATCCAGGTCCCGCAATTGGTTATTGACCGGAGAAGTGTATCGGTCATTTCTACATCATTCTCAAACCCGTAGGGTCCGCATGCTTAACATTCGTTGAGTTATATATGTTGGTGACCGGATATTGTTCGGAGTCCCGGATGAGATCACATACATGACGGGGAGCTCCGAAGGTAAAGATTGATATATAGGATGATAGTATTTGGTCTTCGGAAGAGTTTCGGAATGCACCGGCTATTTACCGGATCACCGAAAGGAGTTCCGTGAGGCCCAGGGAAGTTATTGGGCCAAACAGGCCAAGGGAGGGAGCACACCAGTCCACAAAGGGGCTGGTGCGCCCACCTCCTAGCCACCAGCCCTCTAGGAAGGAAGGGGGGGGGGGCAAGGCAGGGCAGTCGCCGCCCCCTGCCATCTCCTCTACCCCCTAAAGAAGGAAAGGGGGCGCCTAGGGCAGAGCCTGTATGCCTCCGCCCCCATGGGGCGTGCCTAGGCAACCTCCCTCACCTATATATATATATATATATATATATATATATATATATATATATATATATATATATATATATATATATATATATATATATATATATATATATATATAAGAGGAGTGGAGGGGGCGCCACACCCCATGAATCCCCAAGCCGTGTGCGGCGCCCGCTCTCCCTCTAGTTCATCCTCCGTCCAAAACCGTTGTGCTTGGCAAAGCCCTGCGGAAATAGCTTCTCCACCGCCGTTGTGCTGCCGAAACTCATCTACTACTTCGCCCTCTTGCTGGATCAAGAAGGTGAGGACGTCATCGAGCTGAACGTGTGTTGAATGCGGATGTGCTGTACGTTCGGTGCTTGATCGAAATGGATCGTGAAGGTGTACGACTACATCAACCGCGTTGATAAACGCTTCCGCTTAGCGACCTACAAGGGTATGTAGATGTTCTCCCCCTCTCGTAGCTATGCATCTCCATGGATAGATCTTGCGTGTGCGTTGTTTGCCATGCACCCCAACATGCACACACGCACACCCTACCCCTATGAGCACCTCCGAGCGACTAAGCCGACATATTGAAAGTGCTAGTTATCGACTAGAGGGGGGGGGGGGTGAATACGCGATTTTTATGGAAGTCTTCAAAACACGAGGTCTTTGAAGACAAACAATAGAAATGGACCTATTGATATGCAGCGGAAGATAGACTACACTAGACAAGCCATAGTCAAGTAAGCAATGTAGTGAAAGCACGAAGGTATCGTGACTAGGTAGTATGGATCGGGATGGAAGGCGATTATGAAGCCAAACAGGAAATAGTCTTCACTCAGTGAAGTCAAACAGATCAGACAAGTAATCAATGACTTCACGAAGATAAACTGTAAAGTAAAGGGAAGTGGGGCATAGAACCAGTTGCTTGGTGAAGACAAGGATTTGGTAGACCAGTTCGATTCTTTGTGACAAGCTGTGACGTCTGGTTAGGGAGGCTGAATTTAACTTTCGAAGACCGCGTCTTCACCTTATTCCCCTTGAGCTAAGGACACCGGTCCTCGCCCAATCACTCTGGTAAGTCTTCAAGGTAGACTTCAAACCTTCACAAACCGTTCACGGCAATCCACAATGACTCTTGGATGCTCGAGCGCGACGCCTAACAATTTGGAGGATACAGTCCTCAAGTGTAACAAGTCTTTAGGTCACGCAGACGAGAAAGACTTGATGATGCCTAACACTCTTTGGCTCAGGTGTTTTGGGCTTTGTCTTTGAGGATCTCTCTCTCAAATGCTTCGGAGGTGAGTTGCTCTCAAACGACAAAAGCCGTGCACTAACTCTGAGCAGCCACCAATTTATGGTGTAGGGGGTGGGCTATTTATAGCCAGGAGGCAACCCGACTTGATATGTCCGAAATGACCCTGGGTCACTAAGGAACCGACACGTGTCCAACGGTCGGATTTCTAACACACGTGGCAACTTTACTTGGGCTACAGGCAAAGCTGACCCATCGAGCTCTGGATAAGTTTTGCTCTCATTGTCTTCGCTCAAAGACATAGGATTTAGGTTGAGCATCACATCAGTCATTCTGACTTTGTTCACTTGGACCCCACTTAATAGTACGGTGGTTCCTATGACTCAACAAAGAAGAAAAGGAAACTACGAAACAACTATGTCATCGCACTCCATAGTTTTCAAGTGAATGTCTTCACATGTCATAATCTTCATCGTGAATGTCTTCATGAACCACCACTGTCTTCAATGTCTTCACACATTTTTAGGGATCATCTCTGGTAGGTAAACCGAATCAATAAGGGACTACTACCTGTGTTATCCTGCAATTCTCACAAACACATTAGTCCCTCAACCAAATTTGTCGTCAATACTCCAAAACCAACTAGGGGTGGCACTAGATGCACTTACAATCTCACCCTTTTTGGTGATTGATGACAAACTGGTTGAAGTTTTCAATGGGGATAAAAGTATGTGAAAGTTAAAGATTTAAGTCATTGTCTTCATAAGTTGCAAAAGGCTCCCCCTGAAGATGTGCATATAAGTAGTTTGCTTTTGAATGCAAATGCACATGGCAGGTTTTACTTTGTGGAGATCCTCTTCGACTTACCAAGAAAATTCAACATGCATATATAAGAATAATGAAGATAATGACATGCATAATGAGAAATGGGCGTCTGCAGAATGACTTCATGCGGAATTTATCATCGCATCACAAAGTAACAGCAAAAGTAGCAGACGACCATCAAGTTTAAGTGTTACAACTCAAAAGCCAAAAAGTTTCAAAACGGGAGTTGTAAGAACTTAGCAAAAATAATGCAACCACCCCATATGGACCCGCTTGAAGACTATCAACCTCATATGCTTCTCCCCTTTTCAAGATGTGACCAAAAGGTTTGAAGACATAGAGGATCTACTCGTTCAGTTGGAGTAGAAGATGGAGCGAGGTCGGCGTTCGAGTTTGGTGGTGCGAAGGGCTCAAGCGAGAATCGTGGTGCGAGCGGCGGAGTTGGTGAAGTGGCGTCATCTTCTTCATCGGCGACTCGCAACAACAATTGCAGCGAAGGCGAATGTTGAGTCTTCAATGGATGGTGTGTGGCCTTGACTTGCATTTTTGGAGGCACAGAGTCAAACTTGAAGCTCTGTGAAGCCATCCTCGCGAAGATCATCTTGAGCGAGCAATGTGAGGCTCTTCCGGGACCGCCGCGGGCTTCATGTGCAACGAAAAGAGTTCTTGGTGGCCAAGTTGCGAATCGATTAACATCCACCAAGAGACTCGTGCATTTGGCCTTGACCGATCATGATGCCTATCCACTTTTGATGCAAAGACACGAAGCTCATGGTCGTTGAGGACACGAGGGCGCCGAGGCCTTTGAACAATGGTCTTGGCGGTGGCTTGATGTTAGCGATCGATGCGCGACGCGAGTTGCCAGCCGGAGGATAAGCGAAGTTCTTTGCATTTGGCACATGAATCCCTTCAATAGGCTGCGTGAAGCTTTGGAAGTTTGCATTCTGAAGGTGGAGTGGCTTCTTTGCTGGCTCGAGGTAGATGGCTTCAATGGACATATCAACATCAGGCAGAAATACAATATGGTTGCCTGCTGAAGGTTGATAGTCGATGGTTGAATGTAGCTTGATCAAGCGCATCACCCATGGAGCATAAAATTTAGGCCAAAAAGATCAATCCCGGAAGCAGCAAGCTGTCGGATGAAGAAATCCTGAGTGTTGAATCTAATGCCATTGATGATATAGAAAACCAATGTCTTCATGGCGCCTTCGAGTTTAACTTCAGAAGAGTTTCCTTTGATTGGCTAGAGAGTACGCCTCAGAATATGATAGACTGTGCGTGTCAAGTACTCAAGGTCCTTAACAAAGAACTCCTTGGGGTATTCGGCATCTTGGGGCAATAGCTTCATCATGCTCAGCATTTAGCTCATGTTGGGCTCTGGCTTCTGAAAGATGCTTTGCAGTTCGTTCAGATGAAGCTGACAACCAGGTTTATACAACTCACCTGGAGTGGGCAGGGAGGTAAGCTCAATGATGTCCTTTGGCTTCGTGATGAATATCTCCTGTTATTCACTCAAGGGCCCAAGCCTTCGGATCCCTGTTGTAGCGTTGAATGTGCAATATTGCATAGAACTGGAGCAGAAGTTCTTCATTCTAGTGCTCCTTGTCAGTCACAAATGGTAGAAACCCAACATCCCCAAAACAATCAAGGGTCTCTTCGAGGCATGGCAGCCCAGCCATAGCATCACAATCCAGACGCTTATGCGGAAAAATCTGGTCCTGGTTGTATAGGATACAATAGTAGTAGCTGCGCTGCTGATGGCTCCAAAACCTGTCAGAGGATATCTTTGGCTTCGTGTACGGGTTCTTGGCGCTGTCAAAGAAAGTGTTGTGCTCTCTGAAGCTGAGCACACTAAACGAGCCCTGAGTTGTTGCAGCACTTGAAAGCCTTGGCAATCTTGGCTTTGGCTTCTGAACCTGAGGCCTCTACTCCACATGATAATCATATTGCGGCCCAGGAGCAGTGGGTGGATCCATGATAGGCCATCTGACAGTCACCAACTCACCACGATTGAACGCCTGTTCCATAGTATGAGTCCTTGGTGGAGGAACGGTGTCATCAGACATGATTGGCGGCATAATGGTGTCAGTAGTCGCATTGGCTACGGGCTCCACATTATCTTCAGCCATGACAGTGTCATTGGCTTCAGTATTGTTGGTTGTGGCAGCCTCATTGTTTTCAACCTCCATCTGTTCACACTACAAAAAAAGACACATCCGTGACATTTTGGGCCGAACGAAACTTTTTTCTGTCATACATATGACACTTATATGACGATAATTGTGACAAAACCCGGCATTATCATAGATGTGGTGGGATCCTACTTCTATGACAAAAAATCATGACAGAAAATGGGCTTTTTCGTCACTGGGCGGGCGGAGGCGCGGCTGCATGACATTCTTTGGGCCGTCCATGGCGGAAAAACCGTGGTAGAAGCGAGGAGGAAAATTTGGGAGTTGCGATTCACGGTGGGAGGTCGGGGGCGGCGATGCACTTTTCTCTTGTACGACGCTGCAGCGTGTGTGCGGCGTTAGCTCTAATCTGAACCGAAGCGAGGCATTGGGCTCTAATCGAACCCGGCGATTGCAATGCAGCCTCGCATTCACGAACCCGAGCGATCGATCGATGGTCGATGGCGAACCCGATCGGCGATTCGCCATCTTGCTGCTAAGCGAAGTCGATCGATGCCGCCTACGGGATGAGCAGTGGCGTTGCGGGGGTTTGGATGAGCAGTGGCGGTGGCGTCGCCTCTGGATGAATAGGACCCGTGGTGTGGATGGTGGATGAGCAGTGAGCGATGGAGGGGTGCTTTCGTGGAGGGGTGGTTGAGCAGGACCCCATGGTGTGGATGGCTGGATGAGCAGTGAGCGGTGGAGGGGTGCTCGTGGAGGGGTGGTTGAACAGGACCCGTGGTGTGGAGGGCTGGATGAGCAGTGAGCGGTGGAGGGGTGGTTGAGCGATGGCGGTGGAGTAAGCGCAGTGGAGGCTGAATGATTAGGAGCCCGTGGAGGTGGAGGAGGTCGGCGATAGCCCTTGGAGGCTGGAGGAGGTCGACGGTAGAGATGAACAATATCCGTGGAGTCCGTTTTGCGGTATGCCACACACCTCCCGATGAACGGGACCGCGTTTGATAGTAGGAGGTCCATTTCATCCGTTTTGCATTACACACACCTCCCGATCAGCGGGACCCCGTTTAGACCATAGGAGGTCCGTTTCCTCCGTTTTGCGATGCGCCACACCCTCCCGATCAGCGGGACCCCATTTCGACCGTGGGAAGTCATTTCTCTGTTTTGCGGTACACCACACCTCCCGATCAACGGGACCCGTTTGGACGTGGCGGTCGAACACAAGGCCGTTTCCTCCGTTCTGCGGTATGCGAGCCTCGTTTCCATCGCTGTTCCGTCCAAGCGGTTGGCTCCCGTGTTCCATTGCCTCCCGATGAACACAACACATTCCGTTGCCTCCCCATGAACACGGCGCATTCCGTTGCCTCCCCATGAACACGGCAGCGGCGTTGTTTCTCCGTTCGACCCAGCCATGTACGAGCCCTCGCTGACGATGCGTGAGTAGGCGTTCGAGACCCTGCCCATATGTACGTATGTGGCCATATTTTCTTTCTTGCACCCTGGCTGCTATATGTACTTGTACATGCTACGTGCGCGCCTCTACTATGACACGTGCGCGCCTCTACAACGACCGGTATGTGCGTACGTTCGCGACCAGAATGACAGCGCACGTGCGCTTCGACCGGTGGGTCCCGTATCGGGCACTTCCTTGCGTGCGAAAATGTAGTTGGTGGGTCCCAGAGTCGGAAGGCGAATCGTTTTTGCGGACGCACTTCCTTTGCGTGCGAAGATGTAGCTGGTGGGTCCCAGCAGTCAGGGGGCGAATCGTTCTTTTTGCCCGGACGCACTTCCTTGCATGCGAAGATGTAGCTGGTAGGTCCCAGCAGTCAGTAGGGCGAATCGTTTTTTTTTCCCGGACGCACTTCCTTGCGTGCGAAGATGTAGCTCGTGGGTCCCAGCAGTCAGGGGGAAATGTTTTTTCGTGAAATACGGTGGCCCGTTCGGTGGGTCCCCGCTGTCAGGTGGAGGAATCATTATTTTGCGCGTAATAAGGAGGCACTTCCTTGCTACGGCCGTGGACCCAGCTGTCAGCCTCTCCACGTACAATCCACGTCCGATGCAAGTCATTCCTTGACCACGTTGACCACGCTGCGCCGAGAGCACCATGCAGGTGGACAACGGAGAGGCTTAGGAAGGGGACGACTCAGAGCCGGGGGAGACGCAGCAGTGGATGCCCACGCGAAGAGGAGTACGAGGGTTCACTGGTTCAACTGCGGTGTGAGGCTGCTGTCGCCGCAGAATAACGAGGGGTGTGGGTGAGTAGAGGGATGGGCTGGCCAGCGGTGGGAGTAGTAAGGCGGTGAGGCCTCCAGCGCATCGAGCCGCCACGGGAGGCAGGAGCAGCGACACCGACCGGCGCTAGTTTGGGCGGTGGAGCAAGAAGACCAGAGGTTGAAGAAGCACTACGGCCGTTGGATGAACATCCTCACGATAACGAGAGCTAGAATCGTTCATATTGACTAAGTTGACAAAGCCCTCCATCCCGTCAACTTGGTAGGCCCACAAGTCAGCCTCCCACTATCTTTGGGTTCGGTGTGGGGAGTATTCATTTTTTGTGCGTAATAAGGAGGCACTTCCTTGCGTGCGAAGATAGCTGAGTGGGTCCGACATGTCGGTGAGGCACGTTTTTTCGTGAAATCTGAGAGGCCCTTCGGTGGGTCCCGGATGTCGGTGGAGGAATAATTATTTTGCGCAGCGTAAGGAGGAGCCTTTGCCTTCTTTGCGGCCGTGGACCCGGTGTCGGCCTCTCCACGTCTGATCCACGTCCGATGGAAGCCGTTCCTTGACCATATTCACCATGCCGCTACCGAGAGCACCAGGCGGTGGGACGACGGCGAGGCCTAGGAAGGAGCGACATGGAGGCGGGGAAGACTCGGCGATTGTTTCCCACAGCGGAGGAATCTGTTGTCTGAGGGTTCTTGGTTCGTCTGCCCTCATGGGAGAATAACAACAGTGTGGGTGAGTAGAGGGATGGCTAGGCCAGCGATGGGAGTATGGTGGGGCGGTGAGGCTGCAGCAAGACAACCCGCCACGGGAGGAGGAAGCGAGCAGTCCTTGGCGCTTGTTTGGCAATTTGAGTAGGAAGAGCAGATATTGAAGAAGCACGACGACCGTTGGATGGACATCAGACGGTCCTTTGGAACTAGAATCGTTCATATTGACTAAGTTGACAAAGCCCTCTGTCCCCGTCAACTTAGTAGGCCCTAAGTCAGCCTCCACCATGGTGGGTCCCAGCTAGTGGGAGTATTCATTTTTCAGCGTAATAAGGAGGCACTTCGGTGGGTCCGAGCCGACAATGAGGCGGGGGGGGTTTGAAATCGGTGGTCCGTCTGGTGGGTCCCAGCGATCGAGGGCAAGCGTTTTTCAGCAATCTGTGGCCCGTCCGGTGGGTCACGATCAGTGGGAAGCGTTTTTCCGAAATCTGGTGGCCCGTCGGTGGGTCCCTATTTGTCAGTGGAGGAATAATTATTTTGCGTGTAATAAGGAGGCACTTCCTTGCGGCTGCAGTGGACCCGGTATCGGCCTCTCCACGTATAGTACTCTTGATGGAAGTCGGTCGTTGACCACATTGACCACGCCGACCGAGAGCACCAGGCGGTGGACGGCGGCGAGGACTAGGAAGGGACGACGCGAGCCGGGAAGACGCAGGAAGTGGATGCCCACGCGGAGAGGAGTATCTGAGGTTCCTTGGTTGAGCTGCGGTATGAGGCAGGGGAGTGGGTGAGTGGAGGGATGGCGGCCGGCGGTGGGAGTAGTATGGGGGACGGTGAGGCCTCGGCGGCAAAGACTGACCGCCACGAGAGGCGGGAGCATGCGACACGGTCGCTTTGCTTTGGGCGGTGGGGAAGAAGACCGAGGTTGAAGAAGCATTACGGCCGTTGGATGGACATCATTGGCCATGCCGCACCGAGAGCACCGGTGTGGTGGGCGACGGCGAGGCCTCTGAAGGGAGCGACACGAGCCGGGCGAAGACACGACGATGGCTGCCACGTGGTAGAGAAATACGAGGTTGGTGGTTAGTTCTTTGTCGCCGCCGGAAAATAACGAGGAGGTGTAGGTGAGTAGAGGATAGACAGGCCAGGGATGCGAGTATGGCCGGGCCGTGAGGCCTGCCCGCAGACCTTCTTGCCGACCCACGGAGGCGGGAGCAGGAGGTTCAGCGGTGCTGGTTTGGCGGATGGGGCAGGAAGATCGAGACCGAAGAAATACGATTGCCGTTAGATTGACATCTAACGGTTCGTATTGATAGAGTCGATTGTTGACTAAGTTTCTTTTAAGAAACCTTGTGTAGGCCCACAAGTCAGCCTCCAAATCTGTGGCGGACAACATAAAGCCCATTTGCTATTTTTTATAATTTGCAGCCCATTTGCTATTTTTATAATTTGCAGCCCATTTGCTAATTCTCAAGTAATTTATTACAGCCCATTTTACGCTTGGGACCACGGTCAAAAAGTTCAACCTTATTTTGCATATTTCGGTGGAGTCCAAACTGTTGTAATCCTGAAATGATAAACATTTTTTTAAGAACTTATTGATTTGCCAAAAAAATTGTTTTGTTTTTGTAAGCAAATAAGATGTGGGACAATTGCGTTGGTTTAAGGGAAAACCAGTGGTAAAAAAATCAGCGCTGGGTGGGAAAAACAAAAAAAATAAGGATGTAAATATGAAAAGGGAATTTTATGTGTTTTCAATATAATGATACGTGTATATGGACTAGTAAAACTATATGTAGAGATTAGAAAACGGATGTAGGACATGCGTTCAAGAGGAAAAATAGAACTGGGCTGTGTGTTTGATTCAGTAAAAAAACTGCCTGCGGATGTTGTAAGACAAAATATAACTAATGCTAGCGGGCCAGAGCCCAGTAGATACCTGCTGGATCTTTGTGCCCGTTGTGCGTCATGGGCTGGGCACTGTTAAAACAAAACCAACCTGGGCAGTCTAAAGCCCAGTTGAAACTTGCTCGACACGGAAAAACAATATCGTGCTCAATAAGCGAGAGAATTCTGCAAGCACGCGGTGATAAGCGAGATGCAGCATAGATATTGTTTTTTTATCGTGATAATAAGTGCATGCACTTGTTTCGAAAAAACTGCAGAACTGGGAATTCGAACGGATAGTGCTTATGCTACCCATCAAATAAAAATCAGGTGCCTGAGAATTCGTTTCGAAACAAATGATTCAGCTTTATATCCACGTCGACCATCGGCATGATGGTTGGGAGCAAATGCAAGTTCATACCAAAAGATCGTTAACAACAATACCAACTTGCGGACGACAACGTAGTACAACTACCAATACCAAACTAACATATAATCTTTTTACTCATGGCCCTAGTGTTAAATCGGTAGAAAATCTTGCAGAGGACCAGCTCCGCTCCTTCTCTTGCTCCAGGTCCCCGAGGTGGTCTGGTGCATCACCCGATTGGTCCTCTCGCTGGTGAAGTTCTTGTTGGTGTGCAGCAGCAGAACCTTTTGCTGCCCGTCGCGGCCGTTGACCATCACCGCAAGGTATTGCCGACCTTGTGCCACATCGCGTGCATGCCGCACTCTTTGTATCTTGCGACGCGTCCACGTGCCCTTTTGAACGCATACGGAATTATACTGGAAGAAATGCTTCCTTAGGCCACTCGATGTGATACTGCGGTATTGTGGAATACAGGTTTTAGTGTACCTAGTTGGCATTTTCATAACATCTTTGGCATGTTGCGTCCTTGTTTCACTTTTTATTAAGCATCAAATTGTAATTGCTTCACGTGTGCGTGTCTAAAAAGAAAAATAGAGCTATAAAGAAAGGAATATGTTTGTGCAAGTAGGCGGCGATCGGTGTCTTACGGAAGTTTCTCGAGTTGGGTGTAGCATATGCCGTGCTCATTGTCGATGGTTGGTATGAACAAATCGATGAGAGACTGAAATCTCGCTATCAAGACTCACTTTGGCCTCAAGGTGCTCGATCAGCTCTGATCCGTGGGATCAAACTTGACGCCACCGCAAGCACCGCCAATCCTTCTTCGACTTGCATCGGTAATTCCAGTTATATGGTACTCAATGTATGATCAATCATTGTTTTAAGTGAATGATGAAAGATTTGACAGATAAGTGGTACTCCAAATCTGAAGTCCGAATACCCGAACACGCCGCGACGGATTCTTGTGTCACCTCACGCGGCGTGTTGTCACGTCAATTCAATGTGTGGACATGATGAATAATTTGACCGGCGTATACTAGTACTGCTCTTGTACTACTTACTAGTCGTATTTAGTGTCACAATTTATACATTGGTTTAACTAACAAATACGTTGAAGCCTAAGCGATATATATATATATATATATATATATATATATATATATATATATATATATATGTGGCTTCGCACAACATCTCCATCATCATTATCGGTACATCCTAAACGGGGAGTTAGGATGCACTTGATCCTAGGAAGGTATCTATCCTTCAAACCGGAGGAGTGCTTCAAACTAACAACGATACATAATATCCAACAAAAGAGGTCGTGCTACAAAGCAGCAGAATACATGGCTCGATCTAGATATCGGTATGAATCAAGTTGTGCATATTTGCTGTTGGCATGAACCACATCGCCGCATGTCGGGTTTGCAAAAGCCATCCATTGCATGGAAGCTTGATGCCTTTCACACACTGAAGATTATCTGGCAACAAGCTGTGTCGAAGAATCTCTGGATATGGTGATTCAATAAACCCATGGTACGATGTGTAAACACAGCCCCCCTTGCGAATGGAAGTTGCATAGCACAGTAATCATCGCCGGTGATATGATCGATGATTGGTTGGATGATTGGATAATTGAGCCCGAGGAACAAGGAGTGGTTGCCGAGGCTGTAAACCCGCTTCCAGTTGAATACGCCTGGCCCAACGGAGCTGGGATCTTTCTCGAACACGAAGCAGCCATAGCCATCAATGTCACAAACACCCCACACATTGTACTGCATGTGGTTTGATGTAATGGTTTGGTCAATTTGGTACGTGCGAATGAGCATCAAATGACCGCCGTCAGCTGAACGAGCGATAAACCAGCACCCATCGGCTGGTATGATTCCGTGTCCTGGAATCATGAAATAACGCATTCGTCTGCTGCAACAATTCAAATTGGAGACCAAATGGACAAAAATAAACAATCATGTCCAGAGTATGTGTGGAATTAAGATTATTATAACAGTGACACATATCATAGACAGAGAATTGCAATGTCGTGGTCATAATCATACCCCAAGTTAAAAAAAATAAGCCAATGGCTTTCATATTCTAGCAACATGTCATGGTTCAAACATCATGTAACAATGAGAGGAAAACAGCTATGACAGCGCCTACTCATATTCTATCATATCACTTACTACTACTATTCTCATATCAACTCTAAGCAATAACATGCGTTGTTATAAAAATCTTGTAAACGAGAGTAACATATAGCAATCATGATGTTATGCTCATAATATGTATTCTAACAATCATTAGATGCCAATTTTTCTCATATCAACTCTAACAATAACATGTGTGGTCATAAAAATTTAGGAAATGAGAGGAACATATAGCAATGATGTGGTTATAGACATGCTATGCATTCTAAATTTGTAACAAATGAACAGGCAGTCGTATTCATAAGGTAAAGATGAGATGAGATAGAACAATTACACGACGATAGATTCCACCAGTATAGGCAGCCAATCTGTGCGTCGACCACGTAAACGATGCCATCATGAACTATAGCATCAGACAGAAATGTTGCCTCAACATGATTGATGATGAGCCATAACCATGTATGGCGACCAGATTCTAGATAGACTAATCCCATGTTGAACAAGGCAATGAGCTTGTAATCCATGTAGTCTTCTGATGGTGTGGGCACTTCGCAGATTACAACTTTCTGCAAACAGAGGTCGAGCAAAAAGCTTGACGCGTCTCATGCGTAATAGGCAGGAGTGTCCGGCGGGCCGCGAGGCTCGATGGCGGTGGTATCCAACACTACTAGGAAAAGGGCTATAGATGGGATGAACACTAATGGCGCACTGTACATGTGGTGCGCCATTACTAAATACTAATGGCGCACCATGTGTTGGTGCGCCATCAATGTGCAAATACTAATGCCGCACCAGATCCCACGATGCGCCATTAATAAATTTTTTTCAAAACTACTAATGGCGCATCGTGGGAGTGGTGCACCATTACTAGTTGAACTAGTAATGGTGCACCATCCCATGGTGCGCCATTAGTGATTTATTAAACATTCCCAGAATGCACCCCCCCGTGGACCGCCTTTTCAGTTTAAAAAAATAAAAGAAAATGATAGAAGTGTCAAAAAAAAAAAGAAAATAAGATTCCCATGTGATATGTGGTCTAGTTGTTAGCAATATTTACAAACATGATTTTCGACTTTTTTGCAAAATCTCTCGAGAATTTGTAAAAATGGGCATAACTTTTGCATACGACCTCGGTTGAAAAAGTTTTTTATATGAAAAATCATCTACTCGAAAAGTTACATCCGAATTTAATTGGGGGAACCCCGTTAAACATTTTCAAAATCCTCAAAAACCTAACAGAAAGAAGATACGGGGCTTTTGAGATCTGGAGAGGCAAAAAAATTCAAAAAAAATTCAAACTTACTAATGGCGCACCTGCCCATGGTGCGCCATTACTATCTTCCCGCCTTCAAAATTCAAAATAAATAAAAAAATAAAAAAGTTACTAATGGCGCACCTGCCCATGGTGCGCCATTAGTATCTTCCCGCCTTCAAAATTCAAAAAAAAAAGTAATGGCGCACCTTCCCACGGTGCGCCATTACTATGCCGTATATATGGCCGGGCGTGTCCTCTCCTCCTTACCTCTTCATTCTTCTCCTCCACTCCACCTCTCCTCCACTCCTCCACTCCATCTTCCCTTCTCCCCTCCACCATACTACCCTCCTCCTCTCCGGTGACCTCCTCCTCCTCTGCGGCGACCTCCTCCTCCCCCTCTCCGGCGACCTCCTCCTCCCTCATCTCCTCTCCTGCCCTCCCCTCCCCTCACGGTTTCTCCTCCCTCCTCTCTGGTGAGCTCCTCCTCCCTCATCTCCGGTGAGCTCCTCCTCCCTCCTCTCCGGTGAGCTCCTCCTCCCTCCTCTCCGGTGAGCTCCTCCTCCCTCCTCTCCGGTGAGCTCCTCCTCCCTCCTCTCCTCCCATCCCCTCATGGTTTCTCCTTCCTCCTCTCCGATGCTCTGGTGAACTCCTCTCCGGCGATGTCCTCCTCCTCTCCGGCGACGTAGGAGAGCGCCTCTACGGTCACCTCCTCCTCCTCCTCTCCGGCGAACTCCTCTCCGGCGAACTCCTCTCCGGCAAAAGAACACAGCAAAATAACGTACAAGATCCAAAAACGGGAACAAAATTTGAAATAATATTGTGTAAAAAAACGAGCAAAAAATGGGCAAAAAAATAGCGATCCAGATCCAAATTCAAAATTCAAAAATAGCAATGGCGCACGGTGGGGGTTAGACGGTGCGCCACTACTATTTTCCCGCCTTCAAAATTCAAAAATACTAATGGCGCACCGTGGCCTATACTAATGGCGCACCAGTGGCCTATACTAATGGCGCACCGTGGCCTATACTAATGGCGCACCAGTGGTGCGCCATTAGTAAAAAATACTAGTGGCGTGATACTAATGGCACACCAGTAGTGCGCCATTAGTAGGCAAAACTGGTGCGCCATTAGTAGGCCTCTTCCTAGTAGTGCAACGATGGAAGGGTGATCTCTCGCTGGGTGTAGATATCCACGAGACTCCATGGACTACCGGTGTGGTGGATGAGGACGATCCAGTTGGCCTTCATGCCCGCCCAGTAGTGGTCGCGCATGAAGGACAGGTGGACGGGTAGTGGTAGCATGTCGAGGGGCACCACAGCACCCTCCGTAGGATCGTCAAGTTGGTGTCTGGGCCACCTGCGAGGATCGGGCATCAGCAAGCATGGTGTCTTGAAAAGATCCGGCCGGTTGCAGACGAGTAGACGGAAAAAGACACCGAGCATGCGGCCAGACGGACGTGCTGAGTAGGTCCATACGACTACAAATCTGCTCCAAGAGAACATCGGGGTGGGAATTCCAATCGCGGCTCTGCGTGTCAGTCGGTTCTGCCATTGGGTTTTTCGGTGCCTCCGAGCCAGCGGGGAAGTGGATTCGGGCGGGCGAGCGAAGAAGCTTCTCCTCGTGTGGCCGAGCAGTGAGCGGGGGGATATGGTATGCGCGAGCTACCAAGGAAGATGGCGTGGGCAGGCGAGCAGTGAGCGGGGGTAAATGGTGTGCAGCCGACGATGGGGAAGAGAGGAGGAAGAAGAAGAGAGGAGGAATAAGAAGAGAGGAGGAAGAAGAGTGGAAGACGGGGAAGAAAGTGCATTAAATCTCAATTCTACTAGTACTACTACCAGGATATAGGCACCGTCCTTCGGGGTGTAAATAGTTACACCGATGACATGTGGGTCTACCACAAGAGGGCCCATATGTCGTTAATGGAGGATGAGGTGCGTGGCGTCTTCTTGAGCGTGCTCTCTTGGCAAACATGATGGCGATCTTGGGTAAGGCTGATTTAGTAACACCAACACGCTGGTTCACTTATTAATTATGTGTCCCATCTGCTGCAGCGTGTATTGTCATTTCACTGCGAAGACTAGTTGAATAGTTCTCTCCGACCAGAGATGGGGAATAATGGATCGCGAGGACTTCCTTTCTCTGAGTATCCCTATGCCTCTCGCTCACTTCACTCATTTTGCTCCGTACCTAGTCACTTGTTGAAATCAGTAGAAAGACAAATACTCCGTATTTGGGAATAGAGGGAGGCTTTTACTCCGTACTATTTGGGAACAGAGGGAGTATCACCATATGGAGGGAACATAGGAAGCTTGAAATATGAACATGTCAATGGGAGGGAGTAAGCCCCATGCATGCATGCATGCATGCAACATGCAACACTCACACGTACTCCACATGGATGCATGGAACACTCACGCACACATGCGGCACACAGCACACGACGCAACACACACGCTCACGCTCAAGTGCTCAACCTACTCCCTACGTCCGTGAAAAACTGTACATTTAGAGATTTACACATTGACCAGGGTATAATTAACGCCCAAAAGTAGCAGACTTATGTGTGCATGCGACCATTGAGATAAGAAGATTAAGTGAAGGCCGTTGCATGCTGTAATTAAGGATATACATGTAGCCTATAGCTACAACACAAGTTGGTGCATTAGTCAATCAATATCGATTTAGATTAAAGGCTAAATGCATTGGAAGTGTAGATGTACATCATATACTACTACACTCTTTGTTTTATAGCCGATGTACACTCTTTGTTTGAAGACCGAGGGAGGACACGTGCATGCACTCACATACACAGCCAGGGCGGTTCGGGCGCAAGGGTTGGACTCGTGTCGGCGCTGCGTAAAGTTTTGAACTGATTTCTTTGCTCGCTTGGCGACAAAGGGACCCGAAACCGGTGACAATTTAACGAGTCAACAAAGTGCCACGTCAACTATGTGGCAGTTAGTAGGGTGCTGTCTGATTGTTGTACGATGAGCTAGTGATCATATAATCGACGCAAAACTATATATAGTGACCGTAAAGAGCGTATTGTTATATACGTTGATTGCCAGTGTATTTTTCTCATTTCAAATTAAGCCATATTAATCGGAAAGGACGCAATATGGACTACTACTAGTACTAGTACTGCTTTGATGTGTCCCGGTAACTCGCCGAGCGAGGAGAAGCTTGCTTTTCGCCTCTCCCTCGCCCACGCCGTGGTTCGCAGGACGAGGAGAGAGGTTTTGACTACACTACTAGGAAAACCTTATACACAGAATCTTATCGGCAGCAGTTTAAAAACAGCGCTCTTGCTAACTAAATGCGAGCTTAACTTAACGCGCTACTAATAACTAGGTAGCGATGGCGCTCTAGGTGAAACAAGCGCTACTACTATAGTTGCCACGGATTTGCCTCGGGCTAGATATAGTAGTGGCGCCCTTCCATGGACGCTTCTTTGCTAAAGTACTTAATAGCAGCGTTTTTACGCAAAACTCACTCGCTGCTAAGTGTTGCACCTAATTAAGTTTAGTCCCATCTTGCTAGCGAACAAGGTGTTTACCACCTTAAATATGTTACTTCTCAAACTACCTCGAGCACTTGGTCTTCATTGAACTATATGTGTAGGATTTGTGATCGCAATATGAATCTTCACAAGTGCCTATCACAGTCTTGTGAGGATTCATGTTGACTATGTAGATTCTACACAAAAGATCAATGATGACCAATGTATATTTTGATCGTGCTTAGACTTAGCGATAGTGTGTTTCCATAAAGCGCGCTATAGCTACTTTAGCTATAAGCGCTTCCTAAAGTGCGCTACTACTAGTTCGACTTAACCACCCGCCGCTCAAAATTTCGCTAAGTCCTCCTTCCTCCTTGTTCCCTACTCCTCTGTCATCGCGCTTGAGCCAGAGCCTGCTGCGACCTTGCCGCTTGAGGCCGCCCTCAACCTCACCCGCCCCGCCGCCGCTCACCGTCGCCGCCGCCTCCCCCACCCCTCCGCTCTCGACCTCACCGCCGCTCTCGACCTCAACGTCGCCGCCGCCTCCCCCAACCCCGCCGCCGCCTCCCGATCCAGAGCCCGCCCTCGCCGCCCCTACCTCTCCGTCGCCGAGCACCTCCCCGCCACCGTCTCTCCCCTCTCTGTAAGCCCCCCACCCCTCCCCCACCCCCGTTCTCTCTGCTTAGTTAGTACTAGATGTTTTTTAGTAGTAGTAGATGTTAATTTAGGGTTCATAGATAATGATTTTTAGCAGTAGTACATGTTAATTAGTAGTAGTGATGGTACTAGTTAACTATTGTATAATGTAGTTTATTTTTACTGTTTTTAGTAAGTGTTTAAAATAATTAGTAAGTAAATTAATAAACTAGTCGAACTAGTTTAGTTTTAGTTGAACTAGTTTAGTAAGTAAATTAATAAACTAGTTGAATTAATAGAACTAATGTTCAGGTTACACCTCGATATGTCCTTTTTTAGCAAAGGTCATGCCGGATTTTTCCGTGAATTCTGGCATGACTTGTGCTAGAATATGTAGGAAATATCGAGTGGCCTGGATTTTCTCGAAAAATAATGATCTAATTTAGGTTTTGTAGTACATATATTTAATTGTACAAGTTTAATCTTTGAATTATGAATGTAGGAAATTTCGTTTTCGGACGGCATTTACGCCAGTCTCGAAGTCATTTGGTGCCACGACGATCGAGGTATGTCGATGAGTTCGTTGAGCTGGGCGAAGATTGGCGCTTGACATTAAGCTCGGCGAGACCTTGATGTTGAAATAGTGCATAACAACGACAAGTGTTTTTTCGTAATTAAGCATGACTTCAACTATTTTAACATCTAATTTTCATCTTTTACAATTCGACTAGCTTATCCCATGCCATGCAAGACGCTATGTCTTGGAGGATGGGTTTTGAAGACCATGAAAATTTTCAAACAAAGAAAATACACCTAAGGACCCATCATGATATGGATTTTGAAGTAAATCTGTACAATTCTCGAGCGTAACCCATTTTGGTTGCCAAAATTGGGAAGCACTTTACAAAATGTATGGTTTTTATGAGGTATGATTATCACCATGGATCTTGGTGATCGACATCGAGCAAGACAATATGGACATTTGGGTCCTTGTTGATACGCTTCCGATTCTTCCGCAATGTGAGTTTCTCAAACATAGTTATTAACTAATTTATATTGTTTATTTCAAAATAGTTGACAGCTTATTTCCATTGTGACTTATTTTGAATCTTCAAACAATGTGCGGAAGATGGTAGACAAAACCCACTACTCGATGGCTCGAATTAACTTATAAGGAGAAAAGCGAGACTAAGGCATAGCCTAGTGGTGGGAAGGGCTGATGCCTTCCACCCACCCGAGTTCAAGGCATGGTACTTGCAATTTGGGTTTGTTGCACCAATTATCTTGTAAGGGTTCCCTTACGGTCTTTACTATCAAAACAACTTATAAGGAGAAAAGTCATCGATAAACTTCTTGTACTTATCTTGAGAATTACAATACCTATTATCGAACTCCTCTAAATTATGGTGAATACGTGCCACTAGTGCACGTGTTGAACCTGATAACTTCTATGGAGATACCTGGTAAGATTTTTACTATTACGACATCCGTGCATCTTTTGCATACTTCTAAAACTAGTACATCGCCGCTAACTATGAAGTTATTACTATGTTTTCAACGAGAAAATCCCGATGGATTGTGTGCCTCATCGATGTATCGAGAATGGTCGCCTTGTAGTTATGAACATACAACCAGGTCAATCTAAGGAGCTCACTGTGCATATCGGTTCTAAAACTGGTGAGCATGCTAATCAAAGAATGGAAAAAATGTTTGGAGATTCACAAGGAGGTTCTTGGAAGTAACATTAAGCGAAAGGCAAGAATTGGAGACAGGATAATCCCCATTCTCCATAATGGAGAGTCAGGGTCTATCTTGTTTTTTGCTAGTTTACCTTATAGAATATAGTAGGTCCTAAGAGAATGTAGTAGGTCCTATGAGGTACAATATGTTTATTATGTGGTACAATGTGTTAGAGTTGTGATTACGACTAGTGACCAATTTGCTATGTGATGTCTCATTGATGAAAACGATGATCTTGAGAAGGTGTTATATGACAATGATGTATTATGATGATAAGTTGTTAATGATATGATGATGATGATGATGATGATATTTATTATATCATTGGGTGAAAGAACCGCATATTAGTTTCAAGTGGATGGACATCCACTTGAAACTAATCCTGATTCTTTCACCCCGTGATGTAATAACTCATTATGATGTAAAACAATCTCTAAATTCTGTTGTATGAAAACTTGTGTAAAGGTGTATGAATACAACATGAAATAAAAAAGAAATAAAATCTGAAATAATAGTAGCATCATGATGAGGGAGAAGCGCTACTACTAATTACTAGTAGCGCTCCTCTAGGAAGTCGCTACTACTAAACCGATTTAGCGATGGCGTGGGCTGAAACGCGCTCTTGCTATCGTTAGTCTATGGCGCCTTATCGATGGCGCCTTGTGCGCGCTCTTGATAGGCCTAAAACCCGCGCTGCTGGTAGGCTTTTCCCTAGTAGTGACAACGCCCTCTCCCTCTCTCTCTCCCTCTCCCTCGCCCTCGCCCTCGCCCTCGCGGTGGACGTGCAGCAGTTCAATCGGTGTCAGTTGCGGAAGCATATTGTCTGTAGTATCATCATTGTTGGACCTTCCAAAGGCGAAGATCCAAGTGCAAGGTTCAAACGCAGTCGAACTGTTGAACCTCCCGAAGAGGCAAAAAGCCAAGCGCAAGGTTTTATAGGAGTTGTCGTCCTAGTAGGAGTGTACTACAACTATTGCGAGCGATGCTCTTGTATGATGCCGCCACGTCACGTATATCCAAAGCTGTGCCACCTTTTTTCTTGAAGGCGTGTTGGAGCCCGTGCAACAACCACACAAGTTGCGTACACATAACACATTTACTAGTAATAAATTCTAAAGGACAAATGCCGATTATGCCACACAAGTTCATCTCCAATTCATGTGATAAATTTGTGCACGACTAGTCTACATATATTCACAGCGCTACTGCGTTCACAATTACCGCACTCCACTTACGTTATAGATGGGCTACATGTCCTCCTCCGGTACTAGTCCCGGTGTTCTTCATGGATCGCTTACGATCCATAGCGGTGAACAGCTGGAATCATTATCGCAGCTTTCTATTCGGTTCCACACGATGGAGACTCATCAAGTGAAGCGGCATAAATCGAGGATAGCGTGTCCCGGCATATGTCGTTCATCCGTGGTGCACATGAAGACACGACCATGCTTCATGAGCAGCGGGCCTTCCGTGTCGTGCACGGAAGGTGGCATCCGCTTCACAATGGGGTAGCTGTCCACGATGAAAGCGAGTACTCTCCAAGAGTGTTCCTCGGCACCCACATAGCATCACGTGGGTCGAACTCAGCGCCGTTCATCGGTACCGCGACATCCAGATCTAGACACATGGTGGCGTACATAGTCAAGGTCCATGCATAATAATGTTGTGCTCAAATATGGCGGTCGATGTCTTGTGCAACAAATAGTACTACTACGGTATAGAGGAAGTAAAATAACGGCTTATTATATATAGCCACTCTTGGCTACATGGATGAGATAGTAAGACATGGAAAAACAAAAATGGTGGCAGCTAGTGGGTTCAAGTCTTCAAGGGCCTAGCTAGTTATCTGCGTCCTCCATGGTAAAAATACTCCTACTAGTACTACTAAGTATACTACTAGTACAACAATGAAAGAGAAGGCGAGAGGGTTAAAAATGGAATACTGGGTAGATGGTGACGGTCCGATCGTGGTAGATTGTGTGACCATGTTGCACATCGGTGGTACCATGGGTAACGATCGCTAAGATAGTTGATCCCAATATGCCAAAGTCAGCTACAAGGTTCGAGTTAGACCGAATCGCGGATGCAAATGCACATCCAGGATCGGCGATCTTATTTTGATCGGGGATGACTGGTCCTGCAAAATAATGGAGTACCATTAGGGATGCAAATGATGGTTTGTGCATTCCGTTTGTAATCTCCGTCTTCGTAGGATGGCCACCGGATGAAACAAGTCCCTGGCTTGTCACCGCGAAGATCTTGGCCTAGATGGCGCCGGCGTCTTGAGCGATGTGGGGTACAAATCTGCCGCGCCAACATCGCCCGACCTCTACCGCATTGCCTCTTGCATTGATGGCAATCCTTATGTCGAACACCGCGATAAGATAGTAATCTTCGTAGCTGCGTCGCTTTGTCATCTGGTCCGCAATTGCTATCTTCTTCAATCTCATGTAGGCATCATCATACATATTCAAGCCCAGCCAGTCCGGAAGGCCGATCCCAATGGTGGAGAAGGGTCTCACGGGCAGCCACCTTCTTGTGGATGTTACACAAAATGATGGTGGTATCCGGCCGGTGGTATGCAAGCCAATCTTTGTTGGCACCGACCCAGACCTATATATAAGACGGTGGGCAGCAGAGAAATTATGGGATGGAAATGGAATAACTAAGTACTACATGATCAAACTCCATTACTGACATGCTCATCGGACAAAATCCGACTACCTCTCAAGCGTCGGCAACTCTAAGCGGAGTCAACGTGCAACCATGGCGTGGGGCGGTGGGTATTGAAGGATTGTCCCATAGAAGAACCGGACGCATGAAAGACCAACAAGCATGGCCTTTTCCCAAGCTGTTTAAGCGGCGTCTTGAAAAAGTTGGTGCGAGGAAGCACCGAGTCTTGCAGCGTGAGGACGTCGGGCGGTGTGTGATTTCTCCCGGAGGATCGTCGTCCAGGTCTCCCAGCCCGACGAGGAGGAGAACCGCTGGCGAATCCATGGGAGCAGCGACGAACCGCCTTCTCTTGGGAGGAGGCTGGCGAGGAGGAGATAAGGCGTAGTAACGCAGGGCCTCGTCCCTTCAAGCGTAGATCGTTCCTCGGCAAAGGGGTGAGGCTATTATTTACACTAAGTACTAGCATTATGGAGCGTTATGGGATTGCATTATCTGTAAATAATAGCACTAGTAATAAATTTTGGCACTAGGTAGTAGTTTTTGGCGTGGATTAAGAAATTTTGGGTATGTATTTGCCATTTTTGTACCGCCAACTAGTGTCAAAAAGCGTCTTACATTATGTGATGGAGGAATGCGTGCTCGTACCATAGCGATACTAGTACTACTTTTCTCAACTAGTAGTGCGATGTCTTGTACTTCTAGTCTAGTCTAGTATAGTAAACCAGTTTTGAACTCTTGAATTTCAGGGCCAAGGAGCTACAGTTGGAAGTGGAGGGTACTACTGTTCTCTAGATCCATCATTGTACTATCAATGCGGGAAGTACACTGCGTAGTGGCCTAGTGGGTACTCTCGGTGCTTTATTCAGCCGCTCCTCTCATGTAGCTGGCCTACTCGGCCGCTCCTCTCACTCACACACTAGCGACTGTTTATCGGTGACAGTTCTTTGAGGGCAGAACATTCACTACAAGAAATATGTCAACTAGTGACCTTACATCGCTGACCACTGGAAGAATTGGTCATAGATCTATGACCATTTGAACAATTGGTCAAAAGCTGTTCGAGGGGCTCCAAACCCTAAACCATTGCGACCATTTTGGTCAGAAAGGTCGTAATTTCCTTACACGAAAAGGTCATAAAGCAAACAGCGCTAGTCCGCTGCCTTATTTCTAGTTGTTAACGACCAATATAGATGGTCATAGCCTTATAAATTGTGGTGGGTTGCTATGACTAGGCGCCACCTCATCAGTTTTGCCTATGTGTCATGTCCATGTGGCGGTTTTTTCCCTAGGTTGTGAAGCAACCTATATTTCTGTCTTTCCCAAAATTCCCAAAAAAATCTCATAAATTCTTTGGGTCATATCTTCGTAAAATATGTAAAAACCTTACTTGCCTAGTTCAAAAATAATTCATAAATATTCATTTTCCTATTCTGTTTAGAACAACAGTTTGTGAAGGAAGTACCACTTTGGCATGTCCAAATAGTATCCATTCTCTACAGTGCTTTTCTATGCCCAAATAACCATCCTCCACCAAATGCCAGCTCAATCCATTCATTATTTTGAGCCGAGCTTCAACATTCGTATTTATGTCTAGTGTGGTAGTTTGCAAAGCAAGTACCACATAGGCTCCTCCTTTTGAGCTGAAAATTTGTGAAGACGGTCTTCTTAGTTAGTGATCATCCTCAGCCAAAACTCACGCCCATTAGCCATGTGCATTTCCCATACCGCAAATCAAACACTTGGCTGCTTATTCATGTTTGAGCATCGATCGGTCTCCTCGTGAGAATCTTATGTTGTGATTTTCTTCCTAGCACCTACCTGGAGAGTGCCCAACCCACTAGACATACTTAGGCCGCCCAGAACACATGGCAGCATACAGTCCTTGGCGACCACGTGGCGGGCATGCGAGTATACGCGCTCTAGAGTTGGGGTCCTCGGCCACCGCCCAAACCTCGATGTATCGCCACCAAACCATGTATTTATGATTAAATAGGTACTTATGTAACTAGAAATGATTTTTGGAAAAAATAAATAGCAAACTATGAGGCAGCTGCAGTTCAAATTTGACCCGCTTCCAACTGAATCGGCGGAAATTTGACTTTTTCACGAGAGGTGGATCAAAACTTTTTGCACCCAACCATTTTGTCAACTGTGCATTAAATATGTCCTAGTATTTTAGAAAATTGATTTGGTCCAATTTTGCAAAAATTATTTGATAGTTCCTTCACAAAAAAACCTCCTTTTGGGCACTCCGAAAATGAAAAATGTTTTTTCGTCCAAAGAAAATGAAAACTTCCTTAGGCAACATTGTTTGCCATTCCAATATGCACCCTTGTGCACAATATGAGATCATTTGAACAAACTATGCCACGAATGTGGCCATAAGATTGATCATTTGGCTTGAAAGCCATGAATCTTCAGAGATGATAGCTAATATCTGAGAACACTTTTTTAAAATAATTGCCGTATTACAAGTTTGTTATTTTTCCTGGGAACTTGGCCACATATAATGACACAATGCGAAGTTTTCCCAATTTTTTGATTTTTTTTGAATGTTTTATGCCCGTATCATAATGCGGTCAAAACGGCGGGAATGACCGTTCCTAGCTAGTGGTTGAATCTTGGAATTTTTTTGGTGTTTCTCTGATTAAATAGGTACTTATGTAACTAGAAATGATTTTTGGAAAAAATAAATAGCAAACTATGAGGCAGCTGCAGTTCAAATTTGACCCGCTTCCAGCTGAATCGGCGGAAATTTGACTTTTTCACGAGAGGTGGATCAAAACTTTTTGCACCCAACCATTTTGTCAATTGTGCATTAGATATGTCCTAGTATTTTAGAAAATTGATTTGGTCCAATTTTGCAACAATTATTTGGTAGTTCCTTAAAAAAAACCTCCTTTTGGGCACTCGGAAAATGAAAAATGGTTTTTTCGTCCAAAGAAAATGAAAACTTCCTTAGGCAACATTTTTTGCCATTCCAATATGTACCCTTGTGCACAATATGAGATCATTTGAACAAACTATACCACGAATGTGGCCATAAGATTGATCATTTGGCTTGAAAGCCATGAATCTTCAGAGATGATAGCTCATTTCTGAGAACACTTTTTTAAAATAATTGCCGTATTACAAGTTTGTTATTTTTCCTGGGAACTTGGCCACATATAATGACACAATCGAAGTTTTCCCAATTTTTGATTTTTTGGATTTTTATGCCGTTTCAAAATGCGGTCAAAGCAGGCGGGAATGACCGTTCCTAGCTAGTGGTTGAATCTTGGAATTTTTTGGTGTTTCTCTGATTAAATAGGTACTTATGTAACAAGAAATGATTTTGGAAAAATAAATAGCAAACTATGAGGCATTGCAGTTCAAATTTGACCGCTTCAATTTGAATCGGTGAAATTTGTCTTTTTCACGAGAGGTGGATCAAAACTTTTTGCACCCAACCATTTTGTCAATTGTGCATTAAACATGTCCTAGTATTTTAGAAAATTGATTAGGTCCAATTTTCTAACAATTATTTGGGAGGTCCTTCACAAAAAAACCTCCATTTGGGCACTCAGAAAATGAAAAATGAATTTTCCGTGCAAAGAAAACGAAAACTTCCTTATGCAACATTGTTTGTAATTCCAAGATGTACCCTTGTGCACAATATGAGATCATTTGAACAAACTATGCGATGAATGTGGCCATAAGATTGATCATTTGGCTTGAAAGCCATGAATCTTCACGCATGATAGCTCATTAATGAGAACACTTTTTTAAAATAATTATCGTATTACAAGTTTATTATTTTCCTGGAAACTTGGTCACATATAATGACACAATGTGATGGTTTTCCAATTTTTTGATTTTTTTTGAATTTTTTATGCCCGTTTCAAAATGTGGTCAAAACGGCGGGCTTGACTGTTCCTAGCTAGTGGTTGAATATTGGAATTTTTTTGGTGTTTCTATGATTAAATAGATACTTATTTACCTAGAAATGATTTTTGGAAAAAATAAAGAGCAAACTACAAGGCAGCTACAGTTCAAATTTGACCCGTTTCGGTGAATCGATGACAATTTGTCTTTTCACGAGAGGTGGATCAAAACTTTTTCACCCAACCATTTTGTCAATTGTGCATTATATATGGCCTAGTATTTTATAAAATTGATTTGGTCCATTTTTGCAACAATTATTTGGTAGTTCCTTCACAAAAAAACCTCCTTTTGGGCACTCGGAAAATGAAAAATGAATTTTCCGTGCAAAGAAAATGAAAACTTCCTTAGGCAACATTGTTTGGAATTCCAAGATGCACCCTTGTGCACAATATGAGATCATTTGAACAAACTATGTGTCGTGGAATTGTCACGGCAAATGTCCTCTTACAAGGACTTAATCGTGGAGCCATCGCAACTAGGAAGCTTAAAGGGGTTAATCGGGACAAAGGACACGAGAGGGTTTATACTAGTTCGGCTCCTTACGGTGAAGGTAAGCCTACGTCTAGTTGGGTTGGTATTGCTTGAGGTTTCGATGACCGGGGAGGCGAGATCGCTATGCGGTTCTCGAAGGGTTGTTTCTGCCCTAAGCGCCGGTGGGTCGTCCCCTTATATACGGATTGGCGCCTGCGGCTTACGAGTCGGCCGGCTCATAAGCGTGTCGGCTCGGTGACTAGTCAAGTCTACCTTATGATACAAGTCATGCCATTATGGCGGTTTACTACAACGGGCCTTAAGTCGCCTGTGGGCCTTAGGCCCCTTGTTGAGACGCCATCTTCATGCTTGTACTTGGGCTTCTCGATGAGTCCTCTTTTGTAACCGGCCCCTCACGGGCGGCTTACACAAATAGTCATATCCTCAACATTAGGCCCCAGATTGACCTGAACCTGTCCATGTCAATCTAAAAATATATTTAAAGAGTAAATCTTTAGTCTACTGACTATCCAAAGGGTTTTCTTTAACCCGCCATGATGTCATCTTCTGGATCCGTCTTAACTTGGCGTGGCGTCATCCTTTCCTTAATTCATTTTCTATTTCCATCGTATCCTTCAGCGGATCTACGCTTTAATTGATTGTTAGAAAATCGGCGTCGGGGCCTTTGGATAGTAATTCTTATCTCCTTGTTTCGCGCCGTCTCGGTTATCTTCTCCCTATAGATAGGCGCGACTTGGTCTTTCATTCTTCTCCTTCGGTCGTCTTCTTCCTCTCTTCTCTGTCCTCAAGCTCCGCCGCCGCCGCCGTCGAAACCCTCGTCTTCATCGACTCGGGGCGCTGCATCAACTTTGACTCGGACCAGAAATCGACGGCGAACCTCCGCAACTCGAGTTCATCCGTGAGTTCCTCTCCTTTCCTTTCTTTAGATCTGCATCGAACTTTCTCGAGTTCGTCGGCGTCCATCACCGCCCGGCGCAAACCCTTCTAGCTTGTACCTCCACAACCTGCTTAGATCGTAAAACTGTGCGAAGCTGCTGCGGTAGTTGTTTGTGTTGATCTTGCTTAAAAGCAGATCTCATCTCCTTGTTTGGGAACTTTCTTGAGTCGTGAACTTCTACGCTCTGTTTTAGGTCTAGAAAAAATTTCCTTCAGAACAATAATTTGATCCAAAATAATAGCTGTCATCTGTGAAACTTGTTTCTATCACCCGGAAAGCTTCTTCTGGTAAATGCCTTTAAACACAACTGTCCAGGTGTCCGGTTTAAATAAGTGATACTAAGCTGTAATCCTTGCCGTCTTCTCATGACTTTAAAATTTTTGAATCGCTCTTGATGTTTGTAGCGGCTTAAATATTGTTGCACAATCACCCTTATATCATTAGGCCCCTTTGTAGCCGCTACCTTGATAATTTGGATATTTTCCTCCGGTTTAAAATTTGAACGGAACTTCTTATTTTGTAATAGGCCAAGCTGTTGTCATGGAACCTAAAGCGGCAAAAGTTCACGTAACCTGCAGTTGGGTCCCATCCACAAATCACTAAGAGTAAACCGGCGAATTTGTGAAGTCGGCCATCGCCAAAAAGGAGGTCATGTCTTATCGTGTTCTGACCCATCAGAAGAAAAGCCTCAACCAAAAGGCGGGAAGTGATAGTTTTCACGGATCACATGAGCAGGATTTGCCCTCCGGCTCAAAATTTTCAGAGAAGTTCTGAATTTCTTTGACCTTAGACCTCAAGGCATCGGGCCCAATTCCATGTCAAATCTCGCAATTTTCAAGTTTTACGTGAAGTGTACAGGAGAAGAACCAAATCTGCTTTTGTTAGAGAACTTTTTATTTGAACCGGCAAAGCGAGCGTGCTAGCAGGCTAGTCTTGAACTTGGCGGCATCTCCATCCAGCGGCGAAGAGATTGTCTTTCCCTTATCTTTGAGCTACCAAGTCACCGAAAGACTAGAACCGGACGTGGTTCTCTTGCCAAGATACATCACCGGTGATGAGAAGCCTTTGCCCGACTTTCGCGCCTGCGTCTCGAATCAATAATCCATTTGGCGGATAAGTTATCCGCTATTGAGCGCTGCCTCTCAAACCCACCATCAAGAAGATCAAAGCTCTTCTAGGAGCGGTTTAAATGGCATCGATCTAGTTCGAGTGCAGGTCACTGGCGGATACTACCATTAAGCTGCCGCTCACGCTTAATGTGTACTTATCTGAGCGAAAAGGATGACTCAATGCGTCATAGCTCGATGATTTATCGGGACGATCACGGTAGATGCTCTGATCCAATCTCTGTTGAAGGAAGGCATTGTAACGATAATGCCTTGACTTACTTCCTACGCAAGAAGAACCCGGCTCTGCGGTAAGTTACTAATATTCACAAATACTCTTTTATATGTTACCTTCTTATACTTATGATTCTTTATCTGTTTTCACAGGCGGTGATGATTTACGGAAGGTCAAGTATGACCATGAGGTTGCTAAACAGGCCAGGTCGGCCAAGAAAAGCGAAAGAAAAACCGCCAGGACGGGCACCTCTAAGAAGAAGAAACCCAGCGCCTCTGACATGTTTAAATTGGATGACTCTTCTTCGGATGAGGAAGAGCTAATCTTTTTCAATTTTCTTTAACTCCCTTGCCATTACTTTCTTGACATTTGATCCTTTCGGGAGGATCTTGGAAGCGATCAAGCAGTGGCGAAGAGGTAACTATAATTTCCTCAGACTCAGAGCCTTTGCCAACACAAAAATCTGAAGGGTGACCCGGAAGTAAGGTTTTCACACCCTCTAGCTTACCAAGATCCTCAATTTCTTTTGAAGCAACAACAACTTGAGAGCAGGAGGCAAACTCGGGCCACTCAAGGCGAGAACTCTCCTCCGGCTTACCCGATATAACCAGAGAAGCCGGATCGACGAGTTATCTCAATTTACATTCTGTTTTTCCTTTGGAGGGTCTAATTAAATGACCCCTCAATTCATCGACTCAATTATCAGGATACCTCTCCGTCTTCCGGTGAGTCGATGCAATCAAACATGCGGCTTTTAAAACAGCTCCGGGTAATGCCACCTTTCTTACTTTAAGTTTTTCCATACTTATTCGTTGGTACTCATCCTTCCACTTTGGTGACGACTGCAAGTGAAGCCTAGCAAGAAGGCCAAAAGAATAATTTGTCCGAGACCGGTGGTCCTTGAACCGCAATTGACTCATCTGTTCTGATAGCTTCACTCATCGACCACCGCTGAACCGGCTTTTGATATTCGGTGTCAACCTCGACCGCTTGCAGAAGGCGTTGTCCATGATTCGATAAGCGGAAATTCCTAGCCGGTCGAGGCAGTGAACCGAAGTTGAATTTACGAAAAGCCAATATGTTGAACCGGGCGACCTCATCGCCTTGCTCGATGTAATTGCCAAGGAGGAGTTTGCCCAACGTCGGAAAACCAAGCAGGACATCACCGATTATACTCACCTAAGCATTGGTGATATAGTCTCGGCTATTTGAACCAAGTGCGATGGCCGTGACACTGAAATTGACATGGTGAAGCAAATACAACATAAATCGAGGTATACCTTTAACTTTTCTGAACCTTACCTCATGTATCAGCCCCCAAGTCTATTGCTTATGAATGAATATGTTGTAGACTTAGAAATCTCTTATTGTTAGTTTGTCGGCTTAAATTGAATATATTTAACTCGGTGATAGCATGAAACTTTGAATTTGGGTTACATTAGCCCCCAAGTGTCAAGTGCCTTTACTTGTAAAGTGCTTGAGACTTAATATACATGACCCAGTAAAATAGGTTAAGAATTCTTTAAGCATACATTAGCCCCCAAGTGCCAAGTATCTTTACTTGTAAAGTGTTTGGGACTTATGTAATTTCTACCGTGATTATTACCATAACTTTGATGTCAATGGAGGCCGCCATAAGTCAATTTGAGTAGGAGATTGCTGATCTGAAGAGTCGGTTGAAAACCCAAGAGCTTGAAGCTCGAGAAAGCCAACTCAAGTTTGAATTGGTGTCTCGAACAAGAGAAGCGAAGAAAAAGTTTGAATCGGAGAAGAAAACTTGGGTTGAGGAGAGGGCTTCACTTGGTGACTCGGGCTGAAACAACAGAGGCATCTCTTGCGAGGCAACCGCCGAGTTGTCAAACAAAGCGCCAGATATCTCAAATGGTCTCCGCAATCTTGATGAGTTACTATGTATAACTCTGAGTATCACAATGGTTCCTTTGATATCTATTTTAATTGTTAACTCCGGCTCACCTTATATGTATAAACGCAGGTCCCAGGAGTACCAACCTGAAGCAGAATATGCTGAGCAAGTTTAAGGCGGTGTACACTCTAGTGGAACAGTATGTCTGGCGGGTCACAATGTGCTTTAGCCGTTGTGGCTTTATCAAATGATACTCCTTATCTCCTACAAGATGTACTCAAGCGGCTTGCCGTGTTACCTCAACGGATTCGGGGAGTTAAAGGCGAGCATCTGGTAGGCCGGGCCATAGCTGCCTTGAGCCGGGCCAAAGCATTGGCTCGAGCTAGACTTAAGCGATGTTGGTCTTGGATACCCGACTTAAAGGAGGGCGGCTCGCATTGATCAATCGAGACTTCACCACCTTTGTGAGAGTCGTACATCCTGTGGCCACCATCATCGGCAGCGATATTGATCTTACAAAGTACCGGTAGGGTTATGACAACGAGAAGGAGGATTCCAACTCCGCATTATGATGATGTCGGCTGATCCCTCCAACTCGTAAGCATACCTTTGCTCACGAAGTTGACCCGGCTAGTTTAATAGATGATGAAGCTGAATTTGAAGCCTTAAGCGGCATTGGTGGACCTCGTCAACCTTCGGGACAAAGCAGCAGACGAAGAGGCGGAGAAGGATAACCCGGAGTCGTCAAGTCCACCAAAGGAGTAATCCGCCTGGCACTTAAGTCTTTTAAAGAAAACAATACTTCATTATTCAAACTCGTGGAGTCTTGTAATAGGGTAGAAAAACTTCTTAACTCTGTCATGCTTTCGCGCATGTTTTGCGGTGCTTAACAATGTCTCAAGCCGCCAGCAATGTGCACTACCGGCTTGCTTGAATCATCCAAAAGCTTTCTGCTTTACTCTGTGCATAAAACAAAAACTTCCTTTGGCATCTCACCACATCCAGGGTCATGTAAGATAACGTTAATCCGGAGTAGGAACCAAAACATCATAAGTATTAGCCGGTTTAAGGCGTACCTTACCGGCTTACTTGATCCCAAAAAAGCAGACAATTATACTTAACTTCTGAAAATTGGCACATATAATGTTTACCTGGCCCTTAGTATTATTTACTCTTATAGAATAAAGTAAACCTGATTTTCAAAGGCCTCTCGATTGAATCGATCGGTAGAACCGTTCGAGAGGGTTAAGCTAAGATTCGGATACGATCATATAGCCCCCAATGGCTTTGGCGATGCCGATCAAATGGGTATCGGCGACTATGTTCTCTTTGGTTGAATCGACCTATGTTTGAACAGAAGCCCCCAAGTGACCATGAGAGTTGTTTAATGGCGCTGATTGAATACGATCCACGTCGGGCCCAAAGAGGTTAAGCTATGATTCAAATATGATCAAGAAGCCCCCAAGTGGGTTCGGCGGTGTGCCAATCAATTGGGTATCGACGACTATGTTCTCTTTGGTTGAATCGACCTATGTTTGAGCAGAAGCCCCAAATGACCATGGCTTGATTCAGATATGATCATAAGCGGACCAAAGGAAAACCGGATTCAGATATGATCCGCTCCACATTAGTCGTTTCCATCACACAGTAAAGAAGACACATAAACCTTGTAGGATGGAAAAGAAAGAGGTCCCGCTTTATTGCTTTATATAATATATACATTGCTAAAAAGAAAAGATAAATATACTCTGAAAGCCGGTGGCTTAAGTATAATAGGGCGGAGATGCGCTATGTTCCACGGCGTGGGTCTCCTCCTCCGACTTACGTGAGTCTTTGTGCTCTCGAACATCGATGAGGTAATATGACCCGTTGTTGAGATTCTTGCGACCACGAAAGGTCCTTCCCAAGGAGGGACAGCTTGTGCATATCGATTTGATCTGGATGAGCGGAGCACTAAATCGCCTTCTGGAAAGTTACGCTTCTAACTTTGGCGGTTGTGATAACGGAGGCAGGTCTTGCTTGGTAAATCGCCGAGCGGGCTATGGCCAAGTCTCGCTCTTCATCCAACAAGTCAAGTGCATCTGTCGAGCTTTTTCGTTATCGGCCTCAACGTAAGCCGCCACCGGGGTTAATCATGCGGATGTCACTTGGCGAGACCGCCTCTGCTCCGTACACCATGAAGAAAGGTGTATAACCGATGAGACACTGTTAGGCGTTGTGTTTATGCTCCATAGCACAGAAGGTAATTCCTCCACCCAACAACCCGGAGATCGCTGTAAAGGAACTAAGAGCCGGGGTTGGATACCTTTCAAGATCTCTTGATTAGCTCTTTCTACCTGACCATTAGACTGGGGGTGAGCAATAGCCGAAACATCAAGCCAGATGTGCTCTTGTTGACAGAACTCTTCCATGGCACCCTTGGAGAGATTAGTGCCATTATCAGTTATAATACTGTGTGGAAAACCGAAACGAAAGATCACCTTTTTGATGAACCAAACCGCCGTGGCTGCATCACACTTACTCACCGGCTCTGCTTCAACCCACTTGGTGAATTTATCCACTGCCACCAACAGGTGTTTCTTCTTATCTTTAGACCTTTTGAAAGGTCCAACCATATCAAGCCCCCAGACTGCAAATGGCCAAGTAATTGGAATCATCCTCAATTCTTGAGCCGGCACATGAGCTCGTCTTGAGAATTTTTTACATCCGTCACATTTGCTGACCAGATCCTCCGCATCAGCATGAGCCGTCAGCCAATAAAAACCATGACGAAAAGCCTTGGTTACCAGAGACTTTGAACCGGCATGATGACCGCAATCACCTTCATGAATCTCACGAAGTATCTCCCGACCCTCGTAGGTGATACACTACGCTGAAACGCATGATGACGCTGCGGTGATGCAATTCGCCGTG
The DNA here is from genome assembly GCA_021605205.1 of Aegilops longissima. Lineage (NCBI taxonomy): Eukaryota > Viridiplantae > Streptophyta > Magnoliopsida > Poales > Poaceae > Aegilops > Aegilops longissima. The sequence goes on along the minus strand of CM038676.1, from coordinate 562,338,215 downwards.
AACAATCGTCATGGATTTGGACCGCTCGATGATTTGTCTTGCCAAGGTCTCGATCCTCGTGCAACTCTCCCGGGTCATATAGGCTATGTATGGAACCGTCCGGTCCGGGATGGCGTGGAGACCCGCCACCAGTGCGCCTCCGGTGCGGTATCGCAAGCTCTTCCTCTGTAGGCACTCGGCGGAAGGGTTATGCAAAACATCAAGGAAAGTATTAGGCGGCACCGGCTTACGCTGAGACCCCACCGGCTTAAAGCATCGATCGCCTCGTTCTTCCTTCGATCAATGTGCTCTACTTGATAACCCTTGAAGTGCCCGACCACCGCATCAACTTCACGACGATAAGCCGCCATAAGGGGATCCTTAGAATCCCCGTGCACGACACCTATTGATCAGCGAGTCTGAATCGCCCAAGCATCTAACCCGCTTAAATTCATCTCCTTGGCCATCCGGAGGCCATGGAGTAAGGCCTCATATTCATTTGCATTGTTAGTCAGGAAACATAAGCCGGAGCACATGACAAAATTTGTCACCTCGGGGAAGTTAAAACAACTCCAGCCCCGAGCCTTCCAACTGTCTGGACCCATCAAAGTGAATAGTCCAATCGTGTTATCAAAGCTTCTCCTCGGTGCGCAACTCCGCCCAATCATTAATAAAGTCCACTAGGGCTTGAGACTTGATAGCTCTGCTGACATATACTTCAAACCGTGAGGCCCAAGCTCGATGGCCCACTTGGCAACTCGTCTGTGGCTTCCTATTACGGATGATGTCTCCCAAGGGGCTGAACTTACCACGATTATAGGATGACCGAAATCTTGTTTTAGCTTCCGGCTCGCCATGAACACCCCATAAACCAGTTTACGCCAATGTGGATACCTTTGCTTGGACTCTATGAGCACCTCACTGATGTAATAAACCGGCCGCTGAACCGGATGCTCCTTGCCAGTCTCCTTACGCTCCACCACAATAGCCACACTAACAACATGTGAGTTAGTAGCAACGTACAATAGCAATGGCTCTTTATCAATCGGAGCTGCGAGAACCGGCGGCTCAGCCAATTGTCTCTTTAAATCTTCAAAAGCAGCATTAGTAGCCTCACTCCAGACAAAGGTGTCTGCTTTCTTCATCATCTGATACAACGGCAAAGCCTTCTCCCTAGTCGGCTTATGAATCGCTTAAAGCGACAACAGCGACCCATGATCGTTGAACATCATTGATGCCGCGGCTGGCTTAGCAGAGAGGTAATCGCCTTGATATTCTCGGGTTAGCTTCAATGCCTGTTTGAGACCGGGAATCCCAAAAGTTTACTGCGGTACACAAATACGCACTTGTCCGGGTTAAGCATCATCTTGTAGACCCGGAGATTATCAAAGGTTTCCTTTAAATCGGAGATCAAGGTTTCCTTCTCTCCGGACTTCACCACAATGTCATCCACATAAGCATGAACATAGACACATAGCTGATAAGTCGTCTGGGCACTCTTGAGCCCAAACAGCATAGACACATAGCAGAAGGTTCCAAATGGAGTAATGAAAGCCGTCTTCTCCTGGTCATAAGCGCCATCTTGATCGGCGATAACGAGTAAGCATCCAAAAAGCTCAACCGCTTCGCAACCCGCGATGGCATTGATGATTTGATCAATGCGGGCGAGCAAAGGATCAGCCGGACAAGCTTTATTTAGGTCAGTGTAATCGACACACATCCGCCAAGTGCCGTTTTCTTGAGCACAAGCTTTGGGTTAGCCAACCACTCCGGGTGAAAAACTTCCACGATGAACCCTGCCGCTAAGAGCCGATCGACCTCTTCCCTATAGCTTTTCGCCTTTCCTCATTGAATCGCCGAGAAACCGCTGACCGGCTTATACTTTGGATCGATATTAAGAGTGTGCTCGTGAGTTCTCTCGGGACACCGGCATGTCGGAAGGTTTCCATGCAAAGATGTCCGGTTCTCACGGATGAACTTCGATAGCGGCTTTCCTATTTGGGATCAAATTGGTGCGATCTTTGAATCGCTTGGAAGAGTCACACAGGTGAAGTCAACCAGTTTTGTCTCGTGCCGACTTAAATTTCACAGCCGAGTCTTGCTCTGTGGTTGGCTTCTTCAAAGAGGTCATATCTGCCGGGTCAACATTAGTTTGATAAAACTTGACTCCTCTTGAGACAAGCGGATTGACATAAGCCGCATCTCCTTCCTCGCACTCCAAGGCCACCTTCCAACTCCATGCAGTGATGGTGCCCTTGTAACCCGGCATCTTGAGCTGCAGATAAACATAACACGGCCGTGCCATGAACTTGGCATAAGCCGGCCGTCCAAACAGAGCATGATATGGGCTTGATTTTGACTACCTCAAATGTCGACTTCTCAGCCACGGAATCGTATTAGTCTCCAAAAGCCACTTCCAGCTCGATCTTTCCAGCAGGATCGCCGACTTACTGGGTACCACCCCATGGAAAACAATGTTGGACATCCTCAAGTCCTTATCAGTCAGACCCATACGGCGAAAGGTCTCATAATAGAGAATATTGATCTTTTTACGCCGTCCATGAGTACCTTAGTGAATTTATATCCACCAACTTTGAGGGCTACCACCAAGGCTAAGCGATCCGGGTTATCAACCCGGGCGAGAGGGTGATCTTCTCTACTCAAATGATAGGCTGTTACGACCACCTCGGATAACGGGAACCGCGGTTCAACCGAATTCACTGACCCTTTATGAACCTTCGGTCACGTTTACACAAGTTAGTGGTAGACACATGGTATTGCCCACCGTTTAAGCTGTTTTGGATGGCTCGATAACGTGATTCTTGCTTTATCCTCCTTGACCGGATGCTGCTGATTATAGCCACCTTGACCACCTTGAAAACCGGAACTTGAGCCGCCACTCGGGCCATGGAAGCCACTGCTCTGAACCACCGCTTTGATCCGTGATTGCCATCAAACATGTTTGAATTTTGAAAGCCTTCATGATCGTGAGTCTTTCCATAAGTGGGTGGTAAGATTTTCTCGAGTCCGTGTCTTGGACAAGGCTCATTCGAAGCTGCTCAAGAGATGGACTGAGCCACCGGATCGAGGAGGTCCTCTCCTTACGCTTCTTGTTATTACCTTGGGCATTAGCATTGGCCACAAACGGGTTACCGTCCAAACTACGCTTATTACCACCTTGATTTCCGGTATTCTTCTTGACCCTTTCCGTTGCCGTTCTTCTTTCCCTTCCTGTCTTTTCCTCCTTAGACACGGGATCATCGGTGAATATCGAATCGGCATATTTAACCAAAGCCGCCATCGCGTACCCATGTCATTGCAATCACGCTTAAAGCGCCCGACTTACGCTTGGTGACACAAAACGACAATTTTGATGGAGCATAAGTACATGAGCGGCATCCATCTTATCGGATGAATGTATTATTTCTTTGACGGCGCACCCAATGAGTTGTGGACTCACCCTCCTCCACCTTACAATTGGTCAAGTCCACAATGGATATAGATTTCTTGCAAGTATCTTTAAAGTTACGGATGAACGGGCCTTTAACTCGGCCCATGAAATGATGGAATTGGGAGGCAAGCTTTTCAACCAAGTTCGGGCCGTTCCATCTAACATCATGGTGAAATACTTAGCCATTGCAGCGTCGTGACTTCCAATAATTCCATGGCCATCTCGTAACTTTCAATCCATGCCCCGGTCCGTAAGTCGGACGTGTAGTCGGCACCTTCGAGGACCCTTGAAATCCTTGGGGCGACGCACATCTCGCATGAGCCGGCACAGGACAAGGGACACCACGGTTCTAGTAGCCACCCTGCTCCAACGAAGTCATTGGATACTCTGAGGAAACCATCATCGCCGTCTGCTGAGCCGCTAATTGAGCCGCCGCTCATCCTCCCTGACGCAATCGATCACGCACGAGTTATAGCCGCCGGGTTGGTTGCGACGTTGGGCATTACTTGATAAAGCCTCGACTCCATGTGTCTGCTGTAACTCGGACTCGGTTTGGTCGAGGTGCTACCCAAAGGTGAGAGTGGAATGAATCCTCTCCTCTTTGTAAGAATAAGCCTCTTCTTTGTGCCAAGGCCGTCTGAAGAAGCTCCCTAACCCTCGGGTTTCCACCGCCGTCGGTCGTCACCATCCTTTGGAAGAGCCGCCAGACGCGCCGATCTTCGCTATCGGAGTTCTCCATGGGGTTGGAAAAGTGTCCCAGAGGTGTTGGTATGTATCGGCGGGGCCATGCTCCGTGAAGAGGTCCGTCTCTCGAGGTGAACCAAGCCCTCCGCCGGGTGTCATAAATTGATTGGCTTGGCGGATTGCTAGGACCAGCTCGGGTGTCGTGAAAAGATTCCGAGGATCGTAAAGCGGAGGCAGGACGGGGTGGGTTTTCTAATGTCTCCTTCTCATCACCTCATTGGATGCATTAGGACTCATGTTAAGTGGAAAGCCTCATTTGGAGTCATTGCTTGCGTGCATCTAAAGCCGCCGCTCATGACTAGCTTTGGTGTCCTCGGCCGCCAAGGCCTCCTTGGCTGAGGCTATCTCCTCACGCACCCTTGCCACCTCCACGTTATGCTCATCTGGATTTGCGGGAATAACAGTGGAGGTTAACAAACCGTCAACTTGTCCATAAGATCTATCAAGACTGGCCGCGGTAGCATGGGGCCTCCTCCTGGCCGCTCCTAACCCGGACGTTATTCTTTGTCATGACCGTCGAGTTTTAGCCGGGTTGGGTACCACCATGAAGACTCACCTTGACTTGGCGGCTCATAGTGTCTGAGCAGCTAGAGTCGTCGAGCAGCCCCCTAGCATGCCTTCTTGGACGTCTGAGAGAATCATTGGTAGGAGGACGAATCATCATCGATAGGACGGCCGTCTCTTCGCCATCCTTAGATCCTTGAAAGTGCCTCTCCATGAATCTGCCCACAAAGGCACGCTTCATCATAGGTTGAATCTGGCGGGTCTCGACGCCGAGCCGTCTCAATGAGGTCGATGCAATTTGTCGGCTCTGGGCCCGGCTCACCAATCCGACCGATGAAGACATGAATTCGCCAAAGGGACCCGGTGCCGTACTCAATTGAGTCGGCCTCGGGCCCCTGACCTTCGTTGTCGATGTAGATCTTGCCGTGGCGACTCTTGGTCATCCAGCCCACTACGTATCCTTGAGCCCTTGAAGCTACCCTTGAGAACTCAAATCCATCGTGCGCCGCCCCACGGTGGGAGCCAGCTGTCGTGGAATTGTCACGGCGGATGTCCTCTTGCAAGGACTTAATCGTGGAGCCATGGCAACTAGGAAGCTTAAAGGGTTAATCGGGACAAAGGACACGAGAGGTTTATACTAGTTCGGCTCCTTACGGTGAAGGTAAGCCTCGTCTAGTTGGGTTGGTATTGCTTGAGGTTTCGATGACGAGGGGCGAGATCGCTATGCCCGGTTCTCGAAGGGTTGTTTCTGCCCTAAGCCGCCGTGAGTCGTCCCCTTATATACGGGTTGGCGCCAAGCTTCTGAGTCCCTACGGCTCATAAGCGATGTCGGCTCGGTGACTAGTCAAGTCTACCTTATGATACAAGTCATGCCATTATGGAGGTTTACTACAACGGGCCTTAAGTCGCCTGTGGGCCTTAGGCCCCTTGTTGAGACGCCATCTTCATGCTTGTACTTGGGCTTCCTCTGATGAGTCCTCTTTGTGTAACCCAGCCCCTCCTGGGCGGCTTACACAAATAGTAATATCCCCAACACTATGCCATGAATGTGGCCATAAGATTGATCATTTGGCTTGAAAGCCACGAATCTTCACGCATGATAGCTCGTTTCTGAGAACACTTTTTTTAAAATAATTACCGTATTACAAGTTTATTATTTTTCCTGGAAACTTGGCCACATAGAATGACACAATGCGAAGGTTTTCCAATTTTTTGATTTTTTTTGAATTTTTTATACCCATTTCAAAATGCGGTCAAAACGGCGGGAATAACCGTTCCTAGCTAGTGGTTGAATCTTGGAAAACTTTTGATGTTTCTCTTATTAAATAGGTAGTTATGTAAATAGAAATGATTTTTGGAAAAAATAAATAGCAAACTATGAGGCAGCTGCAGTTCAAATTTGACCCGCTTTTTGCTGAATCGGCGGGAATTTGTCTTTTTCACCAGAGGTGGATCAAAACTTTTTACACCCAACCATTTGGTCAATTGTGCACTAAATATGGCCTAGTATTTTAGAAAAATGATTTGGTACAATTTTGCAATAATTATTTGATAGGTTCTTCACAAAAAAACCTCATTTCGGGCACTCAAAAAATAAAAAAATGAATTTTCCGTGCAAAGAAAATGAAAACTCTCTTAGAAAACATTGTTTGGAATTCCAAGATGCACCTCGTGCAAATATTTGATAGCTTCTTCACAAAAAAATTTCATTTTGGACACTCAAAACATAAAAATTAAAATGCTGACATGATTTTACACTTTATTTTTATTTGACCACGACCAATTTTGAATGGTCATAACGTCCAATACTAAATGGTCATAACGTTATACATGCATACTGTGTTCTGATTGGGCCATAGCCATCTCACGCGGATCATGCATCAAGCATCGTTGGATGCTCGTGGATCCAACGGTAGCCCTCGCCCCCCACCCTCTGACCCACCTAGCCCTAACACAACCCCCAGGCCCCCACTTCTCCACCTTCTCTCCCTCTCTCCCTTCTGGATCCACCGCCGCCGCACACCACTCCTCCTTCTTGATCCCCTGCCGCCGCCCCCAACCTCACTCCTCCCTCTGGATTTCGACGCGCCGCCGCCCCCACCCCACTCCTCCGGCGTTCCCCCCATACGCTCACCACACGGCCCTCCCCATCATGCTCCCGATCCAGATCCATCCCCTCCCCACTCTCAGATCCAATTGGCCCGAGACGGAGGCCGTCGTGGACATGGTCGCCATCATCCCACCAGCCGGATCATCGGCGGCGAGCAGCGTCCGTGATGGTGATGGTGATGCAGGCGGAGACGGAGATGGAGCGCAGGGCCTACGCGCGCGTGGGCCTCCTCGGCAACCCCAGCGATGTCTACGGCGGCCGCGCCGTCTCCTTCACCGTCGTCGGCCTCTGGGCCACCGTCCGCCTCCGCCCCTCCGACCAGCTCCTCGTCCAGCCCCACCCGCGCCACGACCTCGTCGCCTTCCCCTCCCTCCACGCCCTCGTAAGCGCCCTCCCCCCCTCCCCCATCCCTCGCAATGGATATAGATACATCAATGCCGGTGCATGAACGGACAGATCTAGCAAGCGCGAATCAATCCATCCATTGCACCGCGGCGCAGATGATGATTAGAATCACAGTAGCACCACCAATCTCAGTTCTTCCAGATTAATCTCCACCGGGTTTGTCAGATCGACCAATCTCTCAGTTCCATCGAATCCGTGTGCAGGTGGAGCGCCTGTATGGCGGCGTGCGGCTGCTGCTGGCGATCTGCAGGATCTTCCACAACCACTGCAAGCAGAGCGGCATCGCCCTGGCGCGACTTCCTCCCGCGCGGCTCCGACATCTGCACACGCCGCCTGCTCGTGCTCCAGCCCGTGCACCAGCCGCGCGGCCCCGCCGATGCCAAGAGGGACGAGTGGGGCGAGTTCCTGCACCACCCGGCCGCCGCTTCTACGAGTTCCCCGACATCCGACGCGAGATCCAGGTCTGCGCCCCCTCCTGTTAATCTGTCCGTCTCCGCAGGGGGAACAGGGGCCCGATGGTAGCTAGATTGATTTGGTCATGCGGTTGGCATGCTCGCGGGCATGGTAGCTCTAGTACTGCATTGTGGCCAATTAATTACCGGGGTTGCAGACGATTGTGTAGTTGCGTTGTGGTGATGGTGGTTGTTTGGACGAATAGTATGCTATGGCACAGTTGTTGCTGCCATACCAGATTTTTTAGGTAGGCATTGTGGTAATTCCAGTTATTTGGCACCGTATCATTATTTGGCTGTGCTGATGCTAGGTCCATGGTGCTTTCTGGGGCGATTTTAGTTTAAGTGGTTGTGGTTGTTTTTACAGCCTATGGTTTGCCCTCTTTTGACTCATGTTGCTGAAGTCAACACTCAGTTTTATTTTTTGCTTCAGTAAATTCAAATCGTGTGATCACTGCTTTGATATGCTTGTTCATGATGTAATGTCCGAGCATGCATGTTGTTCTGGCAAAAGGTTAAGTGCTTTTCATTCAGTATAATATGGTTTTCTTGTGCCAGCAGAACTGATAAAAAATGACATCACAGAGGCACAAGAAGATGAGACTGAATTATGCATATGTTATATCCACATGCAGTACTATTTATACCTTGCATCCACAGTGTACTTAATGAGGCACACAACATCGATCTGCGTCCTTTCTGCCTAGCTTAGCAAACCATGCGTGCGCTTCATCTCTCCACTATTATATTGTCACATAGTTAGCCTTGAATTCATCTAGTTTGGATCAATACAGAGGTCCTTTTGTGGTTTCTCTTCTTGCTGTAACAACCAAACTCATGTACCTAGCTTCTTCTTTGCTGACAAATACATGCATTTCTTTGGTGCATGCATTTCTTGCACAAATGGCCTCCATTGCACAAATGACAACTGATACCTGCTTTTACTAATTCTTTTATGCATCTGCAACTACTATCCTTATTACTGCAACTTTGTTTGACCTTGTCCATCAGTCACAGATGTCTTTCTCACCTAGACACTTACCGTGTAATTTTTTTTGTCTTTTTTGCTTTGCACCAGAGGGCCCAAGTCGTGCAGTGAAAACTGAGTCAGATTACTGATGGACCGATGGATGCCTTGTATGTCCCGTTAATTAGTGCATACAAGGCATCCCGATGTGGGATTCTCTGAGCCCAGTTTCCTCGGCATTGTCAGAAGAATGTGAATAGGGTAGCACCAGATTACTACTATTTGCACTTGGAGTATATTGTTTTGGTTGTTAGTAGCCTGCTTGTCCTTGTTCGCTCATAGCAATCTAGCGCTCTTGATTGTACACTTGTATCTGGCCGAAATCGGCACTGGCCTATTCTATTAGTGAGGTGCTTGTTTGGACTGATTTATACTTATTATTCTGTTTCATTAGTAAATAGCTGAAACCAAAATCATAGAGCAGAAATATATTTGGCTGAACTGCTCTTTCATTGTACCACCAAATACTGAAGTTTGGGGTGGGTGAAATCTTAGGCTTTATCCTTCAGGTTTAGCTTGTTATGAAAATTTATTTACCTGTCATGTGTTGTACGCCTGCCTTTCTTTGGCTTCCTGAAATCACATTTTGTTTGGCAGGGGCCAACTTTAATTTGCTCATCACAAAAAGTCAAAAATTTGTACGTATGTGCAGCTTGCTGAAACTTCGACTGAATCTAGTTGGATCTTTAGTTTCTTGTATCTATGAACAAATATGCATCACTTTTTTCTTTTTGGTTCGAGCAAACTCAAGAGTCCTTTCTAAAACTGTAGCTACCAAGACTCTGATTTTTAATCTCCGTTTTCTGTTTTCCCCATCTACCAAGACTGAGTTTGTGGTGATGGCAGCTGACACAGAGCCGATCCAAATCTTCCCCCACCCCCTATTGCTCCTTGATGATAACAAGGTAGAAATTCTGTCTGTATGCTGCATCATATATAGTACTGCTAATTAGTTTGTATGTCGTTGCTTGCGTGATATGGTTAGACCGACGACTGTCAAGCTCATAATTCTGTATGATATGTTAAAGATTAACAGAATATATGATATGACTTGTGTGCTGACCTCTAGTATCTTGCTCATCTATAATGTGTCTGTTGTACGCTCGCCTTTCTTTGGCATGCTATTTTTATTTATCAAATGAAAGGACATTCTGTTTGGAAGTGGGTGATTTTGCTCAAAAATAAGTAAATAAATTGTATGTGCATGCTGAAATGTTACATGTCTGTTGGTTGCTGTATATGGGCAAGACAAATTGAATCCTGCTGTGTACTTTTCAATTCTATCTTATATTGGTGTTTTGCGATCCTAAAAAAAATATTGAATCCTGCTGTGTACTTGTCAATCCTGCTGTGCATTCATATTCTGTCTCTGTTTTCTTGTATGAACGAGTTATCTCATTTTAACTAGCTGGAGAACAAAAAGCATGGTACTAGCTCAATTTGTGTTATCATTCTAAATACGTTTCTTTTTCTTGAATGGTCTGTTCGTGAGATATTTGCCTCACTTTTTCTGATTCTTCTCTGTTGATTCATGTAACAGGGCGACCGAGGAAGGCATGTTGCCATTTTGTTTGTTCCCAGCCCTGATTATGGTTGTCCAATGAGTCCGGCATGTTATTCATTTGACTATGGTCGTCCAGCGAGTCTGACATGTTGTCATTTTCTTGTAAAGAACTACTGTATTACACTTGTAGAGCTTGTAAAGTACTGTTTTACACATGGTCATATGTATTGGCACGGATAGAGCTTGTTACTGTGATTGCCATTGTATTACATGATCTGGTTGCTCTTATTTGAAGTATCATGTGTGATTTTTGGTTGCTGGTTGAAATATGAAGAATATGAGCCTGGTAGATGGGACCTACTTACCAGAATATGACAAATGGGACCCAGTTATCAGAACCTGAAAATCGGGACCCATCTGACTAGTGAACCCATTTAATAAAAAAATAAAATAAAATTGTTTAGACAAAAAGGCCACGGCCCAACAATAAAAAAGGCTGCTAATGTTGGGCTTGGCCCATGAAGCCGATCAAAAATTGACATAAAAAACACAAAAATAGGCTGAATTGTTGGGCTCGGCCCATGTAAAACACCCAATTGGACCGGGCCGATTTTAATTTTTGATCTTTTGGATTGGTCGCAATTTTGCCACATCAGATTGCCACGTCGGATCCGACGTGGCACAAGCGAAACGACTAGTGACCAAAACAAAAGGTCATGGGTTCAACGACCTGCATTTTTGGTAAATAGCGTCTACGACCTTCTCACGAGAGAAGGTCGCTATAATCGATTAACGACCTTGACTTTTGACCTTCTCTTTTTGGTCACAAAAAGGTCGCAAATGAAAAACCATGACCTTTCAGTGACCAATAGTCAAGGTCACAAGTTGACATATTTCTTATAGTGATTTGAGTTATTTGATACAGCGAGACTAGGCTTTTCGCTTCCATTTGTGGAGGTGTAATGGATCTCGTCGAACTTTGTTAGTTGTTCCTTCTTTATGAATGAGATGAAGCAAAGCTTTTGCCTCCGTTTAAAAAAACACATCAAGAGGAATTTCTTTTATAGTAGAGCCGATAATGGAGTGAAGTCCATGCGTGCAGCGCCACAAGCTCTGAGTAGTAGTAGAGCACTTTACATCTGAGCCATATTGCACGAGTTCCCAATGCTCACTTGAGATTTAAGCTCCTCGGGCTTAATTGGGAGGCGCTAGTTTAAATATGCTACTAGGCGATGAGGAAGCGCAAGCGAGGTGCGGCTAGAGGCGAAACACGCGAGCCACGGGATGCTGGAAGGAAAACCCGTTCACGTGGCTAGGCTATCCAGTGCACCCAGATTGTGGGGCCGCACGTCCGTTTGACTTCAAAACTCAAACTACCCGTGTAAAATATTGGCTCACAGCGAACTGTAGTAGTACTATTTTTTTTAAAAGGCCGCCGTGCGTTCGGCCTGGATCGAACCCACAAAACAAGGTATGCACTCCCGCGACCACTAGTAGTACTTAGAATCACCTTTTGTCGCTAGTAGTACGTACATTGTTCCTTACAAGAAACCCCTAATAATGCAAGAAACCACTAAAATGCCAAGAAACTACTAGCACTTGCATACGTGGCAGACTTAAGATAAGACTACCTTATCAACCATGTACATGCTCTTACCAACAAAAATCCTCGAGTGACCTCCTACCACCGGCCCGTCCACCTAGTCATCCTCGGCCATGGGGCCTTGACTACCGCCAGCCGGTATAGGCGGGTCAAAACCGCCGTGATGCGGAGCCCATGTTCTGGCGGCCGGATGCCGGCTCAGTTCGGCGCTTCATGACGCTAGCTAGCCAAGATAGCTCCGTCCGATTGTTTGTGCGCAAGGTTTGCTAGCTAGATTGGAGCGGCGTATGACGACTTCTTTCGTGCCGCGGCGCTAAGGCCGACCATCTGGCTCGGCGAAGGCAGTAGCGGCGGCTTGCTCGCTCGTGGGTCATGCTCGGGCCACCGCCAACTAGTGCGGAGGCGGTAGCGGTGTCCGGCCCGTCCGTGGAGCGGCGGCCAACTCGCTCATCACCGGCGCCAGCAGCGAACACGCATCGATCTTGTTTGAAGTAATGTTCAGGAAAAATAATGATTTGAGGGGGAATAACAGGATAGAAGGTCAGATGTGGGTCCCTCGTGTCAACGATCAAACAAAATGTGTTGGTTTAAGCTGCCTTGTCAGCACGGACGTGTGGGCCAACCTAGTCATAAATGGGTTTAAACGAACCTAATCGGTAGGAGTACTAGGTAGTAGTTTTTGGCGTGGATTAAGAAATTTTGGGTATGTTTTTGCTATTTTTTGTACAATAGATTCTTCCTAGGGCTGGTTACATAGTGCATATGTACATGATTGAAAGTAAATATCAACCAGGAGTGACTAATATCTTGATGGAAAACTCGAAACTATGGAATACTAGGGAAAAATGCATGGTTGGAAATACTAGCAATGTTCATGTCCGTTGCAACGAATCATAATTAGAATAATACTTATTCACAAACTTGGTACAAAACACCCTAATTTTGATATACATATGTCACTAGAGATATATTATGTTTCAATTAGAATATATTCCTTGGGCTTTTTTGGTGAGGTCAGGGAGGGATGTGGTTGGTTTTAAGATACTAATTATGGGTTTTTCTGCAAATTGGTAGACAAGTGGGATGTTGGTGAGAAAAGGCAACAACTTACCTCACAACCGTTAGATGTAGATCTAATGGTCGAAGCGACGGATGGCGAGACACCCGGCATCACCAACTTAGTCTTGTGTAGGAGTACTAGCAAGATCCGTGCATTGCACGGAACATCAAGATGCATTTTTACAAAACACTTGTTGTGATTGACCCTTGGGAGTAATCCCATGTGTAAAACTAATGATATCTCGAGAAATATGAGATAAGGTGAAGAGGGTGGGGTGTGGTGGTGGTTGGTGGTGGATTGGCGGAGGCATGGGGATTGACAACGCCGCAGCGACCACCGTGCCGGTTGTTCGAGAGGCTTCCTTTCTTGATTGCTCAACAATGAGGTTTGTTGGAGATAAGGATGAGCGAGGGAAGGCCTTGTGCGCAAATGTGGAGAGGGGTGCGGGTATCTTTTAGTTTAATTTCCATCCGTCGATATAGATCGGACGGTCTATATTGCAAGATGGCACACGTACCATCATCATCAACTCGGTTTTTATAAGAGAAGAAATATAAGTATGGAGATACAAGCGTATTATCGATACTTGCTTCAGTAAACTAGCATCTACATTCTATTCAACGCCACGGCATGTGGGGCCTCGGCACAATGACTTCTCGATTGTGTAAAACAAAGATTCTCCGTCGCCGACAAGGAGGGAGTGACGGCGCGCTTTTGGCTTGCTCTAGTCCTAGTAGTCATACTAGGTGGTCTAAGCACGTGTAGATTTATTCTTTTCACGTCTCGTGTTAGCCATCCGCCACATTGTTGATGAATAGGCGGTAAGTTATTCACGGGAAACCCTTGTTGGCGTGTTGCAGAGAGAGAGAGAGAGAGAGAGAGAGAGAGAGAGAGAGAGAGAGAGAGAGCGTGTGTGATATGTTAGAGATTGAGGCAATGATACAGATTCTTTGTGTCTATGTGTGTGGAGGATAGAGAGAGACATGTACATGGGGCTTTGTGTTGTGTAACATGGAGACACATATACATAATTAGAGAGTGAGTGTGTGAGATACACATGCGGACATGGGGAGAGATGAGGATCCAGATAAATGGGGTTTTGTGCGTGTGCATGTGTGTTTATGCACGCATTTGTGTGTGTGAGGAGAGAGTGTATGTGGAGTAGAGACCACTGATGATGTAAACCTAGAATAAAGGAAGGGGAATGTGTGACATGTGTAGTAGCGAGATAGCACAAAAGGGCGGGGGAGCAGACTATTTGGAAGAGACATCGAGTGTGTGTGTGGGAGAGGGTGTGAGAGCGAGAGAAAGAGAGAGCTAGCAACGGAGAGAGAGAGAGAGAGAGAGAGAGAGAGAGAGAGAGAGAGAGAGAGAGAGAGAGAGAGAGGGCGAGAGGGGTCGTTTGTGTCCATAAATGGCGTATAGATAGGGAGACAATGTTGATGTTGTCCGAAATTGGCCTATGAACAGAGACGCAAGGGAAGCGAGTCATCGTGTGTGTGATAGGGACTTCATGAGAGATCTAGAATAGATGGTGTAGAGAACAATGTGCGAAATCGAGAGCGATTATACATTAGGGAGCTATGCAAAGAGTCACTACATATATATATATATATATATATATATATATATATATATATATATATATATATATATATATATATATATATATATATATATATATATATATAGGGGAAGGAGTCAGGGTCCGCATGTGGGAGAGATAGAAAGAGGAGAGTGGTGCACAAGGAGACAAAGTGTGCTTGTTTGTAGTGGGGTGGTGTGTGAGGTGAGTGCACGAGAACCACATAACTAGGAAGATAGACGTTTGGGGGAGACGTTTTGTGTGTATGGAAAATATACACTCTACATAGTGCGTGTGCTTGGGTAAGAGAGATAGCGGGAGACCTAGAGAGTGAGGAAGAGATGTGTGCATGCAGAGACAAAGTGATAGAGACCTATGTTGGGGTCCGGACTTTACAAGAGAGAGGGTGTTAATGTGCTCGTGTGTTGGTGTTTGGGGAGAGAACGACTTCTCTATGTGTGTGTGTGTGTGGTGGTGGTGGGGGGGGTTGACTTGGATAAACAAAGTGAGGTGTCTATATTTGAGGACTTTAGCATGAGATATTGTGCACTCATGGTTGATCAATTTGTTTCACAGTTTGTACTATGAGATAACGATACTTTTGAACATGCGTGATATACCTTGATGTACAGAATTACAAACCTAAGATTGGAATTTTGGAATTGACTCCATCATTAGCTTTTGTAATTCATTTAAACAGAGGTACATTTTAAGCGGTATTTTGTGATTTCAAATTCATATATCAAACCTAGAGATATACACATATGGGCATGTTCAAACTTTCTAATCATTCACTTTATTCATACACATACACATTTTTGCTTTTGTCATCATACTTAGGATAAACACATTTGGAATTTCATTTGAATTGGACCGTATGATGGTATTTGCTTGTAGTAGCTCAATGATCCATATTTGAATTGAATGGACAATCTAAGTTTGAGTTGGAGACATTGATTTTCAAAACTTGTACATTTTTTTATGCAAAACAAACAAATTGTCGTCCATGATATCATAGTCGGCCGTCGAGAGCAGAATACTTATAATTTTAGGCGCCTAAAAGCTTTCAAACTTCCGCCACATCCAAATATCATGCTACCGAAAGTTTAGCCTGCGATATTCTGTTTTACCCCTGCCACATGAACGGAAAAGGGCTGCTTTGGTAACTCCATTGTTTTCCCTCTTTGCCCCAACATTCTTCTCAAGAGCCCTCCCTTCCCTCCCGAACCCCCCCAACCACGGCAAGTCGCCGAATCTAGTCCTCCGCCGCAGCGGTGGACCTCACACCCTGCGGATCTACCTTCCGCACCTTGGAACCCCCAAGCGCCAACTCACCACTTCACCGGAGCCGCTTCTTGGATCGGCTTGTCCACCGCTCCAGATTTCCTTGACCGCTATCAAGGTCCACCGCACGGATCTGCTTAGCCGGCGCCTCGCCCACCACAACAGTAGGCCCTTCATCGACTCCCTCGTCGCGCCTTCTTCTGGCCCTTCATACAAGCCCTCGTCGCGCAGCAGATCCGCCTCACCGAAAGCACTGCATAACGCGCCGTCGAAGCCTTCATCCATTTGACCGGACCCGCTCCACGGACGCCATATTCAACTCCACCGCCCTGCTTTACCGGCGCCGTAGCCTCATCAAAGTTATTTCGATTTGTACTCCTTCGGTTTTCTCTTTATCGTGCAACTGTTCACTTACCACAGATGAGCTTTCTTGTATGTCGACAGGCACCGCAACCGTAGCACCGGAGCCGCTTCAGCGACGGCGACAGCCGGCCCAAACTCAACCGCAACACGAGCACCATCGACGATCCTTAGCTATCAAGTATGACAACGATACCCATACGCCACCGAGAATAAGGTACTATTATCCAACGGCCGGCGCCTATGTTCACTTTCCTAGCATAAGCACCACACCTTTGAATTTCTTCAGGGCATCATTCAGTTTTTCATGAGACGCGTTATTCTGCTTGCACCTGTAGGGCCATACTTCTGGCAGTGAACATGTTACATGTGCTAAATTACATACCAAAGGCACATATAATTAATATGCTTTAGTTTTATTACGATGCCACTGTTGGTTCCATCGGATCGCTAAATGTTCTCTATGCTTAATTATACATCACAAACTAGCATGTGGTTCCGCTGCTTTTTGTTCGTTTTACCCAACATTTTACGATGCTAGCTATTACATCACTTTGCTCGAGCCTCTGTTCATTACTTGTTTGTGTGTTCTTGATCTTCCCAAGTTGCATGACTAATTTGATGCTTCTATTAATTATGGAGCTGCCAACCCCATCAAGCAAAATATTTGTTCATTTGGGGTGGCACCTCAAACAACCATAAAAATAGAGGAAGCAGATATATTGTCGGTATGCACACACCCTTCTTTCATTAGTTTAGATGAACCATTGATGATCAATTGGACGGTGCATGCGATTAAAATTAATTTTACCTAAATAGATAGTGCAGAATAAACTACAAGAACTAGATTTGCAACCAGGGGATGCTGACGATATCTTCAAAGAACATTGCAACAACAGCTAGGCTTCACAACAACATATGGTAAGCCAGTGTGTTTTAGTACATGTGAAATGTAATGCGAGTGGGCAGCTTTCTTGGCTTGTGCCCTCAACGTGTAGTCCTACCGAATTAGAAATAGTTCTGTTGTCTGCTTTGCTTTATTGCTTGATTCGAATGCTTGTTTGTTGTTACACTATACCTGAGTTAGCCAATATCTCAGCAGTGCCTGCTGTACTGTCGTAAAGAAATGCATGCCTATTTCATTTGAGTCCTTAACTTTTCCTCTCAACTTCATCACAAGACTGTCTTCGTAGTTTATATGAGGCCACACTGTTAATTGCTTTCTCATATTATTTCAACTGCTTAGATGCCTTGGCAAGTTAAATATAGCAGTTGTACACTCCCTTTCAACTAGGGATGCCAACTGGGTCCCGTTTAATCCCGATTAAAGTCCACTAGTGGTATGATAGTTCAAAAGAGTTTTTGTTTTTGAGGAAAATGAACTAGGAGGTAGCAAAACTAACTAGATGGGATGGCGGATGTCGTTTATTTGCCACTTACATCCCTAGTTTCATCTTACCATTTTAATTTCTTTTGGTGATGTTGCTTGAATCATTTAAATATAGTTTGCCATGCTCGGCAATAATTCGTCCGTCGTTTACCATGTAAGCTTCTGCCGGATCATCGATAACTATCTCTTACTTATGTCCAGTGAAACCTTTCAGGATGCCGTTCACACTAGGACACAATGTACAACCCCGAATCTATTTGTGGAAGCGAGGCGCCATCCATGTTACCAGATGGTAGCAGATTCAGAGGCAACACCGCGGAGAGCAGTCTAAGCACAGATATTATAGTGCTTGAGGCTCTACTAGAGGCGAAAGAGATGGTGTGGCTTCCATGAATGAGGTAATCTTTATCTTGAAGGCTGGAAATTACGGAATTAGCGGCACGCGTTATGCAAGCAACCCAAGAATTGGAGGAAGTAAGAATGTTGCATTTGAAGACGGAGGAGGTCTCTGCTTGTTTCGCTATCCAAGCCCAAGGTAATCCGGTTCTTCTTTAGATACCAGTTGAAATTGTCATTAGATTATTGTACTTGCATGTTGTGTCATGTCTCTGAATGGATTATGTTGCAAGACCACCTATGTTGTCCATGTGTTGTAATGATCCGAATTTTTTAGGCGAGGTAATCCTCAGTACTTGTATGATTGACATAAGGTGAACTGTTTTTCGTGTGAGCATATTGTATTGGATGAAATAATTGTTTGAATCAGAGTGTATCCAACCTACTGAATTCGAAGATCACGGCATTTCTAAATCATAATCATATATAAAGGTGGAATAAATCTTTGTTGTGGTTTTGAAGAAATAAATAACAAAACGTATAATTATATGTGGATATTCGTAATCGAATACAAATTGGATTTGAATTTAGTTTGCCAGGTCCCAGGGCAAACGTGAATGCTAATTCTCCCAAGTTTTGAACGAAGAGGCTAAACACCCACTATAAATTTGTGGGCTGCCCAAAGCAAGTGTTTGCGAGATGGAATATCGCTCATCTACCCACGACCGCTTTGCCGATAGGGGTAGACTAGTAACTTCAATCAGACGTGACATGACGGCCTCTGAGCCCATTCAGACACGGTGGGCGCCAAACGTGGGCAGCAAAACACCTTTGATTCAAGCTCGTCCGAAAGACATGTGTCTCTTCCTCCATTTCCCCATTCATACACGGTGGGCGGCAAAACAAACTCTCCTCGTCCGAAATCGATGTAGGCTAATATTTTAAATAGGGGCAGATGTGTAACTTCCATCAGATGTGACACAACCGCCCTACCTGTCAGCCTCGTTCATACACCATGGGCGCAAACCGTGGGCGGCAAAACACCCTCTCCTCGCCCGAAACAGTTACCGGCAATAATTGGGACATGCGATATTACCGTCCTATCCCCAACCGACGCGATGTCCTGAAATTTTAAATGGGGGATAAGTTCGTAACTTTCCCCCATTTCAGAGAAGCGTGTCCCAAAGTTTGAGATCCCCCCTCCCCTCCATTTCCCCATTCATACACCGTCGGCGGCACGACAACCTCCGCATTGTGGCCAGCCTCCTCCGTCCGCCACCCCATCCTCCACCTTGCCGGAGCCGCTACCCCTACCCCGTCGTCCACTGCAAGAGATGGACGTCTCTCATCCACGGCGCTGGACCAGGATCCTTTCATCGCCTCCTCTCACTTCATCGGCGTCGTCGTCCACCTTGCCGTTGCCGCTCCTATGACCGCATGTCCACGGCAACAGGATATATCCCCCGACCCGGCTGTCTGCCGTCTAAATACTTCTTCCCGCCACGACAAACCATCGCACCCAAAGACGCTCAACGATTCGCATAGGCCTACACGGCGTCGCAAGAGAGGTGGTACTCTTCCATATGTGCTTAATTTATTGATCTCACCCAGAAAATAGACCGTAATTTGTTTACTGTACTTTTCTTGTCCGTACCAAATCGTAGTGGCTAGTTGAAAGCAAACATTGGTTGCGAAGTAGCTTTGTCTGGTTTGCACCTTCAAATCCACCATGGCACAGGCACTATACTCGTAAAGCTTATGGTTTCCCCCCTTTATATTCACTACCATCATCATAGGTGCTTCGTGTCTATCTAGCACTGCTCCTCAAGACCTTAGCCCAAAGCTTACGTGTTGAAATACGAATCTGATATGATGCTCATATCACTAAAACAGTGAACATTTAATTGGTCACCTAATGTTCCTATATTCATTTCGAAAAGCATGTGCGCCACCCACTGGTCCAGCTAGTTCCACTTTCCTGATTTTTCTCTTGATGCTTAGGGTTTTCCCCGTTTATCTACTCTACTATGATCTGCGTAGGTGCTTTCTGTCGTACTAGCATTACTCCACCCTTCAAGCTAAACAACACAACACTTAGAATTTGAAAGCTTAGTTGTCCAAATATGATTGTGATATGATACTGATATTAGTTAACCGACACATTTAATTGGTTAGCTAAAGGTCCCACTTGAGTTTCCAAATGCATGTCGCGACATATAGAGAGACAACATAATTGCATTTCTTCGTCACTTGTTGACCGTACTTTCTTGTCCATACCAAATCTTAGTTGTTATTTCAAAGCAAACATCGGTTGCTAACTACCCTTTGCGCGGTTTGCAGCTTCAGATCTGCCATCTAACTGCCACGGTCAACACATTTTATGATGACCACAATCAGCTACGTGGTTCGTGTTGTAATAGCACCGCTCCACCCATCGAGCTAAACAAGCTTAGTTGTAAAAATTCATATCTAATATTATTGCTGATATTAGTAAAACTGAGAGATGTTTAATTGGTAGCTAAATGTTCCTACTTTAGTTTCGAAATGCATGTGAGCCACATATGGAGAGACCGGAAAGAATAGTATTTCTCTGTGCGCTCTGGTTCATCATGGGTGGCCAACCGACATTGTATTGAAAGACTTGTAATATCTTCAATATGCTTGCTCTTCTGCTCTTATTTAAGATGATACTCTTCTCTTGCGGTCAACTGGTCAGGTCGAGTTGTTCTCCCTTAGTATATTTTGAATCTGTCAGGTCAGGTCGACTTGTTCTTATTTACTATATGTTGAAACTATCATCTGCGAAGTGTCATCACTTCTGGAGCTCTCATATTTTGAGTAGTAGGCCACATTATATTAATGCACACAACAAATTACAGCATGCATGGCATCTTTTAAAAGAATTGCAGAGATAGCACAAAGGGGTTCTGAGGAGGCAAGTATTGGATTAGAATCACTTCTGCATTACAAAGAAAATCTCACTTGTTTTTATGTTTTCATGCATGCCAGATATTGAACATTATCAAAATGAATATGAGAATAGGCGCACGAGAGGAATATTGCGGAACGATCCACCGGCTAACAAACTTGGCATGGTGGAGGATGGCCTATCTTATTCACCCATTAAGGTGCTTGCTCTAACTTTGCAAAGTTATATTGGTCGCTGAGGGAGTCATGGATTAGGGGGTGTCCGGGTAGCCGGACTATAACCTTTGGCCGGACTCCTGGACTATGAAGATACAAGATTGAAGACTTCGTCCCGTGTCCGGATGGGACTTTCCTTGGCGTGGAAGGCAAGCTTGGCGATACAGATATGTAGATCTCCTCCCATTGTAACCAACTCTTTGTAACCCTAGCCCTCTCCGGTGTCTATATAAACCGGAGGTCTTAGTCCATAGGACGAACAACAATCATACCATAGGCTAGCTTCTATGGTTTAGCCTCTCTGATCTCGTGGTAGATCTACTCTTGTACTACCCATATCATCAATATTAATCAAGCAGGAGTAGGGTTTTACCTCCATCGAGAGGGCCCGAACCTAGGTAAAAATATCGTGTCCCTTGTCTCCTGTTACCATCCGCCTAGACGCACAGTTGGGACCCCTACCGAGATCCGCCGTTTTGACACCGACATTGGTGCTTTCATTGAGAGTTCCTACGTGTCGTCATCTTTAGGCCCGATGGCTCCTCCGATCATCAATAACGATGCGGTCCAGTGGTGAGACTTTTCTCCCGGACAGATCTTCGTATTCGGCGGCTTTGCACCTGCGGGCCAATTAAGCTTGGCCATCCGGAGCAGATTGAAAGCTATGCCCCCCGCCATCGGTCGATTTGGAAGTTTGAACTATTGTACGACGTCGCGGAGACTTGATCTTGACGGGTTCGAGCCATAGCCGGCGTGCCGCCTTTATCACGATGGGCATGATCTAGCTCTGCCGTCGAGCAAGTGCCCCTGGATGTCGCACTGCGTGTCGCTCCGACCCTTAGCTCGGAGCCGATCGCGCCAATCGAGGACGGGTGGCTGGACACGCCTCGGGGCTGCAATCTCTATGGCGTCGAGCGAACACCAGCCTTGTCCTCTGTGAAGCTCGTGACTCCAAGGTGCCGGACTCGTCTCGGACTCCGAACCTTCCGCGCCCTGCCGATCGAATCCGATTGGGCGCCGATCATGGAGCTTCGCCACGCGGACATCTTTCAAGACTCGCCCTTGGCGACATTCTCAATTCACTAAAGTCTCTCCTTTATCGGAGAGCCACGGCGGACTATGGTCGACAAGGTTGGGATGCGGACGACGAAGAAATTCAAAGCCCACCCACCACCCACTTCGTAGCCACTGTCGATGATTTAACCAACATGCTCGACTTCGACTCCGAAGACATCGATGGTATGGACGCCGATGCAGGAGACGACCAAGAACCAACGCCTATAGGGCACTCGAAGGCCACCTCGTCGTATGGCATATACATGCTGGACACCCCAAAACAAGGGAAGGGCGATGGAACAACGGAGGATGACCCCTCCAAGAAGCAGCCTAAGCGCCGGCGTCAGCGGCGCCGCTCTAAATCCCGCCAAAGCAAAAGCAGCGATTCCGGCTTGGGAGATAATAACACCCGGACGGTCGAAGACAACCCTCCAAAGCAGGATTCAGCACAGGGAGGATGGAGAAGCCAGCCCTCATGAGAGAGCGGGAGAGAGAGGTAGAGGACGATAATTACATGCCTCCCTCCAAGACGAGGCAAGCCTCGGCGACGGCAATTTGTTGTGCCGAGGATCCCTTGAACAAGGCGTTTCAAGCGCGGGCTTATAGCCACGACGAGCAGCCTCAAGAAAAACAAAGAATGACTTAGAGCTGACCAAGACTCGCTAGCCGACGGATGGGTGAAGTCCTTGTGGCAAGAATACGAACTCGAACGCCCCTCCAAGAGCTACCCAAAGCGCAGGCTGCTACCCCGATTAGAGGAGGAAGCACCTAAACCTGCATCACCAGCGCATGACATGGCCGACCCGCCACCTCGTGGCCGCGACAGAGAGGCCTCTCGGCCCTCCACTCAAGCCGCACTCCGGCGTCGCTCAAAAAATACCAAGGCACGGGGAAATGCACCAGACCTGCAAGATATATTGGAGGACAAGGCAAGGCAAACAAGATCGATCTACGGATCGCGTGGGCGCCCCACGACACGTGACGATAACCGTCATGCCGGATATGGAAAATCCGGCCGGGCTGAACATGATAGACAAATCTCATTTGAGCTACGTCGTGATATAGCCCAGTACAGAGGCGCCGCACACCCACTATGCTTATCCCCGAGGGTTTCAAACCCGTAAACATCGAATCATACGATGGCACAACAGATCCTGCGGTATGGATCGAGGATTATCTCCTTCATATCCACATGGCCCGCGGTGATGATCTACACGCCATCAAATACCTCCCACTCAAGCTTAAAGGACTATCTCGGCATTGGCTTAACAGCTTGCCAGCAGAGTCAATTGGTTGTTGGGAGGACCCGGAAGCCGCATTCCTCGACAATTTCCAGGGCACCTATGTGCGACCACCGGACGCCGATGACCTAAGCCACATAATTTAGCAGCTAGAGGAATCGGCCAGACAATTCTGGACACGGTTCCTAACCAAGAAAAATCAAATAGTCGACTGTCCGGACGCAGAGGCCCTCGCAGCCTTCAAACATAACATCCGTGACGAGTGGCTTGCCCGGCACCTAGGACAGAAAAGCCGAAATCCATGGCAGCCCTCACAACACTCATGACCCGCTTTTGCGTGGGAGAAGACAACAGCTAGCTCGTAGTAATAACATGACCAAGAGCCACAGTAATTCGGATACCAAGGACAGCAATGGCGGTCGCGTCGCAACAAGCACAAGCGCTGCATTAACAGCGACAATGCCGAGGATCTGGCAGCTAATGCGGATTCGTGAGGCTCAAACCGGTCATCGAAAAAGCCATTTAAAAGAAATACTCCGGCCCGTCCGGTTTGGACCGAATACTCGATCGCTCGTGCGGATACGGCACCCTTAAAACCAGCCAATCACACCAACCGGGATTGTTGGGTGTTCAAGCAGCAGAGCAAGTTAAATGCAAAAGAGACAAGGGGCTGCATAGCGATGGCGAGGAGGAGCCCGGCCGCCGAACAATAGGGGACGAAGGGCTTCCCCCACAAGTTCGGACGGTGAACATGATATACATAACCCACATACCCAAAAGGGACGGGCGTGCACTCGAGGGGCGTATATGCGTTGGAGCCAGTCGCCCCAAAGTTCAACCCATGGTCCTCCTGCCCGATCACTTTTGATCGAAGGGACCACCCTACTAGCATCCGCCATGGCGGATTCGCCGCATTGGTTCCAGAACCAATCATTACGGATTTCACCTCACTAGAGTCCTTATGGACGGCGGCAGCAGCTTGAACCTGCTTTATCAGGATACAGTGCGAAAAATGGGCATAGATCCCTCAAGGATTAAACCCACAAAGACGACCTTTAAAGGCGTCATACCAGGTGTAGAGGCCAAATCAGACAGGCTCGTTACACTTGAGGTGGTCTTGGATCCACGGATAATTTCCGAAGCGAGGAGTTAATCTTGACATAGTCCGTTCATGATGGCTATCACGCCTTTGCTCGGACGAACCGCATTTGCAAAGTTCAATGCGGTGCCGCACTACGCATACCTCAAGCTCAAGATGCCATGCCCTCGAGGAGTCATTACGGTCAATGGAACACCGAGCGCTCTCTCCGAACGGAGGAGCATCTGGCGACCTCTCGGCGGAAGTACAAAGTAGCCTCTCAAGGCAATTCTCGATCCGGCTACTAAGCGTCCCGACACCGTCAAGCCGCCGGAGTAACTTACAACAAGACCGCTCGCACGTTCCGAGCAAGCGAGTAATGCGGCCCCAACCCAGCCCTCGCGAAATTGCGAAACCAGTACTACGCGTACATAATTACGCTCTGGAAATACCATGGGCATAGGGAGGGCACGACCACCAAGACGCCAAAATGCGGCTCAACCGCACTAGGGGCCCGATTTTGTCATTCTTTTTCTTACTTTCAGGACTCCACTCTCCGGAAGGGTTGTCCGTGAGACAATCGCCGAACACACGATGCAACAGCCAAGGAGGCGAAAGCTCGTCGAATGTCCAGTGGTCTCTATAATGAGCTAAATACCTGTCTTACATACCGTCTCGCAGCTTGCCCCTGGAGGAGGACATGTCAAATAGTCCCATCTCTTGCTTATCGCACTATTTGAATCGTTCTGCTTTCACAACAGCCTTTTAATAAACATGCTCAGCTTCAGCTTATTATTGCATCTTCTATTTATTTCTTTTTCAATACATATGTTCAGTTATGACATTTAGCACCCGTACACTTTGGTATGGCCAAATACACTAGGGGCTCAAGTACCCCATAATACGACGTGAGAAGTCCGAACACGTTATCAAGTGCGGCACCCCGAACTTATAGCATTATATGCATCAGCTCTAAATCATGTCTTGGGTCAATAGTTGGGTTTGCCCGGCTCCTATGTTTTGGTACCTTACGTTCCGTTATATCGGCTAAGGTAGCGCTAGGAGAACTACTGCGATTGTGCCCCGGTTGAGCTGGGTTCAGCACCTCAGTAGAGAAAGCTAAAACTGACCATCATGATAGGGTGAGAGCTGGTTGCTGTTCGAGAGGTTTCGAGTCCCTAAAGACTTATGCCGCTTAGAGCGAGGAGTCGGCTTTGTCCGGCCTAGGCGTGGATAGCGCCCCGAACTCGGTCTTCCGAATACTAGGGCTTCACGAAATTTAAAATTATAGAATTCTATGGCTAAGTGAGAGTGATAAAGCATTATAGTCCGATTGCCTTGTTACGTTGTCTTTGGCGCCTCCTTGAAGGACCCAAGAATGGGAACAAGAGCGCTCAGGTTTATCCGAACACCCCAAAGACTCGTGGCATGGGGGCGGTTTACGACTCACCATCTCTCGATTTAATAAACAGCCGCATGAAGGTAATATTTTAAATTCAAAAGCGTTGTTTAGCGCATATGAACAAGTTTTCAGCAGACAGGATAACACGAACGAGTTTACTCAAAAATTACATCCTTGGAACATTCATCCGCCATAAGGCGGGCACCCTTCAGATGCCCTCATAATACATCTCGGGCTTGCGATGCTCCTTGCCCTCGGTGGCCCATCTGTCACCGCTTCAAGATCCATCTTGCCCCAAAGGTACTTTAACACGGGCAAGGCCCTCTGGCGCCTTCAATGCATACGGAGCGCTTGATGACTTCAAGCCGTGGACAGCATCCGCCCGCCGCCTCACCAGCCCAAAGTAGCTCCTAGGCATGACCTCCCAGCCATAGCCGGACTATAAGGCCCTTCATGGCCTGTTCGGCCACCTCATGGAGCTCGACCAGCTGCTTCAGCTGGTCGCTCATGGGCACGGGTGTCGGCCTCGAAGATCTTGAGACCGAACACCTTCTCCGCCGAGCTCCCTCCTCGGCCCGGTAGTATGCGGCGTCGAACACCTCGCAAGGCAGATCTGCGGATGCTCTGGAGAGCTCGGGACTGGAGTAAGTAGCAAGTAATTCACTTTCACGTGCTTGCTTTGCATAAAGAATGCCTTACCCACCGCTATTTTCTTCATCGCCTCAATTTCCTGGAGGGCTTTTTGGGCTTCGGCCTTGGCAGATTTGGCGCTCTCAAGGGCCGAGGCGAGCTCGGACTCTCGAGTCTTTGAGTCAAGCTCCAAACTCTCGTGTTTTTTCACGAGAGCCTGGAGCTCTTGCTGCACCTCCGCCACCCGCGCCTCCTGCTTTTCTTGCTCGATGCGCTCCACGGCCGCATTGTCTTCAGCCTTGGACAACGCTTTCTTCAGGGTTGCCACCTGGGTTGTGGCCCTTGTAATACTTAGGTTGGTCTTGTCATTTTTTGCAACCACATCTTTTTTATATACTTACATAAGGTATTACTTACCTTCCTTGTCCTCGAGCTGCTTCTTGGCAAGGCCGAGCTCGTTCTCGGACCGCCGAGGCTCTGCTTCAATGCATCGACCTCCGTGACTCAGTCGGGCAGAGGTCAGCAGCGCAAGAACTGCATTCCCATATTGACATACTTATATTCGACTCCACATTATATCTTTTAGATCCTCAGTTCGGCTTTTCTTTCCGAACACCAAACTAAGCATCAGGGGCTACTGTCTATGCGGTAATATTTTTACATAACTTAAATGCATACCTCAAAGCCTGTTAGAAGGCTGGCACGGGCTTCAGTCAGCCCGCTCTTAGCGGACTGAACCCTATGGATCACCGCACTCATAATAGTGCGGTGCTCCTCGTCGATGGAGGCGCCGTTAAGCACCTCCAGCAAATTATCCGGTGCCTCCGGTTGGACGGAGGTCACCAGCGTCGTAGGCTTGCCCTTCTTACTAGGGGGCCACCTGCCGGACTCCGGAATCGTTGAAGGTTCCGGTGTGGTGTCTGGCCCGGGGCCGGACTTGGAGCCCTTGGGGTTTTGTCCCCTTTGCGTCTGGAGTCCGGGAGGTCGCCTTGTGGTGCCTCCAGGACCACCTCCTCCTGGCTTGGACCCTTTTGGGACTCCACCTTGGCATCATCCGTAGGGCGAGGGGAGGTAGCGGTCGGAAGAAAATTCACATCCGACGAATCCAGGGAGCCGCTCGACGAAGCGTCGAGCCGGGCCTTGGGCGGACTGCATGATTATATCTGGCGTATGACGCCCCCGATTTAATCGTACACTAATCATGCACGCAAATGTGTACGATCAAGATCAAGGACTCACGGGAAGATATCACAACACAACTCTACAAATAAAATAAGTCATACAAGCATCATAATACAAGCCGGGGGCCTCGAGGGCTCGAATACAAGTGCTCGATCATAGACGAAGTCGCGGAAGCAACAATATCTGAGTACGGACATAAGTTAAACAAGTTTGCCTTAAGAAGGCTAGCACAAACTGGATACAGATCGAAGAGGCGCAGGCCTCCCGCTCGGGATCCTCCTAAACTACTCGTGGTCGTCGTCGCCGGGCTGCACGTAGTAGTAGGCACCTCCAGTAGTAGTCGCCATCGGACGGTGGCGTCAGCTCTGGGCTCCATCGTCAGTTGCAGCAATCGAATAGAGGTAGGGGAAAAGGGGGAAACAAGGCAACCGTGAGTACTCATCCAAAGTACTGCAAGCAAGGAGCTACACTACATATGCATGGATATATGTGTAAAGGGCCATATCGGTGGGTGAACTGCAGAATGCCGAATAAGAGGGGATAGCTAGTCTTATCGAAGACTACGCTCGTCACTGCCTTGCAACAGTAGAAGAGGGCAGTCTGAAGTCCTCCAAGTAACATCACATAGCAATAATCCTACCCGCGATCCCTCCTCATATCCCACGAGAGAGCGACCACGGTTGTATCCGCACTTGGAAGGGTGTGTTTTATCAAGTATCCGGTTCTAGTTGTCATAAGGTCAAGGTACAACTCCAAGTCGTCCTGTTATCGAAGATCACGGCTATTGAATAGATTAACTTCCTGCAGGGTGCACCAACTTACCCAACACGTTTGATCCCATTTGGCGGACACACTTTCTGGGTCATGCCCGACGCGGAAGATCAACACGTCGCAACCCCACCTAGGCACAACAGAGAGGCCAAGACGCCGGTCTAAACCTAAGCTCGCGAGGGTGCAGGCCCATCGCCTCGAGCACACCTGCACGTTGCGTGGGCAGCCGAAGCAGACCTAGCCTAGTGGCGTTCGGTCCAATCCGGTAGCGCGCCCGCTCGTCGTGACGTCTGAAGTGCCGGTGATACCACGACGCCGAGTGCCCATATCTTTCCCACGAGTTGGTTAGTGCGTATAAGCTCGTAGCCAACTCAGATCAAATACCAAGATCTCGTTAAGCGTGTTAAGTATCCGCGAACACCGAACAGGCCAGGCCCACCTCTCTCCTAGGCGGTCTCAACCCGCCACCGCTCCGCCTCAAAGGTCCACTCATGGTGCTCCACCACCAACCCGACTTTAGTCTCCACATGTATCATGTATAAGTATATAGTATATACCCGTGATCACCTCCCGAGTGATCACGGCCCGATAGTATAGCACGGCGGGCGGACAAGAATGTAGGGCCACAGATGAAAATACTAGCATCCTATACTAAGCATATAGGATTGCGGTAAAGGTAACAAATGAGAGTAACAAGGACGGGCTATGCATCGGGATAGGTATAATCGAAAGCAATAACATGCTACACTACTCTAATGCAAGCAGTATAGAGGAGAGTAGGCGATATCCGTGATCAAGGGGGGGACTTGCCAGGTTGCTCTGGCAAGAGAGAGGGTCGTCAACACCGTAGTCGAGGCTGGGCAGAAGCAGTCGGTCTCGTAGTCTACCGGAGAGAAGAGGGGAAGAAACAATGAATACCATGTAAGCAGATGCATATCGATGCATGACATGACAAATAACGATGCTAGGCGTGCCCTAACATGGTATGAGGTGGTGCTTGGTTAAGAAACATCCGGAAAGTATTCCGGTGTTTCGTGATTTCAGCGGGAGCCGGGGGAAAGTTGTGGGTTCGATAGGTTAGGGGTGTGTGGCGGACGAGCAATTGCGCGATCCGGATTCGTCTCGTCGTTACGAGCAACTTTCATGTTGAAAATATTTTAATCCGAGTTACGGATTAAAAGATATGATTTTCTAAAGATTTTATTAATTTACGGAATTTAATTAATTAATTAATTAATTGAAAAATGGATTTATGACGTCGGCATGATGTCATCTCGACGTCGGCGATCAGCGTTGACCGTTGACCTGGTCAACCCGACATGTGAAGTCGGTTAGTCATCGATCGTTAACTAATTAACCTAGTTTAGTTTAATTAGCAGATTAATTAGGTTAATTAAACATGATTAATTAAGTTAATTAACTTAGTTAATTAATTAATTAATTAGCATTTTATTTTTATTATTTATTTTTTTTAAACGTTACGGGTGGGACCCCATGTCATTGGCCCCGTGGGGTTAGTGGGTTTAGGCGAGCAGGCGGCCCGAGAGTGCACCCGTGGTCTTGCGGGGTTGGCGGGTGGCTCATCGGAGCACACCCACGGCGAGTCACCGTGGTTGGCCGAGACGGTGGGTGGGGGGCGAGCAGGGGCCTTGCCCGGCCAGCGTGGCGCGGAGGCCTTGGCCGTGGCAGCGGCGCGTGGGCGGCGGCAGTGTGAGGCAGTGGTCATCGAGGGACGACACTGGGCCTCGGCGCGGATGGCGAGGCACTGGTCGGATCGGCGGACGGGAGCGAGAGGAGCGAACGGGGAAGGGGGGGGCGGCGAGTGGCCATGAGTGTGGCGGACCTTGGCGGCCGTGGGTGGTGTGGTCGGGGCGGGGCGGAGCTAGTTGCGCGCGGGGAGGAGGAGGAGAGGTGCTCACGGGGAGGCGCGTAGGGTCTAGGCGATGGGGGCTGAGAAGAGGACGGTGAGGTGGCCTCCGCGACGGCGACGTCGGCGTCGAGCGGGAGGCGTGTTGGAGACCGGTCGGGGGGTAGTTGGGGAGGCGGCGACGGTCGGCGGCGGGAGGGGCGACGGTGCGGGGGCGACGGATTGGCGGCGGCGGCAGGATCGGAGGCTTTCCCGATCAGATCCAGCGAGGGGAGGAGGAGGAGGCGTTGCGCCGGCAGTGGCGGTTCGGTGAGGGCGCCGAGCGGCAGGTGGTGGCATGGCAGGCAAGGGGTCGAGCCCCAAGCCCGATCCGATTTGGATCGGGAAGGAAGAGAGGCGTGGAGAGAGCGGGGAGTGAGGGGCGGCGTGGGGAACCAGCTAGGGTTTCGGGGTTAATGGGGGAGTGGGGCGGCGGTTGGGCGGTAAAGTGACTGGTGGGGCGAAGCCCAATGGGAGGGTTCTTTGTTTTAGTTAATTCTGTTTTCTATTTTCGTATTTTCTTTTATTTATTTATTCTCTTGTTTTACTTTTATTTTACTTATGTAATATTTTATAGTTTTACAAAAAGTGAAACCCACACCTAAAATAAAGTTACAATTATAACTACTACCACAAAAGGTCTTAACCACGAACAAAATAGTATAGTATTTTATAAAATCCAAAATGCATTTATTTAATTGTTTTACCCACTAGTTTAATTACTTAAGTGCATTTAAACCTTTTATAAAAATGTGGTCTCTCCACCATAATTACCTATGCAATATTTGACACAACCCAAACAATTTAGTTTTAATATTTCAAAACTTTTGTCGTTTGCCTTTATTTTAAATTTTAATTTGATTTGTTTGAACTAACGGACGTTAGCATCGTGTCGGGATGGCGTGGCTTGATTAGCGTGGGATTATTTTAGCAAGATTATCCGGGCGTCACAATTCTCCTCCACTATAAGAAATCTCGTCCCGAGATTTAAGAGGGGTGTAAGGGGGGAAGTTCTGGTTACGAAACCCTAACGAATCTTCTCGTCTTTGGTTGCTCTTCTCGAAGAGGTCGATCCATTACATTGATGTCTTCAGTTCTCGGCTTCGGGTCATCATGATGAAGTTGCCGTCCTTTCTTCGGGATCTCCATCGTACTTACGATAGAATAAGGCAGGGTTATTCCGAGAGAACGGACGTCGGCAAGGTTGACTATCGGGTCGACAACATCGAGGAAGGTGGCGGAAAGTAACTCTCGGATCGAATCTTAAGAAATTATCGAGAGCAAAGTGAGGAGGTACCATGAGAAGTTTCAAACGGATAGGCAAGCGTTTGATGCCTAATCAGAAGGTGAAAGGGGTTCAGAGCAAAGAGAATAAGTATTGCGTCTGATACAAGAATTGAGGATCTCATCGGTAGGTGGCTCATGAATTTCTTACGAGTCCACGCGCGAGGAACAACTTTGGGAAACATGAGGGTGTACAGGAGAGTCAGGTTTTGATCCTATGGATCTGTGGTTTATGGGCCCACCATGTGGGTGAAAAGTGGCAAGAGTGCTGA
Source organism: Aegilops longissima (assembly GCA_021605205.1). Classification (NCBI taxonomy): domain Eukaryota; kingdom Viridiplantae; phylum Streptophyta; class Magnoliopsida; order Poales; family Poaceae; genus Aegilops; species Aegilops longissima. The sequence continues at coordinate 562,306,455 of CM038676.1, read as the reverse complement.
CATCTTGCACGGTCACGATAGCAAGGTATGTCAGAGGGTAGCCTACCATTTATGTTGGCAACAATGTCGGTACCAAGGGCGAGGGACAAAGAGAACCATTTTCCGCTCGTTGAACGAGGCGGACCAATAGGCAAAGTTCTCGTTCATCGGTGGTTACCGGGATGTCATCAACAATTTCAACGGGTCTTCTTGTGAGTGGTTGTACATGGAGGTGTTTACATAAGCGGTGAATTATTACTGCTTAGATTATATAGATCACAAGAAAGGTCAAATGCAGACCAATGGAAAGGAAAATGTGATCATTAGGTTAAATGAACAATGGAAAGGAAAATGTGTTTAAACACATATTTCAGGGTATATCCTTCCCAAGGACAAGCGAGCATGATATCCACGATAGTATATAACGAGAAAATCCTCTAGGTGAGGGAGAGAATTTCATGACGTTACCCATACAACGGTGTTTGGATAATTGAGCAAGAAACATTTAGCATTGGGCTTGAATGTTCTTGTTGAAAATCGAGTATCACAGACATGCTTCGAGATAGCATTGACATGGTCTTGGTGAAGATCGACTTTGGAATCACGAAGGATCCATCAGAATAACTTGTAGAACCGATATTACAATTCCCTCATGGATGAATGGATAACCCTGCTGAAAAGGAATCTATAATGATAGGTCCTCCGGCCGGAAGTGCTAGGCATGACATCATGCTACCGGGTCATCAAAGGATCAACATCATAACTCTTGGAAAGTTGTCCCAACCATCATATCGACCGAGATTCAGATCCGATTGGTGTCAGGATACCTCAGACTTAGGATACTGAGAAGAAAAGGTGCAACGCAAATTGATGAGATGACATTGTAAGATTCTCGGGGAAATGAACTATGAAGTGATTTCCGTTAACAAGAGTCCATCATTAACCCAAGGAGAGGACAAGGAGGTGTCTGGTGAACTCAAAGGCAATTCACCGAGATTCCCAAAAGATGGACTTCCACAATTAAGTGAACAAGGAGATAACATTTGTCAGATCAAATGATATAAGGAAGTATGCTCGAGGAAAACATACATAAGTAAACATTGGTTGAAAGGTGCGCCCGATGGGTTGGGTTGCACGACCAATGTCAGAATGGTGATTCAATAATCGATAGCCTAAGAATGAACTTTCGACCATTAACTTCAAAAAAATAGGGTTGCTAGAAGGAAAGAATCCAAACAACACCGTTCACTTGTTGGAATTAACACGGGGACCAAGAAAGAATGGTGATGGTGAGAAGTATTTCTATGTCAAGAATTCTTAAGAGGTGGAACAAATCTCGAACATTCTTGACATAAAGGATGGTAATACTCAAGGTAAAGAAGAACAATTGCTGGGTAGCAAGGAACTCAATGTATAACACCAAACATGAACAAGCTTGTGTTGGTGGGAAGGCAATAAAGTGGTCGATGATAATACAATTCATCGAGGGCAAGGATGGTATTTCTCATCATGAATTCAATTGATATCTGGATGAGCTCGAATGTTGACGATCACGACACCTTTGTCGCGAGAGTTCATGAAGATGTAATCGATCGGCGACGACATCAAGTCAAAGTAATGATGAAGTGAAAGGTTATTGGAACCAAGGGTACGACACAAACTCGAAACCAAGCTTGTTGTTCAAGGCGAAATGATATGACGATGAGGACCGACGTAAGGTTAGTTCATCGTCGAGAATTGTGCTCCGAGAAGAAGGACCGGGTAGCACAGTTAAAATCATCACGACAATGATATAGCCAAACAGGCTAGGAGTGGCGTGGTCGGGTACAAACTCGTACTTATAGAAGCTTACTGAAGAGTTGTTGAACCATAGTGCGGACTCGGTTCAGTTATCGGTGTCTTTGAGTGTTTAATAACTCGAGCCCGTGAAAAATGGAATCGGTGGGAAGGTAGCACTTGATGAAGAACTCATAAGAAGTTATGCAGTTCCATGATAATCTCGAGATACCGGGGTAATACTCGATGACATATCAAAGTAGAGGTTGGACGGGGTATTGCTCACGAAGACAAGTGCTAAAACTTGCACGAGAAATGGTATTTAAAAGAGAACATGGTCGGAACCACGATTGCAAAAGGCCAGATCCCTGATATAAGATGAACTTATACCAAAGGAATAATTAATTTAAGAGAAGCTTTAATGATAAGATCTACATCGTGTCCATGGGCATGAACACAAGTTCAAGGTCGACTCCCACTTCTCCAATGCATAACCTTTCATTCACTTCTCACGTTCGATGAAGTTGCAGTGTTGAAAATTTTATCTGGCGAAGCACCAGAAGAGTATGATTCGTGAAAACTTTCGGGTTCACACGGTTTAGTGAAGGCATATGTTCAACCCATAGGGGCTTCTTGGAATCATATACCAGAATCTTTAGAAATAATTAACTCAAGCTCAAGGCGAGCATGGTTGAGAAAGCGAGAGGATACAATTTACCAAAGGCATTATGTATCGAGGAAGGCTCACAAGGTTATTGAATATGAAGGGCGTTGTCGGATAAAATCCAACAAAGGATCTGGTGGTCCACAAGGATCCGACGTGAGCATCAAGACTCAAGTAGAGGAAGAAGAATGCAAGGAGATCAAATTATAGAAACAATGACTAACTCAATTGTCAAATGCAAAGGAATTATGATTCCCAAATCAAGGGGTCAAGCAATGCTCTGATTAGGGATGGATAAGTTGAATAGCCTTAGGGTACAATCAACGACAATTGGATTGGTCGAGAACCAATTCCAGTTAAAAGAATGGCAGCTCAGCCGGAAAGGTAATTTATAAGGATCAATGATGATTGCGAGTATTCGCAAACATATTGAGTCAAAAGACTCAAAATGATAATGACAAGGAATGTCAATATGACTACGAGACTTATGGGATTAACCATAATGCAAGCAAGCAAGAATTTCAAGAGCCAAAGGCTCCAGAGGATTTTCGGAAGATCGAATAGTATTTTGAAGACTTTTGTGAAACACATGAACAACTGGGGATGAGCGGATACTCGACAAGTGCGAGGATTTATTTGAAGGGGTATTCATGTGGCAAAGAACTGCTAGGCAGTAGGCACAAAGTATTTTCGGAACAACAGAGAAACTTCGGGGTATCTTGTAATAATAAGATCAATGGGGGATGATCGTATGAATGGCAAGTGTAAGTAGTTATCCATACGGATTTATCGGTGGTCAGGAATAGCAAAAGTGATGGGCACAAAGTCTCGAGAGAACATCAGAGAGTATCTTCGGAATCTTCTGATGTAGCAGGCGATCATCTCAAGTGAGGGGCTCCCCGGGAGAAAGTACTTGCGAGAACCTAAAGTTAGTTTTGTTTTTAGCAAAATCATTTAACCCGAATAGAAGAGAGTTCAGAATCCCAGAGTAAAGATCGAGGAGTAAAAGATCCTAATACCACCCAATGGCGACGTGGGCCCATGGGCTGCACAACCATGTTAGTAAAAGTTTTGTAAAGTCTAGACTCGACTTCGGCCAAGGAGTTGGAAGGGGGATTCCTACAGGCAGTCGGCTCTGATACCAACTTGTGACGCCCCCGATTTAATCGTACACTAATCATGCACGCAAATGTGTACGATCAAGATCAAGGACTCACAGGAAGATATCACAACACAACTCTACAAATAAAATAAGTCATACAAGCATCATAATACAAGCCAGGGGCCTCGAGGGCTCGAATACAAGTGCTCGATCATAGACGAGTCAGCGGAAGCAACAATATCTCGAGTACGGACATAAGTTAAACAAGTTTGCCTTAAGAAGGCTAGCACAAAGCGGATACAGATCAAAGAGGCGCGGGCCTCCCGCGCAGGATCCTCCTAAACTACTCCCTGGTCATCGCCGGCTGCTGCGTAGTAGTAGGCACCTCCAGTAGTAGTCGTCATCGACGGTGGCGTCGCTCCCGGCTCCATCGTGCAGTTGCAACAATCGAATAGAGGTAGGGGAAAAGGGGAAACAAGGCAACCGTGAGTACTCATCCAAAGTACTGCAAGCAAGGAGCTACACTACATATGCATGGATATATGTGTAAAGGGCCATATCGATTGGACCGAATGCAGAATGCCGTAATAAGAGGGGATAGCTAGTCTTATCGAAGACTACGCTTCTAGTCACCGCCTTGCAACAGTAGAAGAGGGCAATCAAGTCCTCCAAGTAACATCACATAGCAATAATCCTACCCGCGATCCCTCCTCATATCCACGAGAGAGAGCGACCACGGTTGTATCGGCACTTGGAAGGGTGTGTTTTATCAAGTATCCGGTTCTAGTTGTCATAAGGTCAAGGTACAACTCCAAGTCGTCCATTATCAAGATCACGGCTATTCAATAGATTAACTTCCCTGCAGGGGTGCACCAACTTACCCAACACGTTTGATACCATTTGGCCGGACACACTTTCCTAGGTCATGCCCGGCCGCGGAAGATCAACACGTCGCAGCCCCACCTAGGCACAGCAGAGAGGCCAGCACGCCGCTCTAAACCCAAGCGCGCAGGAGTCTGGGCCCATCGCCCTGAGCACACCTGCACATTGCGTGGGCGGCCGGAAGCAGACCTATCCTAGTGGCGTTCCAGTCCAATCCGGCGCGCGCTGCTCCGTCGCTGACGTCTGAAGTGCTTCGGCTGATACCACGACGCCGAGTGCCCATATCTTTCCCACGTAGTTGGTTAGTGCGTATAAGCTCGTAGCCAACTCAGATCAAATACCAAGATCTCGTTAAGCGTGTTAAGTATCCACGAACGCCGAGCAGGCCAGCCCACCTCTCTCCTAGGCGGTCTCAACCTGCCTGTCGCTCCGCCTCAAAGGTCCACTCATGGGTGCTCCACCGGCCGACCCGACTTTAGTCTCCACATGTATCATGTATAAGTATATAGTATATACCCGTGATCACCTCCCGAGTGATCACGGCCCGATAGTATAGCACGGCAGACGGACAAGGATGTAGGGCCACAGATGAAAATACTAGCAGCCTATACTAAGCATATAGGATTGCGGTAAAGGTAACTTGAGAGTAACAAGGACAAAGGCTATGCATCGGGATAGGTATAATCGAAAGCGGTAACATGCTACACTACTCTAATGCAAGCAAGATAGAGGAGAGTAGGCAATATCCGTGATCAAGGGGGGCTTGCTGGTTGCTCTGGCAAGAGAGAGGGTCACAACACCGTAGTCAGGCCGGCAGCAAAAAGAACGTCGGTCTCGTAGTCTACCGGAGAGAAGAGGGGAAGAAACAATGAATACCATGTAAACAGATGCATATCGATGCATGACATGACAAGTAACGATGCTAGGCGTGCCCTAACGTGGTATGAGGTGGTACCGGTTAAGGGGGGAAACATCCGGGAAAGTATTCCCGGTGTTTCGTGATTTCGGGCAGAGGAGCCGGAGGGGGAAAGTTGCGGTTCGATAGGTTAGGGGTGTGTGGCGGACAAACGGACTGCGTATCCGGATTCGTCTCGTCGTTCTGAGCAACTTTCATGTTGAAAATATTTTAATCCGAGTTACGGATTAAAAGATATGATTTTCTAAAGATTTTATTAATTTCTGGAATTTAATTAATTAATTAATTAATTCGAAAAATGGATTTATGACGTCAGCATGATGTCATGCTGACATCAGCAGTCAGCGTTGACCGTTGACCTGGTCAATCTGACATGTGGGGTCGGTTAGTCATTGACTGTTAACTAATTAACCTAGTTTAGTTTAATTAACAGATTAATTAGGTTAATTAAACATGATTAATTAAGTTAATTAACTTAGTTAATTAATTAATTAATTAGCATTTTTATTTTTATTATTTTTTAAACGTTTCGGGTGGGACCCCATGTCATTGGCCCCAATGGGGTTAGTGGGTTTGGGCGAGCGGGGGGGCGAGCAGGGCCTTGGCCATGGCATGTGAGGCCATGGCCGTGGCGCGTGCGTGCGTGGGAAGGCGAAGCGCGCGAGGCAGTGGTCATCGGGGACGGCACGAGGGCCTCGGCGGATGGCGGGCACAGTCGGATCCGGCGACAGGGAGCAGAGGTGAGCGAAGGGAAGGGGCGGTCGGCGAGTGGCCATGAGTGTGGCGGACTGGCGGCCGTGGGTGGTCGTGATCGGGCGGGACGGAGCTAGTCGCCAGGCCGGGAGGAGGAGGAGAGGTGCTCACGGGAGGGGCGCGAGGGTCTAGGGCAGCAATGAGGAAGAGGACGGTGAGGTGGCCTCCGTGACGGGCGACGCCGACGGCGTCGAGGCGGCGAGGCGTGTTGGAGACCGGTCGGGGAAAGTTGGGGAGGCGGCGATGGGTCGGCGGGGAGGGGCGACAATGAAGCGGTCCGGCGAGGGGTGCGGTGGTGGCGACGGAATCGGCTGCAAGCGGCGACGGATCGGGGCTTTCCCGATCCAGATCCACCGAGGAGGGGAGGAGGGAGGCGCTTGGCCGGCGAGGTGGCGGTTCGGTGAGGGCGCCGAGCGGCGAGGTGGCCTGGCGGCAGCGGCGGGGTCGAGCCCCCAAGCCCCGATCTGATTTGGATCGGGGGAAGGAGAGGAGAGGCATGGAGAGAGCGGCGGGGGGGGGGGGGCGGCGTGGGGAACCGGCTAGGGTTTCGGGGGTTAATGGGGAGTGGGGGACGCGGCCGGTTGGGCCGGCAAGGCGGCCTGGTGGGCCGAAGCCTAGTGGGAGGGGGGTTCTTTGTTTTAGTTAGTTACAGTTTTCTATTTTCGTATTTTCTTTTATTTATTTATTCTCTTCTTTCTGTTTTCTTTTACTTATGTAATATTTTATAGTTTTACAAAAAGTGAAACCCACACCTAAAATAGAGTTACAATTATAACTACTACCACAAAAGGTCTTAACCCTGAACAAAATAGTATAGTATTTTATAAAATCCAAAATGCATTTATTTAATTGTTTTACCCACTACTTTAATTACTTAAGTGCACTTAAACCTTTTATAAAAATGTGGTCTCTCCACCATAATTACCTATGAAATATTTCACACAACCCAAACAATTTAGTTTTAATATTTCAAAACTTTTGTCGTTTGCCTTTATTTTAAATTTTAATTTGACGCTGTTTGAACTAACGGACGTTAGCATCGGTAATCGGGATGACGTGGCTTGATTAGCGTGGGATTATTTTAGCAAGATTATCCGGGCGTCAGGGAAAGCTGTGCAATAAAAGAACACTATGAATCACTCTGGTGTCCGAACACTTACGACTTCGCCAGGCTTGGCCTGGCGGCAACTCCTCCCATTTGCCGGCGACGCTGGTGGAGTAACTGGGAAGGGTTCTTCCTTCTTGACCCTCCGCCTCCCCGGTTGGGGCGGCTTTCCTTTTCTTTTCTGCCCTCGCTGGAGAAGAAATCTCTCTTCCTCCTCCTCCTCGTTTTTGTGGGAGGAGGCGCCTCGAGTCATCAAACGACGAGTCCGCTCCACCGGCGCCGGAGCTCTTCCGGTTCCGCGCCTTCTTCTTGGCCTTCTTCTTGGCCTTCTTCTCCCAAGCACCACGTAGGTGCCGGACCAGCAGCTTCGCTAAGCGGGCATCTGCTGGGCCTTCAGCAAAGGAGCCATCTGATCGATCTGTCCGGTCTTCTTCGCGATCCCCAGAGAACGGGAGCTTAGATCCCGCATAGAGTCAAACTATGAAAACAAGTATCCCGTAAAGGGTAAAAGCTTACTAAGTTGGATTGGCGCGCGCAGAATCCGTGATCCTCGGTAATGGGAGGGGAACCTCGGCGCCCTTGAATAGCACCTTCGGGCATCCTCATGCGTTGTGTCAAAGAGCCTGGTCGAGTTTGGTCTGGGCCGGGTCGAACTCCCACAAGTTAAAAGCCCGTCGTTGGCACGGAGGATCCGCGGATGAGCATGACTGGACTACGTTGACAAGTTTAACCTTCTTGTCCACCAGGTTTTGGGACGCAGTTTGGAGTCGGTCAGCTCTCCCGAATTACCCCATGACAGGCCCTTCTCTTGCGAGGAGGTGAGCCGTGGGGATGCAGATCGAATTGGGGCCGCTGCCCATTCAGGGTCACGCGGCTCGGTGATGTAGAACCACCCCGATTGCCACCCCTTGATGGTTTCCACGAAGGAGCCCTCGAGCCATATAACGTTGGGCATCTTGCCCACCATGGCGCCTCCGCACTCCGCTTGCTGTCTGCGCACCACCTTCGGTTTGACGTTGAAGGTCTTCAGCCATAAGCCGAAGTGGCGCTTGATGCGGAAGAAAGCCTCGCACACGGTGATAAACGCCGAGATGTTGAGGATGAAGTTCGGGGCCAGATCGTGGAAATCTAGGCCGTAGTAGAACATGAGCCCCCGAAAAAATGGGTGGAGAGGAAAGCCTAGTCCGCGGAGGAAATGGGTGAGGAACACCACCCACTCATGGGGCCTGAGGGTGGGGATGAGCTGCCCCTCGCCTGGGAGCCGGTGCGCGATGTCATTGGACAAGTACCCGACGTTCCTCAGCTTCTTGACGTGTCCCTCCGTGACGGAGGAACCCATCCACTTGCCTCCCGCTTCAGACATGGCTGGAGAAGGTTGAGGTGGGGTGTGCGGACTTGGGCGCTGGAGCTCGAGTGCGCGAAAATGGATAGGCAAAGGAGGAAGAAGGCGTAGATGAAAAAGGTGGATCCTTATCCCCTTATATGGGCGGACGAAACTATTTGCCCCCACCAGCTTGGTAAAACTCGCTTATCTCCCAAGCGCCGTAATTAATGGCACAGTTGGGTTACCCCGCTGTATTGATGAGAATCCGGAATAAGGGACACGATCCGCTTCGACAAGACGTGCCAAGGAAACCGCCCGCTAAGTGCACCGAGGTGGGACAAGAAACGATTCAATAAAGGCTTGGCCGTGGAGTGATGTCACATCGCGGAATACGTCACAGATTGGATTTGTGTAAATATTATTCTCTACGGTGGTATGTGGAACTTATTTTGCGAGCGGACACTATCCTTGTGTTCAAAATCTTCTATGAAGTATTCGGAGGAGGAACCCACCTTGCAATGTCGAAGACAATCTGCGCCGGACTCATCGTCATTGAAACCTGGTTCGTGGCTACCGAGGAGTCCTGGATTAGGGGTGTCCGGATAGCCGGACTATAACCTTTGGCCGGACTCCGGACTATGAAGATACAAGATTGAAGACTTCGTCCCGTGTCCGGATGGGACTTTCCTTGGAGTGGAAGGCAAGCTTGGAGATACGGATATGTAGATCTCCTCCCATTGTAACCGACTCTGTGTAACCCTAGCCCTCTCCGGTGTCTATATAAACCGGAGGGTTTTAGTCCGTAGGACGAACAACAATCATACCATAGGCTAGCTTCTAGGGTTCAGCCTCTCGATCTCGTGGTAGATCTACTCTTGTACTACCCATATCATCAATATTAATCAAGCAGGAGTAGGGTTTTACCTCCATCGGGAGGGCCCGAACCTGGGTAAAAACATCGTGTCCCTTGTCTCCTGTTACCATCCGCCTAGACACACAGTTCGGGACCCCCTACCCGAGATCCACCGGTTTTGACACCGACATTGGTGCTTTCATTGAGAATTCCTCTGTGTCGTCATCTTTAGGCCCGATGGCTCTTCCGGTCATCAACAACGATGCGGTCCAGGGTGAGACTTTTCTCCCCGAACTGATCTTCTTATTCGGTGGCTTTGCACTGCTGGCCAATTCGCTTGGCCATCTGGAGCAGATCGAAAGCTACGCCCCTGGCCATCAGGTCAGATTTGGAAGTTTGAACTACACGGCTGACGTCCGTGGAGACTTGATCTTCGACGGGTTCGATCCACAGCATGGAGAATAATGGCAACGCTTATAAAGAATTTTCTTTGGGGAATTTATTGAATTATCCTTCCATCAACATGGAGAAGGGCTTTGTCCAGCCCGTGTTAACATGTAATGTAAGTTCATCCTTCTCAAGCCTTCAAACTTTGTTCTAGTATAGATTTGGATAGGCATCATTTCCTCCACTATCGCTTGCTTTGCTGTTTACATCTGATTGGATGTTTGCAACAACTACCGATTTCAAATTCTAGTTGTAAAAACATGTTCCTTATGCGAAACAGATCCATTTATTTGCTTATATAATTGTGAAACCTGTTACGTGTCTCCTTGTTTCTCTTTTAGAGTCGTATCTCTTACTCCGTGCAGAACTTTAGGGAAGATAGTGAGCCAAACCATCTTGAGGACAGCGAGATGACCCCAAGGTCTGTCTCGATGAAGACAAATGAGTTGAAGCTACTCACCGGCAGGTGTGAGACAACCTCTGTGCGGTCAGCTGCCTCAATCGGTTCGACTTCTTCGCCTCAACTTAAAGCGAAAGGCTTGCTTTAGCTCAGCTCCGACTTGAAGTCAAAGATGCAATGAAGATGTCGAGGACTGCCGCCGCGCACCATCATGCCTTAAATCTAGTGTTGATGCATCTATCATTGACACAATCGAGGTCTACTCAGCTTCTTCACCGCTTATGGGCCCGAGCTTGCTGTGCCTAGTGCCTTCAAGTGCTCTCGGTTTTGTATATTCTTTTGTCGTTGCGTTTATTTGCAATCGGTGGCGAACTTTGATGCCCGTGGATGTAATATGTGATAGCCGTGATAGCCTAGCGTAAGTTGCTTGCTTATTTATTTCCTTGTTGTCTTGTTTATTTGTTTGCTTGTAGTCATTGCAGTTCTTTTTCCGCGGTTTTCTAGTGGCTGCAATAACCTATTTTTTAAAACTAGGCTACAATAACCATGGGCTAATATTTACTTTAGTGACCTTTGGGCCTCCTACGGGCCGAGAAAGCGAGAGGGCCTTCTACGGGCCGAGAAACAATGGGCCTTCTACGGGCCGTAGAAACAATGGGCCTTCTACGGCCGTATCATTAATGGGCCTTATACGGGCAAGATGATAACATGGGCCAATAAAAGTCGCATTATGGCCGTAAACGGCTAGAGTTGGAATCATCCGTTCATGGGCCGACCATAACGGGCCATGGTTAATAGGTCGATTTCATGACGCTATGAAAACGCCCAACGATAACGGACCACAAACGGGCCGATCAGTAACCACTGAGCCGATTTTGGCCCCAAGCGTAAAATGGCGAGAACGGGCCGTAAGTAAACGGATGCTGGAAAGGAGCCCAAGAATAAATGGGCTCCGAGAAGGCCGAAAGATAACATGGGCTGGAAACGGCCCAATGGAATAACGGGTTGTTAATGGGTATAAAGTGTTACACTATTCATTACGGGCCAGTTTCACCACGGGCTGTTAATGGGTGTAAAGTGGTACACTGTTCATTACGGGCTAGTTTCACCACTGGCTGTTAATAGGCCAAGAGTTACATAGGGCCTCATATGGGCCGAAAGACGTCATGGGCCATACATGGGCCAGAAGTGAAAACGGGCTGGAATCATATTGGGTGGCCCAGATGACGCTACTGGTCCTAATTCGGATAGGGCGTAACATGCCTTGGGTTAGCGGGCTGTAAATGGGCTATATGCGAACATGCCGTTAACACGCTTTCCATGGGCCGGCCCGCCACCTTTTGACCAAGTCAAACGGGCCGGCCTTTTCATATGAATGGGCCTCTGTTGGGCCGTGCCACATGTTGACGTATCATAGGCGTATACATCCAATAAGTGGATGACATCCGTCCCAACGATGAGCCGACACGCGTGTTTCCTCCGACCAATGATGATTTTACACGGAAAATCCCCATTGGTCGGGCTGTTAATAGGTTATCGGATCCAAAACCCGACCCGATAGCTTAACGGCGTTCCGTTACGGTGGCTGCCACGTGTCGGTCACCCTTGACGAAAAGCACTTCGCGGACGCTGGATTTATCGTCATGGAAGTGGACACTTCGTGATGATAATTTTGGTAATGTCATGGAACACTTCTATGACAGCACATGTATGACTATCTTGATTCTTTCATAAATTTGTCATGGATGTACATGCATGACAAAAAACGCGACCTACTGTGACAAACACGTATCATCACCGAAGTGTATTTTTTTTGTAGTGTCAACAACTGGAGGGTCGGGCATGATCACATTCTCTTCTTGAATGACTGGATCACTAGCAGGGGGTGTGGCTTCTCTTTCATCTTCTTTCTCTTCTTCATCGGCTGATGCAGCCAGAATGTCTAAAGCAGCTTTGGCTTTACACTCAAAGGCAGACGCAGAAGGGGTGGCTTTAGGGAACACTTGACGTGCTACTGAGTTGGTGTGCTGCACATCCTCTTCTGGAATGCTTGTCATGGAGACTTGTGGCCTGAGGCCTTTTTGAAGCCTACGAAATGCTGGCGGCGCCTTTGGAGAGGGAGTGGTCTGTTCCATGTAATTGTCATCACCAAGCACCGGAGTGGTGACTTGAGGTGGTGGAGTACGTGGGATCTCATCTTGCATAGGGGTGTCTTGTTGTTGTTGCTCAACCCATCAGTCATCTTGAGCAACTGTCGTCAATGGACGACCAATGCTAATAAGTTCACTGCTCGTGAGAGCTAGCGATGATACCAACTTGGGCTCAAGATGAGGAAGGACTTCATCATCATTCACATTGTCTTCATGACCAATGTCTTCAGCTGCGTTGGGTTCAACAGCTGGAATCTCTTCACTATCTGGAGCCTCTATGCAAGCAGGCTCATGAATCACAAGGCGACTCTTGGTTGGTAGAGGCAGGGAGATCAACAGAGATTAGTTCAACATTGAGGGGCTCTGGGGCAGAGGCATTCTCTTTCTTTGAAGACTTTGAAGCCTTTGAAGCATTTGTCTTCAATTTCTTCTTGGAGGGAGCACCATCAGAGGTATCTGCTACCTCTTGAGCACTGCGTTGGATTTCCTTGAAGAGGAAAGGTGATGCAGCATAGTAGCGTAAGTATTTCCCTCAGTTTTTGAGAACCAAGGTATCAATCCAGTAGGAGGCTACGCGCGAGTCCCTCGTACCTGCACAAAGAAAATAACTCTTCGCAACCAACGCGATAAGGGGTTCTCAATCCTTTCACGGTCACTTACGAGAGTGAGATCTGATAGATATGATAGGATAATAGTTTTGGTATTTTTGTGATAGAGATGCAAAGTAAAATAAGAGCAAAGTAAAAAAGCAAAGCAAATAACTAAGTGTAGGAAGATTAATATGATGAAGATAGACCCGTGGGCCATAGATTTCACTAGTGGCTTCTCTCAAGAGCATAAGTATTTTACGATGGGTGAACGAATTACTGTTGAGCAATTGACAGAATTGAGCATAGTTATGAGAGTATCTAGGTATGATCATGTATATAGGCATCACGTCCGAGACAAGTAGACCGACTCCTGCCTGCATCTACTACCATTACTCCACCCATCGACCGCTATCCAACATGCATCTAGAGTATTAAGTTCAAGAAAACAGAAGGCCTTAAGCAAGATGACATGATGTAGAGGGATAAATTCATGCAATATGATAAAAAACCCATCTTGTTATCCTCGATGGCAACAATACAATACGTGCCTTGTTGCCCCTCATCACACCGGAAAGGACACCGCAAGATTGAACCCAAAGCTAAGCACTTCTCCCATTGCAAGAAAGATCAATCTAGTAGGCCAAACCAAACTGATAATTCAAAGAGACTTGCAAAGATAACCAATCATACATAAAAGAATTCAGAGAAGATTCAAATATTGTTCATAGATAATCTTGATCATAAACCCACAATTCATCGGACTCAACAAACACACCGCAAAAAGAAGATTACATCTAATAGATCTCCACGAGAGAGGGGGAGAACATTGTATTGAGATCCAAAAGGAGAGAAGAAGCCATCTAGCTACTAACTATGAACCCGAAGGTCTGAAGTAAACTACTCACACTTCATCGGAGAGGCTATGGTGTTGATGTAGAAGCCCTCGTGATGGATGCCCCTCCGTGAGCTCAAACAGGCCCCAAGATGGGATCTCGTGGGTATGAAGGTTGCGGCGGTGGAATTAGGTTTTGGCTCAGATGTCGATCGTTTGGGGGCAATGAGGTATATATAGGCAGAAGGAGTACGTCGGTGGAGCAATAGGGGGCCCACGAGGGTGGAGGCGCGCCTGGGGGGGGGGGAGGGCGCGCCCCCTACCTCGAGCCTTCCTCTTTTCTTTCTTGACGTAGGGTCCAAGTCTCCTAGATCATGTTCGGTGAGAAAATCACGTTCCCGAAGGTTTCATTCCGTTTGGACTCCGTTTGATATTCCGTTTCTTCGAAACTCTGAAATAGGCAAAAAAACAACAATTCTGGGCTAGGCCTCCGGTTAATAGGTTAGTCCCAAAAATAATATGAAAGTGGATAATAAACCCAATAATGTCCAAAACAGTAGATAATATAGCATAGAGCAATAAAAAATTATAGATACGTTGGAGACGTATCAGGCATCCCCAAGCTTAATTCCTGCTCGTCCTCGAGTAGGTAAATGATAAAAAAGATAATTTTTGATGTGGAGTGCTACTTGGCATAATTTCAATGTAATTGTTTTTAAATGTGGTATGAATATTCAGATCCGAAAGATTCAAGACAAAAGTTTAATATTGACATAAAAATAATAATACTTCAAGCATACTAACAAAGCAATCATGTCTTCTCAAAATAACATGGCCAAAGAAAGTTATCCCTCAAAAATCATATAGTCTGGCTATGCTCTATCTTCACCACACAAAGTATTTAAATCATGCACAACCCCGATGACAAGCCAAGCAATTGTTTCATAATTTTGACATTCTCAAAACTTTTTCAATCTTCACGCAATACATGAGCGTGAGCCATGGATATAGCACTATATGTGGAATAGAATGGTGGTTGTGGAGAAGACAAAAAGGGGAAGATAGTCTCACATCAACTAGGCGTACCAACGGGCTATGGAGATGCCCATTAATAGATATCAATATGAGTGAGTAGGGATTGCCATGCAACGGATGCACTAGAGCTATAAGCATATGAAAGCTCAACAAAAGAAACTAAGTGGGAGTGCATCCAACTCGCTTGCTCACGAAGACCTAGGGCATTTTGAGGAAGCCCATCATTGGAATATACAAGCCAAGTTCTATAATGAAAAATGCCCACTAGTATATGAAAGTGAAAAAATGAGAGACTCTCTATCATGAAGATCATGGTGCTACTTTGAAGCACAAGTGTGGTAAAAGGATAGTAACATTGTCCCTTCTCTCTTTTTCTCTCTTTTTTTTATTTGGGTCTTTTCTCTTTTTTATGGCCTCCTTTTTTTAGTCCGGAGTCTCATCCCGACTTGTGGGGGAATCATAGTCTCCATCATCCTTTCCTCACTTGGGACAATGCTCTAAAAATGAAGATCATCACACTTTTATTTTCTTACAACTCAACAATTACAACTCGATACTTAGAAGTTAGAACAAAATATGATTCTATATGAATGCCTCCGGCGGTGTACCGGGATATGCAATGAATCAAGAGTGACATGTATGAAAGAATTATGAATGGTGGCTTTGCCACAAATACGATGTCAACTACATGATCATGCTAAGCAATATGACAATGATGGAGCGTGTCATAATAAACGGAACGGTGGAAAGTTGCATGGCAATATATCTCGGAAGGGCTATGGAAATGCCATGATAGGTAGGTATGGTGGCTGTTTTGAGGAAGGTATATGGTGGGCGTATGATACCGGCGAAAAGTGCGCGGTATTAGAGAGGCTAGCAATTGTGGAAGGAAGAAGAGTGCGTATAATCCATGGACTCAACATTAGTCATAAAGAACTCATATACTTATTGCAAAAAACTACAATTTATCAAAGCAAAGTATTATGCGCATGCTCCTAGGGGGATAGATTGGTAGGAAAAGACCATCGCTCGTCCCCGACCACCACTCATAAGGAAGACAATCAATAAATAAATCATGCTCCGACTTCATCACATAGCGGTTCACCATACGTGCATGCTACGGGAATCACAAACTTTAACACAAGTATTTCTCAAATTCATAACTACTCAACTAGCATGACTCTAATATCACCATCTTCATATCTCAAAACAATTATCAAGCATCAACTTCTCATAGTATCCAACACACTCATAACAAAGTTTTTACCATTCTTGAATACCAAGCATATTAGAATTGTTTAAGCAAATTACCATGTTATTTAAGACTCTCAAAATAATCTAAGTGAAGCATGAGAGATCAATAGTTTCTATAAAACAAATCCACCACCGTGCTCTAAAAGATATAAGTGAAACACTAGAGCAAAACTATATAACTCAAAAGATATAAGCGAAGCACATAGAGTATTCTAACAAATTCCAAATCATGTATGGCTCTCTCAAAAAGGTGTGTACAGCAAGCATGATTGTGGTAAACTAAAAAGAAAAGACTCAAATCATACAAGACGCTCCAAGCAAAACACATATCATGTGGTGAATAAAAATATAGCTCCATGTAAAGTTACCGATGGAAGTAGACGAAAGAGGGGATGCCTTCCGGGGCATCCCCAAGATTTGGATTTTTGGTGTCATTAGATTATCTTGAGAGTGACATGGGCATCCCAAACTTAGGCTCTTGCCACTCCTTGTTCCATAATCCATAAAAAATCTTTCACTCAAAACTTGAAAACTTCACAACACAAAACTGAACAGAAATCTCGTGAGCTCCGTTAGCGAAAGAAAACAAAAGACCACTTCAAGGTACTGTAATGAACTCATTATTTATTTATATTGGTGTTAAACCTACTGTATTCCAACTTCTCTATGGTTTATAAACTATTTTACTAGCCATAGATTCATCAAAATAAGCAAACAATACACGAAAAACAGAATATGTCAAAAACAGAACAGTCTGTAGTAATCTGTAACTAACGCAAACTTATGGAACTCCAAAAAATCAACAAAAATAGGATGACCTAGGAAATTTGTTTATTGATCAGCCGCAATTGGAATCACTATTTTACCAAGTGCTGGTGAGTTTTAATAATTGTTTTAGTGAACAGAAAGTTTCTGGAAATTACAGCAAGATGAAACAACTATCATCCAAGAAGATCCTATAGGTTTAACTTGGCACAAACACTAATTAAAACATAAAAACAAATCTAACTAGAGGCTAGATCAAATATTTATTCCTAATATAAAGGAAAAATATTGGGTTGTCTCCCAACAAGCGCTTTTCTTTAAAGCCTTTTAGCTAGGCAATGATAATTTTAATGATGCTCACATGAAAGACAAAAATTGAAACACAAAGAGAGCATCATAAAACACGCGACAAACACATCTAAGTCTAACATACTTCCTATGCATAGGAATCTTATAGAAAAAAATTATCATAGCAAGCAAAAACGAGCATATGCAAGGAAGCGGAAAGGAACAATAGCAATCTCAACATAACGAGAGGTAATTTAGTAACATGAAAATTTCTATAACAATATTTTCCTCTCTCATAATAATTACATGTAGGATCATAAGAAAATTCAACAGTATAGCTATCACATAACATATTCTCAACATGATCCACATGCATGCGAAGTTGACACTCTTCCAAAATAGTGGGATTATCATTAACTAAAGTCATGATTTCTCCAAGCCCACCTTTATCAAAAATTTCATAAGATTGAATATTATCCAAATATGTGGGATCTAAAGTTGACACTCTTCCAAACCCACTTTCAATATTATTGCAAACAATATTATCAATCTCATATTCATCTTGGGGATTAAATAAATTTTCAAGATCATAGGAAGAATCACCCCAATCATGATCATTGCAACAAGTAGTAGACATAGCAAAACTAGCATCCCCAAGCTTAGGGTTTTGCATATTATTAGCACAATTAATATCAAGAGAATTTATAGTAAAATCACTGCAATCATGCTTTTTATTCAAGGAGCTATTGTGAATCATTCATAAAGTACTTCATCACAATTTTCAGATTCACAAATTTCAAGCAAAACTTCATAAAGATAATCTAGTGCACAAAACTCACTAGCAATTGGTTCATCATAATTGGATCTCTTAAAAAGATTGGCAAGCGGATGAGGATCCATAGATCTTAGCTTCTCTGTTTAGGAATAAATACTTAACTATTTCAACCAAATGAGGAAACGAGCCAACTAAGACATCAAGGCAAACGAAAAGACGAACGGAAAAAGGGCGGTGAAGTGGGGGAGGGGAAACGAGAGGCAAATGGCAAATAATGTAATGCGGGAGATAAGGGTTTTGTGATGGGTACTTGGTATGTTGAATTTTGCGTAGACTCCTCGGCAACGGCGTCAGAAATTCTTCTTGCTGCCTCTTGAGCACTGCGTTGGATTTCCTTGAAGAGGAAAGGTGATGCAACACAGTAGCGTAAGTATTTCCCTCAGTTATTGAGAACCAAGGTATCAATCCAGTAGGAGGCTACGCGTGAGTCCCTCGTACCTGCACAAAGCAAATAACTCCTCGCAACCAACACGATAAGAGGTTGTCAATCCCTTCACGGTCACTTACGGGAGTGAGATCTGGTAGATATGATAGGATAATATTTTTGGTATTTTTGTGATAGAGATGCAAAGTAAAATAAAAGCAAAGTAAAAAGGCAAAGCAAATAACTAAGTGTAGGAAGATTAATAGGATGAAGATAGACCCGGGGGCCATAGATTTCACTAGTGGCTTCTCTCAAGAGCATAAGTATTTTACGGCGGGTGAACGAATTATTGTTGAGCAATTGACTCATAGTTATGAGAGTATCTAGGTATGATCACGTATATAGGCATCACGTCCGAGACAAGTAGACCGAATCCTACCTGCATCTACTACTATTACTCCACCCATCGACCGCTATCCAGCATGCATCTAGAGTATTAAGTTCAAGAAAACAGAGTAACGCCTTAAGCAAGATGACATGATGTAGAGGGATAAATTCATGCAATATGATAAAAACCACATCTTGTTATCCTCGATGGCAACAATACAATACGTGCCTTGCTGCCCCTCATCACAGGGAAAGGACACCGCAAGATTGAACCCAAAGCTAAGCACTTCTCCCATTGCAAGAAAGATCAATCTAGTAGGCCAAACCAAACTGATAATTCGAAGAGACTTGCAAAGATAACCAATCATACATAAAAGAATTCAGAGAAGATTCAAATATTGTTCATCGATAATCTTGATCATAAACCCAAAATTCATCGGTCTCAACAAACACACCGCAAAAAGAAGATTACATCGAATAGATCTCCACGAGAGAGGGGGAGAACATTGTATTGACATCCAAAAAGAGAGAAGAAGCCATCTAGCTACTAACTATGGACCCGAAGGTCTAAAGTAAACTACTGACACGTCATCGGAGAGGCTATGGTGTTGATGTAGAAGCGCTCCGTGATGGATGCCCCCTCCGGCGGAGCTCTGGAACAGGCCCCAAGATGGGATCTCGTGGGTACAGAAGGTTGCGGCGGTGGAATTAGGTTTTGGCTCCGTGTCGATCGTTTGGGGTAATGAGGTATATATAGGAGGAAGAATGCGTCGGTGGAGCAATAGGGGGCCCACGAGGGTGGAGGTCGCGCCTGGGGGGGAGGGCGCGCCCCGCTACCTCGTGCCTTCCTCTTTTCTTTCTTGACGTAGGGTCCAAGTCTCCTGGATCATGTTCGGTGAGAAAATCATGTTCCCCAAGGTTTCATTCTGTTTGGACTCCGTTTGATATTCCGTTTCTTCGAAACTCTGAAATAGGCAAAAAACAACAATTCTGTGCTGGGCCTCCGGTTAATAGGTTAGTCCCAAAAATAATATAAAAGTGGATAATAAAGCCCAATAATGTCCAAAATAGTAGATAATATAGCATGGAGCAATCAAAAATTATAGATACGTTGGAGACGTATCAGTATCTTTGAGCTTCCTCTTTCTGGCTTCGGCTTCGGCTTGCCTTGTCTTCTTCTGTTCGGAAGCTACTGAGGGGATCTTTGGCTTCGATCCAGTCATGCTGGGAGGGAAGACTATGCTTGGTCGTTCTGCCATTGAGCTTCGGGTATGGCTTCAGCAGACTTCTTGGTTTTCTTGGCAGCCTTCTTGGGGTCGATGCCAGGATGCCCAAGAGGCTTTCTCTTCTCAGCTTCATTGCGTGCTTGCACGCATTTCTGTGCATAGTACTTCATGCGCTCGCATGAGCCTTTGGCTTCTTCACGCTTCTTGTTGAATTCAGCCTTCAGGGCTGAGGGAGTCCTGGACTAAGGGGTCCTCGGGCGTCCGGCCTGTTAGCCATGGGCCGGACTGATGGGCTGTGAAGATAAGACCGAAGAATGCACCCGTATCCGGATGTGACTCTCCTTGGCGTGGAAGGCAAGCTTGGCGACCAAATATGTAGATTCCTTTCCTTTGTAATCGACCTTGTGTAACCCTAGATCCTCCCGGTGTCTATATAAACCGGAGAGCTTAGATCGGAGGGGGGCAGAGATACTCATTACCATAGTCATACAGGCTAGGCTTTTAGGGTTTATCCATTACGATCTCGTGGTAGATCAACTCTTGTAATACTCATATTCATCAAGATCAGTCAAACAGGAAGTAGGGTATTACCTCCATACAGAGGGCCCGAACCTGGGTAAACATCGTGTCCCCTGTCTCCTGTTACCATCGACCTTAGACGCACAGTTCGGGACCCCCTACCCGAGATCCGCCGGTTTTGACACCAACATTGGTGCTTTCATTGAGAGTTCCACTGTTCCATCCTCAAAAGGTTCGATGGCCCCTTAAATCGTCAACAATGATGATGTCCAAGGAGAAACCTTCCACCCCGGATAGATCTTCGTGTTCGGCGGCTTCGCGCTGCGGGCCAACTCGTTTGGCCACCTGGAGCAGATCGATAGCTACGCCCCTGGCCATCAGGTCAGATTTGGTAGCTTGAACTACGTCACGGACATCCATGGAGATTTGATCTTCGCCGGATTCGAGACCGCGACAACCGTTCCTGGTCACCTTGATGAACATGACCTAAATCTGTCGTCAGACTGCATCCAGGAGATAGCTCCTGTAACTGCTCTGGCCCTAGATCTGGAGCATACTGTGCCATCCAAGGACGGGAGGGTCAACCCCACCGCGGAGGCCACAGATTCCACGGCGTTGGAGCCGAACATAGACCTAAAGTCACATGACGTCTTTGTCACCGGAACTTCGGACTCGTCTCTGGTCATAAATTCTGAGCCATGTGCATCCGCGGACGCTGAACTTGATCGCTTATCGATCTTTGAGTTTAGCGCCGCAGACATCTTCCATAATTCGCCCTTGGGCGATGTGCTAAATTCGTTAAGAAATTTGTCCTTGGCGGGGGATTCACAGCCGAACTATGTCCGGTTCGAGCTGGAGGCTGATGATGGGGGAGAATTTCCCTTCCCACCCACCACCCACTTCATAGCCACTGTCGAAGAATTAACCGACACGCTTGACTATGACTCCGAAGACATCGATAGTATGGACGACAATACCGGAGACGAGGAGGCCCAAAACCGGCACCACATATCAACGCATGATTCAAACATGCCTGGAGAAACAGATCGGCAAGACAGTTGAAGCTTATGTGGACGACGTCGTCATCAAAACTAGGCACGTCGAAACACTAATAGACGATTTACATCTCACATAAGAAAACCTCCGCACATATGACATTAAGCTTAATCCGTAAAAGTGTGTTTTCGGCGTCCCCGCTGGAAAACTGCTGGGCTTCATTGTTTCCAATAGAGGAATTGAAGCAAATCCAGCCAAAATCTGAGCTCTGTCACAATTGGCTACGCCAACAGACCTTAAACAAGTCCAAAAACTCGTGGGTTGCGTGGCAGCTCTAAGCCGCTTTATCTCCAGATTGGGAGAAAAAGCACTGCCACTCTATCGCCTTATACCGCGAACTGATCACTTCGAGTGGTCGGACGCGGCAACAACCGGACTGGAAGAAATAAAAACCCTTGTAGCGAGCAACCTAATCCTGGCCGCGCCAAACGTCGGCGAACCCATGTTACTATACATATCGGCAACACATCAGGTGGTGAGCGCCGTACTCATCGTTGAACGAGAACAGGACGGACACAAATTCCCGCTTCAGAAGCCAGTATACTACATATCCACTGTCCTTACACCATGCAAATCCCGGTACCCCCATTATCAAAAGATAGCATACGCGGTCTTCATGGCATACCAAAAGCTACGACACTACTTCCAAGAGTGCTCGATCACGGTGGCTTCCGAAGTACCACTCAACAACATAATAAACAACCGCGATGCCACGGGCCGGATTGCCAAATGGGCCATTGAGCTCCTTCCATTTGATATTACATACAAGCCACATCGAGCTATTAAATCCCAAGTACTGGCTGACTTAGTCGCCGAATGGACAGAGGCCAAACTCCCTAAAGAGTACGACACTTATTCCAATTGGGTTATGTATTTCGATGGCTCCAAAATGCTGGCAGGGCTAGGAGCAGGCATCGTTTTAATGTCCCCCACTAGAGACATTGTTCAGTACGTACTCCAAATACTATACACAGACTCCAATAACGCAGAAGAATATGAGGCCTTATTGCATGGTCTCTATATGGCTGTCTCCATGGGCATACAACGCTTGGAAGTACGCGGGGACTCAAACCTCGCAATATCTCAAATAAATGGAGACTTTGATGCCAAAGATCCGAAGATGGCAGCTTATCGTAATGCCGTCCTAAAAATGTCGGCTCAGTTCGAGGGGCTTGAGTTCCATCATGTGGCCCGAGAAAGTAATCAAGCGGCGGACGTTCTTGCTCGTATCGGCGCCAAGCGCGACCCCCGTCCCACCTAATATCTTTCTGGAAAGGCTTTTTAAGCCATCCGCAGTGTGGCAGGGGGAAAGCAGCAACACTAGTCCGGATCCGAACACAACCCCAGATTCCGAACACACAGATATCATCGGCGGCTCAGCCACCGAAATAACACCGTCGGCCCATCTCATTATGGCAGTCATCGCCCCATGGACCGAACCTTTCCTGGCCTACCTTAACAGGAAAGAACTCCCTGAGGATCAGAATGAGGCCCGCCGCATTGTCCGGTGTTCGAAAGCCTACAAGGTTCACGACGGAGAGCTCTACAAGAAAAGCACCACCGGAGTCCTTCAAAGGTGTATCTCCGAGGAGGAGGGGCGGCAACTCCTGGCTGAGATTCATGTCGGTCTCGGCGTGCACCACGCCGCAGCTCGGGCCCTCGTTAGCAAGGCCTTCCGTACAGGATTCTACTGGCCGACGGCCTGAGCAGATGCACAGGACCTTGTCCAATGTTGCGTCGGATGCCAACTCTTCGCCAACCAAAGCCATATGCCTCCCACTGCCCTACAAACAATCCCCATCACTTGGCCTTTTGCGTTCTAGGGACTGGATATGGTTGGACCCCTTAAAGGAGGAAGCCATAAGAAAAAGTATCTGCTGTTCATGGTGGATAAATTCACTAAGTGGATAGAGGCCAAACCAGTTAAAACGGCCGAGTCCGGACCGGTGGTAGAATTCATATCCAGCATCGTACACTGTTATGGTGTTCCACACAGTATCATCACTAATAACGGCTCCAACTTCACAGTGGATGAAGTGAAAACCTGGTGCGCTAATCTGGGCATCAAGATTGATTACGCCTCTGTATATCATCCACAAACAAATGGTCAAGTCGAAAGAACCAATGGTCTTATTATGAGCGGCATTAAGCCTAGACTAGTGCGGTCTTTGAAAGAATCAGACAAGCACTGGGTTGAGGAGCTCGACCCCGTACTCTGGGGGCTGCGGACCATGCCCAATCGCACTACCGGATACACCTTTCTTCATGGTGTACGGCACAGAGGCAGTACTACCCTACGACATTATTCATGACTCACCTCGAGTACGCATGTACGAAGAGAGAGAGAGAGGCCAAGCTCGATCGGCAGAACAACTTAGAGGCCCTGGAGGAGGAGCGCGACATCGCAAAAGCTCATTCCGCATTTTATCAACAGCAGGCTTGCAGGTGTCAAAGCAGAGAGGTGCGGGCCAAAACTTACAACGTCGGCGAACCCGTTCTACGCCTGCTGGAGAAGAAAAAGGAAAAACTCAAGCCCAAGTGGGAGGGTCCCTTCATAATCGACGAAGTTCTCACCAGAGGGGCGTACCGCCTGCGTGATGCGTCAGACAATCGATTAGAGCTGAACCCCTGGAACACGGCCAGACTCCGAAGATTCTATGCCTAGCGCCGAAATCTTTGTTCGTCTCCTTCCCCCTATTGTTTCCGTCATTTTTTCTCTCTTTTTC
This sequence comes from Aegilops longissima, assembly GCA_021605205.1. Classification (NCBI taxonomy): domain Eukaryota; kingdom Viridiplantae; phylum Streptophyta; class Magnoliopsida; order Poales; family Poaceae; genus Aegilops; species Aegilops longissima. Next base: position 562,282,227 of record CM038676.1, on the reverse strand, counting down.
TTTGTTCTTTTTAGCTTTAAAAGCTTTCGTGCGGTTAGACCGTACACCCCCGACGCATACATCTTGAAGTATGTACGTCTATTATACCTGGGGGCTTCTTGGACATAAGCTTGCTATTATTATTTTCCGAGCATCAAGCTCTTCACATATGCGTTTTCTCCCATGTACCTTTTCTTCGCCATTATATGCATCCATTTGACTTAAGTTTTGGCCAAGCTGGGTTGCCTGGCTCCTGTGCTTATTCCCTACGTTCCCGTTAGTTCGGCTAGGGCATAAAGGGAGCACCTCTGCGATTGTTACTACCGGGTCATCCGGACATGTACCTCAGACTAGGTGAAGCCGAAAGCTAGCGTTTTTGCATTCGTCCCATCGTGAACCCCCAGAAGCTATACACATTGTGATTTCTTCATCACAGTTCGGACATGCACATCGATGCATGCACACCCAGGGAAAGGAACCCTTAACAGAACTATTCTCTCTAGAAGATGTTTCTTACACTCTTAATGTAATATAACATAACTAGCCGGATAATTGTCTGTTCAAGCAACTATGACCCCTACGCCTGGTTTCCATGCATACCCAGTCTACTCGGCCGCTCCGGTATTCGGAAATACCCCGCACCTTCGGGTCCAGAGGTCGAAGCGAAAAAGGTCTGCCTTGACAATCATTTTATAATCCAGCTAGAGTTTCGTATGCAAAGGAAAGTACATAGTCAATTAGGACTTAAAAACTTCCTCCTCTATGCCGTCCAGCAGGGTATCTAACTTACAATCCTGCTGGGAATACTTGGAGGCTACTGATACTTGGTCATATAATGGGAATTTCTTCCCCATTTGACCCAGGATCAAGCTCCTAGTAATGTCTCTTTGGGTGTGGGGCGGGGCTGTGGAGCCCCTCGGTGATCTTTCGCCAGTGCTGTTATAAACAGACGGACTAAGAATTCGTTAAATGTGACTTGGAAAGCGGAATGAGTAAATGTAGAGGGGTCAGGACTCACCCAGCTGGGAGGGTTATACATGGCGTACCCATATCTGCGATTGATGCGAATAAATTCCTCTTCCTCCCCTTTGAACAGCTCGGCCAGTATCTTGGCCAGAGCTGCAGGGGTATCCGGACCTTTTCGACCACAGCGGGAGGCGTCATCCTCCCCGTTGTAGTGCCACATTGGGAGCCCTCTATATTGAAGTGGCTGAACCCCTCGCGCTATGGAGGTTGCCATTACCTCAACTATTGTTAATCCGGACTGGGCGAGCGTCTTTATCTTGCCCATGAGCTGACAAACTTCCGCACTATCGTCCTCCTCAAGACTTCGGGGACGCCAACTGTGGCATTTCTTCAACGGAACACTGGCAAATTTGGGAAGACCCTTTTTAACTGGGTCAGGGAGTGCAACGTCCTCGATGTAGAACCATTCGAAAGGCCATTCTTCAGATGCCTTCCGTGGTGTGCTGGGCAGGTATCCGGTATTGGCGATGTGCCACACTTCGGCTCCGCCCACTTCAAATATTGACCCCTCGTGGTTACGCGGGACAAGGCAAAACAACTTTCTCCACAGATCAAAATGGGCCTCGACGCCCAGAAATAGTTCGCATAAAGCGACATAGCCCGCGATGTGTAGGATGGAGGCGGGAGTAAAGTTATGCAGCTAGAGGCCATAGTATTCCAAAAGCCCCTGGAGGAACGGATGGATTGGAAATTCGACGCCCCTTACCAGATAGGGGACGAAACACACTCGCTCCCCCGCGGATGGGTTGGGGAAGTCCTTTGCTTGGGTCTCGCCATTAAAGTAGGCCAGCCCTGCTCGAACAGGGACCAGATCCGCAGGGGGAAGAAATCCCTGCGTTTGCAACTTCAGTAATCGACTGTGGGACACGGAGCACCTCTCCCACTCGCCTTTCTCTGGGTCGGAATGGGAGGAGTAGCTGGGAATGCTAGCCATGATGGAATGGTCTTTCCTAGCAGTCTCTAAGGATTTTCTCCGCGTGGTGCCGAATGGATCTAAGATCCAATCTCTTAAATAGACACCCTTTATGGTCAGGGTGTTATTTGCAAAAAATACCCTGACCTTCCGCATTCGTTTGACACGTGGAAGCTGAAGTCATTGATACACGGAAGCCGAGGAGGGCGACATTGAATGGAAGGTCGAATACATTACTTAAAGGTCATCGGAGGAGGAACCCGCCTTGCAATGCCGAAGACAATCTATGAGCCAAACACCTTGTCATTGAAGACTGGTTCGGGGGGTACAGAGGGAGTCCTGGACTAAGGGGTCCTCGGGCGTCCGACCTGTTAGCCATGGGCCGGACTGATGGGTTGTGAAGATACAAAGATCGAAGACTGCACCCGTGTCCGGATGGGACTCTCCTTGGCGTGGAAGGCAAGCTTGGCAACCAAATATGTAGATTCCTTTCCTTTGTAACCGACCTTGTGTAACCCTAGATCCTCCAGATGTCTATATAAACCGGAGGGCTTAGTCCGGAGGGGGGCAGAGATACTCATTACCATAGTCATACAGGCTAGGCTTTTAGGGTTTAGCCATTACGATCTTGTGGTAGATCAACTCTTGTAATACTCATATTCATCAAGATCAATCAAGCAGGAAGTAGGGTATTACCTCCATAGAGAGGACCGAACCAGGTAAACATCGTGTCCCCTGTCTCCTGTTACCATCGACCTTAGACGCACAGTTCGGAACCCCCTACCCGAGATCCGCCGGTTTTGACACCGACAAGGTCATTCATCATCTTCTTGAAGATTTGCACATCAGCCACACTGAGCTTGGCCATGTGCTTCTTGAAGTGTGCCTTCTCATAATCAATCTTGTTCTTGAGCTCAACGATTTTCTTAGCCAGAGCAAGTTCATTTGCAATGGCTCCATGAAATGCGACGCTGGTGTCCACTGGTAGCTGCAGATCATAAATGTTGATGCTTTGGTCCTCAAACCATTCATCATTGAAGTTGTTCAGAATGTCAGCATCAAAGAGAGGCAGATCTTGAAAGATCTCTGCCTCTTGCTTGCTCTTGATCAACATCTCTAGAGCATCATCACCAAGATCTTCATCACTGGACAGATCAATGGTGTTCTCCTCATTGCGCAAAATGGCAGCAGGAGTCAAGTTTTGCCATGAAATCTTCTTGGGATTCTTGGTCTTCTTAGAGACACGAGATAAGTCTTCAGACTGCATACTGGTGCAGGAGGTGCATCCATCAATGGCTTCAGAGTCGAAGCTTTTGGTGCTGTAGAGGGTTTTGAAGCTTTTGCCTTCTTCTTCTGCTTCGGTGGTGCAGGTGCATCTTTAGAGTCTGCATCATCAGCAGATTGTTCCACTGTGGCCCTCTGAGCAGCAATATGGGAGAGGAGCCCATCGAAGCTATTGAAGGGGCCAATGACATTAGGATTGGTGTCACGTGTGCCATCCTGCCTTGGAGCAGACAGACCGGGGTTGTAGTCAAGTCCGAATGCCTTTTTGTTCTTGGTAGCTGAATCCTTTGTGAACTAAAAGTTACGCTTGAAGAGATTGTCGCCACGACACCACAGAAGAGATGATGGGTCGGCATTCTCTGGCTGAGGTCCATGGACCATGCATGGACAGAAGCCTTGAGCAATAGCTTCAGACTTCCTCTTGGGTTGCAAGTTCTTGTAAAGAATATCGCCCCATGGGCGCTTGATAGCATTCTTTTCAGCATATTCAGGAGTGACGAAGTTATACTTGAACCATTTTTCTGCCCAATATCTTCTGATCCACTGGATTCAGGTCTTGTGCTGATTGTAGCTCTCCTCATGATCAGACTTACAAAGTTCATAGAGATCCGGAGGCAGATCCAGAGCAGTATTTCCACGGTGCTGCCTGCCACCCTTCCTTGCAGATTTCTCAGTAGCCATAATATTCAGACAAAGAGGCTTCAAGACAGTGAAAGGATTCCGTCTACTTGTCAAACAAGAACTGGCTTCATGGGAGTCAATATGATGCTGTAAGAATTCACAGAAGAACTGCTAGACGAGGTAGAACAGATGCCGAGAAGTCCAATCTCCCGCGCCCTAACTTGGCGGTAGAAGACACCTACGACGGCGACGGAGAAGACGAGGTCCGCGGCCGGCGTGAGGGCGGCATTAAAGAGGTCACGACAGCTAAGCGCTTTGTCTCCGGCATTGACGCGAGCTAGTGGTGATGCTAGGGTTTGAGCGAGATGGCGAGGTGGAAGAGGAGATAATGACCGCGCGGGTGTGTATTTATAAGGAGAAGGGCTGCACATCATAATTATGCAGGTGCCCCTGGCGGTTCACATGTGATGGACACGTGTCATGCATGCAACTTATTGAGAGTTGTTCCACGTTCCCAAGCGCGCCTGGTTTGTCGGGTGGTCGTTCCGGCTTCTCCAGATTTCAGGCAAAAGAGATATAGCATTAAAAGCAGGTTTAAATGTGTGTCTATGTATCTACAGCTAACAAGGACGCAGTGAAGACATTTGACACGTTTCAACAGAATGCGTATGACTAGATAGACAGAATTTGAGGAAGAAGCACAGAAGGGGTTAGGGTCCGATCACATTCACTTAGTTCAGAAAATGGCAAGTTTGAAGACATATCAATAAGTGAATGATGTAGAGGATGTAACACACACACACACACACACACACACACACACACACACACATATATATGTGTGTGTGTGTGTGTGTGTGTATATATATATATATATATATATATATATATATATATATATATATATATATATATATATATATATATATATAAAAGAAAAGACCAAATCAACATTGCGAATATAAACCTTGAGGACAAATCAATGTTGAAGACAAACCAAATATGAAGATAATGCAAACATGATGCCAAATGAAAATCTTCGAGAAAGTTTGGTGGTGGCCTTACCCACCGTATAGGAAGTATTAGACCCAGACACGACACACAATTACCGTGGCGCTCTGAAGTCAAATTCCTTGTTAATGTATTCACACTCGAAGGGTAAGTCTTCATTGATTTAAGATATACGTTACTTCGTGTGTTGCACATCTAAGTCATCAACATGCATAAGCGTTAGGATGGGTGTCCATTCACAGGATTGAGGATTCTAAGATATTTAGCTCACACCGCAGCTTGCAAAACCTTTTCTCATCCAAGGGCTTTGTGAAGATATCTACCAATTGCTCTTCAGTGTTGACATGAATGATATCAAAGTCTTCCTTCATGACATGATCTTCGAGAAAGTGATGACGGATCTGAATGTGCTTTGTCTTCGAGTGTTGAACTGGGTTGTTGGAAATCAAAAGACCGAACAAAGATAGAACACTACAAGTCTCGAGACCGTGAGTAGCGAGTTTGTCTTCACATTACAAGTCAATATCGATCATCTAAACTACCATCACATAGAAGAGAGCTGCGGTCATCACGATGAGCATCATCGCAATGAAACTGGTCTTCATCCGTTTCCTCCAACGCTCCCTCCTCTCTCCCGCTAGATAGCGGACGTATCTAGATTCCGCCTCCGCCCTAGTGGTGTACCCTTTGTAACTGTTACCACCGAACGGTGAACCTGTCTCCGACACTCCTCCCGGCCGTCAGAGACTCCGAACCTTACCCTGCATACGACATCTGCATTTACATCTCTATGCACAAGCCAAACAATGTAGACAATACATAAGCAATATATAGGTATGCAACAAAAGGATCGGAAGAGAAAAGCAAGACATTAATAGCATCGATTACATCTAAGTTGAACGATTGTCCAACCCAAAGAGACATACAAGTTTATTAAAGTTTAATTACAACATGAGCCAATCAATGCTTGAGAACTACACATAGCATCACTCACATTGACTCGACTCATGGGACCGGGCGTGGATGAAGCCGCCGTCTGTCGTGGTGGTCATGAAATGTGGCGTTATCAACCTGCATTTGTAGCGTTGTGTCTATCTCACTGTTGGACGGTTGATGTCCGAGGTAGAACTGCCCAGAGCGAAGGACATCTTGATGGATAATTTCCGCAAACTCTAGCTGGATGCGAAAGAATTCTTGTCCGATGTCCGCGTCTGGATTGCCGACAAGCTCGCGGCCCAATCTTTGAGATTATCTGGTAGCAGAAGGTGATGATGGTCCTGTACGATCGCCCGCATGTGATGGAGGGCGTAGTAGGCATCCTTCTGACCGCCAGGCAGCTGCTTGACGCAGGAGAACTTTGTATTGTGGGTAAACACGTGCGCGCCGTACCGCCTACGAGCTGGCTTGGCGAAGGTGCCTCCAGATTTGGTGTAGCCGGGGAGAACATCATCAAGAACTTTCTTGATATTTGTGTAGTCTATCTTCGAGTCACGGTCCGGGTCGAAATACGTGGCCATGGAATATTTCGGGCTTAAGAGGATGAGTGTGCAATGTGTGTCACTGCACAGAACACGGAATGTTAGAAAAAAAAGAACGATCGAAATATAAGAAATCATATGTTACGGGGCGGTGAGGGGATTACTTACTCGGGAAAGTAAGGCACGAGAAAGTTATCCTTATCTGGGTTTGCCAGAATGACACCTTCGAGGTAAGAAATCGCGACTTGTCGGTCCACAGCGCTGCCCAAGATCTTGGCACGCATGTAGAAGGGTCGACTATCACGATGTCCGGGGTCTTGTCTCTAATGATCCGCATCTCGAAAACAGCCGAACGAAGGTGTAGTGCAGCGGATGAAGGTTAAACATAGCAAATATGTCATCAAACCGCAGGACGATCGTATCCCCGACGGCGCCATCCACAAAGCCCTTGCCCTCTGGCACCTTGGCCACGAAAACCGGGTATGCCACATCATTCTCTCTGAGACGCCGCTTCTCCAAAGAAAGAACACTGTCATGCAGACTCCGCATAGCACCGATTGCAGCATTGAGCATATTTGTCGGTAGCATCGCCCTACCCGCCACATGCACCCTCCTCGAGATATCCTTAGGTGAAGGTGTCCCGTCCTGAGCACGGATTGTACTCGGTGCCGGCTGGCTCGCACCCTTGTTACTCTTTCTTTTCCGTCCCTTCTTGATCTTCATTGTAATGGGACCGAGTTACGCTCCAGATCGCCTTCTTGAGTGTGTTGGGGCTGATAATATTTGGCACCTCGGCTATCTGAGGCTCGGTGAAGTCGGCAGCTGGAGGCGTCTCCTGAGAACTGAACACCAGATGACGCCTGTTGCAACTGGGTTTCTCCGTCGTACCAGCTAGACCGCGGTCGTCTTGGTTGGGTTCTTGAGAAAGAGGCCCGCAGAATTCGTCATTGTACCCATGTTCGGCAAACTACTTATCGACGTTGCGATGTACAACCGTCGTTGTTGTCGTCGTCGTCCAGATCCTGTGCCATATGCATGTTCGGATCCAGTGCCATAGGCATGTCCGACATGTCCGGTAGCGTTGCGGCGGTCTTGCCATGGCTTGGCGCCGACACGACTGGCGGTGCTGTCTTTGGGGTGGTGTCCCCTGCCCCCAAACGAATCTGGCTCTTCGGCCAAAGCAGGGGCCAGCTTAGGCAGGCGCTGAGGGTCATCAGATCATCTTCGTCGGCTCCGGCAGGTCGAATCGGAGGTAACAACTCGTCGCAGCCTGGCAGCACCTGAACCAGTTGAACCCTATACACGGTGGGTGGCATCGGTTTACCGTGGAACACGGGGTTGCCCGGTTGAATGATTTTGCCCTTGGCGACATCGACCAACTCGTCGCTCACGGCGCGTGAGAGTGCACGGAACGTCGGCAGCGCCCTGCGAAAACATGTAGGGCGTCAGGGATGCCCAGTCAAAGGCAAAAGGAGATGAAGTCCTTGGCCGAGAGGCTTAATTAGTTACCGTGATGATGGCGTCGAGCTCAGCTAATGTTGAGGCATTGCCAACGGCGGGCGTGCAACTGATGGAAGGGCCGCTTGCTGGCGAGGTGCCGGCCGGCGTACACCCGGGTGCATTAAGCCCCAATGCCGGCTGTGCCCGCGTCGGAGACACCAATACCGCCGCCGCTGGAGACACCAATGGCGCCGCGGAGACACCAATGGCGCCGCTGCGTTGTCTTGAGTTCTTGGCCGTGAAGCTGGGAATCGGGCGGCCCTGTTGGCCACCGCAATCCATGCCGCCAGCCCATGACTCAAGGTAGGCATAATGCGGTGGCGCCGATCCCAGTTGTTCGTGCACTTGCTCTTGGACAATCTCCGAATCCGCGCCACTTGTGCCTTGAGTTCTTGAACCTCGCGATGGCTTTCCAAGCTGGTCTTTTCTCCTTTGCCCACCAGCACTAGTAGAAAAGGGGCAATGGCCCGAGCCAGTTCAGCCCATTAGTCCGGTTCAATCGAACCGGGACCAATGGAGCTATTTGCCCGTTCGTGAGCCCGAGGGCGGCCGGGCCACGTGGGCCATTGGTCCCGTTCGTCCGGACCTTTTGGTCCCGGTTGGTGGGACGAACCGGGACCAATGGGCCTGCTCCTGGCCCACCACTATTGGTCCCGGTTGGTGGCATGAACCGGGACCAAAGGTTTCCCTTTAGTCCCGGTTCATGCCACGAATCGGGACCAATAGTGCTGCCTATATATACCCCTCGCTCGCGAGCAGAGCACTCCAGTGCTCTGTTTTTCTCTTGCCGGCGAGGGGGGGCTTTGTGGTGCTCTAGCTCACCTCCTATGCACATGAGGTGTTTGATGAAATGCCCGAGCCACACTACTTAAGCTTTCTCCTCACCAAGCTTGACCTCCAACCTCCATTTTCCTCAATATTTGTCTAGGTTTAGCGGTCCGTCACGCCCCGTCCCCGTCTTCACCACCGTCGATCACCCGCGCCGATCTCATCGCCAACACCACCGTGGTGAGCCTCTTGTTCTTATCTTCTTTCTGAAAGGAAAAATATTCTTACTTGTATTATTTTCTTACTTTTATTATTGCATCTTATATAGTGCGATGGTTTTGGTATCCGCCCCGTCGGCCCTCGTCACATCTATGATTCGGATGTGGTATATATTATCTTTTCATAACTATTGGTTCATTTATTGTTTATGAAAATTATGCCGACCAACGTGACATAGATTTTATTTATCTAGGAGGTTGTTGAACCGAAATTCCAACCGACCCTATTGTCGAGAGGTTAAATTTAGTTGAAGAAGAAAACAATTTCTTGAAGGAAAAAATAAAAAACTTGAGGAGGAGAAGGTGATATTGGAGTTGCATGTTGCGGATGTCGCCGATGATCACAAGATCAAGATGGATGCAATGCGCTTGAAGACGAGAAATATTAGAAAATATGCCATTCATACCGAGGCTTGGTATCATTATGTCGTTGGATTAGTTGTTACCTTGGTTGCGATTATGATCGCATTTGTTTCGCATTGAAATGTTTTACATAGTTTCAATGTATGGTTTAATTAATTTAGATGCTCTGCAGAGCTTTATGTTGTTAGATGAGAACTATGTATGTACTTTGGTTTTATGTGATGATGAACTTCTATTAATTTGGTCACTTAATTATCTATTCATGATGTTACGTAATGATTTTTGACACACTTAATTATATATAATGCACGCAGATGAACCAGCAATGGATGTACGGTGACAGACACACCTCCGAGTACATTAAGGCGTGCATGATTTTCTCAAGTGGCTGAGGCAAACAAGCAGAATGGTTTTATGTGTTGTCCATGCCCTATATGTGGGAATCGAAGTCTTACTCGACCGGAAAATCCTTCACACCCACCTTATTTACAAGGGTTTCATGCCACACTATAATGTTTGGACGAGGCACGGAGAAATAGGGGTTATGATGGAAGGCGGCGAGGAAGAAGAGTACGATGACAACTATGTGCCCCTGAATACGGTGATGCTATGAACATCAAGATGCACAGACGATGTGCACGATGGTGCCGCAACGGGCGTAAGCTGCTGAAGATCAAGAGGAACCAGACGATGTGCCCGATGATGATGATCTCCGCCGGGTTATTGTCGATGCAAGGACACAATGCGAAAGTCAAAAGGAGAACACTACTAGATTTGCCATTATTGCTGAGGGTACAATTACCGTCGGTTATCTATGTTCACCGTCGGACACCCTAAAAACTGACGGTTCACCGTCGGCTATCTCCCGTCGGCTATGCTTCGTCGGCCATTACACTAATAGTCGACGGTACCGTAGGATAACATTTTTGCCAACGGTAATAAGCTGACGGTGAGCCGTCAGACATAATTTTGTCACGAGTAGCTGAACGATGCTTATAGCCGATGGTTCCCCATCGGGTATTTATTTTCCAACGGTTATTGCCCCCCGTCGGTTTTCTCAATAGTCCACGGTATATCTGACTGTCAAGGTTATTTCTAACCGAGAGGAGAGCCAAACTGCCAGTTATTATGATTACCGACGGTACGTAGACCCCTTCGGGAATTCAATTAGTTGATAGTTGGTCAACACCATCAATTTTGAAATGAACTAACGTTCTAAATCCCCCGTTGACATGTTGTCTACCCAAGATATTTGTTGCACTATAGGGCATTAGTCACCCTTATGTATTAATTGCATCGAGGGTTGTTGCTTAACAGGAGATTGTGATTCATAACTGTTCAAAATATTTGCATTTCCAATACATTTCATAATCACACAACTACACATAACCAAAAGAATATATATTACATTTAGCATAACTTAGAAAAACATCACATGTCTAATGAGTTGCATCTGAATTACATTGACCATATTGATGCATCTAAGAAGGGTCAAATGCAAAACGAAAATGGTATATAATGGTCCAAACATTTTGCATAATCTAAATTGTCCAGGAGCTTCATAAGTTCACTTTGCTGATTATCACCATATCGATCATAATGCTCATTGCCATATATATCATCTCCCTCATTATAATAGGTGCCATCCTCGTCATCAATAGGATCATTCTCAAGACTTGGACTACCTCCAATTACGTCCCAGTCCCTAAGAAATGATAATACTAGTTGTAAGAGAGATGAAAAACAATATAATGCAGCTGAAATTTAATTGAACTATAGGGAACAAACTTAATTGTCTGGCAATCATCTACACATGAACATACAAATCACGTCTTAGTGTTAGAACTAGGAAATAGTATGCATAAAGAATTATTTGTGTTACACCAGTACGATACTCTTTTTCCAACCATACTTCTTGTGAGTAGGAACAACAAAAATAAAACTACTCACTTGGTTTGCACTTTTTTCTTTTTATTCCACAAGGTTACAGACTAGTACTTTTGATCTTTTAATATAGGTCACTGCTACTTATGATAACTTGTTTTAGTAGACTTAACATGTTAACCAAGAGGAACGATTTATCAGCTTAAACTAAAAAGGTAAATCTGAAATCTACATCAACGTCTATGTGCTCATAAATCATTACACGGAGAACTAAAACCCAAGGCAACACATACATCATGATTCAGCAACATGAAAAGATGGCAAACGTACCATCAGTTAAAGGGAAATTTGGATCTGTACATTAAAACGACAACTTTGGCAAAATACCATGGAAATATGTTACTTCAATATATAGAATTGAAAAGAACACCCTGTTAAAAAATATACAATATTCAGATGGGTCTTTCATATGTTTCAGTTCATTGCCTCCATTGATGCAATTTCCACTTCTATTTTTCCCCCTGACCTACATACAGATGCCTCGACCCAAAGGCATGCACCAGGGCCAGACCACACAACACAGGCATAAGATACTAGCATATCTTCTAGGGAACGACCATGTACAAAGCTAAGCTAGCACTATTGACTTGTAGTAGTAGTGACAACATAGTTGTGTGAATCGTACATATTTTGACGTCTTGGTTAGCAAACATTTGACATTCAGAATCAATCAGACTAGACTAGATTGGGATTACAACCTTAGATTGCAGAGAAGTACTATACTTCTGGCGACCAATTGGTAATGGAATCCAAGAAGAGGTGGTACACCTACCAGAATTTGGCCATCTCACTGGATGCATGGGATCTGCTTGGACAATGATTCGTATAAAGTCCTCAGGGGTTCCCTCTACCCAATTGCAAAATTTTCAAATCAAATGGATGGAAACATATGTACTCCAAAGACGTATGAATTAATAAAAGCAGATGGCTGTGAAGGATTCGATTATGGTGATATGGTACCTCCTCGAAAGGATCAACTTCGGTCGGGTAGGGAGAAGACCTTCGTCGAGGCGGTATTCAACTAGTGATATGGATCTCCGCCTCATTTACCCTGCATGCTAACAAGAACAGGTCGAGAGCAGAACATCAGCCCGCCGCCGCTTGACCATCAGCCACCGCCGCCTTTCGCTCATCAACTCCGCCACCGCTGCTCCCACAACAGCCTGACGGCAATCGCCTTTTCCGCCAAAGCAATGCTCGCCATACTCTCGCTGCATGAACAGAAGAAAAGAATAGATCAATGCGAGATGAGAGACGAAGTCCGGGGGAGAGAGAGGAAACGAGGCATTGACCTAAGGCCGTAGCTCGCCGAGTGCTGTGCGCCGCAACCAGAACTGAGAGCAGGGATCTGGGTGTAGGAGAGAAAGGATGGAGAACGTCTCCAGCCTCCCCGGCCATAGGTGATGTGGAATGGAGATGTGAGGGGGAGGAGGCTGATTTGGAGCTGGGCGGTGGGAGGTTGACGATGCCTACGGGGGTTGGTTAGAGGAACGCGAGTTCGTGGCTACGTGGCGTGTGGGCTATTTACATTTTTTTCCACTTCGCGCCCCTGTGGGTTGAAACTTTCACCCGTGCATGTTAACAACACTTAAGAATATAATTTCTTCTTATACACATTGAAATATATTTTACAACACTTTAAACTAAAATAAAATTACCTGTCGCCCGATTGATCAGCCTTCACATAGCAGAGTTTTGATTTTCGGCCAGAAAAAAAAAACAATTTTCGGCCTAATTTCGGCCATCTCACCTTGCCCGGGAATAATTTCAACCATCATTGTATTCTTTTGAACCATTTCTTCTGACATACATCTATTGTTAGGTTCTAGCAAACTCTAATTGACCTTTACCTTTTTTTAATGATAGAGCACACACAACTCCCTCTCTTATCAACGTACCTAGTAATAAGAGCTACTGTCGCTCACAAAAAAAACGTATATCCCCTCTCGAAACAGGCTTTCGCCCCGCTTTATATATAAAGCAACAATCGAACAAGATACACGACTACAATGTGATGAGGTAACCCTCTTACAAACCCGATCCTGAGGTAACCGGATCAAGTAGCACGCACACGACTACTCTACTGAAAATTAACATAGGAAGATCAAAGTACAACGCCACACTACGCCCTAGTACCTAAACTCCATGACAACGCCCTCGAGAGGAAGAGCACACAAAGCGCCGTCGCTGCCGAGTCCACCGGACAAAGGTTTTCACCTGGAAGCCAAACACGAAGAGGAGCACCATGACGACGTCTTTAAGAAGAGAGCGTCGCGCGCAAGCATCACCGTCGTTGGCGACAAAGCGCAGAGCATTCGCCCGACAGCTTCTTCGTGTCATCATAAGGACTCCAGGGCAAGCGCGACTGGTACTGATCCCCAGCTCCAGAATGGTGCACTGAAGCAAGGCTGAGCTACCAGCCGCTATACCTCTAGCCGCCCACACGGCAAAGAGACCAAGCCACCGGCTTTTACTTGGTCGAGTCTAACTTCCTTGGCAGGGACAAGGATATGCCAAACATACTTTTATTCTTGAAAGCATAAATGATGGACTATCTATCTCTCTTACATATCATTAATGAATTAGGAATATGTTTATAGTTGTTCTACTATACCACCAATAGTGTCGGTCAGTTTTTCCTAGGTTCCATTATCAACTGGTCAATATCGTGTTTTACTGTGTAGTCATTGATGACGCTACGTCTCTATTGTCAACTTGTTTTGGTTTGCTCCAGCTTCATCGACATGGACAAGTATTCATGTGAAACACATTTTCATGTTTATTGTCTACGTACTATAACACAAAACATTGTTGCACTTAGTCAAAGTTGCATCTTTCATATAAATTAATGAATTAAAAATAATAATTAGCCTCCTCACGATAGAATTGATTTAGGTCCATGATGAACTAGGTCAAGCGATAATATGTAGATGCTATAAAGATCGTCTTCTCATGTGTGTCTAGATGTACAAGTTCGTCTCCCTCAAAATGTTGAAAAACACATACATATATTAGTCTCCGAAAGTATGAGGAAACTATCTTACTTACTCGACACATTAACCCATGGTTTAACTCATTTAAAACCACTAGGCATGCATGTGTTACAATCTATCGTCAGAAAGTCATTTACATTACAATAATTTGGGTAAAACCACTGGCCATTGCATATGTTATCCCCATCATCCATTGAAGCGTAAAATCATGGAGAGTCAATGTCAACTGTTAGATATTGCTTTTGCTCAAACACGTATTTTCTCATATATCCGAGTGTAGCAAATGTCCCGTCGGCCATCTTCACATATAACCGAGAGTTTTGCTTGGACTGTCAGTTATTATATTTCACCATCGGGTGTTAAATGTAGTTCCCATCCGTGTAGCCAAAACCGTCGGGTATTAGAAAGAACCGTCGGGCATTACATTAGATGGCCGAGAGTTTTCCTTGGACCGTCGGTTATTACATTTCACCGTCGAGTATTACATGTAATCCCCATCAGTGTATCCAAAACCGCCAGGTATTACTAAGAACCGTCGGGCACTACATTGGATGGCCGAGAGTTGGAATTTCACCGTCAGCTTTTTTACTATACCGTCGGTTGTAGCTAGTTATACCTGTGAGTTGACGATAACTGTCGGCCATTAGTGCTCCCGTCGGTTATATCTATAATAGTCGACGGACCCTCGGCTATTAAATTTCACTGTCGAAAATATGGTAATTTCTAGTAGTGGAAGCTGAAGTTCGATTGCATGTTAGAGGATCACAAAAAAGGGTTGTACCCTAATTGCGAAGATGGCAACACAAAGCTCGGTACCGTACTCGAATTGCTGCGGTGGAAGGCAGAGAATGATGTGCCTGATAAAGGATTTGAGAAGCTACTGAAAATAATGAAGAAGAAGCTTCCAAAGGATAACGAATTGCCCGACAGTACATACGCAGCAAAGAAGGTCGTATGCCCTCTAGGATTGGAGGTGGAGAAGATACATGCATGCCCTAATGATTGCATCCTCTACCGTGGTGCCTACAAGGATCTGAACGCATGCCCGGTATGCGGTGCATTGCGTATAAGATCGACGAGATGACCTCGGTGATGTTGACGGCGAGCCTCCCGGAAGAGGGTTCTGCAAAGGTGATGTGGTATGCTCCTATAATACCACGGTTGAAACGTCTGCTCGAAACGGAGAGCATGCCAAGTTGATGTGATGGCACAATGAGGACCGTAAGAAAGACGGAAGTTGAGAGCACCCACGACGGGTCGCATGGAGAAAAATCGAGAGAAGTCTTGGGATGAGTTTGCAAAGGACCCAAGGAACGTATGGTTTGCTTTAAGCGCGGATGGCATTAATCCTTTCGGGAGTAGAGCAGCAATCACAACACCTGCCCGTGACTCTATGTATGTATAACCTTCCTCCTTGGATGTGCATGAAGCGGAAGTTCATTATGATGCCAGTTCTCATCCAAGGCCCTAAGCAACCCGCAACGACATTGATGTGTACCTAAGGCCTTTAGTTGAAGAACTTTTACAGCTGTGGAATGGAAGCGTGTATGCGATGTGGGATGAGCACAAAAGGAGGAATTTGACCTAAAGGCGTTGCTGTTCGTGACCATCAATGATTGGCCCGCTCAAGTAACCTTCGTGACAGACAAACAAGGGATACCACGCATGCACGCACTGTTTACTTGACACCGATAGTATATACCGGGAAGCTGCGGGAAGAATGTGTACAGGCCATCGTCGATTTCTCCGACCAACCATCAATGTCGAAAGAAAGGCAAGCATTTCAAAGGCGAGGCAGATCACGGAAGAAGCCCGCCATGCGCATCGGTGATCACGCGTACTTGCTATGGTCAATGATTTACACGTAATCTTTGGAAAGGGTCGGCGGACTAGCTGTTCGAATGACGCCGAGAATCACGCACCCATGTGGAAGAAGAATCTATATTTTGGGACCTACCCTCTGGAAAGACCTAGAGGTCCGCTCTTCGATCGACGTGATGCACGTGACGAAGAACCTTTGCGTGAACCTGCTAGGCTTCTTGGGCGTGTATGGGAAGACAAAAGATACACCTGAGGCACGAGAGGACCTGCAATGCTTGCACGAAAAAGAGGGCATGCCTCCGAAGCAAGATGAAGGTCCTGCCAGCTACGCTCTTCTACGAAAGAAGAGAAAGAAATATGCTTTCAATGCCTGCTCAATATGAAGGTCCCGACGGCTTTCGTCGAATATAAAGGGAATAATAAATATGCGGAGAAAAAGTTCCGAACCTAAAGTCTCATGACTGCCACGTGATTATCACGCAAGCGCTTCGGTTGCATTGAGGGGCTTCTACCGAAAACATCCGATTAGCCATTGTGAAGCTATGTGCATTCCTCAATGCAATATCTCGAAGGTGATCGATCCAGAAATCGTATCAACGCTAAGGAGTGATGTGGCGCAATGTCTTGTCGATTTTGAGCTGGCGTTCCCACCATCCTTCTTCAATATCATGACGCACGCCCTAGTTCATCTAGTCGGCGAGATTGTCATTCGGGGCCCGTATTTCTACACAATATGTACCCCTTTGAGAGGTGCATGGGAGTCCTAAAGAAATATGTTCAGAATAACGCGCTAGGCGAGAAGGAAGCATCTCCATGGGCCATCAAGCAGAGGATGTCATCGGGTTTTGTGTTGACTTCATTCCTGGCCTTAAGAAGATAGGTCTCCCTAAATCGCGGTATGAGGGGAGACTGACCGAAAAGGCACGCTTGAAGGGACTCAATAATATGCAGGGACGGATATTCTTGGTCTCAAGCACACTACAGTTCTCTGAACTCTACCTTGGTGACCCGTATGTCGATGAACACAAGAACAGTCTGGGCTCCAAACACCCGAGCAAAGTCGACGACTGAATTACATGTGAACACATCTGGACTTTCAGCAGTTGGTTGGAAACACGTCTCGGAGGTGACAGCACTGTTTGTGATGAGCTGTACTTGTTGTCCGAGGACCATCTTCGATTGTAATGATTTGGAAAGGATACGAGATAAATGGGAATACATTTTACACGATTGACCAAGATGAAAAGAGCACCAACCAAAACAGCGGTGTCCGCTTTGATGCAACAACCGACAAGGGAATGACACATATTATGGTTACATAGTAGACATATGGGAACTTGACTACGGAGTAGATTTTAAGGTCCCTTTGTTTAAGTGCAAGTGGGTCAATCTGTCGAGGCGGGTATGTAGACCCACGATGCGGAATGACAACAGTGGATCTGAAAAATCTTGGGTACACCGACGAACCGTTCGTCCTAGCCAATGATGTGGCACAGGTTATCTATGTGAAGGACATGTCTACCAGACCGAGGAAAAGAAAAGATAAGGAAGCGAATACATCAAACAATGAGCCAAAGCGCCACATAGTTCTTTCGGGAAAAGGGACATCACGGGAGTGGAGGGCAAGATGAGGATGTCTCAAGACTATGAAAAGTTTCATGAAATTCCCCCTTCAAAGTCAAGGCTGACCCAAGCATCCCGATAAACGATGAAGATTATCCATGGTTACGGCGCAATAAGCAAACGACACAAGCGAAGAAAAAGTGAAGACTTTCTCCGCAACTATTATGATGATACCATGCCAACTTTGTAATGTGCAGTATGATACCATTGTCCGCTTTGTACATGCACATGCTATGCCAACTTTTTCAGAGTTCATTTGAAAACTATGAATTTGAAAACATCGCCAACCGAAGGGCGCTCACACCGGTTTATAAGCCCGTCCTTCTACACGCCTTGTTGAGCTCACAAACTTGTGATTCACACAAATTTCAAAGAATTCAAATTTGAAAACTAATGGCACAAACAGAAAGTTTATAATTTTGCTCACCTAAAAGCAAAAAGAATTAAAAAATAAAGCAAAAAACCAAAAGAAAATAAATAATGCAGAAAACAAAACAAAAAAACTTGAAAAAAAATAAAAATAGCAACAATAAGTATTTTGTTGTAAGTAGAAACAAAATAAAATAAATAAAGCAACAAAGAAAACAAAAAAAGTGTTTTCAAATTTGAAAACTAATGGCACTAACAGAAAGTATATAATTTTTCTAAAACTAAAAGCAAAAAGAATTAAAAATAAAGCAAAAAACAACAAAAAATAAATAATGCAGAAAGCAAAACATAAAAACTGGAAAAAATAAAATAGCAACAATAAGTATTTTGTTGTAAGTAGAAACAAAATAAAATAAATAAAGCAACAAAGAAAACAAAAAAAAAAAAAAGTGCCACCTCATCGGGCCCCCACGGCTGAATACGACTAGAAACCCTACCAAGGCTGTGGATTCAGGCCCGCAGGAGGCCCAGAGGCCCACAGTGCATGATTGCAGGTTTAGGCCCAAAGCCTGCTTTAGAGAGGAGTTCGAGAGGGAGGCGCACCGCACCTTATAAACAGTGCGCCTCCTCTCAACTAGCGAGGTGGGACTAAATATTTGGGTTCGGGCAGCGAGCCTTTGGTCCCGGTTGGTGGCACCAACCGGGACTAAGTAGCATTGGTCGGTTCATCGAACAAGCGGGACCAATGCCCCCTTTTAGTCCGGTTGGTGCCAACCGACCACAAACGCCGCTCCCGCCTTTGGGCTGCTGAAAAGGCCTTTGGTCGGTTGGTGGCACCAACCGGGACTAAAGGGTGGCATTAGTCCTGGTTTGTGCCATTAAACGGGACCAATGCACTTTCTATATATCTGAGGACTTTGCGAAAATTTCATTCAGTTCCTCATCCCGCCCAGACGCCGCCCTCGCTTCGACGCGCCGCTCCTCGTCATCGCCGCCGCTGCGTCGTCGCCGCCCGTCGTCGCCCTTCGACTTCGCCGCCCGTCGTTGCCGCCCGCCTACCGACGTCGCCGCCCATTGTCGCTTTGCCTTGCGCCGCCCAGAAACCCGTCGTCCCGTCGCCCCGAGCCCGCCGTCCCGTCGCCGCGAGCCCGCCGTCCTCGTCGCCCCTACCCGCGCCGCCCGCCTGCCGTGTCGCCTCGCCTCGAGCCCGCCGTCCTCGTCGCCCTGCGCGCCGCCCGAGCCCGTCGTCGCCTCTGCCCCACGCCGCCCGAGCCCGTCGTCACCGTCGCTGACGCCCTACGCCCGCCCTTGTCGTCGCCCTCGCTAGCCGCCCCGTTGTGAGCCGCAGCCGTCGAGCCTCTGCTCATATGTTGCAATATGTTTTTTAATTTTTATTAGTTTATTTTTTGTTCATATGTGATGTATATGTGTATGTGGCTATAATGTATATGTTTTTTATTTTATTAGTTTAGTTTTTTGTTCATATATAGAAAGTTAAAATTTTAATTAGGTTAGTGCGGGAAAAGGTTACTGCATTTTAATTAGGTTAGTGTAGAGGAAAAAGTAAAATAAGGAAAAGCGAAGAAAGAGGAAGAAGGAAGAAGGAAGAAGAAGAAGAAGAAAAGAATGAGAGGAAAAGAAGAAAAAGAAGAGGAGAAGAAGAAAGGAATAGAGAAAGAAGAAAATTTTTTCTTCTTCTCCTCTATTCTTTCTTCTTCTCTCTCTTTTTTTTCTTCTTCTTCTTCTTCTTCTTCCTTCTTCCTTCTTCCTATTTTTTCTTCCTTTCCTTATTTTCCTTTCTCGAGGATAAGAAGAAAAGAAGAGGAGAAGAAGAAAGAAAGGAATAGAGGAGAAAGAAGAAACTTCAACACGAGGGGGGGCGACGATACCCCTCCCCGATAACATTATTTTCCCATGTATATGTATGTCGCGTCGTTGTCGATATAACGAGGGTGTCGAGGATCGCTGAGGGTCGAGGGTCGGGAACTAGGGTAGAGGGTCGAGGTCGTTAAGGGGTCAAGGGTCGAAGGTTTGAGGTCGAGGGTTCCTATAGTGCCAAAGTATTGAATAAATCCATGGCTTCATCATTAGCGGAAGTAACCATGGCATGATGCTTAAAGTCCTCCAAAGTTATTTCGGAATGGAGTCCGGATAGGATAATTTGCCTTTTATGCAATTTCAGCAAAGGCCTTTCAAATAACGATATTGGAAGGTTCTTGCTGAACTTTGTACCAAAAGC
This sequence comes from Aegilops longissima, assembly GCA_021605205.1. Lineage (NCBI taxonomy): Eukaryota > Viridiplantae > Streptophyta > Magnoliopsida > Poales > Poaceae > Aegilops > Aegilops longissima. The sequence goes on along the minus strand of CM038676.1, from coordinate 562,262,017 downwards.
TAATTATCCTATCGGGACTCTGCTCCAAAATAACTTTGAGAGCTTGCACCATCATGCACCTGTTATTAGCCTAATGATGAAGACATGGTTTTGTTGAATCCTTTGACACTAGGCAACCTCCCGACCCCTCGGCGATCCTCGACCCCTTGACCCTCGACCGCTCGGCGATCCACGACCCTCTACCCTACCGCGGGCGTCGATGCCCACGTCACTTGTGGGACATAGATGTAGTGTTCAACGCCGACCCCCTCCCAATAGCTTCAACACGTGGGGGGGGTCGACATTACCCCCTCCTTGAAGCTTTCTCGAGGCCACCCCCTAACCCTTGAAGCATTGTCGAGGCCACCCCAAACCCTAGAGAAGCAGCGTTGAGGCCACTAATATGATTCCTTATTGTGATTAACTAGCTAGTTCTACGTTTGCCACTAATATATCCATATCTGTCATGTTTGAATAATAATTGCCATGTTGTAAATATTTGTAGAAACTATGGACACCCCCCGAGACGAAGCACAAGAAGCGTTGTTGAGGGACATAATCGCACAAGGAAGTGATGCCGTCTGCTCGTTGATGTTTCCCAACGACAACGATGGTCCGGAAGGAGAGGATGAAGAAGCAGCTGGCTATGATTTACATGGTCCGATGACCCAATGCGGTGCAAGAAGGAGAGGGTGAAGAAGTAGACCGTGAGGACGGCTCGGTAATCACCAAACCGAGTCCGGCCAGGTATATATATTAGTTAAGCCTGTGCTGACTAGCTAATTGATGTATTCATTGTTTTGGTATGTACACATATTAATTAACTCTCATCTTTGTTCTTTTTTCTAGCCCTCCGGATCGAGCACAACTTCGGTAAAGAGACGAGGCCCGAAGAAAAAGTTGAGCTCGGATGAAAAGTTTGAGATCATACAAATCGCTGACGGCCAACCGATTGAACCCTACCGGACAAAGAAGGCATTTGTTGCTCAATCTGGGGTTACGGTTAGGGACAAGATCCCGATCAGCATCCACCAATGGTATAAGCCTAAGAACGAAGACCCCGAGGTATCTTATGTCAATGATATGCGAAAAATGATCTTTTGGTGAGCTGAAGTCAAATTTTACCCTACCTCTAGAGGATGATCGGAGAAGCCAGTAATAGAGCCATTAATCAAGTCTTTTCCTCTTAAGAAGATGGCAGACCTATTCAGGAATTGGAAGAAATAACTAAATACGTATGTCAAAAAAATGAGACACCAGAATTCAAGGGCAAATATGAGAAGATCGAGATGATGGCCCGCATTTGTGGCCTACAAGACATCGGAAAAGAGTAAAAAGATGTCGGCGACAAACAAGAGAAATGCTGCAAGAAGAAGCTTCACCATCGCACGGGTCGGTGGCTACATCATAGCCCGGCCTAAGTGGGCCAAGGCTGAGAATGGTCTGCTTGATAAAGGGATCGAACCGAGACAATGAACTGGCGGACCGTTGCGGACTTGGTTCTTTGGGCAGCGGATCCTTGGACCCTATAACAGGGAAGTGCATTTGGACGGACGAACAATTGGACATACCAGTCAAGAGGCTTCATGTAACGCCCCGGATTCGATGCGCCAGGTGTCTGCCAGTTATTCGCCGTCGTTGCCATGTCATGTGCTTGCGTGTCTCTCTTTGCCATGTCATCATCTGCATTTCATATCATGTCATCATGTGCATTTCATTTTGCATACGTGTTCGTCTCATGTATCCGAGCATTTTTCCCGTTGTCCGTTTTGCAATCCGGCACTCCTATGTCTCCCGGCGCCCCCTTTTACCTCTTTTCGTGTGCGGGTGTTAAACGGTCTCGGAATGGACCGAGGTTTGCCAAGCGGCCTTGGTATAGCACCGGTAGACCGCCTGTCAAGTTTCGTGTCATTCGGAGGTCGTTTCGTACTCCAACGGTTAACCGGGTAACCGCAGAAGCCTCTTTTGTTTGCAGCCCAACACCCCTTTCTAAGTTGCCCAAAACCCATCAAACTCCCCTCCATGCTCTCGGTCGTTCGATCACGATCGCGTGGCCGAAAACCGCACCTCATTTAGACTCTCCTAGCTCCCTCTACCTATAAATATGTGTGCACTCCCGGATTTTTCGCGCAGTCCAAAACACACCCTAACCTTCCCCGCCGCCGACGGACACTTCTTCCCCACCGACGGACATGTCCGCCGTCCGGCCGCCACGTCGCACGGGCCAATCGGCGCTCGCCACGTCACCCAGCCGCCCCCCGGCTCCAATCCGCCGCCGCCACCTGTCCCCACGCCGCGCCCCGTCGCGCGGCGCCCTTGCCCGCCATCAACCAGGGGCCCGGATCCCGCCGCCGCCCAGCCGCCCGTGCCGCCGCTGCCTCGGCGCTGCTTTCGCGGCTTGCTGGCTGGCAGCGTCGCCGCCTTGATCGCCGTCTCCTCCAAGGCGCGCCTTCCAGAGGCGCGCGGCTCCCGCCGCCCAGCGCGTCTCCTCCAGCGCCCGCTGGAGTGCCTCGCCGGCGCTTCGCGGCCCGCCGCATCCGCGCGCCGGCGCCCGCGCCCGCCGCCCCTCCGTTCGCCTCCGCTGCTTTCGCCGGAAGCGCTGTGACCTCGCCGCCCGGCCGCCCCCGAGCCGGCCGGCCTCCTCCCCGGCCCTCTCCGGCCACCGGCGCCGTGGATCCGGCGAGATCCGCCGCCGCCTTGGTCCGCGTACCTCGGTTGACCTTTTTTCCCCCTCTGAAAATCCACTAAGTCCCCGAAGTTTTTGGTGTTTTGTTCCATTTTCATTGCATCATATCTCTGTCATCGTAGCTCCGTTTTGCGCGTGTAATATGTCAAAATGTTCGCTCGAAGAGTAGATCATTTCATCTCATTGCATCATTTTCATTTGAGCTCATCTTGGTGCCCGAAATGCTGTTGCAAGAGTGCTATGTGATGTTAGTTTCTGATTTTTATCAGAACTTGCACTTTTGTCATTTTTGCCATGATTGATGTGTGCATCCTATGGACTTGAGTCCTACATGTGCTTTGAAATATGCCATGTCTTCTTTCCAGTGGTGCTTTCTATGTATTTTTGTGATCTATGTGGTGACTAGCACAAGCATGCAAACTAGGTGTCTTGTTGTTGCTGTTTTCAGCCCTGTTTTAGCTGATTTTGATGCCATGTTTACTTGATGATACCGAGAGATCTATGCATATTTTGAGATACTTCAGTAAGGATGTTTTGTAAAGCATGTCATGCTCTATCCATCCATGCCCTTGTTTGCAATTATGGAGTAGTCTAGCTTGAGTCAATCGAGCTCTACTTTTGCTATCAAATGTTTCCTGGCAGATTGTTTACATGTTATTCAATTTTTGCCTAGGTTGTTGGGGTTGATCCATGTATGCTATGTTATTGTTCTTGCCATGTATGTCTTCTATGTCATTTCTTATTGATGTATGTATGCTTAGTTTATCATATAAGGCTCAGTAGTGAGCGCATCGAGCTTGTAAACATGCCTACTTGTTATCAGTTTTTGACATGCCATGTTGCTGAATCTGTTAACGAGACTTTCAATATTGACATGGGTGTTACTATATTTTCTGATCCTTTTTGGCTTATGGTCACTAAAGGACTTTTGTTCTATGCTTTGAGTAGATTCATGCCATGCCTTTGTTTGCCATGATAAGTTCCTGTAACATGTTGTTTCATTGCTCTAAACATTGCAACCTGATGTTATTTCTGCTTAAGTCTGAAACTGTTACTAGTTGCAATCTTGCCATGTCATTTTGAGCATGTTCTAGTTGTTTCTGGAGATGGCTCAGTGTTCATGTTTTGTAATGCTTTACCTGTAGATCATGCCCATGCCTTTTGTTATTATGTTGAGGCCCTGTAGCATATTGTTTTGATGCTTGCAATATGCCTACTTGCTGTTTTGGACAGATTGTTGTCATGACTTGTATAGAGTGTATGTGTTGAACCGTTGCTCCGTTATGAGTGTGCTCTATATGAAACTTGCTTGATTTTGCATGTAGTTTCATATTATCATGTTGCATCCTTGTTTTGAGGTGTTTGCTTGATGTTTATATGCATTTTGCATCAATGCCATGTTTATCTTGTTTTGCTCATATCTTCTAGGCCGTAGCTCCGAATCTAATGAACTTTGTATGTAACTTGACTAGAATTTCGTGTAGATCATCGTGGTGCATATTAAATTTCTGTTTAACAACTTGAACATAAAGTTATTCAGATCTGGACCAATTTCGAAATTTGCATATGAGGACTTACCGGAATGGTTCTATGTTGTTCCCGGCCTCATTTAAACTTGCCTTGATGTGTTGTTCTTGTTTGCATCATCCTTTGCCATGAGTAGCTTCATGTAGCTTTGTCATGCATCATGCTTGGTTGTGCATCATGTCTTGTTCATGTGTGGAGTGTTTACTATGTTGTGTGCTTCTTCTTGTTAGTTCCTGTTTCGTTGCGATCGTGAGGATTCATTCGTCTACGCTTGGTTCGGCTTCATCCGTTCATCTTCTTCATGGACTCGTTCATCTTCTTCATGGACTCGTTCTTCTTCCTAGCGGGATTTCAGGCAAGATGACCGCTACCCTGGATCTCACTACTATCATTGCTATGCTAGTTGCTTCGTTCTATCGCTATGCTGCGCTACCTATTACCTGTTTATCAAGCCATCCCAAATTGCCATGTCAGCCTCTAACCTTTTGCACCCTTCCTAGCAAACCGTTGTTTGGCTATGTTACCGCTTTGCTCAGCCCCTCTTATAGCGTTGTTAGTTGCAGGTGAAGATGAAGTTTGTTCCTTGTTGGAACATGGAGATGTTGTTCCTTGTTGGAACATGTTTACTTGTTGGGATATCACAATATATCTTATTTAATTAATGCATCTATATACTTGGTAAAGGGTGGAAGGCTCGGCCTTATGCCTGGTGTTTTGTTCCACTCTTGCCGCCCTAGTTTCCGTCATATCGGTGTTATGTTCCCGGATTTTGCGTCCCTAACGCGGTCGGGTGATTTATGGGACCCCCTTGACAGTTCGCTTTGAATAAGACTTTTCCAGCAAGGCCCAACATTGGTTTTACATTTGCCTCACCTAGCCTTTTTCCCTTGGGAGTCGCGCATCCCGAGGGTCATCTTTATTTACCCCGGGCCAATGCTTGTCTAAGTGTTGGTCCAAACTAGAGCCACTTGCGGTGCCGCCCCGAGGCAACTTGGGGTATCGTCGGTTGTCGTACGTAGTGTTCATCCGGTCGTGGCCTGAGACGAGATCTGTGGCTACTATCGAGGTGTCGGCACGCCGGAGGTCTTGCTGGACTTGTTTTATTGCTGTGAAATGTCTTGTAGCCGGGATTCCGAGACTGATCGGTCTTCCCGGGGAGAAGGTCTATTCCTTCGTTGATCGCGAGAGCTTATCATGGGCTAAGTTGGGACACCCCTGCAGGGTTTGAACTTTCGAAAGCCGTGCCCGCGGTTATGTGGCAGATGGGAATTTGTTAATGTCCGGTTGTAGAAAACCCGAAGTTGATCTTAATTAAAATACACCAACCGTGTGCGTAACCGTGAGTGTCTCTTTTCGGGGTTGATCGAGAGGAGAACACGGTTTCTTGGGTTATGTCTGACGTAAGTAGGAGTTCAGGATCACTTCTTGATCATTACTAGTTGACGACCGTTCCTTTGTTTCTCTTCTCGCTCTCATTTGCGTTGGTTAGCCACCATATATGCTTAGTCGCTGCTGCAACCTCACCACTTTACCCCTTCCTTTCCCATTAAGCTTTGCTAGTCTTGATACCCATGGTAATGGGATTCTTTGAGTCCTCGTGGCTCACAGATTACTACACCACCAGTTGCAGGTACAGGTTTTGCGATGATCATGACGTGAGAGCGGTGTTTGCTTGTCTTGGAGTTTTTCTTCCGCTTCTTCTTGATCGGGGATAGGTTCCGGTCGGCAGCCTGGGCTAGCAGGTGGATGTCGTTTGAGCTTCGTTTATGTTTCATCCGTAGTCGGATGTTGATCTTGTATATGATGTTGATGTATTCTTGTGACATTTGTGCCTTTTGTATGTATCCCCATCTATTATGTAATGTTGATGTAATGATATCCACCTTGCAAAGCGTTTCAATATCTTGGTCTATCCTTGGTGGGACCTTGAGTTCCTTTTGGATAGGGTCGCATATTGGGCGTGATAAGTTGGTATCGAGCCTCGACCGACCCTAGGAGCCCCTTGATTGATCGTGTAGTTTGGCCGTTGTTGAGTCTAGAAAAACTGTTTTGAGTCTAGTTATATCGAGAGTAGGAATTTTTTTTACTCCTCTGCCCTAAATCGCTTCTGGTGAGGAATCTTGACGAGGTATTTTGAACTACTCCTCTTCCCCTTCAAATTTTTCTTTAGGATCACGCAGTTGGTTTTCCGATCTTTGGTTCTCATCTTTTTTTCATCCGGTGCTTTTCTCGTCAAGTTGACTCGAGCTTCTTCATCTTTGAGTTCAATCCTCAGTTCTTCCTCCGACGTCGTTGTTTTTCCTTGTCCGAAGTTGTCCTTGTTTTTCCCACCCGCCCTCCCCTTTTCATCTCGGAACCGGAGTCCGTAATCGAGTATCGATCCTACTCGTGTGAAGTCTTTGCTTTCTTTCAACCGGTGCTTTTCTCTTCAAGTTATTCGTCGATTCCCCTTACAGTTGCCTTTGTTTTTTCCCGCCCTCCCACCCTATTATTCCCGGAGTTCGAGTTTCTTCCGACCATCTTTTTCATTCGTACGGAGCCTCTTCAGTCTTTCGTCAATTGTTTCAACCGGTAAATTCTCGTCTTGTTCGTCATTCTTCATCCTTTTTCTTTTCCGGTGGACTCAATTCAAGTTTTTTCGGGTTAATCATATTATTTTCCTTCAAAGTGTTCTCTTTGCTCGTTCGCCTCTTGCCAGTTTATCATTCCGGAGTTCGGAAGACTTACCCGGAGATTCTTCTGTGTTCTAATTAATTCGAGGTGGTCACGTCATTCAAATATTTCAACTGTTCTGGTGCATCATCTATCTGTTCAACAGTCCTTTCCAACGGTGCTTTCTTTTAATGGGCCCTAACCCACAGGTCTTTTCCCAGGATCTTACCTGACTCTTCTAATTTCCCCGGAGTTATTCCTAATTCTTTCCGAAATTTGACATAAGTATGAATTTCATCAGTCACATGCCTTTTCCAAGATCGATTTCAAACCATTTCATTGTTGGCTCAACCCCTTTGCTTTTCATTCTACCGAGTACCTCATTATTTTGGTGTTGTTTTCATCGTCATTCTTAACATTTGAAGACCGAAGAAGAGTTTTCCTCTAAATCTTGTCCGTTTCCCCGGAGATTCATGGTGCTAGCTCGATGTTATCCTATCAATTTGTTTCCAGTTTTGCAATTCTTTTCATCAATCCGGAGTATATCAGGTGTTGCTTTCCCTCTCGATTATCCGGAGGCCATCTTTTCGGAAGATTTCTTCGTTCCAAGTTTTCAAGTCGTTTTCCAATTATTCCATATTCGTGCCCCTTCGTTCGTCTCAATATTCTTCCGGTGCTTCGTTCAAGCATTCGTCATTCAGTTTGCGATCTCTTCGTTCTCTTGTCTCTAATTTTTCCCTCAAGTATCTTCGTGGTTTCTAATTCTTCCCGGTGATTCATTCTCTTTCGTCAGTCATTTCCGAATTCTTACGGTGGTTCATTCAGATTCTTTTCCTTGATTATCATTTTTATTCATTCGTTCTATTTAATCATACTGGTGGTTCATGAAGACCTTCTCAAAGTTCGCGATACGTCACTTCTCAATCCTTTTTCAAGAAGAATAAGTAATTTGCAAAAATCCATTGTTGGTCATCAATTTAATTTGATGAAGGATAAGCATACAATAAATCTTATTCTTATTTCATCCAAGTGATTAATCCGTTCCTTCGGAGTTTGTTCTTGATGAATAAATTCTAGTTCCAAGGGTTTCATCTTTTCTTTTCCGGAGTTCAATTTCCTCGGCCATTTTGTCGGAACCTCCATCTAAATCATCGCAAGGCTCATCTTATTCTTTCATCCTTCATCATATCTCATCATCCTTTTGTTACCGGAGTTCTTCATGGTGGTTCTTCATGATTTAATTCATTCTTCTGGAGTTCATCAAGATTTTGTTGGCGGAGTTCAAATATCTTTTCTTCTCGCGTCTCGAAGTGCAACTAATTCTCCGTATTCTTTAGAATTGGAGTTTTGCATTTCTTCGTTCTTGTCTGCCATCTAATCATTTTCATTTGTGGTCGGTTATCACCTCATTAATTTCGAGATGTTTTCCATAAGTCCATAACAAGCTTATTCTTTCGTTGTTGATTTTCTCAACAACTCCATTCAATCTTTTCTCTAAGGTTGCTTTCTATTTCATTCGTGGCACAAGTTGTCATAGTCTTACCAGTTCTTTCCATTCAACTTTTTTTCAATTCTTTCCGGAGGTTTTGTGTCATGTCTCCATCAAGTATCATTCCATCCTCTGAAGTTCATGTTCTATTCTTTCTTTGTTCAACCGGTGTGCTGCCTAAATCCTTTCAGTCTTATCCGTTTCTTTTCTCATTCTAACCACTCCGGTTAGAACGAGTGCTTTCATAGTCTATCTGATTCCGTGAGCTTTTGATTCTCGTCATTCTCGTCGTTCCTCTCTTCTTCTCGAGTGCTCTCGATTCTTTGCTTCTTCTTTTGAGTTCGTGTTTCACCTCATCCCTTTTTCCCTTCCGTCTCGGTCCTAAGATCTCGGGACGAGATCTCTTGTTAGTGGAGGAGTGTTGTAACGCCCCGGATTCGATGCGCCAGGTGTCTGCCAGTTATTCGCCGTCGTTGCCATGTCATGTGCTTGCGTGTCTCTCTTTGCCATGTCATCATCTGCATTTCATATCATGTCATCATGTGCATTTCATTTTGCATACGTGTTCGTCTCATGCATCCGAGCATTTTCCCGTTGTCCGTTTTGCAATCCGGCACTCCTATGTCTCCCGGCGCCCCCTTTTACCTCTTTTCGTGTGCGGGTGTTAAACGGTCTCGGAATGGACCGAGGTTTGTCAAGCGGCCTTGGTATAGCACCGGTAGACCGCTGTCAAGTTTCGTGTCATTTGAGGTCGTTTGGTACTCCAACAGTTAACCGGTAACCGCAAGCCTCTTTTGTTTGCAGCCCAACACCCCTTTCTAAGTTGCCCAAAACCCACCAAACTCCCCTCCATGCTCTCGGTCGTTCGATCACGATCGCGTGGCCGAAAACCGCACCTCATTTGGACTCTCCTAGCTCCCTCTACCTATAAATATGTGTGCACTCCCGGATTTTTCGCGCAGTCCAAAACACACCCTAACCTTCCCCGCCGCCGCCGGACACTTCTTCCCCACCGACGGACATGTCCGCCGTCCGGCCGCCACGTCGCACGGGCCAATCGGCGCTCGCCACGTCACCCAGCCGCCCCCCGCCTCCAATCCGCCGCCGCCACCTGTCCCCACGCCGCTTCGTCCGCAAGGTTCCAAGCCCAGTTCAGATCGGCCCATGGGCCCGGATCCGCCGGGCCCCGGCCGCCCGGTGCTGCCGCCTCACGCGGCGCCGCCCGCCGCCGCCGTCTCTCCGGCCTCGCGCGCCTTCCAGCGCGCATGCTCCCGCCGCCAGCGCGTCTCCTCCTGGCGCCGCGGAGTGCCTCGCTGGCCGCGCGCGCGCGCAGATCCGGCCGGCCCCGCACAGCCCGCCGCCCCTCCGGTCGCCTCCGCCGCTTGCCGGGGCTTGGCCTCTCGCCGCCCGGCCGCCCGAGCCGCGGCCGGCCTCCTCCTCGCCCTCTCCGGCCACCGGCCGCCATGGATCCGTGAGATCCGCCGCCTTGGTCCGCGTACCTCGGTTGACCTTTTTTCCCCCTCTGAAAATCCACTAAGTCCCGAAGTTTTGGTGTTTTGTTCCATTTTCATTGCATCATATCTCTGTCATCGTAGCTCCGTTTTTGCGTGTAATATGTCAAAATGTTCGTCTCAAGAGTAGATCATTTCATCTCATTGCATCATTTTCATTTGAGCTCATCTTGATGCCCGAAATGCTGTTGCAAGAGTGCTATGTGATGTTAGTTTCTGATTTTTATCAGAACTTGCACTTTTGTCATTTTGCCATGATTGATGTGTGCATCCTATGGACTTGAGTCCTACATGTGTTTTGTAATATGCCATGTCTTCTTTCCAGTGGTGCTTGCTATGTATTTTGTGATCTATGTGGTGACTAGCACAAGCATGCAAACTAGGTGTCTTGTTGTTGCTGTTTTCAGCCCTGTTTTAGCTGATTTTGATGCCATGTTAACTTGATGATACCGAGAGATCTATGCATATTTTGAGATACTTCAGTAAGGATGTTTTGTAAAGCATGTCATGCTCTATCCATCCATGCCATTGTTTGCAATTATGGAGTAGTCTAGCTTGATTCAATCGAGCTCTACTTTTGCTATCAAATGTTTCCTGGCAGATTGTTTACATGTTATTCAATTTTTTCCTAGGTTGTTGGGGTTGATCCATGTATGCTATGTTATTGTTCTTGCCATGTATGTCTTCTATGTCATGTCTTATTGATGTATGTATGCTTAGTTTATCATATAAGGCTCAGTAGTGAGTGCATCGAGCTTGTAAACATGCCTACTTGTTATCAGGTTTTGACATGCCATGTTGCTGAATCTGTTAACGAGACTTTCAATATTGACATGGGTGTTACTATATTTTCTGATCCTTTTTGGCTTATGGTCACTAAAGGACTTTTGTTCTATGCTTTGAGTAGATTCATGCCATGCCTTTGTTTGCCATGATAAGTTCCTGTAACATGTTGTTTCATTGCTCTAAACATTGCAACCTGATGTTATTTCTGCTTAAGTCTGAAACTGTTACTAGTTGCAATCTTGCCATGTCATTTTGAGCATGTTCTAGTTGTTTCTGGAGATGGCTCAGTGTTCATGTTTTGTAATGCTTTACCTGTAGATCATGCCCATGCCTTTTGTTATTATGTTGAGGCCCTGTAGCATATTGTTTTGATGCTTGCAATATGCCTACTTGCTGTTTTGGACAGATTGTTGTCATGACTTGTATAGAGTGTATGTGTTGAACCGCTGTTCCGTTTGAGTGTGCTCTATATGAAACTTGCTTGATTTTGCATGTAGTTTCATATTATCATGTTGCATCCTCGTTTTGAGGTGTTTGCTTGATGTTTATATGCATTTTGCATCAATGCCATGTTTATCTTGTTTTGCTCATATCTTCTAGGCCGTAGCTCCGAATCTAATGAACTTTGTATGTAACTTGACTAGAATTTCGTGTAGATCATCGTGGTGCATATTAAATTTCTGTTTAACAACTTGAACATAAAGTTATTCAGATCTGGACCAATTTCGAAATTTGCATGAGGACTTACCGGAATGGTTCTATGTTGTTCCCGGCCTCATTTAAACTTGCCTTGATGTGTTGTTCTTGTTTGCATCATCCTTTGCCATGAGTAGCTTCATGTAGCTTTGTCATGCATCATGCTTGGTTGTGCATCATGTCTTGTTCATGTGTGGAGTGTTTACTATGTTGTGTGCTTATTCTTGTTAGTTCCTGTTTGCTATGCGATCGTGAGGATTCGTTCGCTCACGCTTAGGTTCGGCTTCATCCGCTCATCTTCTTCATGGACTCGCTCATCTTCTTCATGGACTCGTTCTTCTTCCTAGCGGGATTTCAGGCAAGATGACCGCTACCCTGGATCTCACTACTATCATTGCTATGCTAGTTGCTTCGTTCTATCGCTATGCTGCGCTACCTATTACCTGATTATCAAGCCATCCCAAATTGCCATGTCAGCCTCTAACCTTTTGCACCCTTCCTAGCAAACCGTTGTTTGGCTATGTTACCGCTTTGCTCAGCCCTCTTATAGCGTTGTTAGTTGCAGGTGAAGATGAAGTTTGTTCCTTGTTGAACATGGAGATGTTGTTCCTTGTTGGAACATGTTTACTTGTTGGGATATCACAATATATCTTATTTAATTAATGCATCTATATACTTGGTAAAGGGTGGAAGGCTCGGCCTTATGCCTGGTGTTTTGTTCCACTCTTGCCGCCTAGTTTCCGTCATATCGGTGTTATGTTCCCGGATTTTTGCGTCCCTAACGCGGTCGGGTGATTTATGGGACCCCTTGACAGTTCGCTTTGAATAAGACTTTTCCAGAAGGCCCAACATTGGTTTTACATTTGCCTCACCTAGCCTTTTTTCCCTTGGGAGTCGCGATCCCGAGGGTCATCTTTATTTACCCCCGGCCAATGCTTGTCTAAGTGTTGGTCCAAACTAGAGCCACTTGCGGTGCCGCCCGAGGCAACTTGGGGTATCGTCGTTTGTCAGACGTAGTGTTCATCCGTCGTGGCTCGAGGACGAGATACTGCTGCTACTATCGTGGTGTCGACACGCCGGAGGTCTTGCTGGACTTGTTTTATTGCTGTGAATGTCTTGTAGCCGGATTCCGAGACTGATCGGTCTTCCCGGGAGAAGGTCTATTCTTCGTTGATCGCGAGAGCTTATCATGGGCTTGTTGGGACACCCCTGCAGGGTTTGAACTTTCAAAGCCGTGCCCGCGGTTATGTGGCGATGGGAATTTGTTAATGTCCGGTTGTAGAAAACCCGGTTGATCTTAATTAAAATACACCAACCGTGTGCGAATCGTGAGTGTCTCTTTTCGGGTTGATCGAGAGGAGAACACGGTTTCTTGGGTTATGTCTGACGTAAGTAGGTGTTCAGGATCACTTCTTGATCATTACTAGTGGACGACCGTTCCTTTGTTTCTCTTCTCGCTCTCATTTGCGTTGGTTAGCCACCATATATGCTTAGTCGCTGCTGCAACCTCACCACTTTACCCCCCCTTCCTTTCCCATTAAGCTTTGCTAGTCTTGATACCCATGGTAATGGGATTCTTTGAGTCCTCGTGGCTCACTGATTACTACACCACCAGTTGATTGTGGTACAGGTTTTGCGATGATCATGACGTGAGAGCGGTGTTTGCTTGTCTTGGAGTTTTCTTCCGCTTCTTCTTCGATCGGGGATAGGTTCCAGTCGGCAGCCTGGGCTAGCAGGGTGGATGTCGTTTGAGCTTCTGTTTATGTTTCATCCGTAGTCGGATGTTGATCTTGTATATGATGTTGATGTATTCTTGTGACATTTGTGCCTTTTGTATGTATCCCCATCTATTATGTAATGTTGATGTAATGATATCCACCTTGCAAAAGCGTTTCCAATATGCGGGTCTATCCTTGGTGGGACCTTCGAGTTCCTTTTGGATAGGGTCGCATATTGGGCGTGATACTTCAGCAATATATCGAAGCAGCGCAGCAAGGGAAGTTCGTTCGCATGGGGAGAAGGACGAGCTCACAATGGCCCTCGGAATCTCTGAGCACCCGGACGGAGACGAGGCACGCAAGCCTCCGCTTCGTGGAAGGATGGATTTCGGACGCAGGGGTTACAAAACCCATGAGAGGAGGAAGAAACCGAGCAGAGCCAAATGCAAAGCGCTGCACTAAAGGGTAATGGGGCTAGAGGAACAAGAAGAGGAACGAGAAGCAGCAGATCGCAGCAAACGACCTGCCAAGCTTCCCCGGTTACCCTCGCCATCCCAGCGGAGAAGCAGCATGGCTTCCACCGAAGCTACTTCAGCAGAGCAGCATGCCTTGACGGCTCCTCGCCAGCTATCCCGTGGATGCTATCACGGATGCTGAAAATTGCCACCTTATGGCGCAATGGAGCAATTTGAAGGTCAAGGCGGTTGTTGGCTCTATTTATCCTACTAAACCCGACTCAACTTTTCACCGCCGCCGATTCCGTAGGATATGCTAAGGTGATGGTCGATGAAATAACGGAGGGATTTGAGGACCTCCGCTTGACCACCCTACGGTGAAGGGGAGTATCGGCTGGGTTCTCGCCTCAAGACTCCATGCCTATGGCGGAAGGATCTCATCAACCTTCCGAATGGGCGCTGCGCCTCCTCCTCCTCCTCCGGTGAGTCGGGGCACTCAGCCTCCTCCACCACCTCCTCCTCCCGCGAGTGACGATCAGGGCACTCGGCCGACTCCTTCTCCCGCGCGTGGCAGCACTCCGCCTCCTTCTCCGCCAAGGCCTTGGCCGCCGAGCAGCCAGCCTCCTCCTTCTCCGCCTCAAGAAAGGCGGAAGAGACCCGCTGCCGCTCCGGCTGCTCCGGTAGCGTCGTAGTCCTTCTCCTCCGCCTCGTAAGCAAGGAAAGAAGACATCCGCCTCGTCGCTCTACCGGCGTCTAGCAGACAGCCAAAGGCGGAGAAGATACATATTCGGTCCTTCTCTCAAGACTCGGGGAAGTTACCGACGAGAGGAGCGAGGAGGAAAACGCTAAGATCGCGAGGGCAAGTGGATGACTGGTTTCAAGGGTTGAAAGCAAGAGACATCCACCTCGGAGGAGAAGGTAGATCCGTGAAAGTGAAGCGCACTCTGGCTGCCCCGACGAAACCACCCAAGTCTCCGCCGAAGGCAACTATGAGCGATTATTGGAAAGGCATTTGCCAAAGCGGAGAGGTCGGAAGTACTGTCGGTGATCAAAGGATGAAAGAACGACGAGCTGGGAAACAAATTGCCCAGCTCGCGAACAAGCGGGCAATCATGCCCCCGCTCAAGGTGCTGTTAGCGACATCGCCGATCCGAGGATGGTGCCGGTTATGGCAATCCTGCAGATTACCTGCCCGACGATGTACATTATGATTTCTTGGAGGTGCAGATACAAAGATACGAGTACGGGAAGCCTCTCGTCAAAGATGAGAGTTCTCTATCAACGATGATGCGAAGATTGCATGATTGGTACATGAAAACTTGCAAAGAGTCTGAGGGGAGGAGTACTTTGTATGTGAGAGTTAAAAAGGAGCATGACCTCCTTGGAATTGAACTGTTGCCTATTCCATTTGAGGAGTTCTATCCGTTTTTCAATCAATTGGCCCTCGATAAAGCAACGGTCACCTGCTACTGTCTGTAAGTAGTACTACTTCTGTCATTAAGTCTCTCTATATAACTTAGCCCTTTCATTGCATGTATTTACAATTATCCTCACTATATTATGCAGATTGAAGATCGCCGAATTGAAGAAAAGACAAGTGGGTGATATTGGGTTCATTAACACATATCTCATAGATAAAACTAAGGTTGAATTTCGTAAAGAAAATACCGAGGCCAACTTGCTACAATCGTTGGTAATAAATGAACACAAAGATATAATACTCTTTCCTTACAACTTCAAGTGAGTGTTCTTGTCTTGTGGCATATTCGGTTTCCTTATTAGTCCAAGTTATAGTAATGTAATATTGATGAGTTATGCATGTAAAAGATCTACCACTATATTCTCCTAGAGATTAAGCTTGAGAAGGGAGTAGTAACTGTCTTAGACTCCAAGCTTAAAAGATCCCAAGGAGTATGCGGACATGACTGAAATGCTCGAGAAGTAAGTTAAATCGATCATTATCCACCATATCAGCAACTTTGTTCATTTCTGATATCAAGTAATTGTTTTCTTTGTATGGCAGGGCTTGGAGAAAATTCACCAAAAAGCTCCGGACTACCAAGAAGCTGCAATTTAGACACCAAAGTAAGTACTATATAGTAGCATATTCCACGATCTCCTAGTGATTCAAGCGCTAGTTTCATCAATACCATTTAGCATGCTTGCTAATTATCAGTTTGATTGACCTCTATTTCTTGTAAAGTGGTTGTGGCAGGAACAAGGAATGATTTCTGTGGATACTACGTTTGCGAGTCCATCCGCCACACCCACTGTGAGCGGGCTACTCCGACAAACAATATGAAGTGCGTAAATAAAAATATTCACAATTTTATTTTATTACCATCATTTGTGTTGAGTTTCATTCGTTCATATATATATATATATATATATATATATATATATATATATATATATATATATATATATATATATATATATATATATATATATATATATATATATATATATATATATATATATATATGTATTGACCTGCTTTCTTAAAATTAGATGTTTCGGATGCGGATGAACTCCTAGCACCAGATCGCATGCAGCAATTCAAGAGGAATTGGCGGCATTCTTTCTTGACCACGTGATCGCTGAAGACGGAGAATACTATGTGGACCACGCGTCCGTATGTTAGAGACTATATATTTGTAGAAGATAATTATTGTATATATGTAGCCGGTAGTGTCGGATAGATATACGAGAACTTGTTGTTCGACCAATCTCGGAGAAGGAGAGGTGGTCGATATCACTTCTCTCTGTATGCATATATGTTCATGACGATCTTCTGCTTGCTTAATTACTAGCTAGCTAGCGTGTCTAGCTAGTCCTCTCTATATGTATGTATAGTACGAAGCGTTGACCAAGCACGGACAAAAGAGAGGACACTTTTCTATTAATTAGCTAGCTATAGCACAATATATGAAACACCTAAATTAACCCCCAAAACCCCCAAACCCCCCTTCAAAAGAAAAACAAAACCACAACCATAGAAATGTCGACGCGTGGATGTTTATTGGTCCCGGTTGGTGCCACCAACCGGGACCAAAGGCCCTCCCGCCTGGGCTCAGCCGGACAGGCCACGTGGAGGCCCATCTGTCCCGGTTCTGGATTGAACCGGGACTAAAGGGTCAGGGCATTAGTACCGACCCTTTAGTCCCGGTTCATGAACCGAGACTAAAGGCCCTCACCAACTGGGACTATAGGCCCTTTTTCTACTAGTGCAGCGGTATAGTATGACGACCATTTTGTGGACAAGCCTTTGCCGGCCACACGACCATCTGACGACGGCTTACTTATCTTATCCTTGTTTTTCATTACGTTCAACGCCCTATTTAGATGTTGTCCCAAGCAGGGGTGCTCTGAGACGACCCCGCGCTACTGCTTTCAGTCTCCTTTGCCAGAACAAGCTCAAGCGCCCTGGTCTTCGGATCCATGGTAAGCTCCTTTGTTATCGGGTCCTCCTTGTACCGGGCCCTGACATAGTTCCTGGTCTGCTTGTCACTGGTGTATTTCTTGAAGCGGGGCGGTAGGCCTTGCTCGGCACGCTCCGCGTCCTCCTTGTCCCATATAGGCTCCGCCACTCTGTAACAGCCGGGACCAAGTTTGTGTTCCCCTAAGTTCAACTCCCTCATTTCTTTCCCCCACTAACTTGATTCGAGGTTGCACCGCTCTCGACTTGATCTTGAACTCCTTGTAGTCCTCTTCGCGATCAAGGATTTTTCGCTTTGATCTTCTCATAACTATCACCTTCTCAATCATTCTCTTCACGCGCTTCTCCAAGTAGACAGGGCCGTGCTCATCCTCGTGAGGGCGGCATTGTTCACTTTATTCCCTGAGAGGCGTGTGTTTTCAAAATTAGCGGGGAACTTGTATCGTTCGTGCAGCTTCGTGAAGAGGAGGTTGCGCAAATTCCCTCGGTCCTTATGCCTAAGGTTCTCGGTGTTGATCGAGACGGTGCTCTGGAGAATGCACCCGAGCTGAACCGAGTATCCCTTGACTATATGTTTGGGCTCCGTTGGATTCCCGTCGGAGTCCACTTGAGTAAATTCCTCCTTGATGGTGCGGAGCGCTTGGGCGCCGGTCCTTCCGCTGCTTCTTCGGTTGGCTGCCATCCGCAGGCGCATGCGCCGCCATCATCATGGTGGCATCCTCGGCGGCACCATCGGTGGTGGCATCCTCGGCGGCACCATCGGTGGTGTCATCCCCGACGCCACTAGGGGTTGTGTAGTCAGGATCGGTGTCTTCCGCGCGCCCTCATAGCAGTGAGGTTGTTCCTCCATCTCCGGGACAGCTCCTGAATTGCTTGCCACCAACCACCGCCTCATCGCTAGGGCCATGTTTCGCTCTAAATAAGAAAAAGTTTGGTCAAAAAGTTGGTTGTTGTCAAGGAACACGATCATGGTCTCATCATTTAGGGTTTGTCGACACCGAGACATCCTAAAAGCTAAGCTTTTATCATTTAGGGTTTGTCGACGCCGAGGCACCCTAAAAGCCTAAGCGTACATCATTTAGGTTCCCATCGACACCGAGGCATCCGGGGCAGCCAAGTTAAGTTTTCATCATTTAGGGTTTATCGATGCCGAGGCACCCTAGGTTGGGCTTAATCACTTGGCACTAATCACTTGGCTCTATTGCCACCTATGGTTTAATGCAGCAAGAATGGCGGGGCCGTTGATCCTACTTAACTAAGTACTAAGATACCCCGGCCCATGCATTAGTCGCAAGTACCCCATATGTCCTATTTTTAGCAAAGTCAAGCTAAAATTCACGGAAAATTTCAGCATGACCTTTGCTGAAAATAGGACATATGGAGTACCCGAATTTGCCGGAACGGAAGTTAATCGACATTCCGGCAAACTCAAGGGCCTCTCGGGGTACCTGCAAATTCATCACGACACAATGGTCGGAGACAAAACCCAACAACTTTACAAGTCTTTCACAGATTTGTTTGCAAGTTCTAATATGTAATAAAGATGAGCCTCAAAGATGAGCCTCCAATGCTGATTTGTTTGCATTGTTTTAGGAGTATAAACTGAGTATGCAAACTGGATATACACTGAATTTAAATACCATGTGCTTGTGGGTGTGGTGTCCTATTTGCAGAAAAATACCATGTGTAAGTGGAGTGCAGTGTTCAGAGAAGCAGATGTTCAGTTGGGTTTACGCCATCAAACTTGCCAATTGCAAAGAGTACTGCTGTTGTAAAACTACTCAGAATCTACTCCTCTATACAAATCTTAAAAGCAGGTCTACTTCACCTAAAATTCACCTAAGAGCTACTGCAAGCAGGTCTACTTGCTTTTGGTGTGTTCTTGCACAACCTGTTTCTCTGCAATGCCACATAAGCATGTGTGCTAAACCTTTGTCTAACAAGTATTGAAGCAAACAAATATTGCTCCCAACTGAACATTTTCAGTTAACTGTAGCAACAAGTATTGGAACACTGTGCTCAAAAAGTTTAGTTATCATTATTGACTGCAACTCATCCTCAAAGATATATTATTGGCATAGTATAAAAGTTCGGTTAAGCTCCAATAATGAAGAAGTTCAGTCATAGTATAAAAGTTCAGTTAAGCTCCAATAATGAAAAAGTTCAGTTAACAGTATTAGCGAACACTGTGCTCAAAAAGTTCAGTTAAGCTCCAATAATGAAGAAGAATCAGACCCATCCTCGAAGATATATTATTGGCATAGTATAAAACTGTCATGATCTTGATGAAGTACACTGCAGATGTATCATGTTGATATGCTATATATCAACAAATCATGAGTTGATGATTACACATAAAACTTGCAATGATGAAGGAAGCACTCATGTCAAATACTAGCAGTGACTAAAAACTGAGAATTTGATGTCAGTGCATAATTTTATCCCTCCCATGCATTCCATCTACTCTACATCTGATGCATACTACCAGTTGTGATAGCATATTCAGAAAGTGCATTCTGCAGGGTGCGGCCACAGCGAGGCAGGGCGTGGGTGGCGCACGGCCACGCGAGGGGCGGCCGTCGCGGTGAGCACGAGCCCGCAGGGAAGTGGTGGGCGGCACAAGCGGCGACTAAACAATGGGAAAAGAGGGGGAAGGAGACGGCAAGGCCGACGGTGGTCGGGGCAGCGCGGATCGACGCCGATAAGCAGTGGTCGGTGATGAGGAAGAAGAGGTCGGCGCGCCGATCCTGATGACCTGCCCAACTGTGGACGCAACTCCTAGGCACGACGACAGTAGCACGGGCGGCCGGTGGCCGCGGTGACGTGGACGTGGGGCCTCCTCTCCTGGTGGACGTGGGGCGGCGCCGAGGCTCCAAGTCTCCGGCGGCTCCGAGGGTTAGGGAGGAGGCGGCGATCGCGGGGAGGCGGGCTCTGGGGAGGCGGCGCCGAGGGGAAGGAAGGGGAGAGGAGGCGCGGGGCGCGGGCGGCTGGGCGGACGGAGGCGGCGGACGGCGGGGCGTGGGCTGCTGCTTGGTGGCGGTGTCTGGCTGGGGTCGATCAAGGGAATGAGGGGGGAGGGAGGCCAGGCGAGGGCAGAGATGGAGGGGAAGGGTTCTGATGGCGCACCTCCCCTAGTGCGCCATAAGTACGATTATTCTAATGGCGCACTCCCGGTGCGCCATTAGAATTTTGTTTTAATCTAGCCCGATCGGTCAGTTATATACCACCTAACCCTATCTACATCAAAACCCGCCCACTAGCCTCGACTGGTCAAGACGCAAAGACACACACTGTGAGGTCCCGGGTTCGATTCCTGTGATCCCCAATTTTAATTTTTATGCATTTAAAATGCTGTTTGATATTTATTTGTGTTTAATATGTTCAAACTTGTTTAAATCATAACAGTAATATTTTTTGATAAAAACAGTAATATTTATTTAAAACAATATGTTCAAATTTGTTATTTGAAAATATTTATGAATATGAAAAAATATTCATATGGGGGGAGGATGCGGTGGTCGCCGGCATGATGGAGTGGGGAGGTGCGGGCTGTGGGTCGGCGGCGACGGCCGGTGGAGCGGGAGGTGTGGGGGTTGGCGGCGACGGTCGATGGAGCGGGGATGGTGTGGTTGGTCGTCACAAGGTGGAGTGGGGGAGGTGTGGGGGTCGGTGCATTTAAAATGCTGTTTGATATTTATTTGTGTTTAAATATGTTCAAACTTGTTTAAATCATAACAGTAATATTTTTTTATAAAAACAATAATAATTTTTTTAAAAAATATGTTCAAATTTGTTATTTGAAAATATTTATGAATATGAAAAATATTCATATGGGGGAGGATGCGGTGGTCGTCGGCGGTGGAGTGGGGAGGGTGGGTCTGGGTCGAGAATTACGGCGGCCGTGGAGCGGGGAGGGCGGGGTTTGCGGCGGCGGCCGGTGGAGCGGGGTTGGTGGTTGGTCGTCGTGTGGGTGGGGTGGGGAGGGTGGGGGTCGGTGCATTTAAAATGTTGTTTGATATTTATGTGTGTTTAAATATGTTCAAACTTGTTTAAATCATAAAAGTAATATTTTTTATAAAATAGTAATAATTTTTTAAAAATATGTTCAAATTTGTTATTTGAAAATATTTATGAATATGAAAAATATTCATATGGGGGAGGATGCGGTGGTCGCGTGGCGGTGGAGTGGGGAGGTGCGGGCGGGGGTTTGGCGGTGGCGGCCGGTGGAGCGGGGAGGGTGGGGGGTCGGGCGATGGCCGCCAGAGAGCGGGGGATGGTGCGGTTGGTCATCGGCATGTGGAGTAGGGAGGTCTTGGGGTTGGTGCATTTAAAATGTTGTTTGATATTTATTTGTGTTTAAATATGTTCAAACTTGTTTAAATCATAAGAGTAATATTTTTATAAAAATAGTAATAATTTTTAAAAATATGTTCAAATTTGTTATTTGAAAATATTTATGAATATGAAAAATATTCATATGGGGGTGGATGCGGTGGTCGTTGGCGGCGGTGGAGTGGGGAGGGTAAGGGCCGGGGTCGCTCATGCGGCCGGTCGAAAGCGGGGGAAATGGTGCAAATGAGGTGAGGAGGAGGAGGCAGCCGAGACAAGCTTGGAGAAGGAGGTGGAGAGAATGAAGTGGGAAGTGAGTGGGTAGGTGGGCTGTCCAAAATATCTTGTTGGTCCCAGGTTACTAATGGCGCACCACTCGCAAATGCGCCATTAGTAACCCAGTTACTAATGGCGCACCTGCTGCCAAAAGGCCATTAGAAGTTTTGCAAAAAATAAAAAGATATATTCTAATGCAAGACGGTGGAATAAAGGCGCCATTACTAGTTTAAACTAGTAATGGCGCACCCAGCCATGATGCTCCATTAGAATCTTTGGAAAAATAAGAAAAATCTTTTTACTAGTGACGCACTGTTTGCATGGTGCGCCATTAGTGTCTTCCACACTAATGGCGCACCAGCACATGGTGCGCCACTGCTATATAGTAGTGGCGCACCACATGACAGGTGCGCCATTAGTGGACATTCCATCTATAGCCCTTTTTGTAGTAGTGTTTGCTTCATCCATAGAAGCTGAGCGCAGAAAGATCCAGCAGCAATGTATTCTGATTCAGCAGTGGAGAGTGACACACAGTTCTGCTTCTTTGAAGACCAATAGACAAGAGATCGTCCAAGAAAGTGACATGTGCCTGAAGTGGAATTGCGATCAATCTTGTCACCAGCATAATCCTGAGAATCCAAATATATCAAACTCTGAGCCCTTTGGATACCATAATCCTAGTGTTGGGGTGTAAGCCAAATATCAAAGAATTCGCTTCACAACTAAGTGACGCGATTCCTTTGGTGTCGCTTGGAATTGGGCACACATGCAAACGCTATGCATTATATCAGGCCTAGATGCACATAAGTAGAGTAAAGAACCCATCATGGAGCAGTATACCTTTTGATCGAACTCTTTACCATTGTCGTCGGGGCACAATTGGCCTTTGGTTGGCATTGGTGTTGTGTACCCTTTGTAGTCTTGCATTCCAAACTTCTTCAAGCAATCTTTGAGGTATTTTTCTTGTGATATGAAGATGCCATTTCTTTGCTCACGGATTTTAAGACCAAGGAAGAATTTCAGCTCACCCTTCATGGACATCTGATATTGCTCTTGCATCATATGCCCAATATCATCACTATATCTCTTGTCAGTGCAGCCGAAGATAATGTCATCCACATAGATTTGGCATACAAACAGTTCACCATCATATGTCTTCGTGAAGAGAGTGGGATCTAGGGAACCAGGTTTGAAGCCTTTTCTCTTTAGGAAATCTTTGAGTGTGTCATACCAAGCGCGAGGGGCTTGCTTGAGGCCATAAAGTGCCTTGTTGAGCTAGTATACCATATCAGGATGCTTTGGGTCTTCAAAGCCAGGTGGTTGTGCAACATACAATTCTTCTTTAGTTTTGCCATTGAGGAAGGCACTCTTTACATCCATTTGGTATAGAAGAATGTTGTTGTGGTTGGCATAGGCTAGCAGTATGCGAGTGGCTTCAAGCCTAGCCACGGGAGCAAAAGTTTCATGGAATTCAATCCCTTCAACTTGTGTGTAGCCTTGAGCGACGAGACGAGCCTTGTTCCTGACAACTTGATCATCTTGTTTGTTGCGATAGATCCATTTGGTGCCAATGATATTCTGCTTGCGAGGATCAGGATACATTACTAGCTCCCATACATTGTTCAGCTCAAACTGTTGAAGCTGTTCTTGCATAACTTGAATCCATTCAGGTTCCATGAAGCCTTTGTCAACTTTCTTGGGTTCAGATATAGAGACAAATGCAAAGTGGCCACAAAAATTTGCTAGTTGTGTTGCTCTTGAATGAGTGAGTGGACCAGGTGCATTGATGCTATCATTTATCTTCTCAATCTGGACTTCATTTGCAAAGCGAGGATGAACTGGACGAAGATTTTGCCCTTGCTGATCATTGTCTTCAACTTCAGCATTGGCTTCTAGCTGAGCAGTGTCTTCATGCTGATTAGGTGCAGAAATGATGATTTGCTCTTCAGCCTGTTCCTCTGAAGGTATGATTTCTCCAGTACCCATAAGCTTGATAGATTCACTTGGTGTAGCTTCATCTAGCACATTGGGTGTGCTCTCTTTGCGAGCCGTTAGTCTCATCGAACCGCACATCCACAGTTTCAACCACTTTGTAGTGAAAGAGGTTGAAGAGTCTGTAGGAGTGTGAATCCTTTCCGTAGCCAAGCATAAAACCTTCATGTGCTTTTGGTGCGAACTTTGAAGAGTGATGCGGATCCTTGATCCAACACCTAGCACCAAAGACTCTGAAATAGCTGACATTTGGCTTTTTACCAGTCAGGAGCTCATATGATGTCTTCTTTAGGAACTTGTGAAGATAAACATGGTTGATGATGTGGCATGCTGTATCAATGGCTTCAGGACAGAATTTCCTTGGAGTCTTGTACTCATCAAGCATCGTTCGTGCCATCTCAATGAGGGTTCTGTTCTTGCGCTCCACGATGCCATTTTGCTGAGGTGTGTATGGATCAGAGAACTCATGTGTGATGCCCAATGTATCAAGATAAGTGTAGAGACCGGTGTTCTTGAATTCTATGCCGTTGTCACTTCTGATGTTCTTGGTCTTGATGCCATAGTTGGTCATGGCACGATTGGCGAATCGTATGAAGACATCCTGCACTTCAGTCTTGTAGAGAATTATGTGCACCCCATGTATATCTTGAGTAATCATCAACAATGACGAAACCATAGAGGCATGCAGTGGTAGTAAGGCTAGAGTAGTGAGTAGGGCCAAATAAGTCCATGTGAAGCAGCTCGAAGGGACGTGTTGTTGTCATGATTGTCTTCGAGGAATGCTTGGCCCTAGTCATCTTTCTGGCTTCGCAGGCACCACATAACTAGATGATACTTCTTGAACTTGACGCCCTCGATGCAAATGACATGCTTCTTCTTCCCAAGAGTGTGCAAGTTCCTCATGCCCGCATGTCCTAGCCTCCGATGCCAAAGCCAGCACTCTGAAGCTTTTGCTAGAAAACATATGGCAAGCTATGGTCCTGCGGAGAAATCTACCATATACAGATCGTCTTTTCGATACCCTTCGAAGAATAGAGATTTTTCAGATTCCATAAGCACAAGGCAATGATATTTTCCAAATATCACAATCATGTTCAAATCACAAAGCATTGAGACAGACATTAAGTTGAAACCAATGGATTCAACAAGCATCACTTTATCCATGTGTTGATCCTTTGAGATTGCAACTCTACCTAGGCCCAATACCTTGCTTTTACCAGTGTCAGCAAATGTGATGTGACTTTTGCCAGATGGTTGTAGGGTTGAATCCATAAGAAGACTTCGATCACCAGTCATGTGGCTAGTGCATCCACTGTCCATAATCCACTCAGTAGCCTTCGGAGCCGTACCCTACAGTGTAGTTAGTGGGATATGCTTCACCAAGAGTATTGTGAAGCATAAACATTTGATGAACGAGCATACTATTAAAGTTCGGATCCTTGTTAGGGTAGATAGGATGTTTGTCTAGAAACCCTGGGACGAAATACATAGTAAGACTATTTTGGCATTGTATCTTGCATCCCACAAGATGCTTTAGGTCCCCAGCATAAGCATCAGAAGCCTTTGATTTCTGGCTGGAAACCTTTCCCTGCAAAAGAGAGTTCATTCTTCTTAACCACCCACATCTTCAGGGGTGGCTTAGAAGCAATGAGTCTAAGTGCAGCATCTGAGAATTTTGGATTTGGAGCCCTAGCAAATAGCCTTGCAGGAGGTGAATAATACTCATAAGAATAAGCAGAAAAGTTCTTGGTTTTATGAACATAGCGGTTTGATGAAACACGCTCATATTCATAAGACTGAGTATGGTTTCCCTGCAAAACATTAGCGTTAGGGTGACCTTGGTGGGTCCTCTATCTGTATGAAGCCTTTGAACCATATGAAGCCTTTGGTCTAGGGTTTGTCTTCTTCCCTGGTGGTGTCATGATGACATTCACAGGAAGCTTCTCAAGACAACTCTTGGGCACCCAGATCTTTTTCAAGGGTGGTTCATTCTTGCAGTTAGTACCAATATACCTGGCAAACACTCCATGATTCTGATTCTTAAACAGCTTATAGTTTGCATCAAAGGATTCATCAATGATAATAGGGTTAGCACAAGTGAAGCCAGATAAGGCAGATGGATCCACTGAAGGTCCCTTTGCAGCAACCCACGTGGTTTTGGGGTACTGCTCAGGTTTCCAGTATGAACCATCAACATTCATTTTCCTCTCGAACCCAACACCCTCTTTCGTATGGTTTTGGTTCAGAATCGGTTTCTTGAGAACATCACATAGTGTCTGATACCCTTTGAGGCTTTTGTACATCCCTGTTCCAAGCAATGTCTTCAACCTAGCATTCTCATCAGCAATAGTAGTGGTATCCTCAGACGAGGGGTTAGAAACCACATCAGCAGTTGAAGATATTGCAATAGTAGCAGCAGTAGAACATTCAGCAATAGAGACAACATTATCACCTCAAGACATTTGAAACAGGGTGGCTCAAAGTCTTCCTGAGCGGAACTGATCTGTTGAGTGCTAAGTGAATCGTTCTCCTTTTGAAGATCTTCATGAGATGCTCCCAGATTCTCAAGTTCTTGCTTCCTCTGAAGATAATCATAGGAAAGCTTCTCCTGAGTAGCTGAGAGTGTTTCATGACGACTTTCAAGTTCCTCATACTTAACATGAAGATTTTTAATGTCTTCAATTAAGGACTGAGTTTGATTCATTTCCGCGTCCAACAGATCATCGCTTTTGTCTAGCAACTTTTGAATATGTTCCATAGCAGTTTGTTGTTCAGTTGCAATTTTAGCTAGTGTCTTATAGCTAGGTTTGGATTCACATTCAGAGTCATCTTCACAGGATGTTTGAAAGTAAGCATCGCATGAGTTTACCTTGGCAGCACGTTCCATGAAGCAGTAGTTCGGAGAAGATGGCTCGGGTTCGGGAGTCATTGTTTTAAGTGACTCTTTCAATTCGTGGAACCAGGGGTCCTGACGTGTTCAATGACCTTCATAAACATCAGAGATCCGGCCCCATATGAGCTTTACATTGCAGAGATGCATGACGCGCCAGAACTCATCTCTGGACAGGCAGGAGCATATAATATCCTTCGCCTTGATATCCAGTAGAGTGTACTTGTGAATGTCGTCAGCATTCGCCATCTTGCATAAACCGGTGAGACCAATCTCCGTGACGGTCCAAAGCTCACTGTTCACCGCAAGGAGGCTCTTTCTCATCGTAGCCTTCCATTTGGGATAATCATGAACATAAAAAATGGGGCACGCAGCAGAGACCTTGATTATCCCTGCAGTCGACATAGCTAAAACTCCAGGTGGCTAAACCGAATCACACTGAACAAAGGAGCACCTTGCTCTGATACCAATTGAAAGTGCTAGTTATGGACTAGAGGGGGGTGAATAGGTGATTTTTATGAAAGTCTTAAAAACATGAGGTCTTTGAAGACAAACAATAGAAATGGACATATTGATATGCAGCGGAAGATAGACTACACTAGAAAAGCCACAGTCAAGTAAGCAATGTAGTGAAAGCACAAAGACTATCAACAGCTAGGTAGTATGGATTAGGATGGACGACAGTATGAAGCCAAACAGGAAATAGTCTTCACTCAGTGAAGTCAAACATATCAGACAAGCAAGCAATGACTTCACGAAGACAAACTGTAAAGTAAAGGGAAGTGGGGGATAGAACCAGTTGCTTGGTGAAGACAAGGATTTGGTAGACCAGTTCTAGTTGTTGTGACAACTGTACGTCTGGTTAGGGAGGCTGAGATTTAACTCAGAAGACCATGTCTTCACCTTATTCCCCTTGAGCTAAGGACACCCATTCCTCACCCAATCACTTTGGTAAGTCTTCAAGGTAGACTTCCAAACCTTCACAGACTTCGTTCACCGGCAATCCACAATGACTCTTGGATGCTCAGAAAGCGACGCCTAACCGGCTGGAGGATACACAGTCCTCAAGTGTAACAAGTCTTCATGTCACGCGATGTAAATACTTGATGTTGCCTAACACTCTTTGGCTCTGGGTGTTTTGGGCTTTGTCCTCACAAGGATCTCTCTCTCAAATGCTTCGGAGGTGGGTTGCTCTCAAACGACAAAAGTTGTGCACTAACTCTGAGCAGCCACCAATTTATGGTGTAGGGGTAGGTCACTAAGGAACCGTCATGTGTCCAACGGCCGGAACCATCACGTGTCCAACGGCCGGATTTCAAACACACGCGGCAACTTTACTTGGGCTACTAGCAAAGCTGACTCATGAAGCTCTGGATAAGTTTTGCTCTCATTGTCTTCGCTCGAAGACATATGATTTAGGTTCAGCATCACATCAGTCATTCTGACTTTGTTCACTTGGACCCCACTTAACAGTATGGTGGTTCCAATCTTCAGCTTCTTCACGATCTGGACCAGCTTCTTGCCGAAAGGCATCGCCTCATCCGGTGGCAAAACTCCGTAGCGTAACGGGGTGAACTCGCGCCATCTAGAATGTTGAAAATCGGAGAGAAGTCGAAATGAACAGGGAGAATTACGGAATGATAAGGACATAAAATAAATAGTATCTTCCTATGGCTTTCCGATCCTAGGGTTACGCCCCACGGTCAACGTGTGCTCGATACCATCTCTCAGAGCGACCCGACCCAAAATCGGTCAAGTCTCTCGTAGCTGTACCATCCCAAGATCATGCCGCACACACAAGACATTGATGAAATAATCAAAGTTCAATCACACCTGAATTTATTACACGGTTCTCATATCGAGTCTTTATTACAATAGAATAAATTCGTCAAGGCCAACTCATGAGAAATAAACTACATAAAGCTGCGGAAGCGAGAAGAATAGCGAGTCCATCCGACTCAAAGGGCAATCGCCAAGCGTGGATCGTAGCCTCACTCCCGATCGGAAAACCTCTCGCAACATAAGACGTTGCAGCCGTAGGTCAGCATTTTGAATATGCCGCAAGTCATGAAGAGAGAACAACAATAAAAATTACTAACACTATATGCAATTTGGCTGTGGGGCTCTAAGTTTCATTGTTTTGCGGAAAAGCCAGTTTTTCCCTACAATAAGGACTTGTTTGCAATTACTACGAAATGTTGGTAATTATTGAGATGGTTCCACCAACCAATGTCTCATTCCCATTTATTAAAATAATCCCCTCAATTAATTTATAAATTTTAGTGTTGAGATATCCGAAATACTTCCAAGTTCCAGAGGCTCAAATTGTCCGTAACCGGGGACACGGCTAACCGATTAGATCTTCACTCTGCAGAGGTTTGTGCACTTTACACGCAAGAATCGTTCCCTCCTTTTAAGTCTTCGCACTTCATGGTGTTTGGGTCTTCTGAAGAGTTCCTCTGGCCACTGCCGGTACCCATCCAATCCTACCGTTCTTCTACATCTCGTAGCACCGTCCGCCGAGTCACACCTAAGGTTAACCAAGCCGAGCCCATAATGGCTTGCGGCTGCATGTAAGCTTCCGTCAATGGGGTATACATCCTTCTCTTCGTGGCTGGGTGAAGCTCGCAAGATGTCATGGCGCTTCTCCATGCATCCCGCCAACCGCTGGTTTTCTCCAGGTGCCGTCAACCGCCCTCCACCCAAGAGTGAATTTTGAAGTCCATCTTGATCTTGAAGTCATGGGGTTGTCATCATCTTGACTCTCACATCTCCCTTATGATTCACTCAACCAACCCCGCTCTCGACGAGCATAGCAAAATAAACTACTTCGTCCCTGCAATGGTAACAAGGGGAATTGGGTTCATCCTACCTCATGATACTACTCCAGAACATAACTTCAAATTCACCTACTGCATGCATGGTGGGGAGGTATAATTCTAATGCAATAAAATCATAGGTATTGTAAAGGAAAACATGATCAATGACTTGCCTTGCTGACGATCTTCGAAAGCTAGGGACTCGTGGTAGCAAGCTTCGCACTCCGGAAATTCTACCGAGACAAACAATATTCATATAAGCATACAAACTTATGATCGCTTAACATAACAGCATACTAATATAACACATGAAACAATCGAATCAAAACCCAAAGAAAACTCGAAGAAATCCAAATCAATGATTTCACCATATCAAACAACAACCAAAAAAATAGTTTTACACAACAAAATTTTTCTTAACAGAACCTAAGCTTGGGTTTTTGCTAACTAACAGAAAAGAATTCATCATGCAACTAGGAGCAAAAAGAATCGCATCAAAATCTATTATAGAACTCCTATTATGCCCATAACACTTCTAGCAAGAAAAACTAAAATAAAAATTCTATTTGTTGTAAATAAAAGTTCATGTTCTAAAGTTACAGAAACTAACCTAAAATAAACTATCACATAGGAAAAATAAAATTATTTGTTAAATAAAACAATAGGAAAACAGTAGCTAGTTAAATAAATAGGAATAACATGATTCTGATTAAAACTATTTTTATTAAATCTAAAATACCTAAATAAATTCCTACGGTTAGGTAAGGTCAAAACAAAGCAGTGACAAAAGAATCACTAAAATAAAATAATCCTAACTCATTTTATAGCAGAATTACTAGTCTATCTAAATCTAAAATAAAACGATTTATAATAATTTTAACATGACTAAACATATTTTCTACAGAAACTACAACAAATTTGCAAACTAACAAAAAAAGAATCAATAAAAAATATTAAGTAGATTAAAAGATATGGATTTTACAAAACTGAAACTATTCTGTTAAAAACAGAAACGAAAAATAAAATTAAAAGAAAAATCGGGCGCTAATGGGCCTATCTAATGCATCGGGCGTAATATAACTAAAACGTGCACACGGTTTAACAGAAAATAACCCGAGTCGGGCCGGTCCAACAGAACCTAACTAAACCGGAACTAACCGGAACTAAAACCGGTTTATTTAAAATAAAACCTACCGCTTCGTACTTCTAATCTAAACCCTACGTTTAGATCTAACGGTGGGGGGTGATCTCCGGCGACTTACCGACGGCGACGGTCGACGGCGGCTCAAGCGCCGTCGGCAGGGCGGGCTACGGTGGTCGGGGACGACGGCGGAGGCCTCCGGCGGGTGCGGCGGAGCGAGGGGAACTCGGGGGTCGACTCGGTGGAGCTCGGGGGTGGTCGGAGGTGGCCGGGGCAGAGTAATGCGCGGGCAAGGCCGGACTCAGCGAAGGATTGCGGCGAGGAGAGGGGTCGGGCGAGGAGGAAAAGTGGGGGAAGGGGTCGAGGACGGGGTATTTATAGGGGGCACCGACTTGGACGAGGGGCGATCGGGGGAGGATCGAGGCGATCCCGAATCCCCGGATTCCGGCGGCGGCGGCGGTTGGCATGTCTTGCGGGAGGGGAAGACGACGGGGTGGGGCAGGGTGTCGGTGAGAGAGAGAGAGGGGGAGTCGGGTCGGGCGACCGAACGGTAGAGGCTTTGGGGTCTTGTGCTGGGCGTGGGGGCTGGCTCGGCTGGGTGGGCTGCGCCTGGCTGCGCTCGGTGGGCCGCCTAGGTGCTGGCTGGGCCGGTTGGCCTGGCTGGCGCCTGGGTTCCCTTTCTCCTTTTTTTAGAGAGAGAGAGAAAAATACATTAAATATAAATATTTTATATAGGACATATATATATCAAAATGATCAGGGGAATATTCCCTATAATTTGAACATTTTTGCAGGGGCAAAACTCAAACTTTATAAAAAATCATTTTTTCTAAAATTCCAAATAAAATTCAGATTTGAATTCAAATTTTTTTGGCAAGTTCTCTTCTGACATATTTGGAGTGTCATGTTTACTCCTCTCATACTTTTTCTCAAGTATTTGTCAGGCATAGTTTTGAAATAAATTTCAACTGCCAATTCAAATTCAAATCCCATCAACTCAAAATCTTCTGAAACTTCAAATGCCACTCAATTTCAAACAATATGCATAGATGCTTAGCTAATATTGTAAAACATTCCAAATGGGAAATTTGGGATGTTACACGACAGTATGAAGCCAAACAGGAAATAGTCTTCACTCAGTGAAGTCAAACATATCACACAAGCAAGCAATGACTTCACGAAGACAAACTGTAAAGTAAAGGGAAGTGGGGGATAGAACCAGTTGCTTGGTGAAGACAAGGATTTGGTAGACCAGTTCTAGTTGTTGTGACAACTGTACGTCTGGTTAGGGAGGCTGAGATTTAACTCAGAAGACCATGTCTTCACCTTATTCCCCTTGAGCTAAGGACACCCATTCCTCGCCAAATCACTTTGGTAAGTCTTCAAGGTAGACTTCCAAACCTTCACAGACTTCGTTCACCGGCAATCCACAATGACTCTTGGATGCTCAGAAAGCGACGCCTAACCGGCTGGAGGATACACAGTCCTCAAGTGTAACAAGTCTTCAGGTCACGCGGACAGAAATACTTCAGTGTTGCCTAACACTCTTTGGCTCCGGGTGTTTTGGGCTTTGTCCTCACAAGGATCTCTCTCTCAAATGCTTCGGAGGTGGGTTGCTCTCAAACGACAAAAGTTGTGCACTAACTCTGAGCAGCCACCAATTTATGGTGTAGGGGTAGGTCACTAAGGAACCGCCATGTGTCCAACGGGCGGAACCATCACGTGTCCAACGGCCGGATTTCAAACACACGCGGCAACTTTACTTGGGCTACTAGCAAAGCTGACTCATCAAGCTCTGGATAAGTTTTGCTCTCATTGTCTTCGCTCGAAGACATATGATTTAGGTTCAGCATCACATCAGTCATTCTGACTTTGTTCAGTTGGACCCCACTTAACAGTATGGTGGTTCCTATGACTCAACAAAGAAGAAAAGGAAACTACGAAACAACTATGTCTTCGCACTCTATAGTCTTTAAGTGAATGTCTTCACATGTCATAATGTTCATCATGAATGTCTTCACGAACCACCATTGTCTTCAATGTCTTCACACATTTTTAGGGGTCATCTCTGGTAGGTAAACCGAATCAATAAGGGACTACTACCTATGTTATCCTGCAATTCTCACAAACACATTAGTCCCTCAACCAAATTTGTCGTTAATACTCCAAAATCAACTAGGGGTGGCACTAGATGCACTGACACATATCATCTTGAGATTTTATGAAGTCAGCGTAGTCAACGAAAACGTCTCCTCCCACTAAACGCGCATCGCCGAAAATCCTGAAATAAATTCAGGATAAATGGGAGCACAAGACTTGAATCCGGGGCGATGCTATACCACGCTTTTTATTGGGAATAGGTTTCAGAGGGCAATGAATAGCCGGTGGTATATCTTTTTTTGATAAAGGGTGAATTTTATTTACTTGAAATGAAGCACCAAGTGGGTATAAAAAAATGAGCACACACCTGACATCTGCATAGGTAGGATGCACACAACCAACACCAATGCACAGACAAAAAAAACACCGACAAATAGCATAGTCATATAAGACCTAATTTATGCCTAGGCGAGAGAAAAAACATCCAAAGTGATCAAATCTGAAATCGACAAACTACAAATATCCTCATATTCACATCAATTATCTCATGACACCATAAGAACGACGAGATTCTTCAATAGCAACGCCTTCAGGAAGGGAGCGTCACCGTCACAGGATCCAACCACCAAAGGCCAGAATCTAGTTTTTCACACTGAAAAACCAGTGCAAGCATATCCGAGCAATGCCTCCAACAAGATAACTTATTTTAGCGTTGATATTTTGAAACACATGGTTGCTTGTTGATATGCTTGAGTATAAGTCTCTTGTCAAAACTAGACTATTGCTTTAAACCATATAAAAGTCCAAATGTCCAGGCTATAAAGAAAAGAATATGAGATTATGATACGTCTCCAACGTATCTATAATTTTTGATTGCTCCATGCTATATTATCTTCTGTTTTGGACATTATTGGGCTTTATTATACACTTTTATATTATTTTTGGGACTAACCTATTAACCGGAAGCCCAGCCCAGAATTGTTGTTTTTTGCCTATTTTAGAGTTTCGCAGAAAAAGAATATCAAACGGAGTCCAAACGGAATGAAACCTTCGGGAACGTGATTTTCGGAACGAACATGATCCAGAGGACTTGGACCCTACGTCAAGAAAGCTACCAGGAAGCCACGAGGTAGGGGGCGCACACCCCTGGCGCGCCTCCACCCTCGTGGGCCCAATGTTGCTCCACCGACGTATCCTTCCTCCTATATATATACCTCACGCACTTCAAACTACCGTGACACGGAGCCAAAACCTAATTCCACCGCCGCAACCTTCTCGCACACCGTGAGATTCCATCTTGGGGCCTGTTAGGAGTTCATGGGAGGGGCATCGATCACGGAGGGCCTCTACATCAACACCATAGCCTCCGATGATGTGTGAGTAGTTTACTTGAGACCTTGGGTCCATAGTTATTAGCTAGATGGCTTCTTCTCTCTTTTGGATCTCAATACAATGTTCTCCCCCTCTCTCGTGGAGATCTATTCGATGTAATCTTCTTTTGCGGTGTGTTTGTTGAGATCGATGAATTGTGGGTTTATGATCAAGTTTATCTATGAACAATATTTGAATCTTTTGAATTCTTTTATGTATGATTGGTAATTGATACGTCTCCAACGTATCTATAATTTTTTATAGCTCCATGCTATATTATCTACTGTTTTGGACTATATTGGGCTTTATTTTCCACTTTTATATTATTTTTGGGACTAACCTATTAATCGTAGGCCCAGCCCAGAATTGCTGGTTTTTTTTTGCCTATTTCAGTGTTTCGAAGAAACGGAATTTCAAACAGAGTCCAAACGGAATGAAACCTTCGGGAACATGATTTTCTCACCGGATATGATCCAGGAGACTTGGACCCTACGTCAAGAAAGCCAGGAGGTGGGCACGAGGTAGGGGGCGCGCCCTACCCCCCAAGCGCGCCCCCCACCCTCGTGGGCCCCACCTTGCTCCACCAACGTACTTCTTCCTCCTATATATACCTACGTACCCCAAACGATCAGATACGGAGCCAAAAACCTAATTCCACCGACGCAACTTTCTGATCCACGAGATCCCATCTTGGGGCCTGTTCCGAGTTCACGGAAGGGGAATCCACCACGGAGGGCTTCTACATCAACATCATAGCCTCTCCGATGAAGTGTGAGTAGTTTACCTTTGACCTTCGGGTCCATAGTTAGTAGCTAGATGGCTTCTTCTCTCTTTTTGGATCTCAATACAATGTTCTCCCCCTCTCTCGTGGAGATCTATTCGATGTAATCTTCTTTTTGCGGTGTGTTTGTTGAGACGGATGAATTGTGGGTTTATGATCAAGATTATCTATGAACAATATTTGAATCTTCTCTGAATTCTTTTATGTATGATTGGTTATCTTTGCAAGTCTCTCTGAATTATCAGTTTGGTTTGGCCTACTAGATTGGTTTTTCTTGCAATGGGAGAAGTGCTTAGCTTTGGGTTCAATCTTGTGGTGTCCTTTCCCAAAGGATGATAGGGGCAGCAAGGCACGATTGTATTGTTGCCATCAAGGATAACAAGATGGGGTTTTATCATATTGCATGAATCTATCCCTCTACATCATGTCATCTTGCTTAAGGTGTTACTCTGTTTTCTTGAACTTAATACTCTAGAAGCATGCTGGATAGCGGTCGATGAGTGGAGTAATAGTAGTAGATGCAGGCAGGAGTCGGTCTACATGTCTCGGACGTGATGCCTATATACATGATCATACGTAGTGTCGGTGTCAAAACCGGCGGATCTCGGGTAGGGGGTCCCGAACTGTGCGTCTAAGGCGGATGGTAACAGGAGGCAAGGGACACGATGTTTACCTGTGTTCGGGCCCTCTCTATGGAGGTAATACCCTACTTCCTGCTTGATTGATCTTGATGAATATGAGTATTACAAGAGTTGATCTACCACGAGATCGTAGAGGCTAAACCCTAGAAGCTAGCCTATGGTATGATTGTTGTTGTCCTACGGACTAAACCCTCCGGTTTATATAGACACCGGAGGGGGCTAGGGTTACACAGAGTCGGTTACAATAGAACGAGATCTACATATCCGTATCGCCAAGCTTGCCTTCCACGCCAAGAGAGTCCCATCCGGACACGAGACGAAGTCTTCAATCTTGTATCTTCATAGTCCAACAGTCCGGCCAAAGGATATAGTCCGGCTGTCTGGATACCCCCTAATCCAGGACTCCCTCAGTAGCCCCCGAACCAGGCTTCAATGACGACGTGTTCGGCACGCAGATTGTCTTCGGCATTGCAAGGCGGGTTCTTCTCCAAATTCTGAATACTTGTTTGAACAGTGTCTAGCTTCCCATAAATGTCGCACTCCTTGGCTTCTGCGCCTAATAATGGAGATCCTCCAAGCGTCGAGCGAATGCGAGAAGCCGGGGCATTTTTACAATTGCCACCCTAGCCATGTAGGCAAATCGCCTATTAAAGAGACAGGGATTCACAGATCCATATCATACCATCCTCCCACAGCGAGTATCCATCAGAGCACGCCTGGAAAAAAATCCATTCCAACATGGCCAGTCGCCGCAACTCCTCCTCTCGCCCCCGTAGCCCTGAGCCCGGTGATTGGAAGAAGTGTTCCGTCCCAGATAGCCAACTAGTGAGGCTACTGCACCTGTGGATTTCTCCCCAAAGGTATATGGTCGCTGCTCGAGCCGGGCTTGCCACCTATAATGGCGGAGAACAAGCAGAGAGCTTCCCCAATCCCTCCAAAGGGGAACGGGTATGCCTTGTCCCTTATTTATTAAGGGGACTAGGATTTCCAATTCACCCGTTCCTCTGCGGGCTCCTAGAGTTCTACGGCCTCCAGCTGCATAATTTCACTCCTGCCTCCATATTGCACATTGCTGGCTATGTCGCTCTTTGCGAACTGTTTCTGGGCCGCGAAGCTCACTTCGAGCTATGGAAGAGGGTATTCTGCCTCGTACCCCTTACATAGGAGGGGTCACTGTTTCAAGCGGGCGGAGCTGAAATATGGCGCATCGCCGGGATCGGATACCTGTCCGGCACCCCGAAGAAGGCATCGGAAGACTGGCCTTCAGAGTGGTTCTATATAGAGGAAGTCCCTCTTCTGGATCCTATTCGGATCGGCCTTCCTGAGTTTAATAATGTTCCTCTGAAGAAACGCCTAATTTGGCGTACCAAGGAGCCCTCGGAGGAAGATGATAGAGACGCTTTCACCGATGAGCCGGATAAAGGTATCGGCTCTATCAGACTGACTACAACCGGGTTATGTCAATATGCATTATGCGAGGGTGCAACCGCTTCAATACCGAGGCCGCCCAATGTGGGACTTTAACGGGGAAGACGATGCCACCCGCTGTGGCCGTAAGGGGCCGGACTCCGTTGCCGCTCTGGCAAAAATTATGTCCGGTCTGTACAAGTGAGAGGAAGAGGAGTTCCTCCGCATCAAACCGCGGGACGGATTCTCCATGTACAATCCTCCGAGCTAGGTAAGCTGCCACTTTTCATGCCCTTCCCTTTCGCATTTCCACAATAAATGTCTAATTTTGCCCGTTCACCGCAGGAGCTGCGTAAGGCAGTAAGGGAGTTAAATAGCCTACCTCCACAACCAGAGGAACCTGAACGGTCCTTCGACCCCGGCCTTCAAGAGGATCCGGACATATTCGCGGAGCTAATCGATAGGATATTTTATCAATTAAGCCGTGATGAGGCCATGGTGGCTATTACAACCGACTATTCGGGCTACCGCACGCCTCGCGAGATAAGTGAGACCAGGGCCCAACCTTTGAGAAGTATCCTTTCCACGCACCTTACCTTCCAGATCCGCACGGTGTCTTACAGGAAGGTCCTCCGGCGCCATGCCGAGCCGATGGCGAGTTACTAGCAAGGTACCGAGGCTGCAGGCTGAAAAGAAAAGCGGTTCGGATCGAGACGCCATCACGTAGGTATGATATAAAACCTCGCCCGTGGGTTTGTCTTTGAAAACATAATAACACCCATGTTTCCCAGAAGGAAAAATACTCGCCGTACTATATCCGGAGAAGTTGCCGATCACGCCCACTAGCCGGGCTCCGTGGCGGACACGGAGGCGGGCACGATCGAGCGTTCCTCCTACAGAGGATGCGGATAAAATCTCTGCTACAAATTCCGAAGTGGAGAGCACCATGAATCACAGGCGCCGCCGGGCCATACTCCGTGACGCTTGTTTCTCCTAAGAGGCATTTGATGCCATCAATTCAGGAGACGCGTACATCTGTGCTGCTCATAATGGTCTTGCCAGAGCCACGGACCAGTATGTAAAGGATATACAGGTGAGAAAATTTGATGATTATATATATCAGTAGCCCCTGAGACTTGAAACAGTTGGCACAACTGATTTAAGGATCATTATCTGTGCAGGTTCACAGAGAAGAATACCCAATTGTCTCAAGAGCTGGAAGAGTGCAAGGCCCAGCTATGGGCCGCAGTGGCCGCATTGAAGGAGTCCGAGAAGGCCCCTCTCGTAACACCTGCTTTAAAGAATGACAGTACCATATAGGATGCGCATGCGTGCAATTCGACAATAAATATTACAGATGACGCCGGAGTGAATCCGGATGAGCAACATGTCATACGGCAGCGAAAGGCTGGCGAGCGCGTGCTTACAAAGGTTAGGCAGGAGAAAAACATCTCCAAGATGCCAATACCCAGCTGAGAGTGGAACTAAAGGATGTTCACGCCCAGCTGTCAGACTTCGTGAAGGAGAACAAGCGGCTTCGACGCGGCATTTTCAGTAAGTGCTTGAACGAACTTCAAAAAGAGTTCGGCGAAGAAGCCAGCTAACAGAGTTATGTCTGCAGGTATGATGACAGTCGTCCCACGAACGAGATGCCCGGTCTGCGGGTGATCTTCTACGAGCTCTCACAACCGCTGCGAACAAGTTCGGCAGTGATGCAAGGTATTACCTGGCCTTGTGGCTATCCGCCTCTCGCCTCAAGGCCTTGGAGGACTTGTATGAAGCTCAAGGGCGCGCGGCACTTCCGATTATGGAAGGTATCGGCCTGCCGTCAAGGTGCCAGGGAAGCCTGGGGCATGGTGAAGACGCGGTATACCAACGCTGACCCAAACCACATGGCCGAGGTCGGACCTGTGGGGCCCGATGGGAAAGAAATCCTCGCCGTTTGGTGTATCACCAAGTAGAGTTAGCCGCCAAGTATTCCCAACGGGATTGTAGGCTAGACAGCCTGTTGGATGGCATAGAAGAAGAATTTAATTAGTCTAAGTGACTATGTAATTTGAATGACATGTAGAATGTCTCTAGCCGGATTGTAAATCATTTGTCATGGCGGACCTTTTCGCTTCAACCTCTGGACCCGATAGTCCGGAGTGTATCCGAATACCAGCTCGTTATGTAAAACCGGGTATGCATGGAAACCAGCGTAGGGGTCGTAAGTGCTTGAACAGACAAGTACCCAACTAGTTATGTTATATTACATGGGTAGTAAGAAACATCTTCCAGGGAGAATAGTTCCGTTAAGGGTTCCTTTCCCTGGGTACGCATGCCCTAATGTGCATGTCCGAACTGCGAGAAGAGACGCAGGCAAAAACATCTGGGGGCAAGTGGAAAAAATAAAAAGTCATCTTTTATTCACCAACCGAATATTCCCTTAAGAACTCTAGCTTTCGGCTTCACCCAGTCTGAGGTACACATCCGGCTGACCCGGCAGTAACAATCGCAGAGGTGCTCCCCTTATGCCCTAGCCGAATTAACGGGAACGTAGGGCATAAATACAAGAGCCAGACAACCCAGCTTGGCCAAAATTAAGTCATATTGATGCATATAGTGGCGAAAAAAGGTACATGCGGAAGAATAACACATGCGCGGGGCATGAAGCCCATAAAATATTTAAGCTTCTCTATAGGAAGCCCGCAGGTATAATGAGCGCGGCTGGCGCATCAAGATTGTGTAGTCAAAACACATTTTAGCCCTTCAAGGCCTCGAAAGAAAAGGGGAAGAAAGAAAGAAAGAAAAGCCAGATAACGAATGTATAAAAATTTGACAGAGGTAAGGAGACGAACACGAGTCCGCATTAGGCATAGAATCTTCAGAGTCTAGCTGCGTTCCATGGATTTGGCTCGAGGCGGTTGTCCGATGCATCCCGCAGACGGTACGCACCACCGGTTAAGACCTGGTCAATAATGAAGGGACCCTCCCATTTGGGCTTGAGCTTGTCCTTTTTCTTATCCGGTAGGCGTAGAACGAGTTCGCCAACATTATAGGTTTTGGCCCGTACTTCTCTGCTTTGGTATCTTCTAGCTTGTTGCTGGTAGAATGCGGAACGATCTTTTGCCACGTCACGCTCCTCCTCGAGGGCGTCCAGACTATCCTGCCGATTGAGCTCGGCCTCTCTCTTTTCGTACATGCGCACTCGAGGTGAGTCATGAATTATGTCGCAGGGCAGAATCGCCTCTGCGCCGTACACCATAAAGAACGGTGCGTATCCGGTAGTGCGATTCGGCGTGGTCCGCAGCCCCCGAGTACGGAGTCGAGCTCCTCTACCCAGTGCGCGTTAGATTCCTTTAAGGACCGCACTAATCTGGGTTTGATGCCGCTCATGATAAGACCATTTGCTCGTTTGACTTGACCGTTAGTTTGTGGATGATAGACAGAAGCGTAATCGAGCTTGATGCCCATGTTGCTGCACCATAGTTTCACCTCGTCGGCAGTGAAGTTCGTGCCGTTGTCAGTGATGATGTTGTGGGGGACACCATAACGGTGTACAACCCCGGATATAAAGTCTATCACTGGTCCGGATTCGGCCGTTTTAACAAGTTTGGCTTCTATCCATTTGGTGAATTTATCCACCATTACCAGTACGTATTTTTTCTTATGGGTTCCCCCTTTAAGGGGTCCAACCATGTCAAGCCCCCAGACCGCAAAAGGCCAGGTAATGGGGATTGTTTGTAGGGCGACAGGTGGCATATGGCTTTGGTTTGCAAAAAGTTGGCAACCGACGCAGCGTTGGACCAAGTCCTGTGCGTCTGCTCGGGCTGTCGGCCAATAAAATCCTGTACGGAAGGCCTTACTTATGAGGGCCCGGGCTGCGGCGTGGTGGCCACCGAGTCCGGCGTGAATTTCTGCTAGAAGCTTCCGCCCTTCCTCTTCAGAGATGCACCTTTGAAGGACTCCGTTGGTGCTTTTCCTATAGAGCTCTCCCTCGTGGAACTTGTAGGCTTTAGATCGTCACACGATGCAGCGTGCCTCATTTTGGTCCTTGGGAAGTTCCTGCCTGGTTAGGTAGGCTAGGAATGGTTCAGTCCATGGGACGATGATAGCCATTATTACGTGGGCTGAAGGTGTTATTTCGGTGGCGGAGCCGCCGATTATGTCAGAGTGTTCGATATCTGGCATTGTAGCCGGGTCCAGACTGTTGTT
Source organism: Aegilops longissima (assembly GCA_021605205.1). Classification (NCBI taxonomy): domain Eukaryota; kingdom Viridiplantae; phylum Streptophyta; class Magnoliopsida; order Poales; family Poaceae; genus Aegilops; species Aegilops longissima. The sequence goes on along the minus strand of CM038676.1, from coordinate 562,221,135 downwards.
GCTTGTTTCCCCTTCCCATGCCACGGATGGCTTAAACAGCCTTTCCAAGAATATGTTGGGTGGGACCGGATCATGCTTAGCACCGATACGGGCAAGGACGTCCGCTGCCTGATTGTTTTTCCGAGCTACATGGTGGAATTCGAGCCACCGAGCTGACATCTTGAGTACGGCATTGCGATAAGCCTCCATTTTCGGATCTTTAGTGTCGAAGTCTCCATTTGTTCGGGATATTGCGAGGTTCGAGTCCCCACGCACCTCCAGGCGTTGAATGCCCGTGGAGACTGCCATCCGGAGACCATGTAACAGGGCCTCGTATTCGGCAGCATTGTTGGAGTCTCAGATACGATTTGGAGTACATATTGACCTGTATTCCGGTAGGGGACGTCAAGACGATGCCAGCCCCCAGACCGGCCAACATTTTAGAGACGTTGAAGTGCATAATCCAATTGGAGTATGCGCCGTATTCCTTAGGGAGTTCGGCTTCTGTCCATTCGGCGACAAAATCGGCCAATACCTACGACTTAATAGCTCGCCGAGGTTTATATGTTATGTCGAACGGGAGGAGCTCTATGGCCCATTTGGCAATCCGGCCTGTGGAGTCGCGGTTGTTTATTATGTGGTTCAGTGGCACTTCAGAGGCCACTATAATTGAACACTCTTGAAAGTAGTGGCGTAGTTTCCGGGATGCCATGAATACCGCATACGCTATCTTTTGATAATGCGGGTATCGTGATTTGCATGGGGTCAGGACAGTGGATACATAATATACCGGCCTTTGAAGGGGGAATTTATGTCCATCCATTTCTCGTTTGACAACGAGCGTTGCGCTTACGACTTGATGAGTCGCCGCTATATATAGCAGCATCGGTTCGCCGATGTTTGGCGCGGCCAGGATTGGGTTCATGGCCAGTATGGCTTTTATTTCTTCCAGTCCGGCCGTGGCAGCATCCGTCCACTCAAGTGTTCGGTGCGCTGAAGAAGGCGATAAAGGGGTAGTGCCTTTTCTCCTAATCGGGAGATAAAGCGACTTAAGGACGCAACGCATCCAGTTAATTTCTGGATTTTCTTGAGGTCTGTTGGGATGGCCGATTGTGACAGGGCTCGGATTTTAGCCGGATTTGCTTCAATCCATCTACTGGAGATGATGAAACCCAGGAGCTTTCCGGCGGGCAGGCCGAAAATTCATTTTTTCGGATTGAGCTTGATGTCCTATGTTCGGTGGTTGTTGAACGTAAGCCTCAAGTCGTCTATTAAAGAGTCGACGTGTCTGGTTTTGATGACCACATCGTCTACGTATGCTTCCACTGTTTTGCCGATTTGCTTTTCCAGGCATGTCTGAATCATGCATTGATACGTTGCACCAGCGTTCCTAAGTCCGAAAGACATTGTGTTGAAACAGAAGGGGCCGTATGGCGTGATAAACGCCGTTGCGGCTTGGTCGGACTCGGCCATCTTGATTTGGTGGTAGCCGGAGTATGCATCGAGGAAGCACAATGAGTCGTGCCCGCGGTGGCATCGATAATTTGATCGATGCGGGGGAGGGGGAAGGGATCCTGTGGGCAAGCTTTGTTGAGGTCTTTGAAGTCGACACATAAGCACCAGGATTTGTCCTTCTTTGGTACCATCACCAGGTTTGCTAGCCAGTCCGGGTGTTTTATTTCTCTGATGAATCCGGCCTCCAATAACTTGGCTAGCTCCTCGCCCATAGCTTGTTGCTTAGGTTCGGAGAAGCGCCGAAGAGTCTTCTTGACCGGCTTGAACCCTTTTAGAATGTTAAGGCTATGCTCGGCCAACGTGCGTGGGATTCCTGGCATATCTGATGGGTGCCAGGCAAATATATCCCAGTTCTCGTGCAGGAACTTCCGTAGTGAGGCGTCCACATCGGGGTTTAACTGTACCCCAATTGAGGTTATTTTGGTAGGGTCCGTTCGGTGGACTTGGAATTTGACTATTTCGTCCGCTGGTTTGAAAGAGGTGGACTTGGATCTCTTGTCGAGTATCACGTCGTCCCTGTCCACGGTCGATTGTAGCGCAGTTAACTCCTCTGCCACTAGGGCTTCGGATAGTGCCTCGAGGGCTAATGCGGCTGTTTTGTTTTCGGCGCGGCGCGCTATGTCCGGATCACTAGCTAGAGTGATAATTCCATTGGGCCCAGGAATTTTGAGCTTCATGTACCCGTAATGGGGTATAGCTTGGAAGATCGTGAATGCCTCCCGCCCTAGAAGGGGTGGTATCCGCTCTTGAATGGGGCCACTTGGAATGTTATTTCTTGGACCTGTAATTTTCCGGTGTGCGAATACCACATCTAGTGTGATTTTCCCAGCAATAACGTGCCTCCCGATCGGGATGATTCCTCTAAAGGTTGTGCTGCTTTGCTCAATGCGGTTCCGATCTATTTCCATTTTGTGAAGAGTTTCCTCGTAAATGAGGTTTAGTCCGCTGCCGCCGTCCATGAGCACTTTAGTGAGCCGAAAGCGGTCCACAATTGGACTAAGGACTAATGCGGCTGGTGCTCGGGCTGTTCGGCATTTAGGTTCGTCACTAGAACTGAAGGTGATAGCCGTGTCGCTCCGTAGATATATTGCTGCCACCTGGCAGATCTCGGCAAGGCTGCGGAGTGCTCGCTTGCGCCTATTATTTGAGGCAAATGTCTCGAAGACTGTTAAGACCGTATTGTAATTCATGGGATGTTGCTCTGTGGTGTTTTGAATGAGGAGATCCTCGCCGCTCTTAGCAACCTGCCGGAGTACCCAACATGCTCTAAGGCTGTGTGTTGGTGTGGTATCCACCGTACTGTGAATTTTGTAGGGTCCGTTAAGCCATCCCTCCAATACGGTTCCATGCCCTGTAGTGGGCTTTTGCTTTTTTGTGATTGAATCAGGCGACTTACGGGGGTGCACCCTTTTGATTCGGACTGGGTGTTTAGCCAAAGCCGGATTACCCCAAAATTCTGTTTCGGTTTTCCAAGCGCTCTCCATCGCACAGTACTTCCGTACTATGGCCGCCAAGTCAGCGAAGTGTGCTATGTTGCGGCGGCTTATGGCGTTAAGGATTCCCTTGTCCGTGCAATTATTGCAGAAGAATGAAATTGTGTCTTCCTCTTGACAGTCCTTGACCTTGTTCATTACAAGGAGGAATCTGGCCCAATAGTGATGTACTGTTTCCTGGGGTTCTTGTCTAATGCGGGAGAGATCGCTTGTATCTGGGTGGGTGGGCGGAGTTAAGTCCGAACCCTGACCCGATCCGAGACCCGGGGCATGGAGTTTCCAATCTTGGAGGTTCGGGCCCGGATGTCGCCCGATAGGTCCGCCCACCGCCACGATTCTACGCTCAAGGCTTGGGGATGTCCTTCCAGATATCTGGTATACGGCTCGGAGAGCTCTGGAATCCGGACATAGTTTGTCCTCAAGATTGAGGAAGAATTTCCGCATTGTTCCTCCACCACCGCTATCCGATGGGTGACCGGCGGAGAGTTAATCTCCCTTTGGTCGGGTTTAAGCCCGATCCGATCATAGTCTGTAGCGACTCCCAAAGCGGCGATGCAATCCAAGAGCTCGTTTAGGGAAGAGAGCTCCATCGGATCCATCTGCTCGGCAAGTTCTGAGCCGACGCGGAGGTTGTTTTCGATGACCCGAGAAGTCATCGTCGGCGCAGCAGCCGAACGGGCGGTCATGACGAACTCACCTAGCCGGAGAGTCTGGCCGACAGCTAGGGCTCCCTCAGAGGTGACGATGTCCTTGACAACGAGACAAGACATCCTTCCTTATGGTGACGGTACAGTGGAACTCTCAATGAAAGCACCAATGTCAGTGTCAAAACCGGCGGATCTCGAGTAGGGGGTCCCGAACTGTGCGTCTAAGGCGGATGGTAATAGGAGGCAAGGGACACGATGTTTACCCAGGTTCGGGCCCTCTCTATGGAGGTAACACCCTACTTCCTGCTTGATTGATCTTGATGAATATGAGTATTACAAGAGTTGATCTACCACGAGATCGTAGAGGCTAAACCCTAGAGGCTAGCCTATGGTATGATTGTTGTTGTCCTACATACTAAACCCTCCGGTTTATATAGACATCGGAGGGGGCTAGGGTTACACAGAGTCGGTTACAACAGAAGGAGATCTACATATCTGTATCGCCAAGCTTGCCTTCCACGCCAAGAGAATCCCATCCATACACGAGACGAAGTCTTCAATCTTGTATCTTCATAGTCCAACAGTCCGGCCAAAGGATATAGTCCGGATGTCCGGATACCCCCTAATCCAGGACTCCCCACTATAAAAAATACACTTCCGTGATGATACGTGTTTTTCACAGTAGGTCGCATTTTTTGTCATGCTTGTACATCCATGACAAATTTATGACAGAATCAAGATAGTCATACATGTGCTGTTGTAGAAGTGTTCCATGACATTACCAAAATTATCATCACGGAAGTGTCCACTTCCATGACGATAAATCGCGCATCACAGAAGTGCTTTCGTCAAGGGTGACCGACACGTGGCATCCACCGTAACGGAACGCCGTTAAGCTATCGGGTCGGGTTTTGGATCCGATAACCCGTTAACAGCCCCGACAAATGGGGATTTTCCACGTGTAAAATCATCATTGGCTGGAGGAAACACGTGTCGACTCATCGTTGGGACAGATGTCATCCACTCATTGGACAGAAGGCGCCTATGATATGTCGACACGTGGCACGGCCCAACAGAGGCCCATTCCTGTGAAAAGGCCGGCCCGTTTGACTTGGTCAAAAGGTGGCGGGCCGGCCCATGGAAAGCCTGTTAACGGCTTGTTCGCATATAGCCCATTTATGGCCCGCTAACCCAAGGCCCGTTACGCCCTGTCCGAATTAGGCCCAGTAGCGTCATTTGGGCCATCCAATATGATTCCAGCCCATTTTCACTTCTGGCCCATGTATGGCCCATGACGTCTTTCGCCCATATGAGGCCCTATGTAACTCTTGGCCTATTAACGGCCCGTGGTGAAATCGCCCGCAATGAACAAAGGTATCACTTTACACCCATTAACGGCCCGTGGTGGCGGCCCGTAATGAACAAGATATCACTTTATACCCATTAAGGGCCCGTTATTCATATGGGCCGTTTCTAGCAAATGTTATCTTTCGGCCTTCTCAGAGCCCATTTATTCTTGGGCTCATTTCCAGCATTCGTTTACTTACGGCCCGTTACTGTCATTTTTTGCTTGTGGGCCAAATTCAGCCCGTGGTTACATCGGCCCGTTTGTGGTCCGTTAATACGTTGGGCCGTTTTCATAGCATCATCAAATACGGCCTATTAACGATGGCCCGTTATGGTCATACGACCCGTATAAGGCCCATTGATGATACGGCCCGTAGAAGGCCCATTGTTTCTACGGCCCGTAGAAGGCCCATTGTTTCTACGGCCCGTAGAAGGTCTACTGTTTCTACGGCCCGTAGAAGGCCCACTATTTCTACGGCCCGTAGGAGGCCCATTGTCACTACAGTAAATATTAGCCCATGGTTATTGTGGCCTAGTTTTAAAAAGAACTGCACTGACTACAAGCAAACAAATAAACAAGACAACAAGGAAATAAATAAGCAAGCAACTTATGCTAGGCTATCACGGCTGTTACACATATTACATCCACTGGGCATCAAAGTTCGCCACCAGTGCAAATATAGGGAACAAAGCAGCATATCATATACCTTGGTTGTCAAAGTTGGCGACCAATGAAATAAACGCCGCAGACAAAACAAATCCGAAGCTGAAACCACTTGAAGATCTCAAGAAACAATATCCCGGTACCTATAATGTTGGCAAGATGCTTAGCAAGCTTATTAACTTTCTCTTGTTTGGCGCTTAAATCCTCCAAATATTGTTGTTGCACCGTAAAATATGCATCTGAATTCTGAGGATTTCCTCGGTCCTTCACTTCTCGTCAAGACATCTCGATCGATGTCTTTCAACTTGAAGTTGAGACTCAAGAAGACGAACTGATTCAGTCGGCGAGTTCAAGAGCTTGTGCCAGCGAGAGTGGCCAAGAATCGAACACTACATCAAGACAGGACTTTTGGGTTCCCTCACCGTCGTCAAGATAGTTTTTATCAGCTTTCTTGGAGACCAACAGGATGTCTCACTATCTTGAACCTTATCGCATTACTTCCTTTACCATTGGATAACGCGTATCGTTTCTCCAATATTTTGTCCGCATTCTAAAAGAGAAACAAGGAGACACATCATATGTTTACTATGTTGTATATGAAACTCATTTTGGTAAATGAGTTCAGTAGTAAAGTGGACAGGATAACAAGATGAAACAAACATATATCTATGTACCATGGTCACTTTATGGTCTATATCATTCTAGTTTTGTTGCCAAATCAAGATAGAGACACAGTTCAAATAATATTTGTTCAAGACAAAGAAGAATAGACAGAATATAAGTGTGGGTAACTATAGAGCAATAACAACACTTGTAATGTGCATGACATGAGAACATAACTGTTTATTCAATTGAAACTGAAATCAACATAGAGCAGGTTACAACAAGAAACCAGTTAAAGAAACAGGTTTAAAACATACCTGCTATGCCATTGGAGTTTCAATTCCATCCTTCAAATTTGAAAATAGTTGGTATGAGTAAATACAGTAATGCAAGAGCAAAGGAGTATGAACCATAGCTACAGAACCTGACCTGAGAACAAATCTTCTTCTCCTTTAAGCGTTGAGTTGGGATTCGGAGTGGTGGTCCTCGTGCTTTGGGCACTGCAGTTCCCTTACTAACCGCTCGTGTTTGGGTGCTCTGTGGTGGAGAAGGTGCTGTGTCAACTGGAACTGGGTTACTATCTGCCGGGGTTGGGGTTAGAAGGGGTGTAGTTGGTTCTCCGTCCAACTGGGTAGGGGTACAATCTGCGAGAGTCTGGGTTATGTGTGGTGGATCTGGTCCTTGGGCAAGTACAACCGTGGTTCTATCTGCATCAACTGGTAGCACTATCTTTTCTGAAGACCGTGTTGTTACTCCCTTAGATACTGCCATCACGCTCTCCAATTCAAATGGCTGATAAACAAGAAAAGTAATTGAAAGTATAGACATTGTATGATAGACAGGTGCAATGGATAGTGGGGAATAAAAGAGGGCATGAAATAATTCATATTTATGTTGTCTAACCAAACAGGATAGCATGACACAATTTCACATATATGATGGCTAACTAAACAGGATAGCATGACACAATTTCACATTATGATGGCTAACTAAAAAAGATGGAAAGACATAGTTCAAAATATGAGACTATGTAAATAGGATGACATGACATAACTATATAATGTGTTTATTAAATAGGTTGGCATGCCATAATTCACATACATTCATGGATAGAATGCCATAATTCTAAATATGATGACTGTAAACACTAAACAGGATGAGATGATATAACTATATGATGTCTTTATTAAATGGGTTGCCATGCCATAATTCAGATAGATGATGTGTATGTACTATGTAAACATGATGGCATGATATAATTCAAATATATGATTTATATAGTAAGCAAGTAAGCAGATGGCAATCTATATATGATGTAAAAACTAAGCAATGCAAGACAACATGCATGACATGGGTAATATAACCTGCCAAGTTTGAGCATAGACCTCGTGGGGAAATAGGACTGGTCATCGGTCTCGAATCCTCCTCCGAGGAGCTCTCTGTAACCAACAAGATGTCTCGCTTCAGCAGTAGCATTGTCTGCTCAATACCTTGTTTTCACTCCAGATACTTCCATCACCGCTTCAAATGGCTGATGCACAGGAAGAGTAGTTGAATATACAAACGTTGTCGACAAATAGAACACGTAATACAAAAAATGATAGCATGATATAATTCACATACATGATGATTGGCTAAACAACATGGCATTGCATAATTCACATATATAATGCCTTTGCAACAAGATAGCATTGTATAATTCACATATATAATGTCTTGCAACAAGATGGCAATGCATAATTCACATATATGGTAATTAGACACTGAACAGGTGGCATTCACACAAAGCATGTCTAAACTAATCAAATGGCATAGCAATGTGAGACACCATACGCACGATATGAGCAACATAACCCTGCCAAGTTAGAGCATACACCTCGGGGGGGGGGAATAGGACTGGTCATCTGTCTCTTAATCCTCCTCTAAGAAGCTATCCGTAACCAGCGAGATGTGCGCTTCGTCAAATAGCATAGTCTGCTCAGAAGACCTTGTTTTCACTCCAGAATTTGCCATCACCGTGTCAAATGGCTGATGCACACGAAGAGCAGTTGAATGTACTAACATTGTTGACAAATGTAATATGTAACGAAAAAAGGATGGCCTGATATAATTTACATATAAGATGACTGGCTAAGCAGGATGGCATTGCAAAATTCACATATATGATGCCTGGCTAAACAAGGTGGCGTTGCATAATTCACATAAACGATGAATAAACTAAACAGATGGCATTCGCACAAAGGATGTCTAAACTAAGAAGATGGCATATTTGATGTATAAAGTAAGCAATGCAAGACACCATATGCATGATATAACCAACATCAGCATGCCAAGTTAGAGCGAAGACCTCAGGGGGTAAATAGGAGTTATCTTCTCCTTCTGAATCCCCCTCAGAACAGATATCTTCCTCTCGATTACAATCCGAAATGCATGGAGGGGGGCTGCCTTTGCACCTACCATGGAGCAACGTCTGCATGAAATTATATTGCCATGCAAGGCTCGTCTCTTTTTCTCTACATGTTCAGTTCCATTGTTTACAATAACTGTCATGCATAGGAATAAAACATAGTGAGATTATGTAAGGAGTGCATGCAGAAATCCAGAGTGATGGTAGCAACCTGTGGATAGACCCAAAACCAATAATAGCAGGCAGATAATGGCTTCAGTTAATAAATACATATAATGGCTTTTTCGTTTGTTTCCCACCCAACATGAAACTCATAGTAGACACCGGAGATTAACGGATAGTAGATAGATACTATTGATAGCGGCCCGATATGTACCCCACAACCATTTAAAAACTCAAGTTTGACCATTAGTTTGGAGCTGACTCGAGTCTAATCGGTGAACAGGGACGATAAAGTAGCATGTAATATTGCGATGCATAACGAAGCAGACACGAAAGAGTGCGACCTCTCTTGCGGACCCGTGTAGTCCTCGAGGTCATCTGCTCGGTTGATGATGGTAATGCAGTTTTCATGGCTGCTAGCAGCGGGGAAGAAGATCTGAGGCGGCGAAAGACATTCTGGAGGCCGGATCCCTGCTGTGCTGGACCCTTCTGTCGTTGGAGCAGCTGGGCTGGGGTGGACGACGGCGCAGCAGGAGCGGGACAAACCACGCAAGATTTTCTTTGACAACTATCTGTAAGAGAAGTAATTTTGTAAGGGCTCGTTTGAATTGGAGGATTCCAACAATGTAGGGATAGGAAATAGACAGGAATAGGATAGGAATGCACGTGCAAAACAGAGAATTTAAAAAAACAGGATTTCTGCCAATCTGGGTGTTTGATTCACAACAATTGGAAGATCACATGATGCAAAGAAGCATGGTGAGATTAAGTCAAACCACAAGAAAATGTACGGTTATAATGCTATTATGCTACTATCTCTTAGTCTTGTGCTTCATGAATAGGAATTTGAAAAGGAGGACAAGTGAAAATTAAAATTCCTACGTTTTTTCTTTCAAGGAGACACTAAAGGAACAAATCCGTTTGCTCAGTGGACAATATATATAACATGTAGAGTAAAAAAGAGATGCAACAAGTGTACAACCTCTTTGGCGAAGCCATGTCGATCTCAGCGTGATTGGGTTGGCCGGTGAGGATGCTCCGGCTGACTTTGCTGTTGGAGGAGGGGAAGAAGATCTTAGGCGTCTGGAGATGGAGCCCGAGGTACTGCTCCGCTGTGATGGAAGGTTTCGTCGTTGGAGCAGCTCCGTGAGTTGTACGATGCCGAGGCTGAAGCAGGACAAGAGAGACAACGAACAACGTTAACCTGAGTGGAATTCTAATAGCATCTCCAATACATGACGTAAAATACATAACCACAAAGTGCTAGATGTAAAATACATCAGCCGCTCATCTCTGAACTTAACTGTCGAAACTGAACTTAACTCGTTAAACTGAACCTAACTCCCGAAACTGAAATTTGCTGTCAAAACTGAATTTTGCTGTCGAAATTGCACGCACTAGCAAGGTGAGGCTACATGTCGGTCGACTGACTTTTTCATCTCTGGTCAGTAAATTTTGCAGCCGTAGGATATGAAATCAAGGGCCTGCGGTTCATCTTCAACCTCCACCCCCCTGAGCCGCCAGCCACCACCGACCAAACAGCAGCCCCCCGCCGCCCGCGACCGGCGGTGCGTCGCCTCGCCCGCCCCGAAAACACTCCCCACCGCCGGTCCGCCGTCACCCAGGCCATCCCTCTGGGCCCCCACGTGCCGAGCTTTTTCTCCGGCGATCCCCACGCCACCGCCCCGCCAACGCCCCACCACCGTCGGCGACCACCACCCCCATCCACGAACCCTAAGATAGATAGTGGGTACCTCTCCGTGAGCCCCCTCCCGCTGCGCTGGTTCTTCCTTCACCCGCGATCCCACCCTTGAAAATCGATCGACCCAAAAGTCGATTCAGTCGATCAAGTGTAGCCAAATCGGAGCAGCATCGCAAGCAAGAGCAAGAGCGAGCAGCAGCGAGCAAGAGCAATAGCAATAGCAAGAGTAGACCAGGCGGGGACCGAGCAAGAGCAGAGCAGAGCAGCAGCGAAGCGAGAGCTAAAGCAGCAGCAGCTCCTACTGATGTGGACGTCGCCGCCGAGGGAGCGACGCCGTGGAGGAAGTGGTCGGCGACGGCGCCGTGGATGGAGCCGCGCCGTGTCGGCTCGGGACCGAGCGCCCGCAGCACCATGAGATCGAATCAAGAAGAAAATGCGGCGATTAGTGTACAACCTCTTTGGTGGCGCCGATTAGGCCGCAGCTTTATCCGAGGAAACGGTGATGATGATGCTCTTCTGGTGGTGCAGGTGAAGACGGCGGTGTGGGAATGGAGGTGGCGCGAAAGATGGGGGGAACGTCGTGGCAGCTCCTTGGAGGTGGAGGGCGGGGTGGCTGAACCGGCGGGACGATGAGATCGACAACGGATCCTCATCCGGTACGGTGGATGAGGGACGTCGAGGTGTTGCTGTGGACGACGTCGTCGGGGAAGAGGCTCCGGCTGGGTGGCGGACGGAGCAGGGTGTGGGGTTTCGTCGCGGGTTTTCGCGGCCTCGGTGTATGAATGGGTGGGTGGATGGGATGGCAGTGGGGAACCATGGCTTAGAGACGCTCTTGTCCGAAATGTGGGGTAAGTTACGAAAGTACCCCCCACCGATTTGAGGTGGTTCTTTCGGTTCAGGGGTACCACGGGCATTTTGTGTGTCGGGATTTCACAGGAGGTGGGAGTTTTCACGCGCGTTGTAATTTCGGAATAGCAAGGCGCGGGTTGAGATGGAGGGAGTTGTCGGAGCACAACGAGACAAAGATATATCTTAAATATTTCGGGCTAACAAGGTGCGGGTTGAAATTTTCGGGCAAGCCTAACGTGTATTGTACCAAATCAATGCGCACTACAGATGTCATTCAAAACTTTGAATTCATGTTATGTTCAATTAAAATATTTCGCTACATGTATAATGCATGCAACCTACTACTCAAATGAACGTTTTAGTGCATTCCAAACATATATACTACCGCTTGAACTAAATTTGAATAAGATCTACAGTAATGATTGTTGTGAAGTCAAAGCATTTCAATTCACTTCTCTGTTTTAATAAGATCTACAATCATCATTATTGTCAAGTTAAACCATCGTTTGTGTATTATCTTCACAGCACACCACATGATTAGTCTCGAGTTACATATGAACTATGTGTACTATATGAACTCGAACTAGATTTTTTGAATCCACTTTATTTTGATTTCAAATCACATTACATTTCTAGCTCTAGCTAGATCTTCATAATCTAAACCATGTCTCATATGTATAATGTGTTTATCACATTATGTATGGTGCCCCGCCCCCTACGCCTACAAGTATTTAGATGTGAGTTGCAAACACCACACATTACCACAAATTCAAATAAAATGTGAGAATGTTCGATATATAGTATTGTTTAGATTGCTCGATATTTAGTTGTAAGCTACAAACGCCGCACATTATCACAAATTCAAATAAAATGTGAGATTGTTTGATGTATAGTATGGTTTAGATTGTTCGGCATTTAGCTGTGAGTTGCAAACGCCATGCATTATCACATTATGGTATAACATGTGCATAGCACGTGTATCACCGCTATATTCATGCATGCAATGTTTAAAACACTATGATCTCCTATTCAAATATATGAATCCGCTTTCATATCAAATTATGATCTTTGTTAGTCTCTTACACCCACACAATCCTCTAGCCTTTGTAGCTACCACTAACTTTCTCTCGTGCATGCACACGCCCTCCTCGCCCTCCCCCTCCCTCGGCATTCTATCCACCGGGCACATTCATTTTTTTTCTTTAGGTCATTCTCCCAGAGTCTCCACAACTCCTTTCCGACACACACCGATCGATAAACCTCTCCAGCGATGCCTGCCTACAGCATACACACACAACTTCAATCTCCTCCTTTATGTGTCCTTGCCTCGTGTCTCTCATATGGTCGCACACACGTAAACTCTCGCCTCTTTTCATCGATCTCACAACCGCACACTCCTCCCCTATCTAGCTAGTAGTTGGGCCTCTCACACCACCTCCTAGCTCCATTCTCTCTGTCTATCCGTCTCGCTGGGCCTTATTTGCCTCTAACAAATGGACGTACACCAACCGATCTCTCGCTATACATATAGCCAGCTAGGTCCTTATAACTCGTTTTACCCACACATCGATCGATCTACCTCATTAGTTGTGTCTCTCCTTCCTCCGACAAACAACAATTGATCTACCGATCTAGTTAGGTTTGCTTAGCAAACACATGGTTCCCCTTCATCATCCATGGATGCGCCCCACAGATCTATCACGCACAGCACACACGTAAACACATCCCCACTCTTATTGATAACATTGCAGTTCCACCCTCGGTTTGTCTAGTAGGCCTCTCCCAACATCTCCGAGAAGCAACTCCATCACCCATCCAGCACTCTACCCCTCTCCCTCCCTCTCCTCCTCTCTCTCTCTCTCTCTCTCTCTCTGTCCCATCATATTTCCGTCCTTGATTATGTATGGATGTCGACCGATCTCCCTCAAGACATAGCTGGGTCTCTCCTTCTCAACACATATCTGAGTCATTCTACCTCTATAGTTAGGCCTCTGCCTACCCCTCCCCCCCCCTCCCCCCACACACACCGATACATCAAGCGCTCTAGTCATGTCTCCCTTCCACACACAAACTTGGCATGTGCCCTCTAACGTTCCGGTAGGCCACTCGCCCTATATCTTTGAATTGCACACACACACACACAATTCCGATGGCTCTCTTCATCGATCTCGCACCCACCCACTTGATCCTCTCTTCGACTCTATCGATAGCTATGACCCCTCCCTCTCTTCTCGTGGATTGCCCGACCCTCTATGTATGATATGGATAGGCCTCCATTTCACACACATTGCATGCAAAATTTTGTTTGAGATGTCATCGACACATATTCCCACAAATAATTCACGAAATCAACCCCCACCCCACCCCCACCCCCCACCACAAAACAAAAAACACTCACGAACGCGGTTTGTATCTCTCACACACACCCACGTAGGTGGGGGATGTGCACGAAGAGAAGAGGTGCATGCACGGTGCACGTACTCCCGTCTCTTTCCGAACCACACGCGCGCGGGTACATGGTGGAGCTCATTTCTGTATGAAAAAGGCAGCCCACGTGGTAATTTGGCACGTGTACTGGTTGTCCACTTGGTGGAGGAAGGATCGTCTACCACGGGTGAACAAACAAATTGCGACTTGACGCGTTATGTTAAATTAAAAAAAGAGGCAAACCATGTGGGGCCTACCTTAGAGTCAAGGCTCTATACACTGGAGTACTTTTGATGTGTCCCGTCAACTCGCAGAACGAGGAGAAGCTTGCTTAGTACGCCGTCTCCCCCGCCCACGGGCGCGGTGGCTCGCAGGATGAGGTGAAGCTTGCTCCTCCCTCGCCCATGCGCGCTGTGGCTCGCAGGACGAGGAGAAAATTTACTACTCCCTCCGTTTACTCCTCGTCCCTACTACCTTGGTTATAGAGATTATATCATATTGTTTGGAATATATATGTCCTTTAGTAGATTTCAATATGAACTACTAGTACATACTCAAAACACTGATGTATATAGACGTATTTTAGAGTGTACATTCACTCATTTTGCTCCGTATGTAGTAGCACTCTCCCTCGCCCCTCGACCCTCGCCCACGTGGTGGACATGCAGCAATTCATTCGGTCTCATATAGCCAAAACGATATATACTGCACTACCATTATTGCTCGACTTCCCGAAGAGGCGAAGACCCAATCGCAAGGTTAATATTTTGGAGATGCCAAGCGCAAGGTTATAGGAGAACGAGTAGTAGGTGCCGCGTCATTTATAAATATATTTTTTTCTTCAGTGGCACGTACGCAATATGATAGGTTCATATGGAGAGAAAAGGAAACCGCTCCACTATATACATAGTCAGGACGGGCCAGCCTACACGATTGCTTGATGGGGTTGCTCTCTTCACACTCTCTCGCACAAAATGACTGTCGCCACATCTCTAACATCCCGGCGGATCACGTCCACTTGGGGAAGGGGTGGATGCTTAGTGTAGATGCGGTGGCCGTCGCCGACGGGCGAAACCCACTGTCGGCACGTCCCGATCAGGGGTCCCCGCCTTTCTCTCTCACAAAGCCGGTGAGGTTGCCTTCGTCCCTTGCTCATTGCGCGGCGTGGGCGGTTGCCGCCCCTGCCGCCCTCCTCAAGGTTGAGCTACGTCCCTCGGTACAACTCCCTTTATAGCCGCTTGCACCATCTTGCTCCAGCTGCCCACATCACTCCCTGTTGATATTTCTCTACTTCTTTGCCATGCACATACCTGATACCTCTACTGGCTTCTACGTATTGTATTTGTGATGAGTTTATGTCTCATCAACTAGTCCTAGTAATCTTATTCTAATCACGCTTCTTCAATTTCTTTGTCACAGGGATGCTCATCTCGATTTTGGTGAAACTGCACAAAATGATCCGATGGTCAAAAGGTTGCAAACTTCATTTATTAGGAAGCTCGAACGTTGCCAGCAAATTGAAGCCTGGTCAGGGTTCACGGTTCAAGGGCTAGGGACTACATGGATCGTTTTTTCTTTAGCTGCCTCCGTTCCAAAATAAGTGTCAACTTTAGTAGTAGTACAACTTTGTACTAAAGTTTGCACAAAGTTGAGACACTTATTTTGGAACGGAGGGAGTACATATTTGCTATGATCTGTCAATCATTGAGATGCAATAGCATGCATGTTAGTCTTCTTTGTATTTTATGAAATGATGCAACGGGCAACCTTGGACGCAAGATCAGGGCCGTCTCCAGAAATTCGAGGCCCCGGGGCGAAAATCAAAATTGGGCCCAAAACTTCGAAAAGAGTCATATGACAGAAGAACTAATATAGCTCATTTGTACTCTTCATTTATTACACAAATCCAGTCTGATTTCTTTTGCATAATATTTAGACATATATCAAATACTAATGCTAAAAAAATAGTAAAGGGATACTAAAGCTATAAACTAACCTCATGTCCTGCCGAAAGTCAACATTCGTCTAGTATTCCTTGAAATGAGATCTTCAACCATATCTTCATACTTAATCTTTTCCAGGACATCATTTTCAAGTGCTATTGTTGCCAACCCAGTGAGTCTTTCTTGTGTCATAGTAGAACGCAAGTAGGACTTCAACAACTTGAGTTTAGAAAAGCTCCTTTCCGCAGATGCAACTGTCACGGGAATGGTCAACAAAATTATGTATGCAATAACAGCATTAGGATAGATTAAGGAGCGCTTCTTCAAATAATTCAGAATATCAAGAGGGGCCATAGATTTTTGAAGTGAATCTTGTACGAAAATTAGCTCGCAACACAATTCAGCTCCATCAATATCTGTGTGCTCTCCACTCTTAAGTGCCTCTTCAAGCTCATGAACAAACTGATCCTACTCGCTACTCCTAACTAGGGCCTGCTCTTAACCTAGGTCAGGGAGATCAAATTTTGAAATTTACCATGTACAGGGATAAAATTAAGTATACCTAATGGCAGCCTGGGCGATCCCCGATGGCGGAACCGCGAACGCGGGCGGCTTTCCGGGCGAGCGACTGGGCGGAACCTTGGAAGGCAGCAGCGGATGACGTCTTGGGCGACTAGCGGAACCAGCAGGCAGGCGATTGGACCTCCGCTCGTGGCGGAAGCAGGCGACGGCGGCGTGTTAGGGATCAATGGGATTCAGGAACACTCGATGGATACAGGAATAAGCAGTTAGCGGGCCTCGTGGGCTGGATTTTTGTTGCTACGTACGCTTCTTAGGCCTTGCCGCTGGATGGCAAAGTGTGATTAAATCTGTAAACATAATACTACTAATACCTAATAATTTGGGGGGCCTAAATTTTTGGGGGCCCTGTGCGGTCGCCCACCTTGGCCACCTCCAATGACGGGCCTGCACAAGATACATGTAACATGAGCTGGAAGCTTCATAGCATTGTACAAATTTATCTCGCTGATAAATTACAGTATGTACTAGTACTATACTACTACTTCCTCCATTCCTAAATATAAGTCTTTGTAGAGATTTCACCATTAACCACATGCGGATGTATATAGATGCATTTTAAGTGTAGATTCATTCATTTTGTTCCGTATGTAGTTCACCTAGTGGAATCTCTACAAAGACTTATCTACTAGTAATAGCTAGCCCCCACTACTAGGAATTCTCTATCCTCTCTTTGAGCCACATCATCAAAATTGACGTAGCCGTTAGATGAAGTAAATCAGTCATAATAGCCGTCTGATCTAGACGTTGAGAGGCTCACACTAAGCCACATGTAAGCATGCAGAAATACCGTGGCACATGCATGTGAGTGGGTTTTAAATCACATCAACATGTTCGCATGCAAGCATGCACCGTAGCATGCATGTAAGTGAGCTTTTAAGTCCCATTAACATGTCAAAAAGAAAATATAATCCCATTATGCAGAGGAGTTGGCTGATCTTTTTTCCTTACGTGGGATGATCTAAATGATGATGGGAGTTTATTTAGTTTGGCTACCACATTTGTCATGCGGTTATGATTTTTTTAGTTCTATGAAATCGATAATTTTTTGCAGAGAGATATATCGCTGTTCATGCGCAAGCTGGGACTCATCTAGTAATATTTAGGAACGGAGGAGTACTATGTAAGAGTTAGGTGTCGCATGGTGATAGTGTGAGGTGGGCCATGTAATCACCGAGCCTGCGTGTTTTCACCGCTCTTGCACTCCTCCGCTGTAAGAATGGAGAAAATTGTAATCTACTACCTCCTTTCACGCGGCGTGGGACATCCAAGAGTCCTACCACCTCGATAATAAAGACCAATGAGCCGTCAAATCACATAGACCCAAAGAGAAGTTGGACGGATGAAGCAACCATCACTCTTGCGCCAGTGAGAGGTCGCATCCGCTCTGCCCGGGCATGAATGCGGCACCGATTCTTTGGAGCGGCGCTGACCATTTCGGGCGGGAAGCGCGCGCGGGCGATGGAGGGGCTTTGGGTGGGCCAGGCTGGTCAGGAGCGGGCATGGCAGCTGTCCGCATGTCCCTACCGGACACGCCCGGAAACGAGAGGATGCACCGACTCTCGCGGCTAAAATCGTACACTACACGCCATATCTCTGTAGGAGTAGGTCGATCTGTCGCACTCTCTAACACACACATGCTGTGAAACACACACACGCACACGCACGCACCTTGGTCCCGTTGCACCTTCTAATGTGACTTATTACACCTAGACGGAGGGAGTAGTAAGCATACGAGATACGGTGGCACACTAACTTAAGTCGAATACAAGTGCCCAAAATTTGTGTGCATGTTATAATAAGGATTCAGTTAAAATAGTACGTGAGCGAATAGAGGGATCAATTGGACAGTGTTCCCGAGCAGTAGCGAGATGTGTGAGGTAGTAAGATACACCACTGGCGCTTTTAATTTTTCTTATTAATTTGTTTGTTTCACCCTCTGACTGGTGGGACCCAATGTACTACGTGGAGAGAGGTAAGGTGACTAAGGCTGCATTATTTCTACACCACTGTGGATAGTCTTGCCACCAAAGCCACATGACATGATTATGATTGAAATCCTAATGACTCCCACACACACACAAAAACACGGCATGCCTGTCACACGAATGCAGGAATGTATAAAAGGTTATTTTCCTCTCGTTGAACATAACGGAAGGGTTGTGTAGTTGGTTAGCCTATTCACTCATCAAACTTGAGGTCTCGGGTTCGATAACTACACTTGAGCATAATTTTTGCCAGGAGGATTCTTTGACTGGTCAAAATGTTTTCTAGGGTTTGCACGCTTCACTCTCTCTCCAAGATATATATACACGCTGGAGCCTCGGCGCTTGAAGTTGCTCTCTTCACACTCTCGCCCTCTCTGCTGGAGCCTCGGTAGCTTGTAGTTGCTCTCTTCACGCTCTCTCGCCTCTCCAGATCTAAACGAGACTTTGTTGGCCTCTCTCTCCCCTCACTTCTGCTCAAAGAGCCGGCAGGATCCGTCCACGGGAGGGAAGGAGGCTTATTTGTCGCCGTCGCGAGGAGGGAATCCACTACCAACATCTGTTGTTCACTTTCCACCCAGTGGCGGGCGGGGAGGGCCTCCGACCCTTCTTCTTCGCAGATCGTCCGTCGCCCACCGAACCACACCCCAAGAACCTTAAGGTATATTTACTTACTCCACATGCATTGCTCTAGCTGCATGTATACCATGAATCTAGGACGTGGTTCAAAGAGGAAAGGAGTGGGGAAAGTAGTGGGAAAAGTTGTATATAGCATGAATCTAGGACGTGGTTCAAAGAGGAAATGAAGGGGGAAAGTTGTATAGCATGAATCTAGGACGTGGTTCAAAGAGGAAAGGAATGGGGAAAGTAGTGGGGAAAGTTGTATCGCATAAATCTAGGACGTGGTTCAAAGAGGAAAGGAAGGGGCGAAAGTACTAGTTCAAAAAGGAAAGGAAGGGACAAAGGCTGTAGAGTTTGAGCAGGACTAGATTTGTTGTGCTCACATAGGGAAAGGTGTCTAAAGATAACAAAACTGGGACCAACACAAATATGCTCCTTGGTTGTTTGTTCTTTGTTGCAACAGACTGTGCATGACCACAGTACATCGGTAGATGCACATGGTGCTGGTGCGCCCACTGTCCCGTGCAACTCATTAGCTATTGTTAATCTAAGGCCCTGTTTGGTTAAAAACTCCCTAGTCACTACCTGCTTGGTTCCAGGGACTAAACACGGACTAGAGGTTATTAAATGACATGATAAAAGACCATGTTACCCCTAGTAATGAACTAATAGAAACAAGGTGTGATGCGTGGCAGGGGCAACTGTTGGAAAAGTCCCAAAAAGACACCCTCGGGGTCTTCTTTCTTTAGTCCCAAATGCCCACTTTTAGTCCCGAAAAGTCCCTCCTGTTTGGTTTAGATGTGACTGACACGGAGTTTTTTTAGTCCCTACACCAAAATGTCCTCGTAAACAAACACCCTCTAATAATGCCGCTAGAAAATTGAAGCAATGCCACAGTTAAAAGCAAATTACATGTTTAACGAATTTTATTGTTAATATAATCTCTATGTTAATATTAATCAATGCCACCGTTTGAGAAATGCTACTGTCTTGCTTTCTTTCCAGTTTAGATAAGGTAGATGCTTCTTTTTGTTGGCTTCCGTGTCATCCACCGTTATTGACCACTAATTGTTTCCTTTGCACCTCTGTGTAAACAGGGTTATCTACTTCACCTCGTTGCCATTGTGACCTTTTGTGGCACTGCACAAAACACTTTTGTCTTAAGAGTGTTTTCTGCAGTTCAACCAAAATGTCACACCGACAATGTTGCTTGATTGCTTGATCTTAGTGGAACTGCACAAGAGGAGATCTTACTTCCTATCCGTTAAGGCAAATTTGGTTCAGATCTTCTTCTTGTGAGTTGTTTGAATTCGCATCATGAGAGGTCAAGACTAGCCTTCTTTCACATGATTCTGCAGTGTGCTTTCATATGTTGTGCTACTTGTACGATAATGTTGCTTGATTTTAGTGAACTGCACAAATGGAGACAAGACTTCCAATCTGTATGTGCACCGTAATATCCCATTGAGGTAAGATAATGATATTTCACAACTGTTGGCCTGTATTTTGCCACTTTCATCAGAAAATTAAGTTTAGTACTATACTTTTGCTCCCTAATTGACATGCCAAATCTTACATTGAAGGCGAAGCTTGTCTGTTATTGAACCAAGTGATGAAGGGGAAGAACAAGCGGAAGAAAAACAAAAATCAACTCCCGGTGTTGTAATGAAGCACTAGAACTGTGATGTCACAAGTAATGATATAGTTTTGCATCTTAATTTATTGCTATGGCTGGAACGAGCAATTGTTTTGCCACTGATTTGATGCCATACGTAATTATCTCTACTGGTGCAAATAGGGATCTTCTTTGAAGATACCATATATTTTAGTGGAACTGCACAAGAAGATGTTGGAAACATTAAACTAATCGAGGAGTATATAGTAAGAATGGCCACCCCGTAGATAGCAGATGGTTCCGAGAAGTGCTTCATCTGTATGCTCTACACAATCAGCCTCCTGACAGATGTTGGTACTCACCCACTGATTTCATCCATATGATTGAGCTTTGTCATCTCTATTGGTGTTGTGCTACTGTTTAGATACTATCATCAAAAAGTGGTATTGTCCTTGAGAAGTGCTTCATTTGTGATGTTTTAAATATTTCCTTTCCTTTTTTCGAGCAAACAGGGATCATCTTCCTCTAAATAAGAATATGGAGTATGTGAAGTGACTAGTTCCGATTATGCCAGGATGAAGAAGCCCAGTCTATCTTCTCATCGAAGGAGCAGTTGAAGGATGGTTACATTACTCCCCACAAGACCAAACTAACTTCAGCTCGGAAGGGTGACAAATCTCCATTTTTTTTTGCTGTGATCTTGTGAGTACAATGTTGTTCTAGGATTCTTTCGGTGAGTTCCATTTTTCTAAAAGTGTGCTCTACATGGACCATGTATGTGCCTGTTGAAGCTGTAAATTCATAGTATAGTTTGCTTTATACTAATCACTTTTTGTATTTGTGCAAACAGGGTGCTCACTTGATTTCAACGGAACTGCACAAAATGTTCATGAATACATCGAATCATTCATTTCCACCACAAGAAAGGAGGTGCCCATAAGTTCAAGGCGTTGCAACATATAAGGGCGAAATCATACAAGCTACGCGAATTTGGTTGATTTTGGTGGGCGCACAAAAGAACAACTGGTTTATTTAGCACGAGGTGCCATGTCAATGTCCGAACTCGATGGCAAACCCTGCCCATTCCACAATCATAGGCATTTGATATTTTGGAATGGGACAACCTTGTCAAATTTTGCTCATTGATTTTAGCAAGATATGCGTTTGATATTTTTGAATGGGACGCCTTTTTGTCGCAAGAGCGGCGATCAATTTTTCTTTATTCTTTAATTGTGAAGTAAATAGTGCCTCGACATGTGAGTCATTGAGATGCATAATCATCGATTGTTTTGAATGTTCTCTATGAATTGCCAGGCTGTGTGTTTGATTGCAATGTCTGTAAACGCTAAAAAGCTGCTCAAACTCTTTGTACTCATACTTTCCTTTTACTTGCACATTGTGAAAGTGCATACTTTTTGTATAAGATTGGTCAAAGTAGAGATACTTTGTTGCGGCATAAAACTTGTATGCAGACTAGAAAGGACCGGAGGAGTACATACTGCTGCAAACGTGGTGATCACCCTGGGAATAATGCTAGTACGTATTGTTTTGCATGTTCATCCAATGCCAGTGATACATGAATTCGAACTAATCGAAATAAATTCATTCATACACGGTCGGATTTCATATAAACATGCCGGATTTCATTACATTTCATACATTCTTCAACTAAAAAGGAGTGTTTGTGGCCGCATGCATCTCCCAGATGCAGAGGCCGGGGGTCATCCTCCTTTTCGAAAAAAAACTAAAAAGGGGTGCGCTAGAGGTATAATTAATTAACCGAAGCTACCCACCTGTGTCCCGCTGAGACAAACAGAAGCTTGGTGACTTAGCTGCAGGTGCGATTGCGAATCGGCATGTGGCCCGATGGGCCCACGTGTCATCCACCACTCGCACCAGCAGATTAAGTAGAAGCAGCGTTCTTCTCCAGCGCAGCTCTCCGACTCCACGTCGCCGCCAAGAAGCTAACCGGCCGTCAATGGTCAACCCGCCTAGCTTGGCTTCAACCGGAGGATAGCAGCGGTGGCCTTACTTGGACCCAAGCGGCGGCGACCTACCGTGTTCTACTCTTCCTCGTTTTCTGTGTGGCACGGCCTCGTTGGCAGTGGGGCGGGGCCTCAGCGGAGCCGGCGATGTCCTCTGTCTCGTTGCCGGCGGGCGGTGCCTCAGCGGAGCGGTGGAAATCCTCCCCCACGTTGCCGGCAGGGTGGGGCCTCGGCTGAGCCGTCGATGTCCTTTGCCTCATTGTTGGCGGGGCGGGGCCTCGGCGGAGCCGGCGGTGTCCTTTGCCTCGTTGTTGGCGCCGCGGGGCCTCAGCGGAGTCGGTGGTGCCCTCTGCCTCGTTGTTGGCGCCGCGGGGCCTCGACGGAGCAGGGCGTCATCGACGCCAGCGGAGAGGGGACTCATCGGAGCCAGCATTGTCCTCTGCCTCGTCCTCGGTCTCGCCAAACAGCGCCTCGCCCGCTTCATCGCCCTCTTTGCTAGCCTCTTTGTAGGCGGCCGCAGCCTCCGCCACCCGCATGCGGTACCACCAGCGCTCGAGGCGGCCCTTGCGGGCGGAGTGGTACGAGTTGAGCAGCGCCTCCTGCTCCGCAGCGATCTGCTCCTCCACCAGCAAGTGCTCCTGGAGGAGATGGTGGTTGTAGGCGGCATCGGCCTGTGCCTCCCGGAACTGCTCCTCACGCATCGGCCTCACCCTGTCCATATATTGGGCACGGGCCTCGCCGATGGTCATGGTGCAATGCACTGGCGAGGATGGCGCGGAGGAGGGGGTTGGCGCCGGATCGTCGACTACCATGTTCTCCATTAGGATGTCGTCGTCCTCCGGCTGCCTGCCGGCCAGCCGGTCGGCAGCAATGGCTGCCATCTCCTTGTGGCCCGTCGTCTGCCCGTCCCGAAGAGCGCTGGAGCGCCAGGAAGCCATGGTGGGCAGTAGTGGTGTGGACAGGAGAAAGGGAACGGATGCGGATGACTGCGGCTATGGCCGGCGCAGCAGTTTATATAGCAATGGTGGGCGGGCGGAGGGACGGACGTGTGGCGCCGGAGTAGCCGCCTCGGCAACCGCGTATCATTAATGTGTGCGGCAGATGGACGGACGGACGGCACTTGTGTCGTTTGAAGGCGGAGCAATCGCCTGCACCGGGAAGCGGGCGGCGGCCGATGGCGATTTGCGTCGGCGGAAAAGGCAGCGGACGAGGAGATGACTTTACTTGGATAGGATGACAATGGGGACCCACCAGGTGCATAGCCTCACGTACGCAAGTCCCTCCTTATTATATATATATAACTATAATTTATTTTGCTTCCTCCTGGTTTCCTGACATCACGGTCCCACACCATTGTCAACCTATGTACTCCCTCCTTTCCGGTTTATAGGGCTTATCTCAAAATTTTACTTTTTTCCATTTTATAAGGCTCAATTTGGTTGTTTTCCATCACATGTTCAGATTCCAAGGTGCATTAAATCATTGCATGCAAGTATTAAGAGAAAATTGACCAATGCATGTACTTTATGCATGCATGCATTGCAATTAATGCATTGATAAATATAATTTTTTGAGAATAACAAGAGCATTAATTAGGTGCTTTTGCAAAACTACATGAAGTATTCCACCACTCGCCATCTACCTTGATTGGTGAGATTTTTGAATTGAGCATTATAAACCGGAAAGGAGGGAGTAGTCAATAAACGAGAGAATTGCACAAGAAGCGGCCGACAGCTGGGACCAAGCAGCTCGAGCAGTATTTGTGTTTTTGAGGTGTGAGCACTACAGAGTTTTTCGATGTTTACCCCAGATATTAATTTTTCTCCTCTAAACAACAACGAAAACATCGCTGCAGGTATTAACTAGGCGGGCTGTGGCCCTGCCTAGCCCAAGCCGATATCCAGCCCAGATATTAATTTTTTAAGTTGAAAATGGCTAGCCCAGCTATACTTTTTTTAGGAATACCCAGGCAAGGTCAAGTTGTTATTCTCCGCTCACTGGCTGCAAATCTTTCCTAGGAGGGATGCATTAGGCTTGACAAGAAAATGGGCTTTAAGAAATAATAAATGGGATGTAATTATAAAACTGGTAGTTACTATAAAAATGCACCAAACAGTGATTACTTTATAAAATATTATTTTTGGAATATTTAAATTTTATTTCATTAATTGTTGCGAGCGCAATGTTTCGTTGGATTTTTATGTAATATAGATTTATATTGAAATTGTATTTAATCTGACTAGAAATTTCGGGATAAAAATATTTGGATCCCATCAAAATGTGGGAAATTTTATTGAATTCTGTTTTGAACGGTTGGTTGAAATGGGCTGTACTTTTAACAAACTGTAAATGGGCTATAGTAAATTCCATTAGAATTCAAAAATGGGCTACACATTCTTACAAATCTCAAATGGGCTATAAGTTCTCTGTCACACACTTCTGGCCTTACTAAGTTGACGCGTCGCCTAAAAAAACAGAGTTGACGCGTATGCAAGGCTTTGTCAACTTATAGTCAACACACGGTTCTAGCAGCAGTGGCCATTAGATGTCCATCCAACGGATGCCGTGCTTCTTCTTCAATCTCGGATATTCTAGCTTCACCCGCCCAAAAAATGATTCCTCCCCGACATCTGGGCGCACTGTTCGAAGCGACTGTGGGCCTACTAAGTTGACGTACCAAGGGCTTTGTCAACTTAGTCAATATAAACGATTCTAGCTGCAGTGACCGTACGATGTCCATCCAACGGTCATCGTGCTTCTTTAACCTCTGGTCTTCTTGCTCCAGCCGCCCAAAGCAGTGTCGGTCGTGCCGCTTTGCTTCCTGCCTCCGTGGCGGTTGTCTTTGCCATGAGGCCTCACCGCCCCCTACTACTCCCACCGCTGGCCAGGCCATCCCTCCACTCACCCACACCCCCTGTTATTCTGCGGCGACGGCAACGCAGCCGAACCAGTGAACCCTCGTACTCATCTCCGTGTGTGCATCCACTGCCGCGTCTTCCCCGGCTCCGCATCGTCCCCTTCCTAGGCCTCGCCGTCGTCCACCGCCGTGGTGCTCTCGGTGCGGCGTGGTCAACATGGTCAAGGAACGACTTCCATCGGACGTGGACTGTACGTGGAGAGGCTGACAGCTGGGTCCACGGCTGCCGCAAGGAAGTGCCTCCTTATTACGTGCAAAATAATTATTCCTCCACCTGACAGCGAGGACCCACCGGACGGGCCACCATATTTCCTAAAAAAATGATTCGCCCCCTGACTGCTGGGACCCATGAGCTACATCTTCGCACGCAAGGAACTGTGTCCGGGAAAAAAATGATTCGCCCCCTGACTGCTGGGACCCACCAGCTACATCTTCGCACGCAAGGAAGTGCGTCCGTAAAAAACGATTCGCCCCCCGACTGCTGGTACTCACCAGCTACACCTTCGCACGCAAGGAAGTGCGTCCGGGCAAAAAAACGATTCGCCCCCCTGACTGCTGGGACCCAGCAGCTACACCTTCGCACGCAAGGAAGTGCGTCCGGGCAAAAAAACGATTCACCCCCTGACTGCTGGGACCCAGTAGCTACACCTTCGCACGCAAGGAAGTGCGTCCGGGCAAAAAAAACAAAATGATTCGCCCCCCTGACTGCTGGGACCCACCAGCTACATCTTCGCAGGCAAGGGAAGTGCCTGACAGTCGGGACCCACCTGGTGGAACCGTACGTAGCTTTGTCATCCTGGTCGCGAACGTGTACGTACATACTGGTCGATGTAGAGGCGCGCACGTGTCGTAGTAGAGGCGCGCACGTAGCATGTACACGTACGTACAGTGGCCGGGGTACAAGAAAGAAAATACGGCCACGTATGTGTACATACGGACGGGGTCTCGAACGCCTAGTCGCGCATACGTACGGCGAGAGCTCGTGTTCATGGGGAGGCAACGGAATGCGTCGTGTTCATGGGGAGGCAACGGAATGCGTCGTGTTCATGGGGAGGCAACGGAATGCATCGTGTTCATCGGGAGGCAACGGAACGTGTGGGAGCCAACCGGCTTGGACGGAACAGGCGATGGAAACGAGGCCTGGCGTACCGCTGAACGGAGGAAACGGCCTTGTGTTCGACCAGCCACATTCGTAACGGGGTCCTGTAGATCGGGAGGGGTGTGGCGTACCGCAAAACGGAGGAAACGGACCTCCTACGGTCGAAACAGGGGTCCTGTTGATCGGGAGGGGTGTGGCGTACCGCAAAACGGAGGAAACAGACCTCCTACGATCGAAACGGGGGTCCTGTTCATCGGGAGGGGTGTGGCGTACCGCAAAACGGGACTCCACGGGATACTGTTCATCTCCACCGTCGAACTCCTCCAGCCTCCACGGGCTACCGTCGACCTCCTCCAGCCTCCACGGGCTCATGTTCATCCAGCCTCCACCGCGCGCTACTCCACTGGCTACTATTCAACCGCCCCTCCACGGGCACCCCTCCACCGTCTACTGTTCATCCATCCCTCCATACCAAGGGGTCTTGTTCAACCACCCCTCCACGGCCACCTCTCCACCGTCTCTGCTCATCCAGCCCTCCACACCACGGGTCCTGTTCATCCAGAGGCAACGCCACCGCCAATGTTCATCCACCCCTCCCCCGCAAGCGCCACTGTTCATCCAATCAATCGGCTTGATTAGCGGCAGAGCGGCGAATCGCCCATCGGGTTCGATTAATCGCCATCGATCGATCGCCGGCTTCGAGAACGCGTACCTGCAAAGGTAATCGCCGGGTTTAGTTAGAGCCCAACGCCTCGCTTCGGGTTCGAGATAGAGCCAACGCCGCACACATGCGCGACGTGTATGAGAGAAAACGCGCATCGCTTCGCCCCGACCTCCCACCGTGAATCGCAACTCCCGAAATTTTCCTACCCTCGCTTATACCACGGTTTTTTCCGTCATGGACGGCCCAAAGAATGTCATGCAGCTGCGTCTCCGCCCGCCAGACGAAAAGCCCATTTTCTGTCATGATTTTTGTCATAGAAGTAGGAGCCCACCACATCTATGATGATACCGGGTTCTGTCACAATTATCGTCATAGAAGTGTCATATGTATGACAGGAAAAAAAGTCGTTCGGCCCAAAATGTCACGGATGTGTCTTTTTTTTAGTGCCCTCGCCTAGATATTCTCATAACTATGCTCAAATCTGTCAATTGCTCAACAGTAATTTGTTCACCCATCGTAAAATACTTATGCTCTTGAGAGAAGCCACTAGTGAAATCTATGGCCCTCGGGTCTATTCTCATCATATTAATCTTCCATCACTTTATTATTGCTTTGCTTTTTTACTTTACCTTTTATTTTACTTTGCATCTTTATACCAAAAATACCACCCAAAAAATCTATCAGATCTCACTCTCGTAAGTGACCGTGAAGGGATTGACAACCCCTATTCGCGTTGGTTGTGAGGAGTTATTTGCTTTGTGTAGGTACGAGGGACTCGCGCGTAGCCTCCTACTGGATTGATACCTTGGTTTTCAAAAACTGAGGGAAATACTTACGTTACTTTGCTGCATCATCCTTTCCTCTTCGGGGAAATCCAACGCAGTGCTCAAGAGGTAGCAAGAAGAATTTCTGCCGCCGTTGCCGGGGAGTCTACGCAAAAGTCACCATACCAAGTACCCATCACAATCTCTTATCTCTTGCATTACATTATTTGCCGTTTGCCTCTCGTTTTCCTCTCCCCCACTTCACCCTTGCCGTTTTATTCGCCCTCTCTTTTCCGTTTGCCTTTTTCTCGCTTGCTTTTTGTTTGCTCGTGTGTTGGATTGCTTGCTTGTCACGATGGCTCAAGATAATACCAAATTGTGTGAATTTAGCAATACCAACAATAATGATTTCCTTAGCACTCCGATTGCTCCTCTTACCAACACTGAATCTTGTGAAATTAATACTGCTTTATTGAATCTTGTTATGAAAGATCAATTCGCCGGCCTTCCTAGTGAAGATGACGCTACTCATCTAAATAGCTTCGTGGATTTGTTGGATATGCAAAAGAAGAAAGATGTTGATAATGATATTGTTAAATTGAAGCTATTCCCTTTTTAGCTTAGAGATCGTGCTAAAGATTGGTTTTCGTCTTTGCCTAAAAATAGTATTGATTCTTGGAACAAGTGCAAAGATGCTTTTATCTCTAAGTATTTTCCTCCCGCTAAGATCATCTCTCTTAGAAACGACATTATGAATTTTAAGCAACTTGATCATGAACATGTTGCACAAGCTTGGGAGAGAATGAAATTAATGATACATAATTTCCCTACTCATGGTTTGAACTTGTGGATGATTATACAAAAAAATTATGCCGGATTGAATTTTGCTTCTAGAAATCTTTTAGATTCGGCCACGGGAGGCACTTTTATGGAAATCACTTTAGGAGATGCTACTAAACTCCTAGATAATATTATGGTTAATTATTCTCAATGGCACACTGAAAGATCTACTAATAAAAAAGTGCATGCGATAGAAGAAATTGATGTTTTGAGTGGAAAGATGGATGAACTTATGAAATTATTTGCTACTAAGAGTGTTTCTTCTGATCCTAATGATATGCCTTTGTCTACTTTTATTGAGAATAATAATGAATCTATGGATTTGAATTTGTTTGTAGGAATAATTTTGGTAATAACGCGTATAGAGGGAACTTTAATCCTAGGCCTTATCCTAGTAATCCTTCTAATAATTATGGAAATTCCTACAACAACTCTTATGGAAATTTTAATAAGATGCCCTATGAATTTGAGACTAGTGTTAAAGAGTTTATGAATTCGCAAAAGAATTTTAATGCTTTGCTTGAAGAGAAATTTCTTAAGGTTGATGAATTGGCTAGGAACGTTGATAGAATTTCTCTTGATGTTGATTCTTTAAAGCTTAGATCTATTCCTCCTAAGCATGATATCAATGAGTCTCTCAAAGCCATGAGAATCTCCATTGATGAGTGCAAGGAAAGAACCGCTAGGATGCGTGCTACAAAAGATGCCTTCATTAAAGTGTGTTCTTCCAATACCTATGAAAATCAAGATGAAGATCTAAAAGTTATTGATGTGTCCCCTATTAAATATTTGTTTTGTAATATGAATCTTGATAATGATGGGACTGAATATGATCCACCCTTACCTAGAAGGTGTTCCAGGAATTCGGAGTTTTCAGATTATGATGCTAAAATTGATAAAAGTGGGATTAAAGAAAGCAAAACCCTATATGTTGTTAAACCCACTATTTTGGACTTCAAGGAATTTAATTATGAAAGTTTCTCTTTAATTGATTGTATTTCCTTGTTGCAATCCGTCCTAAATTCTCCTCATGCTTATAGTCAAAATAAAGCGTTTACTAAACATATCGTTGATGCCTTGATGCAATCTTATGAAGAAAGACTTGAGTTGGAAGTTTCTATCCCTAGAAAACTTTATGATGAGTGGGAACCAACTATTAAAATTAAAATTAAAGATCGTGAATTTTATGCTTTATGTGATTTTGGTGCTAGTATCTCCACTATTCCGAAAACTTTGTGTGATTTGCTAGATTTCCGTGATTTTGATGATTGCTCTCTAAACTTGCACCTTGTGGATTCCACTATTAAGAAACCTATGGGAAGAATTAATGATGTTCTTATTGTTGCAAATAGGAATTATGTGCCCGTAGATTTTATCATTCTTGATATAGATTGCAATCCTTCTTGTCCTATTATTCTTGGTAGACCTTTCCTTAGAACGATTGGTGCGATTATTGATATGAAGGAAGGGAATATTAGATTCCAATTTCCATTAAAGAAGGGCATGGAACACTTCCCTAGGAAGAAAATAAAATTACCATATGAATCTATCATGAGGGCCACTTAAGGATTGCCTACCAAAGATGGCAATACTTAGATCTATCCTTGCTTTTATGCCCAGCTAGGGGCGTTAAACGATAGCGCTTGTTGGGAGGCAACCCAATTTTATTTTTAGTTTTTTTTTTATTTTGCTTCTTTTTAGGAATAAATAATCCATCTACCTTCTGTTTATATGTTGTTTTATGTTTTAATTAGTGTTGTGCCAAGTTAAACATATAGGATCTTCTTGGATGATAGTTATCTAATCTTGCTGTAATTTACAGCAACTTTTGGTTCACGAAAACAATTGTTCAAAATCACCAGAACGTGATAAAATAGTGATTCCAATTGCTGCTGATCAATAAACAAATTGCCTAGGTCGTTCTATTTTGGCTGAATGTTTGGAGTTCCAGAAGTTTGTATTAGTTACAGATTCCTACAGACTGTTCTGTTTTTGACAGATTCTGTTTTTCGTGTGTTGTTTGCTTATTTTGATGTATCTATGGCTAGTAAAATAGTTTATAAACCATAGATAAGTTGGAATACAGTACGTTTAACACCAATATAAATAAAGAATGAGTTCATTACAGTATCTTGAAGTGGTCTTTTGTTTTCTTTCGCTAACGGAGCTCATGAGATTTCTGTTGAGTTTTGTGTTGTGAAGTTTTCAAGTTTTGGGTGAAATCTTTTGATGGATTATGGAACAAGGAGTGGAAAGAGCCTAAGATTGGGGATGCCCATGGCACCCCCAAGATAATCAAAGGAAACCAAAAATTCAAAGCTTGGGGATGCCCCGGAAGGCATCCCCTCTTTCGTCTACTTCCATCGGTAACTTTACTTTGAGCTATATTTTTATTCACCACATGATATGTGTTTTGCTTGGAGCGTATTTTCTTATTTGATTCTTTATTTTTCAGTTTAACACAATCATCTTTTCTGTACACACCTTTTGACAGAGACACACATGATTCGGGAATTATTAGAATACTCTATGTGCTTCACTTATATCTTTTGAGTTATATAGTTTTTACTCTAGTACTTCACTTATATCTTTTAGAGCACGGTGGTGGATTTGTTTTATAGAGAATATTGATCTCTCATGCTTCTCTTAGATTATTTTGAGAGTCTTAAATAGCATGGTAATTTTCTTAAATAATCCTAATATGCTAGGTATTCAAGATTAGTAAAAACTTTCTTATGAGTGTTTTGAATACTAAGAGAAGTTTGATGCTTTACGATTGTTTTCAGATATGGAGGTAGTGATATCAAAGTTGTGCTAGTTGAGTTGTTGTGAATTTGAGAAATGCTTGTGTTGAATTTTGCAAGTCTCGTAGCACGCACGTATGGTAAATGTTATGTAACAAATTTGAAACATGAGGTGTTTTTTGTTTGTCCTCCTTATGAGTGGCGGTCGGGGACGAGCGATGGTCTTTTCCTACCAATCTATCTCCCTAGGAGCATGCGCGTAGTGCTTTGGTTTTTGATGGCTTGTAGATTTTTGCAATAAGTATGTGAGTTCTTTATTACTAATGTTGAGTCCATGGATTATACGCACTCTCACCCTTCCATCATTGCTAGCCTCTTCAGTACCGTGCATTGCCCTTTCTCACATTGAGAGTTGGTGCAAACTTCGCCGGTGCATCCAAACCCCACGATATGATACGCTCTTTCACACATAAACCTCCATATATCTTCCTCAAAACAGCCACCATACCTACCTATTATGGCATTTCCATAGCCATTCCGAGATATATTGCCATGCAACTTTCCACCATTCCGTTCATCATGACACATTCATCATTGTCATATTGCTTAGCATTATCATGTAGTTGACATATTATTTGTGGCAAAGCCACCGTTCATAATTCTTTCATACATGTCACTCTTGATTCATTGCATATCTCGGTACACCGCCGGAGGCATTCATACAGGGTCATACTTTGTTCTAGTATCGAGTTGTAATCATTGAGTTGTAAATAAATAGAAGTGTGATGATCATCATTTTCTAGAGAATTGTCCCATGTGATGTTATCAAAAATAAAAGAGGCCAAAGAAGCCCACAAAAAAATGAAATGAGAGAAAAAGAGAGAAGGGACAATGTTACTATCCTTTGCCACACTTGTGCTTCAAAGTAGCACCATAATCATCATGATAGAGAGTCTCTTGTTTTGTCACTTTCATATACTAATGGGAATTTTTCATTATAGAACTTAGCTTGTATATTCCAACGATGGGCCTCCTCAAGTGGAGCATGACTAAACTATATGATTTTGTAGGGATGAACTTTCTTTGGCCATGTTATTTTGAGAAGACATAATTGCTTAGTTAGTATGCTTGAAGTATTATTATTTTTATGTCAATATAAACTTTTGTCTTGAATCTTTCGGATCTGAATATTCATACCACAATTAAGAAGAATTACATTGAAATTATGCCAAGTAGAACTCCGCATCAAAAATTCTTTTTTATCATTTACCTACTCGAGGACGAGCAGGAATTAAGCTTGGGGATGCCTGATACGTCTCCAACGTATCTATAATTTTTGATTGTTCCATGCTATATTATCTACTGTTTTGGACTATATTAGGCTTTATTTTCCACTTTTATATTATTTTTGGGACTAACCTATTAACCGGAGGTCTAGCCCAGAATTGCTGTTTTTTTTGCCTATTTTAGTGTTTCGAAGAAACGGAATATCAAACGGAGTCCGAACGGAATGAAACCTTCGGGAACGTGATTTTCTCACTGGATATGATCCATGAGACTTGGACCCTACGTCAAGAAAGCCAGGAGGTGGGCACGAGGTAGGGGGCACACCCTACCCCCCCCCCCAGGCGCGCCCCCCACCCTCGTGGGCCCCACCTTGCTCCACCGACGTACTTCTTCCTCCTATATATACCTACGTACCCCCAAACGATTAGATACGGAGCCAAAAACCTAATTCCACCGTCGCAACTTTCTGTATCAACGAGATCCCATCTTGGGGCCTGTTCCGGAGCTCCAAGGGGAATCCACCACGGAGGGCTTCTACATCAACATCATAGCCTCTCCGATGAAGTGTGAGTAGTTTACCTCAGACCTTCGGGTCCATAGTTAGTAGCTAGATGGCTTCTTCTCTCTTTTTGGATCTCAATACAATGTTCTCCCCCTCTCTCGTGGAGATCTATTCGATGTAATCTTCTTTTTGCGGTGTGTTTGTTGAGACCGATGAATTATGGGTTTATGATCAAGATTATCTATGAACAATATTTGAATCTTCTCTGAATTCGTTTATGTATGATTGGTTATGTTTGCAAGTCTCTTCGAATTATCAGTTTGGTTTGGCCTACTAGATTGGTTTTTCTTGCAATGGGAGAAGTGCTTAGCTTTGGGTTCAATCTTGCGGTGTCCTTTCCCGGTGGATGAGGGGCAGCAAGGCACGTATTGTATTGTTGCCATCGAGGATAACAAGATGGGGCTTTTATCATATTGCATGAATCTATCCATCTACATCATGTCATCTTGCTTAAGGCGTTACTCTGTTTTCTTGAACTTAATACGCTAGATGCATGCTGGATAGCGATCGATGAGTGGAGTAATAGTAGTAGATGCAGGCAGGAGTCGGTCTACTTGTCTCGGACGTGATGCCTATATACATGATCATACCTAGATATTCTCATAACTATGCTCAATTCTGTCAATTGCTCAACAGTAATTTGTTCACCCACCGTAAAATACTTATGCTCTTGAGAGAAGCCACTAGTGAAATCTATGGCCCTCGGGTCTATTCTCATCATATTAATCTTCCATCACTTTATTATTGCTTTGCTTTTTTACTTTATCTTTTATTTTACTTTGCATCTTTATACCAAAAATACCAAAAATATTATCTATCATATCTATCAGATCTCACTCTCGTAAGTGACCGTGAAGGGATTGACAACCCCTATTCGCGTTGGTTGCAAGGAGTTATTTGCTTTTCTGTAGGTACGAGGGACTCGTGGCGTAGCCTCCTACTGGATTGATACCTTGGTTCTCAAAAACTGAGGGAAATACTTACGCTACTATGCTGCATCATCCTTCCCTCTTCGGGGAAATCGAACGCAGTGCTCAAGAGGTAGCAGTTATCTTTGCAAGTCTCTTCGAATTATCAGTTTGGTTTGGCCTACTAGATTGATCTTTCTTGCAATTGGAGAAGTGCTTAGCTTTGGGTTCAATCTTATGTGTCCTTTCCCAAAGGATGAGGGGCAGCAAGGCACGATTGTATTGTTGCCATCAAGGATAACAAGATGGGGTTTATATCATATTGCATGAGTTTATCCCTATACATCATGTCATCTTGCTTAAAGCGTTACTCTGTTCTTATGAACTTAATACTCTAGATGCATGTTGGATAGCGATCGATGTGTGGAGTAATAGTAGTAGATGCAGGCAGGACTCGGTCTACTTGTCTTGGACGTTATGCCTATATACATGATCATACCTAGATATTCTCATAACTATGCTCATTCTGTCAATTGCCAACAGTAATTTGTTCACCCATCGTAAATATTTATGCTCTTAAGAGAAGCCACTAGTGAAACCTAT
The DNA here is from genome assembly GCA_021605205.1 of Aegilops longissima. Classification (NCBI taxonomy): domain Eukaryota; kingdom Viridiplantae; phylum Streptophyta; class Magnoliopsida; order Poales; family Poaceae; genus Aegilops; species Aegilops longissima. The sequence continues at coordinate 562,186,224 of CM038676.1, read as the reverse complement.
GGCCCCCGGGTCTATTTTCCATCATATTAATCTTCCAACACTTAGTTATTTTTATTGCCTTTTATTTTACTTTGCATCTTTATCATAAAAATACCAAAAATATTATCTTATCATATCTATCAGATCTCACTCTCGTAGGTGACCGTGTAGGGATTGACAACCCCTTATCGCGTTGGTTGCGAGGATTTATTTGTTTGTGTAAGTGCGAGGGACTCGTGCGTGGCCTCCTACTGGATTGATACCTTGGTTCTCAAAAACTAAGGGAAATACTTATGCTACTTTGCTGCATCACCCTTTCCTCTTCAAGGGAAAACCAACCCAGTGCTCAAGAGGTAGCAAGAAGGATTTCTGGGGCCGTTGCCGGGGAGGCCTACGCAAAAGTCAACATACCAAGTACCCATCACAAACCCTTATCTCCCGCATTACATTATTTGCCATTTGCCTCTCGTTTTCCTCTCCCCCACTTCACCCTTACCGTTTTATTCGCCCTCTCTTTTCCGCTCGCCTCTTTTTCATTTTCTTGCCTTGTCATCATGGCTAGTCCTTTATCTTCTCCGCTGTCTCCCGAAAATGAAGTTCTCAATTTTAAACAAAGGGAGGGAGAAAATCTAAAAGTCCCTTGGTATAGAATTTGCAATGCTCAAAATAGATCTACCAGGAAGCAATCTACTTCCGTTCTTCTCCGCAATTTTTATGTAGGTGCTAATCCTTGGTATAGATATATTCTTGACACCATTACCGGAGGAAATTTCTTGGGTAGCCATACTTCTGACTCTTATAATGCTATGATAGATTTGTTTGGCTCACCACCTCTTTTGGTTAATGGAACTACTTTAACTTTGGAGCATGTAATGCAAAGACTTGAAATTATTGAAAATAAAGTTGCTACCGTAGGGCTAATTTAAAATTTGGATAAAAAGATCCACAACTAAATTACCCAATACGGATCTAAAGTAGGAGTCACTTTGAAATTTTTTAAGGAGAAGGAACCCATAGTTAATGAAAGAATAAATCAGGATTCTACTAGAATCGATAAACTTGTGGGTATCATTACCAACTTGGGAACCAATTTTTCTTCCGTAAAAAATAATCCTAGTCCTCCAACGAAAATTGCCAAGCTTATGTATGTTCCTAAAAATAAGGGTGAACCCTCTAGTAAGGAAACTGCGGATCTCAAATCTATAAGTATTCATCCCGATTTTTTTGCTATTATTAAGGAACCATTTGCTACGAATGAATTTTCCGATCTTGTGCCTAAAAGTTTGATAATTAATTAAAAAAAAAGAAACTCCCAAGGATGCTAGATGCCTCATTGAATAATTGCCTACCAAAGACGGCAATACCTAGATCTATCCTTGCTTCTATGCCTAGCTAGGGGCGTTAAACGATAGCGATTGTTGGGAGGCAGCCCAATTTTATTTTTATTTTTATTTGCTTTTTGCTTCTGTTTAGGAATAAATATTTGTTCTAGCCTCTGGTTAGATGTGTTTTTATGTTTTAGTTAGTGTTTGTGCCAAGTTAAACCTATAGGATCTTCTTGGATGATAATTATTTGATCTTGCTGAAAATTCCAGAAACTTTCTATTAACGAATATAATTTTTAAAAATCACCAGAACGTGATAAAATATTGATTCCAATTTCTGACGATCAATAAACAAATTTTCTAGGTCTTCCTATTTTCGCTGATTTTTTGGAGTTCCAGAAGTTTGCGTTAGTTACAGATTAGTACAGACTATTCTGTTTTTGACAGATTCTGTTTTTCGTATGTTGTTTGCTTATTTTGATGAATCTATGGCTAGTAAAATAGTTTATAAACCATAGAGAAGTTGGAATACAGTAGGTTTAACACCAATATAAATAAATAATGGCTTCATTACAGTACCTTGAAGTGGTCTTTTGTTTTCTTTCACTAACGGAGCTCACGAGATTTTCTGCTGAGTTTTGTGTTGTGAAGTTTTCAAGTTTTGGGTGAAAGATTTGATGGATTATGGAACAAGGAGTGGCAAGAGCCTAAGCTTGGGGATGCCCATGGCACCCCCAAGATAATCTAAGGACACCTAAAAGCCAAAGCTTGGGTATGCCCCGGAAGGCATCCCCTCTTTCGTCTACTTCCATCGGTAACTTTACTTGGAGCTATATTTTTATTGACCACATGATATGTGTTTTGCTTGGAGCGTATTTTATTATTTGAGTCTTTATTTTTTAGTTTAACGCAATCATCTTTGCTGTACACACCTTTTGAGAGAGACACACATGATTCGGAAATTATTAGAATACTCTATGTGCTTCACTTATATCTTTTGAGTTATATAGTTTTTGCTCTAGTACTTCACTTATATCTTTTAGAGCACGGTGGTGGATTTGTTTTATAGAAAATATTGATCTCTCATGCTTCACTTAGATTATTTTGAGAGTCTTAAATAGCATGGTAATTTGCTTAAATAATCCTAATATGCTAGGTATTCAAGATTAGTAAAAACTTTCTTATGAGTGTTTTGAATACTAAGAGAAGTTTGATGCTTTATGATTGTTTTCAGATATGGAGGTAGTGATATCAAAGTTGTGCTAGTTGAGTAGTTGTGAATTTGAGAAATACTTGTGTTGAAGTTTGCAAGTCCCGTAGCATGCACGTATGGTAAACGTTATGTAACAAATTTGAAACATGAGGTGATCTTTGATTGTCCTCCTTATGAGTGGCGGTCGGGGACGAGCGATGGTCTTTTCCTACCAATCTATCCCCCTAGGAGCATGCGCGTAGTGGTTGGTTTTTGATGGCTTGTAGATTTTTGCAATAAGTATGTGAGTTCTTTATGACTAATGTTGAGTCCATGGATTATACGCACTCTCACCTTTTCCATCATTGCTAGCCTCTTCGGTATCGTGCATTGCCCTTTCTCACATTGAGAGTTGGTGCAAACTTCGCCGGTACATCCGAACCCCGTGATATGATACGCTCTTTCACACATAAACCTCCTTATATCTTCCTCAAAACAGCCACCATACCTACCTATTATGGCATTTCCATAGCCATTCCGAGATATATTGCCATGCAACTTTCCACCGTTCCGTTTATCATGACACGTTCATCATTGTCATATTGCTTTGCATAATCATGTAGTTGACATAGAATTTGTGGCAAAGCCACCATTCATAATTCTTTCATACATGTCACTCTTGCTTCATTGCATATCCCGGTACCCCGCCGGAGGCATTCATATAGAGTCATACCTTGTTCTAGTATCGAGTTGTAATCGTTGAGTTGTAAATAAATAGAAGTGTGATGATCATCATTTTCTAGAGCATTTTCCCAAGTGAGGAATATAAAAAAAGAGAAAGGCCATAAAAAAGGGAGAAGGCCCAAAAAATGAGAGAAAAAGAGAGAAGGGGCAATGTTACTATCATTTTACCACACTTGTGCTTCAAAGTAGCACCATAATCTTCATGATAGAGAGTCTCTTGTTTTGTCATTTTCATATACTAGTGGGAATTTTTCATTATAGAACTTGGCTTGTATATTCCAACAATGGGCCTCCTCAAGTTCCCTAGGTCTTTGTGAGCAAGCAAGTTGGATGCACACCCACTTAGTTTCTTTTGTTGAGCTTTCATATATTTATAGCTCTATTGCATCCGTTGCATGGCAATCCCTACTCCTTGCATTAACATCAATCGATGGGCATCTCCATAGCTCATTGATTAGCCTCGTTGATGTGAGACTTTCTCCTTTTTTGTCTTCTCCACATAACCCCCATCATCATATTCTATTCCACCCATAGTGCTATGTCCATGGTTCACGCCCATGTATTGCATGAAGGTTGAAAAAGTTTGAGATTACTAAAGTATGAAACAATTTCTTAGCTTGTCATCGGAGTTGTGCATGATGTGAGCATTCTTGTGTGACGAAAATGGAGCATGACTAAACTATATGATTTTGTAGGGATGAACTTTCCTTGGCCATGTTATTTTGAGAGGACATAATTGCTTAGTTAGTATGCTTGAAGTATTATTATTTTTATGTCAATATTGAACTTTTATCTTGAATCTTTAGGATCCGAATATTCATACCACAATTAAGAAGAATTACATTGAAATTATGCCAAGTAGCATTCCACATCAAAAATTCTGTTTTTATCATTTACCTACTTGAGGATGAGCAGGAATTAAGCTTGGGGATGCTTGATACGTCTCCAACGTATCTATAATTTTAGATTGCTCCATGCTATATTATCTTCTGTTTTGGACATTATTGGGCTTTATTATACACTTTATATTTTTTTGGGACTAACCTATTAACCGGAGGCCCAGCCCAGAATTGTTGTTTTTTGCCTATTTCAGAGTTTCGCAGAAAAACAATATCAAACGGAATGAAACCTTCGGGAACGTGATTTTCGGAACGAACATGATCCAGAGGACTTGGACCCTACGTCAAGAAACCTACCAGAAAGGCACGAGGTAGGGGGGCGCGCCTATCCTCCCTGGGCGCGCCCTCCACCCTCGTGGGCCCCACGTTGCTCCACCGACGTACTTCTTCCTCCTATATATACCTATGTACCTCCAAACTACCAGATACGGAGCCAAAAACCTAATTCCACCGCCGCAACCTTCACACCCGTCAGATCCCATCTTGGGGCCTGTTAGGAGCTCATGGGAGGGGCATCGATCACGGAGGGCTTCTACATCAACACCATAGCCTCTCTGATGATGTGTGAGTAGTTTACTTCAGACCTTCGGGTCCGTAGTTATTAGTTAGATGGCTTCTTCTCTCTTTTTGGATCTCAATACAATGTTCTCCCCCACTCTCATGGAGATCTATTCGATGTAATCTTCTTTTGCGGTGTGTTTGTTGAGACCGATGAATTGCGGGTTTATGATCAAGTTTATCTATGAACAATGTTTGAATCTTCTGAATTCTTTTATGTATGATTGGTTATCTTTGCAAGTCTCTTCGAATTATCAGTTTGGTTTGGCCTACTAGATTGATCTTTCTTGCAATGGGAGAAGTGCTTAGCTTTGGGTTCAATCTTATGTGTCCTTTCCCAAAGGATGAGGGATAGCAAGGCACGATTGTATTGTTGCCATCGAGGATAACAAGATGGGGTTTATATCATATTGCATGAGTTTATCCTCTACATCATGCCATCTTGCTTAGAGCGTTACTCTGTTCTTATGAACTTAATACTCTAGATGCATTTGGATAGCGGTCAATGTGTGGAGTAATAGTAGTAGATGCAGCAGAGTCGGTCTACTTGTCTCGGACGTGATGCCTATATACATGATCATACCTAGATATTCTCATAACTATGCTCAATTCTGTCAATTGCTCAACAGTAATTTGTTCACCCACCGTAAATATTTATGCTCTTGAGAGAAGCCACTAGTGAAACCTATGGCCCCCGGGTCTATTTTCCATCATATTAATCTTCCAACACTTAGTTATTTTTATTGCCTTTTATATTACTTTGCATCTTTATCATAAAAATACCAAAAATATTATCTTATCATATCTATCATATCTCACTCTCGTAAGTGACCGTGTAGGGATTGACAACCCCTTATCGCGTTGGTTGCGAGGATTTATTTGTTTGTGTAGGTGCGAGGGACTCGTGTGTGGCCTCCTACTGGATTGATACCTTGGTTCTAAAAAACCGAGGGAAATACTTACGCTACTTTGCTGCATCACCCTTTCCTCTTCAAGGGAAAACCAACACAGTGCTCAAGAGGTAGCAGATTACATGTTAGGCAGCATTCCACATCAAAAATTCTGTTTTTATCATTTACCTACTCGAGGACGAGCCGGAATTAAGCTTGGGGATGTTGATGTGTCTCCAATGTATCTATAATTTTTTATTGTTCCATGCTGTTCTATTATCATTCTTGGATGTTTTACAATCATTTGATATCATTTTTTGGTACTAACCTATTGACATAGTGCCAAGTGTCAGTTGTTGTTTTTTTGCATGTTTTTTACATCGCAGGAAATCAATACCAAACGAAGTCCAAACGCAGTGAAACTTTTTATGGATTTTTTTGGACCAGAAGACATCCAGTGGGCCAGAGAAGCGCCTGGGGGGTGCTCTGAGGGGAGCACAACCCACCAGGGCCTCCAGGCACGCCCTGGTGGGTTGTGCCCACCTCGGGTGCCCCCCGAACCGCATCTTTGCTCTTTAAATACCCCAATATTCCAGAAACCCTAGGGGAGTCGACGAAAATAAATTCCAGCCGTCGTAGAGTCCAGAACCACCAAATCCAATCTAGACACCATCACGGATGTGTTTGTTGGGATCCGATGAACTTTGAGTTTATGATCAAATATATCTTTTTATCCATGAAAGTTATTTGAGTCTTCTTTGATCTCTTATATGCATGATTGCTTATAGCCTCGTATTTCTTCTCCGATATTTGGGTTTTGTTTGGCCAACTTGATCTATTTATCTTGCAATGGGAATAGGTGCTTTTTAGTGGGTTCGATCTTACGGTGCTTGATCCCAGTGACAGAAGGGGAACCGACACGTACGTATCGTTGCTACTAAGGATAAAACGATGGGGTCTATTTCTATAGAAATAGATCTTGTCTACATCATGTCATCATTCTTATTGCATTACTCTGTTTCTCCATGAACTTAATACACTAGATGCATGCTGGATAGCGATCGATCTGTGGAGTAATAGTAGTAGATGCAGGCAGTAGTCGGTCTACTAATCTTGGAGGTGATGACTATATAATGATCATTGCCTGGATATCGTCATGATTATTTGAAGTTCTATCAATTGCCCAACAGTAATTTGTCACCCATCGTTTGCTATTATTCTCGAGAGAAGCCACTAGTGAAACCTACGGCACCCGAGTCTCTTCTTTATTATATTTGCCTTTGCGATCTATTTTCCTTTGCTTTTATTTTCAGATCTATTAAACCAAAAATACAAAAATACCTTGTTGCACTTTATTTTAGTTGGCGTTTGATCTATCAAATTATTACAACTCTCTCACATTCGTTTGCCTATTTCTGGCGCCGTTGCACGAAAGGGATTGACAACCCCTTTAACACGTCGGGTTGCGAGTACTTGTTATTTGTGTGCAAATGTCGTTCACGTAGTGTTGCGTGATTCTCCTACTGGTTCAATAATATTGGTCTCATCACTGAGGGAAATACCTACCGTTGTTGTGCTGCATCATCCCTTCCTTTTTGGGAAAATACCGACGTAGTTCAAGCCAACATCAGTACTCGAGAAGCACCACCGCCAAAGGCTAGCGCTATATAGCACTCTCTGCGATCATCTTGTGACCGCGATCATGCACAGCCTCCAAAATCCTGAAGTGGACCGCCCCTTTAAGCACTCTCCACAGCGGTTTACTGTCAGGAACAATTTTGGGTAGCTTTTTTTAGATAAACAATTTTGGGTAGCTGGTTCCTAAAGCTTTCATCCAGTTTTTGGAAGCTTCTGGGCCGGATTCAGTTTTATCCATTTCCCATTCTTTACGTCTCTGCCGCTAATCGGTTTTATTCAATTTATTATTTACTTCTATTTTTACTTTTTGTTTCTCTTTTCTACTTTTTCTGCATTTTCATTCTTTTCCTTTATTTCTCTAGCATTTTTTCATAAATTGAATGTTTTTTAAATACAACATTATTAATTTCATGATTTTTTTTAAATTCCATATCATTTAAAAAATGATACCCATGAATATTTTCTCAACTTCGCAAATAATTTAAATTCATGAATTTTCTATAGAACTGCGAACATTTTCTAAATTAATGGATATTTAAAATTGTAAACAAAAAATCAAATTCGTGAACAAGTTTTCCTATTCGCAAATAAATTTTGAATTCATGAACATTTTCGATGCTTGAACAATTTTTGAATTCACTTACAACTTCTGAATTCAGGAACACTTTTTAGATTCATGGACATATTTTTAAAATTGATGAATATTTTAAATTGACTAATTATTTGAAAAATCATGTGTTTTTTTCTTCATGTACATGTTTCAAATTCAAAAAAATTTGAATACATGAACCTTTTTCCAAATTAGTGAATTTTTTATTTCGTGAACATCTTTTCAAATTCACAAACATTTTTTGAAGCTATGAATTTCACGTGCAAAAGAAATATTTTTTAAAAATTCACTACTCCCTCCTTTCTGGTTTATAGGGTTTATCTCAACTTTTTTGTTTTTCCAATTTAAAGGGCTCATCTCCATCTCATTTTTAGTTTCCAAGGCGCATTAAATCTTTGCATGCAAAAATTAAAAAGGAACACACCAATGCATGTAATGTTCCTACTCATCTAGCGGCCAAGCATGCATGCGTTGCAATTAATCCAAATTAATGGATGAGTTTAATTGGGCTAGTTTTGTAAAGTACAAGATACATTACTCCACTCACAAAATGCCTTGGTTGATGAGATTTCATATTTGAGCCCTATAAACCGGAAAGGAGGGAGTAGTATTTTCTAAATTGTGAACATTTTTAAGATTGGTGAACATTTTAAAATTGTATGGTTTTTCTCACAAAAAAGATTAGAATGGGAAACCCCCAAAAATGCTCTCTAGAAACTAGACAAAAAATTGTTAATTGACGGACGTCAACCTAGACAAACACTCTTATAAAATATTGGAAAGCGGTAATTGCTCCAGGGATAGAGCAGTCGAGAGAAAGGGGAAGGAGAAGAGCGGTTGGGGGCGGATCACAGGATTAGGGAGAGATGAGCAGCTGAGAGGAGCTCGTCGCCGGTGTGGGATGCCTCGCGCACTGCAATGGGAGAGGGAACCGGGTCAGTCGACTGGTTGAAAGGAGATTCAGAGGCCTTGGACACGCTCAATTTAACAAATGGTCAAAACAACCATTGTATATTTTAGCGGTCAAACAAACGGCATCGCTTATGAATTTTTGTTCTAAAATGTGTTCCCGATGTAACATTGTTAGTTGGCTATTGGTCCCTATAGCACATTATCCATTTGCCTATGGAGGCAATAACACATCATCCATTCGGCTACGGGGCAGTGATTGTTCAGCCGGTTGCACCCTCCTAAACATATCATATTTCTTTATGATGTTTTTCATGATTATGTTATCGCTATTGTTAATCGTTGCATGGTTCATGTTCTACATACTGGCTTCCCACATGAGATGTCAGTGTGTTTTTGCTATTAATAGCTAGCACACTCCATGCCCCCTTGGGATGCGCGGCTTGCCGCACTGCGGGGTCTTTCTAGTACTATGATAGAAACTAGATGATTTCCCCGCGCATTGCATGGGTACATCCATATACAACTCGCTGTAAATATTTGTTTGACCATGGAAAATCACTTATTTCAAGTTGGTTTTCATGTGGACATAAATCCTAAGTATCTGTTTAATAGATGGACTCAACTAACATCGACAGAGATAGACTATGTATAAATGAAAATGACACAAAATGTAGCCAGAACTGTGTTTATATTTGTTATTCCAAGTGAAGCAACTTTGTTCATTCATCATCAATTTTACATCTCGGTAATGGAAGACGTTACACTCCTACATTCTTCATAGATGAGAATGATGTTAGTGAAGGAAATATGCCCTAGAGGCAATAATAAAGTTATTATTTATTTTCTCATATCATGATAAATGTTTATTATTCATGCTAGAATTGTATTAACCGAAAACATAATACATGTGTGAATACATAGACAAACATAGTGTCACTAGTATGCCTCTACTTGACTAGCTCATTAATCGAAGATGGTTGAGTTTCCTAGCCATGGACATGAATTGTCATTTGATTAACGGGGTCACATCATTAGGAAAATGATGTGATTGACTTGACCCATTCTGTTAGCTTAGCACTTGATCGTTTAGTATGTTGCTATTGCTTTCTTCATGACTTATACATGTTCCTATGACTATGAGATTATGCAACTCCCGTTTACCGGAGGAACACTCTGTGTGCTACCAAACGTCACAACGTAACTGGGTGATTATAAAGGTGCTCTACAGGTGTCTCCGAAGGTACTTGTTGATTTGGCGTATTTCGAGATTATGATTTGTCACTCCGATTGTCGGAGAGGTATCTCTGGGACCTCTCGGTAATGCACATCACTATAAGCCTTGCAAGCAATGTGACTAATGAGTTAGTTGCGGGATGATGCATTACATAACGAGTAAAGAGACTTGCCGGTAACGAGATTGAACTAGGTATTGAGATACCGACGATTGAATCTCGGGCAAGTAACATACCGGTGACAAAGCGGACAACGTATGTTGTTATGCGGTTTGACCGATAAAGATCTTCGTAGAATATGTGGGAGCCAATATGAGCATCTAGGTTCCGCTATTGGTTATTGACCGGAGACGTGTCTCGGTCATGTCTACATAGTTCTCGAACCCGTAGGGTCCGCACTCTTAAAGTTTGGTGACGATCGATATTATGAGTTTTTGTGTTTTGATGTACCGAAGGTAGTTCGAAGTCCCGGATATGATCACAGGCATGGCGAGGAGTCTCGAAATGGTCGAGACGTAAAGATTGATATATTGGATGACTATGTTCGGACACCGGAAGTGTTTCGGGAGGTTTCGGACATTTACCGGAGTACCGGGGGTTACCGGAACCCCCCGGGGAGTATATTGGGCCTAATGGGCCTTAGTGGGAGAAGAGCAGGGTGGCCAGGGCAGCCGCGCGCCCCCTCCCCCTCTAGTCCGAATTGGACAAGGAGGGGGGCAGAGCCCCCCTTTTTTCCTTCTCCTCCTCTCTCCCTTCCTTCCCTTCTCCTACTCCAACAAGGAAAGGAGGAGTCCTACTCCCCGGTGGGAGTAGGACTTCCCCCTTGGCGCGCCCTCCTTGGTCGGCCGCCTCTCCCCCTTGCTCCCTTATATATGGGGGCAGGGGGCACCTCATTACACACAAGTTGATCTGTTGATCTCCCCCAGCCGTGTGCGGTGCCCCCCCTCCACCATATTCCACCTCGTTCATATCATAGTGGTGCTTAGGCAAAGCCCTGCGTCGGTAGCAACATCATCACCGTCATCACGCCGTCGTGCTGACGGAACTCTCCCGTGAAGCTCTGCTGGATCAGAGTACGCGGGACGTCATTGAGCTGAACGTGTGCTGAACTCGGAGGTGCCGTACGTTCGGTACTTGGATCGGTCGGATCGTGAAGACATACGACTACATCAACCGCGTTGTGCTAACGCTTCTGCTTTCGGTCTACGAGGGTACGTGGACAACACTCTCCCCTCTCATTTCTATGCATCACCATGATCTTGCGTGTGCGTAGGAATTTTTTTGAAATTACTACGTTCCTCAAAAGTGGCATCTGAGCCAGGTTTATGCGGAGATGTTATATGCACGAGTAGAACACAAGTGAGTTGTGGGCGATACAAGTCATACTGCTTACCAGCATGTCATACTTTGGTTCGGCGGCATTATTGGATGAAGCGGCCCGGACCGACATTACACGTACGCTTACGCGAGACTGGTTCTACCAACGTGCTTTGCACACAGGTGGCTGGCGGGTGTCAGTTTCTCCAACTTTAGTTGAACCGAGTTTGACTATGTCCGGTCCTTGAGAAGGTTAAAACAGCACTAACTTGACGAACTATCGTTGTGGTTTTGATGCGTAGGTAAGAACGGTTCCTGCTCAGCCCATAGAAGCCACGTAAAACATGCAACAACAAAATAGAGGACGTCTAACTTGTTTTTGCAGGACATGTTGTCATGTGATATGGTCAAGCCTTGATGCTATATTTTATTGTATGAGATGATCATGTTTTGTAACCGAGTTATCGGCAACTGGCAGGAGCCATATGGTTGTCGCTTTATTGTATGCAATGCAATCGCCCTGTAATTGCTTTACTTTATCATTAAGCGGTAGCGATAGTCGTAGAAGCAATAGTTGGCGAGACGACAACGATGCTACGATGGAGATCAAGGCGTCGCGCCGATGACGATGGTGATCATTACGGTGCTTCGGAGATGGAGATCACAAGCACAAGATGATGATGGCCATATCATATCACTTATATTGATTGCATGTGATGTTTATCCTTTATGCATCTTATTTTGCTTTGATTGACGGTAGCATTATAAGATGATCTATCACTAAATTTCAAGATAAAAGTGTTCTCCCTGAGTATGCACCGTTGCCAAAGTTTGTCGTGCCGAGACACCACGTGATGATCGGGTGTGATAAGCTCTACGTTCATCTACAACGGCTGCAAGCCAGTTTTGCACACGTAGAATACTCGGTTAAACTTGACGAGCCTAGCATATGCAAATATGGCCTCGGAACACTGAGACCGAAAGGTCGAGCGCGAATCATATAGTAGATATGATCAACATAGTGATGTTCACCATTGAAAACTACTCCATCTCACATGATGATCGGACATGGTTTAGTTGATTTGGATCACGTGATCACTTAGATGATTAGAGGGATGTCTATATAAGTGGGAGTTCTCAAGTAATATGATTAATTGAACTTAAATTTATCATGAACTTAGTACCTGATAGTATTTTGCTTCTATATGTTGTTGTAGATGGAAGGCCCGTGCTGTTGTTCCGTTGAATTTTAATGCGTTCCTTGAGAAAGCAAAGTTGAAAGATGATGGTAGCAATTACACGGACTGGGTCTGTAACTTGAGGATTATCCTCATTGCTGCACAGACGAATTACGTCCTGGAAGCACCGCTGGGTGCCAGGCCTGCTGCAGATGCAACTGACGATGTTAAGAACGTCTGGCAAAGCAAAGCTGATGACTACTCGATAGCTCAGTGTGCCATGCTTTACGGCTTAGAAACGGGACTTCAACAACGTTTTGAACGTCATGGAGCATATGAGATGTTCAAGGAGTTGAAGTTAATATTTCAAGCAAATGCCTGGATTGAGAGATATGAAGTCTACAATAAGTTCTACAGCTGCAAGATGTAGGAGAATAGTTCTGTCAGTGAACATATACTCAAAATGTCTAGGTATAACAATCACTTGATTCAACTGGGAGTTAATCTTCCGGATGATAGTGTCATTGATAGAATTCTTCAATCATTGCCACCAAGCTACAAGAGCTTCGTGATGAACTATAATATGCAAGGGATGGATAAGACAATTCCCGAGCTCTTCGCAATGCTAAAGGCTATGGAGGTAGAAATCAAGAAGGAGCATCAAGTGTTGATGGTCAACAAGACCACCAGTTTCAAGAAAAAGGGTAAAGGGAAGAAGAAGGGGAACTTCAAGAAGAACGACAAACAAATTGCTGCTCAAGAGAAGAAACCCAAGTCTGGCCTAATCCTGAGACTGAGTGCTTCTACTACAAGCAGACTGGTCACTGGAAGCGGAACTGCCCCAAGTATTTGGCGGATAAGAAGGATGGCAAGGTGAACAAAGGTATATGTGATATACATGTTATTGATGTGTACCTTACTAGAGCACGCATAGCACTGGTATTTGATCTTGGTTCATTGCTAATATTTGCAACTCAAACAGGGACTACGGATTAGCGAAGATCTGGCTAAGGACGAGGTGACGATGCGCGTGGGAAATGGTTCCAAAGTCGATGTGATCGCCGTCGGCACGCTACCTCTACATGTACCATCGGGATTAGTTTTAGACCTAAATAATTGTTATTTGGTGCCAGCGTTGAGCATGAACATTATATCTGGATCTTGTGCGAGACGGTTATTCATTTAAATCTGAGAATAATGGTTGTTCTATTTATATGAGTAATATCTTTTATGGTCATGCACCCCTGAAGAGTGGTCTATTTTTGTTGAATCTCGATAGTAGTGATACACATATTCATAGTGTTGAAGCCAAAAGATGCAGAGTTGATAATGATAGTGCAACTTATTTGTGGCACTGCCGTTTGGGTCATATTGGTGTAAAGCGCATGAAGAAACTCCATACTGATGGACTTTTGGAATCACTTAATTATGAATCACTTGGTACTTGCGAACCATGCCTTATGGGCAAGATGACTAAAATGTCGTTCTCCTGAACAATGGAGCGGGCAACAGATTTGTTGGAGATCATACATACTGATGTATGTGGTCCGATGAATATTGAGGCTCGTGGCGGGTATCGTTATTTTCTCACCTTCACAGATGATTTGAGAAGATATGGGTATATCTACTTAATGAAACATAAGTCTGAAACATTTGAAAAGTTCAAAGAATTTCAGAGTGAAGTGGAAAATCATCGTAACAAGAAAATAAAGTTTCTACGATCTGATCGTGGAGGAGAATATTTGATTTACGAGTTTGGTCTACATTTGAAACAATGCGGAATAGTTTCGCAACTCACGCCACCTGGAACACCACAACATAATGGTGTGTCTGAACGTCGTAATTGTACTTTACTATATATGGTGCGATCTATGATGTCTCTTACTGATTGACCGCTATCATTTTGGGGTTATGCTTTAGAGACGGCTGCATTCACGTTAAATACGGCACCATCGAAATCCGTTGAGACAACGCGAACTGTGGTTTGGCAAGAAACCAAAGTTGTCGTTTCTTAAAGTATGGGGCTGCGATGCTTATGTGAAAAATCTTCAACCTAATAAGCTCGAACCCAAATCGTAGAAATGTGTCTTCATAGGATACCCAAAGGAAACTGTTGGTTACACCTTCTATCACAGATCCGAAGGCAAGACATTCGTTGCTAAGAATGGATCCTTTCTAGAGAAGGAGTTTCTCTCGAAAGAAGTGAGTGGGAGGAAAGTAGAACTTGATGAGGTAACTGTACCTGCTCCCTTATTGGAAAGTACTTCATCACAGAAATCTGTTTTTGTGACTCCTACACAAATTAGTGAGGAAGCTAATGAATATGATCATATAACTTCAGATCAAGTTACTACCGGACCTCGTAGGTCAACCAGAGTAAGATCCGCACCAGAGTGGTACGGTAATCCTATTCTGGAGGTCATGTTACTTGACCAAGGCGAACCCACGACCTATGAAGAAGCGATGGTGAGCCCAGATTCCGCAAAATGACTTGAGGCCATGAAATCTGAGATGGGATCCATGTATGAGAACAAAGTGTGGACTTTGGTTGACTTGCCCAATGATCGGCAAGCCATAGAGAATAAATGGATCTTCAAGAAGAAGACTGACGTTGACGGTAATGTTACTGTCTACAAAGCTCGACTTGTTGCAAAAGTTTTTCGACAAGTTCAAGGAGTTGACTATGATGAGACTTTCTCACCCGTAGCAATGCTTAAGTCTGTCCGAATCATGTTAGCAATTGCCGTATTTTATGATTATGAAATTTGGTAAATGGATGTCAAAACTGCATTCCTGAATGGATTTCTGGAAGAAGAGTTGTATATGATGCAACCGGAAGGTTTCGTCGATCCAAAGGGAGCTAACAAAGTGTGCAAGCTCCAGCGATCCATTTATGGACTGGTGCAAGCCTCTCGGAGTTGAAATAAACGTTTTGATAGTGTGATCAAAGCATATGGTTTTATACAGACTTTTGGAGAAGCCTGTATTTACAACAAAGTGAGTGGGAGCTCTGTAGCATTTCTAATATTATATGTGGATGACATATTACTGATTGGAAATGATATAGAATTTCTGGATAGCATAAAAGGATACTTGAATAAAAGTTTTTTAATGAAAGACCTCAGTGAAGCTGCTTACATATTGGGCATCAAGATCTATAGAGATAGATCAAGACGCTTGATAGGACTTTCACAAAGCACATACCTTGACAAAGTTTTGAAAAGTTCAAAATGGATCAAGCAAAGAAAGGGTTCTTGCCTGTGTTACAAGGTGTGAAGTTGAGTCAGACTCAATGCCCGACCACTGCAAAAGATAGAGAGAAAATGAAAGATGTTCCCTATGCTTCAGCCATAGGCTCTATCATGTATGCAATGTTGTGTACTAGACCTGATGTGTGCCTTGCTATTAGCTTAGCAAGGAGGTACCAAAGTAAACCAGGAGTGGATCACTGGACAGCGGTCAAGAACATCCTGAAATACCTGAAAAGGACTAAGGATATGTTTATCGTTTATGGAGGTGACAAAGAGCCAGTCGTAAATGGTTACGTCGATGCAAGCTTTGACACTGATCCGTACGATTCTAAATCGCAAACCGGATACGTGTTTACATTGAACGGTGGAGCTGTCAGTTGGTGCAGTTCTAAACAAAGCATCGTGGCGGGATCTACGTGTGAAGCGGAGTATAGCTGCTTCAGAAGCAGCACATGAAAGAGTTCATATCTGATCTCGGTGTCCTACCTAGTTCATCGGGTCCAATGAAAATCTTTTGTGACAATACTTGTGCAATTGCCTTGGCAAAGGAATCCAGATTTCACAAGAGAACCAAGCACATCAAGAGACGCTTCAATTCCATCCGGGACCAAGTCCAGGTGGGAGACATAGAGATTTGCAAGATATATACGGATCTGAATGTTGCAGACCCGTTGACTAAGCCTCTTCCACGAGCAAAACATGATCAGCACCAAAACTCCATGGGTGTTAGAATCATTGTTGTGTAATCTAGATTATTGACTCTAGTGCAAGTGGGAGACTGAAGGAAATATGCCCTAGAGGCAATAATAAAGTTATTATTTATTTCCTCATATCATGATAAATGTTTATTATTCATGCTAGAATCGTATTAACCGGAAACATAATACATGTGTGAATACATAGACACACATAGTGTCACTAGTATGCCTCTACTTGACTAGCTCGTTAATCCAAGATGGTTGAGTTTCCTAGCCATGGACATGAGTTGTCATTTGATTAACGAGATCACATCATTAGGAGAATGATGTGATTGACTTGACCCATTCCGTTAGCTTAGCACTTGATCATTTAGTATGTTGCTATTGCTTTCTTCATGATTTATACATGTTCCTATGACTATGAGATTATGCAACTCCTGTTTACCGGAGGAACATTTTGTGTGCTACCAAACGTCACAACGTAACTGGGTGATTAGAAAGGTGCTCTATAGGTGTCTCCGAAGGTACTTGTTGAGTTGGCGTATTTCGAGATTAGGATTTGTCACTCCGATTGTCGGAGAGGTATCTATGGGCCCTCTCGGTAATGCACATCACTATAAGCCTGGCAAGCAATTGAGTAATGAGTTAGTTGCGGGATGATGCATTACATAACAAGTAAAGATACTTGCCGGTAACGAGATTGAACTAGGTACTGAAATACCGATGATCGAATCTCGGGCAAGTAACATACCGATGACAAAGCGGACAACGTATGTTGTTATGCGGTTTGACCGATAAAGATCTTCGTAGAATATGTGGGAGCAAATATGAGCATCCATGTTCCGCTATTGGTTATTGACCGGAGACGTGTCTCGGTCATGTCTACATAGTTCTCGAACCCGTAGGGTCCGCATGCTTAAAGTTTGGTGAAGATCGGTATTATGAGTTTTTGTGTTTTGATGTACCGAAGGTAGTTCGGAGTCCCGGATATGATCACGGACATGACAAGGAGTCTCGAAATGGTCGAGACGTAAAGATCGATATATTGGATGACTATGTTCGGACACCGGAAGTGTTTCAGGAGGTTTCGGACATTTACCGGAGTACCGGGGGTTACCGGAACCCCCCGGGGAGTATATTGGGCCTAATGGGCCTTAGTGGGAGAAGAGGAGGGGCGGCCAGGGCAGCCGTGCGCCCCCTCCCCCTCTAGTTCGAATTGGACAAGGAGGGGGGCGGCGCCCCCCTTTTTTCCTTCTCCTCCTCTCTCCCTTCCTTCCATTCTCCTACTCCAGTAAGGAAAGGAGGAGTCCTACTCCTGGTGGGAGTAGGACTTCCCCCTTGGCGCGCCCTCCTTGGCCGGCCACCTCTCCCCCCTTGCTCCTTTATATACGGGGGCAGGGGGCACCTCTATACACACAAGTTGATCTGTTGATCTTCCCCAGCCGTGTGCGGTGCCCCCTTCCACCATATTCCACCTCGGTCATATCATAGCGGTGCTTAGGCGAAGCCCTGTGTCGGTAGCAACATCATCACCGTCATCACGCCGTCATGCTGACGGAACTCTCCCGTGAAGCTCTGCTGGATCGGAGTTCACGGGACGTCATCGAGCTGGACGTGTGCTGAACTCGGAGGTGCCGTACGTTCGGTACTTGGATCAGTCGGATCGTGAAGACGTACGACTACATCAACCACATTGTGCTAACGCTTTCGCTTTCGTTCTACGAGGGTACGTGGACAACACTCTCCCTCTCGTTGCTATGCATCACCATGATCTTGCGTGTGCGTAGGAATTTTTTTGAAATTACTACGTTCCTCAACAGTTAGCTCACCATTTTAAATTTTAAGAGAAGGGTAATAGAAATGAGGGAACAATGAGAGGCATGAGAAATAGTTAAACTCCAAATGGGAAAGATCTAAATCCCAATGCAATTTGTATCTACCATGTCGTCGGAGTTGGGTTTCAATTGAACCTGGAAGTCCTTTGTTACCTAGCTCAACCAAATGAAGCAATGCGCAATGCTCAAATAGTATAATGTGTAACATCGTAGGTGAAGGATGATAATTTGTACCAACAAAAAGAGTAGAGGTCAGAGTTGTATAAAAAGTGCTACTTATAAATAAAACACCAATTAGTTCCTGATTAGAGAACTAGAGTAGAGTAGAAACTTTAGGAAAATTGTGTGTGTGTGTATATATATATATATATATATATATATATATATATATATATATATATATATATATATATATATATATATATATATATATATATATATATATATATAGCAAAATATAGAGAGTTGATGCCCCAATGGCATTGCCGGAGGTAAAATAGTACTGGTCCAAAAATCCAAAGCTTGTATCAGTAAGCATAACAGAGAAATGTGACTGGATTCATTTATAGCTATGCACTATCAGAAATTAAGAGGATCTTATCTGAAATATTTTGCTATCAGCTCAAGGTTCCAAAAACAGAAATGCCCAGAATAAGATAATGAAAAGAAACATTTCATTGCACAAATCTATTTATTGTTGATCTGTAGGTAGAGTTTTACACACTAACTGAGCCGGTCTTATACTACATAATCAAGTACATCATATATGTTTTATGATATAGTTGAGAGTACGCCATATAACTACTAGCACCTAAGTTGGCTAGTTGTAAAGCCGCAATAACGACTAGTTGTAAAACTGGAATAGCCATACATGACCTTACTGAGGGATAGGAACCGTAAACGACAAACATCCTCTAAACAAAACTCTTCAACCTAGAGTACAATTCCACAAGTTGCTACATCACGATTAACTTTTCATGGGTGTTGCTTTGGCAAGATACATGAAAGAAAGCTCCTCAAAATGACAACTATCCAAGTCTCAAAAGATTGATGAGTTGATTAGTAAGCAAGCACAGAGCAACAACGAACAATGCTTGAAAGTCCAGAGTGAAGTATTCCAGAGGCTAGACAAACAATACTCCAAGCTCTGACTTTTTTAGGAAGTTTTCAACGCTTCTAATCGAAATCAAATGGATCAGAGATATTAGCATGATCCATCATATCTCGACACATGCTTGTCGGCAGTGCTTGAGTATCTATACAGCCTAAGATTATAAGGCACATAGATCTAGTTGTATCAGACCATATAAGTACCCTGAGACTCACGCACGGTTCACATGGCTGTCGTCTTACCTTGGTCGGACCGTTTGTGCCTTTTGTCTCTGGCTTATATGAATAAGCCGCTAGCAACCATATGACAAAGAACCAGGATCGACATGATTTGTTATAGACCAAGGTGGCACAATCGTACTTGGGACAGACATAGGTAGCCGAACAATGCATGTGTCGGCCAGCAGCGAGTGTAACCAAGTCGTAGCAAAGCTACAAGGACTATAGTAAACACCGTGTGACATTTCTCCGTAGGGACAGACACAAGAGCAAAGACGGATACTTGTTAGTCAATCAATGTGTCTGGAGTAGTAGCAAACTACCAAGGCTCAGTGGAAGCACAGAGAGGCATTTCCTTGTAAGGAAGGCTACCATAGGCATACAACTAGGTGCCTAACCCCACATATAGAAATACATATTACATGTATGCATAACATGCAAGTACGTGTTGTACAACATGACATCACAACATAACTCTACAACTCAAGTGGTATTTAAGGCTCAAAAGATCTATGCATAACATGGTTATTACAAGAAGGGGTCACATGACCCAACATACAAAGCATACAAGCAACGGAAGCATAAACTTGTTTGAGTACAGACAACTATAAATGAAAAAGGCTAAGGAAGCCTGTCTATCTACAAGACCTCGGCTCAGCTCCCTGCGGAAGAGGTATTACAGCCTTGAAACGAAAAGCCTGAAGGAAATATGCCCTAGAGGCAATAATAAAGTTGTTATTCATATTTCCTTATATCAAGATAACTATTTATTATTCATGCTAGAATTGTATTAACCGGAAACTTAGTACATGTGTAAATACATAGACAAAACAGAGTGTCCCTAGTATGCCTCTACTTGACTAGCTCGTTAATCAAAGATGGCTAAGTTTCTTGACCATAGACATGTGTTGTCATTTGATGAATAGGATCACATCATTAGAGAATGATGTGATGGACAAGACCCATCCGTTAGCTTAGCATAATGATCGTTAAGTTTTATTGCTATTGCTTTCTTCATGACTTATACATATTCCTCTGACTATGAGATTATGCAACTCCCGAATACCGGAGCAACACCTTGTGTGCTATCAAACGTCACAACGTAACTGGGTGATTATAAATATGCTCTACAGGTGTCTCCGAAGGTGTTTGTTGGGTTGGCATAGGTCGAGATTAGGATTTGTCACTCTGAGTATCGGAGAGGTATCTCTGGGCCCTCTCGGTAATGCACATCACTATAAGTATTTCAAGCAATGTGCCTAACGAGTTAGTTACGGGATGATGCATTACGAAACGGGTAGATAGACTTGTCGGTAACGAGATTGAACTAGGTATAATGATACCGACGATAGAATCTCGGGCAAGTAACATGCCGATGACAAAGGGATAACGTATGTTGTTATTGCGGTTTTGCCGATAAAGATCTTCGTAGAATATGTAGGAACCAATATGAACATCCAGGTTCCGCTGTTGGTTATTGACCGGAGAAGTGTCTCGGTCATGTCTACATAGTTCTCGAACCCGTAGGGTCCGCACGCTTAACGTTCAATGACGATTTGTATTATGAGTTATGTGTTTTGGTGATCGAAGTTTGTTCGGAGTCCCGGATGAGATGACGGACATGACGAGGAGTCTCAAAATGGTCGAGAGGTAAAGATTCATATATTGGAAGGTAGTATTCGGACATCGGAATGGTTTCAAGTGGTTCGGGTATTTTACCGGAGTACCGAGGGGTTACCGGAACCCCCCGGGGGAAGTATTGGGCCTACATGAGCCTTAGTGGAGAGAGATGAGGGCCGCAAGGGGTGCCCCCCCACATGGCAGTCCGAATTGGACTAGGAGAGGGGGCAGCGACCCCCTTTCCCTCTCCCTCTCCTTCTCCTTCCTTTTCCCCTCAGGTAAGAAAGGAAAAAGGGGGGGGGGGGAATCCTACTAGGAGTGGAGTCCTAGTAGGACTCCCCCCACGACGCGCCCCTCCTGGTCGGCCGCCTCCTCCTCCCCTCCTCTATATACAGTGGTAGGGGGCACCCCATAGCACATCAATTTTTCTCTTAGCCGTGTGCGGTTCCCCTCCACAGTTTACGCCTCCGGTCATAGCGTCATAGTGCTTAGGCGAAGCCCTGCGGACCACATCACCATCACCGTCACCACACCGTCGTGTTGAAGGAACTGTCCCTCGACCCTCTACTAGATCAAGAGTTCGAGGGACGTCATCGAGCTGAACATGTGCTGAACTCGGAGGTGTCGTACGTGCGATACTAGATCGGTTGGATCGTGAAGACGTTCGACTACATCAACCGCGTTAACCTAACGCTTCCTCTTTCGGTCTACGAGGGTACGTGGACACACTCTCCTCTCTTGTTGCTATGCATCTCCTAGATAGATCTTGCGTGATCGTAGGAGAATTTTTGAAATTGCATGCAACGTTCCCCAACAGTGGTATCAGAATCAGGTCTATGCGTAGATGATATGTCCGAGTAGAACACAAAGAGTTGTGGGCGATAATAGTCATACTGCTTACCACCAACATCTTATTTTGATTCGGCGGTATTGTTGGATGAAGCGGCCCGGACCAACATTTCATGACCACGTTCATGAGATCGGTTCTACCGACGTCATTTTGCACACAGGTGGCTGGCGGGTGTCTGTTTCTCCAACTTTAGTTGAATCGAATTTGACTATGGCCGGTCCTTGTTGAAGGTTAAAATAGCACACTTGACGAAAAATCGTTGTGGTTTTGATACGTAGATAAGAACGGTTCTTGCTAGAAGCCCATAGCAGCCACGTAAAACTTGCAACAACAAAGTAGAGGACGTCTAACTTGTTTTTGCAGGGCATGTTGTGATGTTATATGGTCAAGACATGATGCGATATAAGTTATTGTATGAGATGATCATGTTTTGTAAAAGTTATTGGCAATTGGCAGGAGCCTTATGGTTGTCGCTTTATTGTATGAAATGCAATCGCCATGTAATTGCTTTACTTTATCACTATGCGGTAGCGATAGTTGTAGAAGCAATACTTGGTGAGACGACAACAACGCTACGATGGAGATCAAGGTGTCAAGCCGGTGACGATGGAGATCATGACGGTGCTTTGGAGATGGAGATCAAAGGCACAAGATGATGATGGCCATATCATGTCACATATTTTGATTGCATGTGATGTTTATCTTTATGCATCTTATTTTGCTTAGTACGGCGGTAGCATTATAAGATGACCCCTCACAAAATTTCAAGGTATAAGTGTTATCCCTGAGTATGCACCGTTGCTACAGTTCATCGTGCCGAGACACCACGTGATGATCGGGTGTGATAAGCTCTACGTTCACATACAACGGGTGCAAGCCAGTTTTGCACGTGCAGAATACTCGGGTTAAACTTGACGAGCCTAGCATATGCAGATATGGCCTCGGAACACTGAGACCGAAAGGTCGAACGTGAATCATATAGTACATATGCTCAACATAGAGATGTTCACCATTGAAAACTACTCCATCTCACGTGATGATCGGACATGGTTTAGTTGATATGGATCACGTGATCATTTAGATGACTAGAGGGATGTCTATCTAAGTGGGAGTTCTTAAGTAATATGATTAATTGAACTTTAATTTATCATGAACTTAGTCCTGATAGTTTTCTTGCATATCTATGTTCCGTTCCCTTGAATTTTAATGCATTCCTAGAGAAAGCTAAGTTGAAAGACGATGGTAGCAACTACACGGACTGGGTCCGTAACTTGAGGATTATACTCATTGTTGCACAGAAGAATTACGTCCTGGAAGCACCGCTAGGTGCAAGGCCCGCCGCAGGAGCAACTCCGGATGTTATGAACGTCTGGCAGACTAAAGCTGATGACTACTCGATAGTTCAGTGGGCCATGCTTTACGGCTTAGAATCGGGACTTCAAAGACATTTTGAACGTCATGGAGCATATGAGATGTTCCAATAGTTGAATTTAATATTTGAAGCAAATGCCCGAGTTGAGATATATGAAGTCTCCAACAAGTTCTATAGCTGCAAGATGGAGGAGAACAGTTCACATCGAACACATACTCGTAATGTCGGGTACCATAACCACTTGACTCAGCTAGGAGTTAATCTTCCCGATGATAGTGTCATTGACTGAGTTCTTCAATCACTGCCACCAAGCTATAAAGGCTTCGTGATGAACTATAACATGCAAGGGATGGAAAAGACAATTCCCGAGCTCTTCGCGATGCTAAAGGCTGCGGAGGTAGAAATCAAGAAGGAGCATCAAGTGTTGATGGTTAACAAAATCACTAGTTTCAAGAAAAAGGGCAAAGGGAAGAAGGGGAACTTCAAGAATAATAGCAAGCAAGTTGCTACTCCCAGGAAGAAGTCCAAGTCTGGACCTAAGCTTGAAACTGAGTGCTTCTACTGCAAAGGGACTGGTCACTGGAAGCGGAACTGCCCCAAGTATTTGGCGGATAAGAAGGAGGGAAAAGTGAGCGGTATATTTGATATACATGTTATTGATGTGTACCTTACTAATGCTCGTAGTAGCACTGGGTATTTGATACTGGTTCTATTGCTCATATTTGCAACTCGAAACAGGGGCTACGGATTAAGCGAAGATTGTCTAAGGATGAGGTGACGATGCGCGTCGGAAATGATTCCAAGGTGATGTGATCGCCGTCGGCACGCTACCTCTACATCTACCTTCAGGATTAATATTAGACCTGAATAATTGTTATTTGGTGCCAGCGTTGAGCATGAACATTATATCTGGATCTTGTTTGATGCGAGACGGTTATTCATTTAAATCAGAGAATTATGGTTGTTCTATTTATATGAGTAATATCTTTTATGGTCATGCACCCTTGATGAGTGTTCTATTTTTTGTTGAATCTCGATCGTAGTGATACACATATTCATAATATTAAAGCCAAAAGATGCAAAGTAAGTAATGATAGTGCAACTTATTTGTGGCACTGCCATTTAGGTCATATTGGTGTAAAGCGCATGAGAAACTCCATGCTGATGGGCTTTTGGAATCACTTGATTATGAATCACTTGATGCTTGCGAACCATGCCTCATGGGCAAGATGACTAACTCTGTTCTCCGGAACAATGGAGCGAGCCACTGACTTATTGGAAATAATACAAACTGATGTATGCGGTTCGATGAGTGTTGAGGCTCGCGGCGGGTATCGTTATTTTCTGACCTTCATAGATGATTTGAGCAGATATGGGTATATCTACTTAATGAAACATAAGTCTGAAACATTTGAAAAGTTCAAAGAATTTTAGAGTGAAGTAGAAAATCATCGTAACAAGAAAATAAAGTTTCTATGATCTAATCGCGGAGGCGAATATTTGAGTTACGAGTTTGGTCTTCATTTGAAACAATGAGGAATAGTTTCGCAACTCATGCCACCTGGAACACCACAGCGTAACGGTGTGTCCGAACGTTGTAACCGTACTTTATTAGATATGGTGCGATCTATGATGTCTCTTACCGATTTACCACTATCGTTTTGGGGTTATGCTTTAGAGACGGTTGTATTCACGTTAAATAGGGCACCATCTAAATCCGTTGAGACGACTCCATATGAACTCTTGTTTGGCAAGAAACCTAAGCTGTCATTTCTTAAAGTTTGGGGCTGCGATGCTTATGTGAAAAAGGTTCAACCTAATAAGCTCGAACCCAAATTGGAGAAGTGCGTCTTCATAGGATACCCAAAAGAAATTGTTGGGTATACCTTCTATCACAGATCCAAAGGCAAGACTTTTGTTGCTAAGAATGGATCCTTTCTAGAGAAGGAGTTTCTCTCGAAATAAGTGAGTGGGAGGAAAGTAAAACTTGATAAGGTAATTGTACCTTCTGCTGAATTGGAAAGTAGTTCATCATAGAAATCAGTTCAAGTGATTCCTAACAAATTAGTGAGGAAGCTAATGATGATGATCATGAAACTTCATATCAAGTTACTACCGAACCTCGTAGGTCAACCAGAGTACTGTCCACACCAGAGTGGTATGGTAATCCTGTTCTGGAAGTCATGTTACTAGACCATGACGAACCTACGAACTATGAGGAAGCGATGATGAGCCCAGATTCCGCGAAATGGCTTGAGGCCATGAAATCTTAGATGGGATCCATGTATGAGAACAAAGTATGGACTTTGGTTGACTTGCCCGCTGATCGGCAAGCCATAGAGAATAAATGGATCTTCAAGAAGAAGACTGACGCTGACGGTAATGTTACTGTCTATAAAGCTCGAATTGTTGCGAAAGGTTTTCGACAAGTTCAAGGAGTTGACTACGATGAGACCTTCTCACCCGTAGAGATGCTTAAGTCTGTCCGAATCATGTTAGCAATTGCCGCATTTTATGATTATGAAATTTGGCAAATGGATGTCAAAACTGCATTCCTTAATGGATATCTTAAAGAAGAGTTGTATATGATGCAACCAGAAGGTTTTGTCGATCCTAAAGGTACTAACAATGTGTGCAAGCTCCAGCGATCTATTTATGGACTGGTGCAAGCATCTCGGAGTTGGAATATATGTTTTGATATGTGGTCAAAGCATATGGTTTTATACAGACTTTTGGAGAAGCCTATATTTACAAGAAAGTGAGTGGGAGCTCTGTAGCATTTCTAATATTATATTTGGATGAAATATTATTGATTGGAAATAATACGGAATTTCTGGACAGCATAAAAGGATACTTGAAAAAGAATTTTTCAATGAAAGACCTCGGTGAAGCTGCTTATATATTGGGCATCAAGATCTATAGAGATAGATCAGGACGCTTAATTGGACTTTCACAAAACCGATTCATTTGGATATGTTTCTCGTTTATGGAGGTGAAAAATAGCTTGTCATAAATAGTTACGTCGATGCAAGCTTTGACACTGATCGGGTGACTCTAAGTCGCAAACCGGATACGTATTTATATTGAATGGTGGAGCTGTCAGTTGGTGCAGTTCCAAGCAGAGCGTCGTGGCGGGATCTACGTGTGAAGTAGAGTACATAGATGCTTCGGAAGCAGCAAATGAAGGAGTCTGGATGAAGGAGTTCATATCCGATCTAGGTGTAATACCTAGTGCATCGGGTCCAATGAAAATCTTTTGCGACAATACTGGAGCAATTGTCTTGGGGAAGGAATCCAGATTTCACAAGAGAACCATACACATCAAGAGATGCTTCAACTCCATCCGCGATCAAGTCAAGGAGGGAGACATAGAGATTTGCAAAATACATACGGATCTAAATGTTGCAGACCCACTGACTAAGCCTCTTCCAGAGCAAAACATGATCAACACCAAGACTCCATGGGTGTTAGAATCATTACAATGTAATTTAGATTATTGACTCTAGTGCAAGTGGGAGACTGAAGGAAATATGCCCTAGAGGCAACAATAAAGTTGTTATTTATATTTCCTTATCATATCATGATAAATGTTTATTATTCATGCTAGAATTGTATTAACCGGAAACTTAGTACATGTGTGAATACATAGAAAAAATAGAGTGTCCCTAGTATGCCTTTACTTGAATAGCTCGTTAATCAAAGATGACTAAGTTTCCTGACCATAGACATGTGTTGTCATCTGATGAACGGGATCAGATCGTTAGAGAATGATGTGATGGACAAGACTCATCCGTTAGCTTAGCATAATGATCGTTAAATTTTATTGCTATTGCTTTCTTCATGACTTATACATATTCCTCTACTTATGAGATTATGCAACTCCCGAATACCGGAGGAACACCTTGTGTGCTATCAAACATCACAACGTAACTGGGTGATTATAAAGATGCTCTACAGGTGTCTCTGAAGGTGTTTGTTGGGTTGGCATAGATCGAGATTAGGAGTTGTCACTCCGAGTATCGTAGAGGTATCTCTGGGCCCTCTCGGTAATGCACATCACTATAAGCCTTGCAAGAAATGTGACTAATGAGTTAGTTACGGGATGATGCATTACGAAACGAGTAAAGAGACTTGTCGGTAACGAGATTGAACTAGGTATAATGATACCGACGATCGAATCTCGGGCAAGTAACATACCGATGACAAAGGGAATAACGTATGTTGTTATTGCGGTTTGACCAATAAAGATCTTCATAGAATATGTAGGAACCAATATGAGCATCCAGGTTCCGCTGTTGGTTATTGACCGGAGAAGTGTCTCGGTCATGTCTACATAGTTCTCAAACCCGTAGGGTCCGCACGCTTAACGTTCGATGATGATTTGTATTATGAGTTATGTGTTTTGGTGACCGAAGTTTGTTCAGAGTCCCGGATGAGATCACGGACATGACGAGGAGTCTCGAA
Organism: Aegilops longissima; assembly: GCA_021605205.1. Lineage (NCBI taxonomy): Eukaryota > Viridiplantae > Streptophyta > Magnoliopsida > Poales > Poaceae > Aegilops > Aegilops longissima. The sequence goes on along the minus strand of CM038676.1, from coordinate 562,158,331 downwards.
ATGGTCGAGAGGTAAATATTCATATATTGGAAGGTAGTATTCGGACATCGAAATGGTTTCGAGTGGTTCGGGTATTTTACCGGAGTACCGAGGGGTTACCGGAACCCCCCGGGGAAGTATTGGGCCTACATGGGCCTTAGTGGAGAGAGAGGAGGGCCGCAAGGGGTGCCCCCCCCCATGGCAGTCTGAATTGGACTAGGGGAGGAGGCGGCGCCCCCCTTTCCCTCTCCCTCTCCTTCTCCTTCCTTTTCCCCTCCGGTAAGAAAGGAAAAGGGGGGGGGGCGAATCCTATTAGGAGTGGAGTCCTAGTAGGACTCCCCCCATGGCGCGCCCCTCCTGGCCGGCCGCCTCCTCCTCCCCTCCTTTATATATGGGGGCAGGGGGACCCCATAGCACATCAATTATTCTCTTAGCCGTGTGCGGTGCCCCCCTCCACAGTTTACGCCTCTGGTCATAGCATCGTAGTGCTTAGGCGAAGCCCTGCGTGGATCACATCACCATCACCGTCACCACACCGTCGTGCTAACGAAACTCTTCCTCGACCCTCTGCTGGATCAAGAGTTCGAGGGACGTCATCGAGTTGAACGTGTGCTGAACTCGGAGGTGTCGTACGTTCGGTACTAGATCGGTTGGATTGTGAAGACGTTCGACTCAACTGCGTGAACCTAACGCTTCCGCTTTCGGTCTACGAGGGTACGTGGACAAACTCTCCCCTCTCATTGCTATGCATCTCCTAGATAGATCTTGCGTGATCGTAGGAATTTTTTTGAAATTGCATGCTACGTTCCCCAACAAATCCTAAATGTGGCGAGCACACGCGCGCAATCAACGGTAGGATTCAGACCTGCCCTCCGACGATGACCATGGAATGCAGCGCCTCCCACAGGGTGGGGAGGGAGGCGGTGGCGCTTTAAGTGAGGATAAAGGAGTTCTCGAGCTTAGAGAAATTCCCTAGGCCAATCAGAGGTCTAGCGGGAGTCCAGATAGAGGATTCTTTTGACCGGTGAGGCTGCAGATTAGGAAGGCAGCCTGCCAACTGTGCAAACAAAGCGACTCCTTGTTGGTGTAAGATTGGTGTTGATCTGATTCACCTATGTCATTTTGAACCTGACGGGTCGTTTGTTCGTGTGGAAAATCTCTCTCCTTACTCAGGATTTCTTTATGTTCGAGGCGAGGCATATTGATTTGTCGAAGAAGAGGCAAGTGTTTCCATTTATGCTCATAGAACCCTGAAAAAAGAATATATAGTTTATTTTCCAATATTTGAAGAGGCCACGTCTTGGATACAAAAGTGTTAGCATTACTTTTCCGGTGTACCAAGTTACGAATTGGTACAAGGTAGAACTTTCGGAAAAGAGACAGACTTCCATAGAGCATTAATACCCACTTTTGATTCAGAATACATGAGACCTGGGCTTAAAAGTTATGAATGACAGTATAACCTCTTGTCTATGGTAACACACAACATATAGTGAAACAGCGGACATCCAGAAGGGGAGAGACAAGATGAGAGAGGAGAGAGGAAGCTGAAGGACAAGAGCTGACGAAGTCCAATCAAGCTGAGGCCTAGAAAGTGTTGAGAAAAAAAAACACCTTCTACCTACATTCATGGGTGGTCAACGATAGATTCCACATCAAGATAAGCAAAGCAGGATACAACTTGTTTATTACCTCAAAGAAAACTAGAAACATGTCTTTTCTAATCATGGAACACGAGAATAGCATGCACGGAAGAAAGCACTTACATTTGAGACCGGTCACTTCTTGATCGGGTGGAGAAGAGCAAACGAACATTTCCGATCTTTCGAATTCGATTCGGGAACCAGTGTCTAAGCCATTGGACTGAATGTACATTGTACATGGCTCAGTAATCATTATCGACCACAATAATCTAGAGTTAGAACCAATCGCTTGCTGAATTATGCATGGGTTTCTCCTAAAAGATATTATTTTGTTATTTTCATGTTGAACATCCATGATGCTAAAATCTTTAAAGCAAATGACATCAGCAAAGGTTATGACAATTGATTGGCATAGAAAATAGGATTTGCACTGCTCCACTGCGCCACAGGGGCGAACTTCAATAGCCCATCATAGCACTCTCAATCAGGGGGTTAGGGAACTCTTGAAGATATCCTCTTCAAACCTTGCTTGTCCTGTCAAAGGATCGCTGATACTCTTCGAAGCAAAAAAAAGTTTCAAAGAAGAATAGGTTTTATGAGCAAGAACATGGGCAACCTCTTTGAGACCCTAGCTATCGAGGGCTTGTTCGAACTCGCCAAGAATCGAAGGTCACATTACGGAACTACGCGTCCGCCTTAGCTAGATAGCAAATTACAAATAGAACGGGCTAACGAATTTTTTTAAGTTAATAAAAAATAGATTCATGAATACTTTTAAAAATTCACAATCAATTCGAATATCATGAACATTTTATCGACACGTGAACATTTTTTGAATTCATAAATATTTTTGTTGAATTCTTGAATATTTTATATTTCATGATTTTTTTAAAAATGGACAAACACGTTTTGCAATTTGCAAACGTTTTTTTAATTCATCAACAAGTTTTCAAATTTATGAACATTTTTTAATTCATGATTTTTTTTCAATTTGCATACAATTTTTGAATTCATGAACATTTTTGAATTAATGAATAATTCTAAACTTTCATGACCTATGTTTGAGTTTGCATCACCACTTGTATCCTGATCAAAGGTTACTTCTGCTGTGCTTGGAGTCTGTCATACTTACCTTTTTTTTTGGATTTTGTAATACAACTCAAATTGTTTTGAAAAGTCCCCCCTGCAGCATCTTCTCATTAGCTCACTTGCCAGTGCTATTTTTTCAGACATATATACTGGCCAGTGTTCCTTTTCCTTGAGACACACTGGCTAGTGTCGGTAAATCATGAGCTAGCAGTTCCAGAACCATGCAACCATTTTCACAAATCATGAGCAAATGACATGGCCGACTTTCTGGAAGAAAAAGAAATGTATATAACCTCAGTCTCACACAACATCTGAACTGACTTCTTACACAAAAGCTACCGCGACATGCAGCAGCCGTTTCTATTTCCCCAGTTCTGTGTTTGAAATTCATGGATGGTTTCCCACCCACTAAATATGCAGTGATCAATTACAATTACACCACCATTCAGATGTCTTCCAAAATGTTCTAAAGCTACTAACATGAGCCAACCGACCGAATTGTCGGATTTGTACAGATAAGAAAAGCCCAACAGATTAGGCATGAGCAATAGCAGGTGATCGAAGATCGAACTGATTAATTCAAGATAGAATTACCTGGGGTGATCTTCGGATGACCAGAGGTCGATCCTGCTCTGTATATAGGTGCGGCTTATGCCTATTGATCTCCGGGCACCGCCAAACTCAACCACTTCCTGCAACGACTTGCTCCTCATGTCGACGGCGACCACCCACGCCGTGTCGTCCCTGAGGCTCTCTTTGCTCATCAAGTAGACGACGTCGTCGCCCCGCAAGCTTATGACGGGGTGGCCTGTCATGAGCTCATGGAATGGCCTCGGCAGTGGCGGCAAAAGGACAGAGACATCGGAAGATCTCAACTCGCAGTACTGGCGCCATTGTTCCTCCTTCCACGGCTGTCTGCTGACGATCTTCTTGCTCCACGCGGTGAGTGTCCAGCCACCACCAGAGTGTTCGTCAGACCGCTTGTCGACGTACTTGATGCAACCTTGGTCGACAACGGCGGTGTCCCTGGTTATGACGGCGTCCCACTTGCGCTCACTCAAGGCATGCGGCAAGGGGACGTAGCGGAGCTCCGGGTCGTCGAGGAGCACGTCGCAGAGCAGGAAGCCGCGCCAGAGGTCGGCCCAGCCCACGAAACCACCGCCAAGAGTGAACACCTTGCTGGTGGAGAAAAAGACGGAGTCCATGGCAGGGTTCATGGCAGTGGCACCAAGCTCCAGCTTGCTCTTGGTCCAGGTGTTGGTCTCGGAGTGGAAGCGGTGGAGCTCATACGCCATGCCCCGTGTGCCCTCGAGGAACGCAATGATGTAGGAAGAGCTGTTCGGGCTGCAGCGCAGGAGGGCGACGTCCCTGAGACCGAAGCGGCCATGAGGGCACGGGAGAGGCGTGAGCGAGCGCGCGGCGGGCTGATAGACGAAGTAGTCGAACATGTCCGGCTGGGTGCACAGGGACCGGTGGCCGATGGCGACGCCGAGCAAGAAGAGGCCATCCGCGGCGGCGAAGATCCTGGGCTCGATGGCGAAGCGTGTGGGCTTGAGGCCAGCGCAGTTGACGCGGATGTGGGAGACCAGCGGCGGGCGGGCGAAATCATGGTGACCTCTATGGCATGGCCTCCCCTGGTCCTGGACTTGGCGGTGGTGCCGGCGGCGGCATCGCCCCGCCGCCGGCTATGTAGGCGGAGACGTCGAGGAGGACCCAGCTCGGAGGAGGACCGTCGAAGAGGGGCAGCGCAGGCGGTGTCAGCGAGGCGCCAAAGATGGCGCTCTCCGTCACGTTGTCGTACTCTTCCAAGCCCTCCTCCATGTACATGGATGGATCTTCCCCTCCTTTCAAGCTATCTACAAGACGATTGTCCAGGTATATATGAAGAGAGGATTGCTAGCCTGATGAAACCGAATCAAAAATGTTTCTGCTTGAATCCGGAAGAGAATTTCCTCCCTTTTTTCGAAAAGGGGAGGAGAACTTCCAGTTCCAGGTGGGATCGGAGAGGGGAACCAACACTGCAACCGTGTGCACATGCACATCCCAGCTTGTAGATCAGGATAGATCCAGGCAAATTCACATCCAAAGGGGCGAAAACTATTTATGCAAAAGCACACTAGCTTGGATTAAGCAACGCATTATCCATAAACCAACAAGTAACAAGCAGTACACAGGATATAAGGTGCCATTAGAGGCACTACTTGTTGAGCGGCAATTTTATTTAGGCCAATACTACACCACTAGGTGATTACTGGGCCGCGTGTAACCCAACCTTGTTCGTCAGTTCCTCCTTGATAGCTCCGACAACCCTGTCCTTGACATCTCCTTCCTTCATGAACAGGAAGGTTGGCATGGCCTCAACGCTGAATTGCTCAGCAATGGGCTGTTTATACAACATAAAGCTTTGTTAGTGACACAGCTCTGAATTTGTACCGCGATACTCTGTAAACAGCGACAGACATCAGTTCCATTACCTTCAGTTCATCAACATCGATCTTGAGGAAAACAGCAGCTGGGAACTTCTTGGCGAGATCAGCAAAAATTGGAGCCATAATGCGGCATGGTCCACACCATGACGCAGTGAAGTCAATCACGACCTGTTAGGAGCAAAACAAGGTTAACATGATCGTGAAGAATATATTCAAAGCATGTGTCAATAGTGCTTTTGCTTTAAAAAAAATCTATTGCTAATTCCTATACCAGAGGTTGCAATCCAAGTTATAATTACATTGCACTGCTGCGCTTGTTCCAGAATTTCCAAGTAGAAGTTCCATAAAAAGTTGCAAACTCCCCCGCAAAAAATATATTACAAACTACTCCATAATGATCATCATATGAGGCCATGGTTCAGAGTTTCAGTGGGTTAACACCATCATTCTTTGTATACAGACTTGAATAGACACGATCTACATATAGTACAATGTTGGTGCCAATTTGTAGCAGTATCAAATAGGAGGATATTGCACACAATGGCAATTTCTACAATCTTAACAAGAAGAACAAAAGGACTCTCCAATCTCCATCCACACACCACAAAACTCGTCAGGCAGCATAGCGCGGAAAACAATATTGCAAGAGTCGTGTAAAGAGACGGGCGATCTGCTGACACAGAAAGATGTTCCAAACATATGCATCATTACACAGGATCAAGGCAACGCTATTACTACAACGTAATCAACACATGACAGTGGTTTCAGACAATTCAAAGAAAGACCTTGCAGGGAGGGGTGCCACCTCCTGCGCTACAAAATGTCTCAAATCTGAATCGGCGTTTTTCTCCGGCCTACTAGAAGCGTGGCTAACAATTGGCTTAGCAGAGCCCCTCGCAAGAAAGTCCAGTCAACTACTCTAGTTGTGATTAACTGTTTTTGCTGCAATTTTTCGTGGTCACAAATGCCAGATTCGCCGCATCCCTAAGATGGGGGGAAACAAATCAGCCCTATACGCTCTCTGAATCGCAAACGTAAAACAATCCAGCAACTTGTTTTAAGCACAGATTAGTCGTCAGGCGCCCACTACATACACGAAACAGCTCTCGTCCACCAAACATCACTGCTCCTAGGTTTTAGATTTGGGTGGTGTGAACAAAGAAACACTAGCGCTCGACGGATCGAGTGGGATCTGAAAGAAACCCTAGCGCTCCAGCCGCTTTGCAGGAGGAAGAGGGGATAACGGAACCAGATCAATCAGGAGATAGATAGATAGATGTGTATACCAGCTTCTTGGCGGCGTTGGCCTCCTCGATCTGCATGGTCCACTGCTCCAGGCTGTGGACGGAGATCACCTCCCCCGCCCCCACCGCCGCCGCCGTTGCCGTCGCCGCCGACGCCGCCATCTCTCTCTCTCTCTCTCTCTCTCTCTCTCTCTTCTCGGCAAGCACAGCTTATTTCTCACGCGCACTTTGTTGTTGCCTTCTGGCCTCGGTCTCGAATCCCGGCTCGCCTCCCCAAAGGTCTTTGTCCGGCAGGCAGGAATCGGAATTTATCCTGCGGGCTATGACGAATATGCCCTTTCCTCCTGCGCGAAATTACGGCGGAGCCCCTGGGGCTGGGGGCCGTAGCTATCCGGACTGGGACTGTTGAACGGTCAGATGGGCGTGTGCGTGTGCATTCAAACGGGCGGGCCACCTGAGGCGTGCGTGAACAGTTCTTTTTTTTTCTGACGTGGTGAACAGGTTGCTGCAGCCGTACCTTCGTGAGTGCCTGATTCAAACACGATTAGCCAAATCATCTGACAACCACGACGATGTCAGATGAGCCAAAATTCATTCGGACTTGCTGAACGCCTGGATTTGTTGTTTGAATCAGTCAATTCCTCGCCACATGTAGCCATAAACTGGAAGCCACGGCCGAGCCATGAGCCCTGCCCATGACCTCACCCAAGGGGACGCATGAGGAGGCAAGGGGTTCACATGCTCAGATACAAGGTTGTCGGTATACCTGGCCATGGGCAACACGCCGGGCCTGGGCCTAGATTTTGAGCTCGATGGTCGGGCCAGGCTAGGCTCGGGCCTGTCGTATTTGCAGTTTAAGAAAGAGACCTAGTCCGAGGTCCGACGGGCTTTTTGATTGATGGGCCGGGCTTGGGCCTGTTTTTTAGGCCCGATGGCTGGGACAGGCTTGGACCTAGGTTTTCTGCGTCAGGCTTGGTAGGCCCAGCCTGACGGATGACCATGTATAGTTGTCGGTGTTGGAGTTGGTGGCCAGGTTTAGAGCATCTTCAAATGGACCCTCCCAGACATAATTCAGACCCAAAAAAAACTCATTCAATCGGACCCCTTATACCTAGCCTATTTGTCTGGGTTGCCCGGCACCATACATATCCTGCCGCTATGTGGGGCTGACATGGGGCGGTTTCAATGCGTCTGGACGCGACCGTCATGTCGGATTGGCCCGCACTTGCCCACCCCGATACCATGAAAACACCAATCAGGCCAAATCCTAGTCACACTCCCTTGACCACTCCACTCCAAGTCCTCTTCCTAACCCTTCGCCGCATTGAGATGCCACCATGTCTAGTTCAAGTAGTGACTCCTCCTCCGAAGCCGACCTCGTTGATTGGGATGCCCCCGCAGTGGAGTCGAGCGACGACACCCTTTGTCGGTTGCTGATGGATAGGGGCGGTAGCTTGATCTCCACACACCACTCCGGTGGCCTAGCGGCGCTCCTCCAGCTCTATGCCCACGCCTGCCCAGTGGTCCGGTGGGGCTCTTGCAGCTCCAGGTCGTCACCTTCGCCCCTCGCTCCTCTCGGTCGGTGTTGGGTGTTGGTCCCGACATATTCGAGCACGCGGAGGCAACTGCTCGAGTCAAAAGCATGGGCAGCTCACCACGCGAGGCAGGCATGGCTCTTGTAGATCCGTGTTGGTCCCCTTCCCGACTCGGACGACGAGCTCATCCACGGTGTCATGCGTCGGTCCTTGACCACCACCGAGACAAACGCCCCTTGCATCGCCATAAAAATGCAAAAGTATTGTAGCTCAAACCAGGGGAGGTCGAGCACCCACCGAAGGAGAAAGCGGTGGCAGCCGCCAAAGCTAGCCGGCTCACCAATGAGCGGGCATGCGTCGTCCTTCGTCTGCCAGGGCTCCCTCCTCGTCCAAGTCCTCCACTACTCCCAACAATTCTGACGGCCCACCGGATGCCAACACGTAATATCGTCGCTCCGGAGACAACAAGGGAAAGGATAAAGCAAAGAAGTCATGAATTTTATCTTTATCTACTCATATCTTATCGCAGATCATATCAGTGTTATCGTAGTAGTGAACTATCTATGTTTTGAACTTGTTATGTCCGGTTGTATGATGATTTTGCTATGCTCAATCAAATCAATGATATGTGTTTAATTCATCTACGTTGTGTTGATTTACATTGCATGAGGTTGTGTGAAGCCCCCATGGATGTATGGGGAATCAAATTAGCTATGTATCAACGGCGACTCAGAATCAGAGGGGCACGCTGCAGGGAAGAGGTGGAAAGAGGAGGAAGAAGAGATGGCTTGGTCATACACTCGGCTTATTGTATATTGTGCAACTGCTGCATGGCACTCGGCTTCCGAGTGAACACATGTGGCACTTTTCTGGCTGGCCCATAGCTGAACTAGAAGCCAGGCACGCCTCGGCTTACTTCTTGACCTCGTGGCAGTGCCATTTCCGTTGGCCGACACCTTTATGTTACGAAGTGATGACTATTTACACTATTTACACTATCTGTACAAATCCGACAATTCGGTCGGTTGGCTCATTTTAGTAGCTTTAGAACATTTTGGAAGACATCTGAATGGTGGTGTAATTGTAATTGATCACTGCATATTTAGTGGGTGTGGGAAACCATCCATGAATTTCAAACACAGAACTAGGGAAATAGAAACGGCTGCTGCATGTCGCGGTAGCTTTTGTGTAAGAAGGCAGTTCAGATGTGTGAGACTGAGGTTATATACATGAGGATACATTGGCATCAGACGCTGTTTACTGTTCTTGTTGTCGTGTGCTGCCGTCTCTTTTTCTTCCAGAAAGTCAGTCGTGTGCGAGCCAACCTGCCGTCTAATTATCCACTAATATGGCTCCACGTTGCTATTTACGTAAAGTACGTAACTACTATTACGTAGGTCTAGCTTTTATTTTCTTTTACAATAAGAAACCTCTCAGAATTTGTCCCAGCTTTTGTAAAGACTCTTTAGGCCACAAGAAGCATGCCATGAAATGATTTGGAATCGCAGTGAGCACCGAGTTGATCAATATTAGTCTGCCTCCCCAAGAAAGAAAGGTGGCTAGCCACCCAGAGTCTTTTGTCCACTATATTCGAGAAAAAAGTCTTTTGTCCACTCTGTGAATGACCAGCATTAGCATATACCATGCGTAATTTTTTTGGGTAGATGAAGGAAGGCCCAGGTAAGTGGAAGGAAAAGAGGATACCGGACATTGCAGCACCTCAGCAATCTCCTGATGTGTGGTTGAATCAATGCAAATGGGCACAAAGGTGCTCTTGTTGAAATTAAGTTGCAGCCCAGTGTACTGTGAGAACAACTCGAGGATTCGCTCGATTATCCTTGCTTGTTCGACGTTTCCTTGGATGAGCAGCAAAGTATCGCTTGAGTACTGCAGCACTGGGAAGAAGCTGTCCACTGCGAGGGGGTGCTTCAGGTTTCCGCGTCTAAACTCAGAGATGCATAACCGCTGCAGCACGTCTGCAACCAAAATGAACAAATATGGTGACAGCGGGTCTCCCTGACAGAGACCACTCTTAGATGTGATCACCCCTCCTAACTCCCCAGAATCATGACCCTGGAAGAGCTAGTGCTTAACAGTCTTTGAATCCATCATATCCCCCTTTGTCCAAAATCCCTAGCCCTCATTATGTTGACCAGAGCCTCCCAACTGACACTCTGGAAAACCTTCTGGAAGTCAAGTTTCAAAACAAAACAATCATTGGTTTCTTCCTTTTCTTTGCCTGGTGCACTAGCTCGGCTGCCAAAGCAAAGCTTTCAACAATGCATCGACCTGCTAGGAAACAAGATTGCAAGGGGTGTGACAGCATGGGGATTGTTTCTTGTAAATGGATTGCAAGGACCTTGGTGGCTAGCTTGGGGATACTGTGTACCAGAGAGACGGGCCTGAAGCCTCTGATATCCATCGCAGCCGCCTTCTTTGGCAATAAAACTATGCTATGGCAGAATTGATCCGGGACAGCTCCACGGGTTTTCATGAAACTCTCTGAAGAAAGCTAACAAATCTTCCTTTAGCACAGAACTGAAATTACTTGTAGAATTCGTTTGTGAAGCCGTCGGGGCCTGGGCTTCTGTTACCCGGTGATCTGTTGATAGCATTAACAATCGTAGCCTAGGAGATAGGTTCATCCAACATACTAAGGTTGAGTTGGTCATACAGATTTTGCGGGAACAAAAGCCATCGAGACTATATCTGTCAGGACCTGATCCACGCAAATACTGAAGAAGGAGAAGGACACAAGGCAAGTTCAGTTAAGAAACGGCGTAGATGCGAGGATACCGATTCGGGCTAGATCAACGGCTCGGATGCAACCTCGCCGTTTTACCTCTTTGTTTAAACTGATCACTGTATTGTATCCGTTAATCACTGTTTGTTACCACGGTGAGCTGGACACGTGCTTATAATCTGGGCACCGAGGCGAGATCGGGCAAGTCTGTAATTCGAGAACTAAGAGTAGGTAGCTAAGAACCCTAGTCCGTACAGAAGGCGGAGTATCTGCCCTTGTGATCCACCCCTTGTATCCACCTTTTCATGAAATTCCAATGAAATCGAGTCGAGTTTCCTCCGATCTATCAAATTCTCGCATTCCAGGCCTTACAAAGGTATCAGAGCGCCGGTGGGATACCTTGGCGACGAGTCAACGACGGTGAATCGGGCTATGGAGAGGAGGAGGTTGGGCTCTCTCGTAAAATCCCTCCCGTCCCTCCCAGTTCGCGGCGGCGGTGTCAGGTGGCGGCGACACGGCGGCGATGACATTCGGGCGTAGTTCTCCGAGTCCGATCCAGTTGTTGAGAGTTCTTCTCTCGGTGGTAAAAATCTAGGACCTGACATGATCCGTGCGCCAGAGAAGGATTCCGTGGAGCGAGGCTAGCGGGATCTATCTCAGTCGCAGATGGCTGACACAAGAGCTAAGGTCCAGATCACAGTGGATCGAGTGGAGAAAGAAGTAGCAGATTTGAGGGCAGAGGTAGAAGGCTTACAAGAGCTCAAACAGGAGGTGACAAAACTCAGGTCAGAGTTGTTAACTATGCCGAAAGTAGAGGCAAAACTATCGGAGATGAATGAGGGAATTCAGCAAACCTTGCAGTTAATCTTGGCGAAAATGAACATATCAAGTCAGAAAGCAGAGCTAGTTTCTCCAGATCCAAAAATCAAGGAAAGTCAGACAACTGCTAGTGGTCATATACCAGACACAAAGCAAAACAATATGCATAGTGAAGCAGATCCAGTAATGAGAAATTTAGAGCAATAATTCAAAGGGCAAGAAAAACTGCCAGTCACAAACATAGCTGGACTCTCAACTGGATTGCCAATTTCCCAACTAGTAACTGATAGCACAAGAGTGTGTGCTGGTACATAGCAAGAGGCACCAGTACTGGGTCAGTTCAGAGTAGCTCCAACAAATGTCAGTGCAACAGTACAGGCTCATACTCTGGGATTTTCAGGAAATAGTGGGTACTTTGCTCCTGTAAGTGCTCCACTTTTCTCTCCACCTCACACATATAATCCCATCACTGGCCAGTGTTGGGTAACGTAGTAATTTCAAAAAAATTCCTACGCACACATAGGATCATGGTGATGCATAGCAACGAGAGGGGAGAGTGTGTCCACGTACCCTCGTAGACCGAAAGCGGAAGCGTTAGCACAACACGCTTGATGTAGTCGTACATCTTCACGATCCGACCGATCCAAGTACCGAACGTATGGCATCTCCGAGTTCAGCACACGTTCAGCTCGATGACGTCCCATGAGCTCCGATCCAGCAAAGCTTCGTGGGAGTGTTTCGTCAACACGATGGCGTGATGACGGTGATGATCACGCTACTGATGCAGGGCTTTCGCCTAAGCACTGCTACGATATGATCGAGGTGGATTATGGTGGAGGGGGGCACCGCACACGGCTGGGAGAGATCAACAGATCAACTTGTGTCTCTATGGGGTGCCCCCTGGCCACGTATATAAAGGATGGACGGAGGAGGAGGCCGGCCCTCATAGGGCGCGCCCAAGTGTGGAGTCCTACTAGGACTCCCTAGTCCTAGTAGGATTCCACCTCCCACATGGAATAGGAAAAAGGGAAGGGAGAAGGAGAAGGAAGGAAGGAGGCGCCCCCCCCCCTCCCTAGTCCAATTCGGACCAGTCCATGGGGAGGGTGCAGTCATCCTTTGGGGCCTTTCTCTCCTTTCCTGTATGGCCCATTATGGCCCAATACGAATTCCCGTAACTCTCCGGTACTCCAAAAAATACCCGAATCACTCGGAACCTTTCCAATGTCTGAATATAGTCGTCCAATATATCGATCTTTACGTCTCGACCATTTCGAGACTCCTCGTCATGTCCCCAATCTCATCCGGAACTCTGAACTACCTTCGGTACATCAAAACACATAAACTCATAATACAAATCGTCACCGAACGTTAAGCGTGCGGACCCTACGGGTTCGAGAACTATGTAGACATGACCGAGACACTTCTCCGGTCAATAACCAATAGCGGAACCTGGATGCTCATATTGGCTCGTACATATTCTACAAAGATCTTTATCGGTCAAAACGCATAACAACATACGTTGTTCCCTGATGTCTACTACACAACCTTCTTCTTGTAGACGTTGTTGGGCCTGCAAGTGCACAGGTTTGTAGGACAGTAGCAAATTTTCCTCAAGTGGATGACCTAAGGTTTATCAATCCGTAGGAGGCGTAGGATGAAGATGGTCTCTCTCAAGCAACCCTGCAACCAAATAACAAAGAGTCTCTTGTGTCCCCAACACACCCAATACAATGGTAAATTGTATAGGTGCACTAGTTCGGCGAAGAGATGGTGATACAAGTGCAATATGGATGGTAGATATAGGTTTTTGTAATCTGAAATAATAGAAATAGCAAGGTAACTAATGATAAAAGTGAGCGTAAACGGTATTGCAATGATAGGAAACAAGGCCTAGGGTTCATACTTTCACTAGTGCAAGTTCTCTCAACAATAATAACATAGATAGATCATATAACGATCCCTCAACATGCAACAAAGAGTCACTCCAAAGCCACTAATAGCGGAGAACAAACGTAGAGATTATGGTAGGGTATGAAACCACCTCAAAGTTATTCTTTCGGATCGATCTATTCAATAGTTCATACTAGAATAACACCTTAAGACACAAATCAACCAAAACCCTAATGTCACCTAGATATTCCAATGTCACCTAAAGTATCCGTGGGCATGATTATACGATATGCATCACACAATCTCAATTCATCTATTCAAACCAACACATAGAACCTCAAAGAGTGCCCCCAAAGTTTCTACCGGAGAATCACGACGAAAACGTGTGCCAACCCCTATGCATAGGTTCATGGGCGGAACCCGCAAGTTGATCACCAAAACATACATCAAGTGAGTCACGTGATATCCCATTGTCACCACAGATACGCACGGCAAGACATACATCAAGTGTTCTCAAATCTTTAAAGACTCAATCCGATAAGATTACTTCAAAGGGGAAACTCAATCCATTACAAGAGAGTAGAGGGGGAGAAGAAACATAAGATCCAACTATAATAGCAAAGCTCGCGATACATCAAGATTGTGCCAAATCAAGAACACGAGAGAGAGAGATCAAACACATAGCTCTTGGTACATGCCTCAGCCCCGAGGGTGAACTACTCCTCCTCATGATGGAGAGCGCCGGATGATGAGATGGCCACCGTGAGGGTCCCCCTCCGGCAGGTGCTTGAACAGGTCCCGATTGGTTTTGGTGGCTACAGAGGCTTGCGGCGGGGAACTCCCGATCTAATTTCTGTTCGGAAGTTTTACGACACGAGGTATATATGGGTGCAAGGCACGTCGGTGGAGCTTGGGGCCCCACGAGGTGGGCGCGCCCTAGGGGGTGGGCGCGCGCCCCACCCTCGTGGCTAGCTCCCGTATCTTCTGATGTAGAGTCCAAGTCTATCCGGTGGGTTTCCTTCTAAAAATAACTTCTCCAGTTGATTTCGTTCCGTTTCGACTTCGTTTGACATTCCTTTTCTTCGAACCACGGAAATAGGCAAAAAAAACAGCAAATCTGGGCTGGGCCTCCGGTTAATAGGTTAGTCCCAAAAATAGTATAAAAGTGGATAATAAAGCCCATAAACATTCAAAACAGATAATAAAATAGCATGGAACAATCAAAAATTATAGATATGTTGGAGACGTATCATTCCCTTTGTCATCGGTATGTTACTTGCTCGAGATTCGATCGTCGGTATCTCAATACCTAGTTCAATCTCGTTACCGGCAAGTCTCTTTACTCGTTCCGTAATACATCATCCCGCAACTAACTCATTAGTTACAATTCTTGCAAGGCTTATAGTGATGTGCATTACCGAGAGGGCCCAGAGATACCTCTCCGACAATCGGAGTGACAAATCCTAATCTCAATCTATGCCAACTCAACAACTACCATCGGAGACACCAGAGAGCACCTTTATAATCACCCAGCCACGCCAGTGATGTTTGGTAGCACACAAAGTGTTCCTCCGGTATTCGGGAGTTGCATAATCTCATAGTCATAGGAACATGTATAAGTCATTGATGTCTACTACGCAACATTCTTCTTGTAGACGTTGTTGGGCCTCCAAGTGCAGATGTTTGTAGGACAGTAGCAAATTTCCCTCAAGTGGATGACCTAAGGTTTATCAATCCATGGGAGGCGTAGGATGAAGATGGTCTCTCTCAAGCAACCCTGCAACCAAATAACAAAGAGTCTCTTGTGTCCCCAACACACCCAATACAATGGTAAATTGTATAGGTGCACTAGTTCGGCGAAGAGATGGTGATACAAGTGCAATATGGATGGTAGATATAGGTTTTTGTAATATGAAAAATATAAAAACAGCAAGGTAACAAGCGATAAAAGTGAGCGTAAACAGTATTGCAATGCTAGGAAACAAGGCCTAGGGTTCATACTTTCACTAGTGCAAGTTCTCTCAACAATAATAACATAATTGGATCATATAACTATCCCTCAACATGCAACAAAGAGTCACTCCAAAGTCACTAATAGCGGATAACAAACGAAGAGATTATGGTAGGGTACGAAACCACCTCAAAGTTATTCTTTCCAATCAATCCGTTGGGCTATTCCTATAAGTGTCACAAACAGCCCTAGAGTTCGTACTAGAATAACACCTTAAGACACAAATCAACCAAAACCCTAATGTCACCTAGATACTCCAATGTCACCTCAAGTATATGTGGGTATGATTATACGATATGCATCACAAAATCTCAGATTCATCTATTCAACCAACACATAGAACCTCAAAGAGTGCACCAAAGTTTCTACCAGAGAATCAAGACGAAAACGTGTGCCTACCCCTGCATAGGTTCATGGGCGGAACCCTCAAGTTGATCACCAAAACATACATCAAGTGAATCATGTGATATCCCATTGTCATCACAGATACGCACGGCAAGACATACATCAAGTGTTCTCAAATCATTAAAGACTCAATCCGTTACAAGAGAGTAGAGGGGGAGAAGAAACATAGGATCCAACTATAATAGCAAAGCTCATGATACATCAAGATCGTACAAATCAAGAACACGAGAGAGAGAGAGAGAGAGAGAGAGAGAGAGAGATCAAACACATAGCTATTGGTACATACCCTCAGCCCCGAGGGTGAACTACTCCTCCTCGTCATGGAGAGCGCGGGATGATGAAGATGGCCACGGTGAGGGTTCCCCCTCCGCAGGTCTTGGAACAGGTCTCGATTGGTTTTTGGTGGCTACAGAGGCTTGCGGCGGTAGAACTCCTGATCTATTCTCATCTTCGGAAGTTTTAGGGTACGTGGGTATATATGGATGAAAGAAGTACATCGGTGGACCTCCGAGCTGTCCACGAGGCAGGGGGGCGCGCCTTAGGGGTGGGCGCGCCCCCACCCTTGTGGGCAACCCGACTCCTCGGTGAGCTTCCAGATCCGTGGGCTTCTTCTCGTCCAAAATAAGTTCCGTGGAGTTTCGTGTCAATTGACTCTGCTTGATATTCCTTTTCTTTGAAACACCGAAATAGGCAAAAAACATCAATTCGGGTTGGGCCTCCGGCTAATGTGTTAGTCCCAAAATAATATAAAAGTGGATAATAAAGCCCAATATTGTCCAAAACAATAGATAATATAGCATGGACCAATCAAAAATTATAGATACATTGGAGACGTATCAAGCATCCCCAAGCATAATTCATGCTCGTCCTCGAGTAGGTAAATGATAAAAGAAAGAATTTTTTATGCGGAGTGCTACTTGGCAAAATTTCAATGTAATTTTTCTTAATTATGGTATGAATATTCAGATTCGAAAGATTCAAGACAAAAGTTCATATTGACATAAAAATAATAATACTTCAAGCATACTAACTAAGCAATTATGTCTTCTCAAAATAACATGGCCAAAGAAAGTTTATCCCTACAAAATCATATAGTTTAGTCATGCTCCATTTTCGTCACACAAGAATGCTCTCATCATGCACAACCCCGATGACAATCCAAGCAATTGTTTCATACTTTAGTAATCTCAAACCTATAAACTTTCACACAATATATGAGAGCGAGCCATGGATATACACTACAAAAAAAATACACTTCCGTGATGATACATGTTTGTCACAGTAGGTCACGTTTTTTGTCATGCATGTACATTCATGACAAATTTATGGCAGAATCAAGATAGTCATACCTGTGCTGTCGTAGAAGTGTTCCATGACATTACGAAAATTATCATCACGGAAGTGTCCACTTCCATGACGATAAATTGCGCGTCACAGAAGTGCTTTCGTCAAGGGTGACCGACACGTGGCATCCACCGTAACGGAACACCGTTAAGCTATCGGGTCGGGTTTTGGATCCGATAGCCCGTTAACAGCCCCGACCAATGGGGATTTTCCACGTGTAAAATCATCATTGGTTGGAGGAAACACGTGTCGGCTCACCACCGGGACAGATGTCATCCACTCATTGGATGTATACGCCTATGATACGCCAACACGTGGCACGGCCCAACAAGTTTAATTGGGCGGCCCAATTAAAGGCCCACAAGTTTTATGACCATAATGGGCCGCCCAACTAAAGGCCCACAAGATTTGCGGACCATAATGGGCGGCCCATTAAAGGCCCACAAGATTTTATGACCATAATGGGCGGCCCACTAAAGGCCCACGATATTTTATGGGCCATAATGGGCCGGCCCACTAAAGGCCCACAAGATTTTTGTGTGCTATAATGGGCCGCCTGTAAAGGCCCACAAGATTCTTTATGATCATAATGGGCCGCCCACTAAAGGCCCACGAGATTTGGCCGACATTAATGGGCCGCCCATTTATAGGCCCACAAGATTTTGAGGACCCTAGTAGGCCGCCCATTAAGTGGCTGCCATGTTTTGGGCCAAATGTCGCCCATATCGATCCGGTCCATTAATGGCTCGCCACGCTCGGGCCTAAAAGTGGCCCATATGAGATCCGCCCGTTATAAGCCTACCACGTTACGGGCCAAATTACGCCCAGATCAGTCCGACCCTTTAAGAGGCTTTGGGCTCAATTATGGCCCATATCAAATTCGCCCCAAGAATCGGACACTATGCTTTTGGGCCCACTTGCTAAAGGCCCACTTAGTAATTTGGCCCGATATTAGTTTTGGCTTGTTAAGGGCCCGCTTAACATTTTGGCCCTATATTAATTCCGGCCGTTAAAAGCCCGTCATATAGTTAGCCTAATCGCGCCCGATTTGCATCCGCCCGCCATGACCGATATCCGATTGGGCCAAACAAGGACCGAGACAATTTTGGCTGTTAAAAGCCCGTGATTTGATTCACACAATCATGGGTCGGGTTCATTTCGGCTGTCGCAGCCCGTGAGCTGTTTCAGCCCAACCTACATCGTGATTGCATGACGGCCCGATTATGTACCGTAATTTTACGGTTTGGCGGTTTATCGCGAAGACAGATATATATACAAGATAAAATAACCGCAGCATCGTCAATAAGAAAAACCTAGACTATACAATAAAGAAATTACGGCATATTACATCCATCGGGCATCAAAGTTCGCCACTATGATAATAAAGCATAAGCAGACAAAGAGATTACATACACTGGCATCAAAGATCGCCACCAAAGGCAAATAAACACGCCGACAAAATAATATGCAAAACCGACAAAGACTTCAATAGAGTTCAAGAAAGGTTAGCCTCATTGGGAGCTGCAGCAAGCAAGCAATGAGCAAGATGATGAGATCTAGCGCTTGTTCAACACTTATATCTTCCTCACTCGAAAGATAAACAAGGCATGATGATGTGTTTTGCACGTAAAAGTATCAATCTTGACAATTCATAACATTTCTTATCGATTTAATAAAGTGACACAGTTTAAAATTGCATTAACACAATATGGTATTGTTCAGTCAAGACATGGCAGGAAATGACATTGTGAAGGAGTTGGCAGCTTCACGACAACATTGGATTACGATCAAGAACTCATAAGTATCAATGGTTAGTGTGTTTGTCAATTTATACCATTTCAAATTGGCAAATAAAGAGACGGTTTAAATAAGAGTAGAATGATATGACATTGTTCATAGTTAAGACATTGCAGAATATGACATTGTGTTGTAGTGGGTAGGTTCACCACACCACCGGATTACGGATGAAGAAGAAGCATACATGCAAAGGCAAAAGAAGATCACTTGCTCAGATAGTTTAATTTACATGGTATGAAGAAGGAACTTGGTTGTACAACTGAAAACTTAAATTGAGGAAGGACAAACTTTTGTTTATGAACTACATAATTAACTTTAAATAAGCAATTTGATGCAAACACCAAAAATAAACAGTTGTTGCAGTCATGCCTAACCAAATATATACAACAAAGTTTGAAGGCTTGAGATGGACAAACTTACATTATTGATGAAGATAGGCTCTATAAAGGCCTTGTCCATGCTGATGAGGGGGGGGCAATTCAAGAAGTTTACCACAGAATCTTCTTCAAAAGCATTGCCTTTATTCTACATTTTGTTAAGAGTAAATATAGATGTGATAATATACGAAAAAATGGAGAATATTTAAGATAAGATGAAGAGTGATGCTACATAACCAAGTAGCTATAAATGTAAGTGCAGCGATACAGCAAAAGGTACAGCCAAGAGCAATGCACAGCTAAACTTCTTCAAGACCAACCTTATGGTAAGAGTAAATATAGATCTGATGTGTAGAAAATGGAGGCAAAGGAAAATAAGCTGCAGAGTGATGGTACATGAACAACTACCTGTCATTATAAGTACATCGATAAAGGACAAGAATGTACTTACAAGAACAATGCGAGCTAAAAAACATTGGCATTGGATATATTCTACACTAATGTAACCATTCATACAGATCGATAATTTGAGCTAACAATTGATAAGCAAGCTATCATAAATATTGTTGTCACATAATGAACCGGTATGTATGCAAGTACAGTGATACAGACAACAGTACTAACAAGAGCAAAGCATGGGCAACATATTTGCGATATCCCGTCGTTTTTTCAAAACGGAATTCTTCTTCGAGCAGATTTCCTGCAAAAAAGATCCGTAAGGCACATGCGGAAAAGTAGAAGTTCAAATTGTCATGTGATTTCATAGACAGCCTCATCCAGGAACGAGACCAAGGCATAACAAGGTTTTTCCATTCAATGTCTTCTAAATTTAGCACAGGAGACTTCACCGAAATTGCTTATAGACTTGCCACCAAAGTGTGATTTCCTCAGTAACACCAATATCGCTGCAATGCTTCCTTGAAAAGCACAAGCAAGCTTTGCTTGTCATGACTATCCAGATTGACCCTCGCCTAGTTACAACAATGTAATGTAAATCATTGATGTGTTCAATCAGCAGAAAACAGGAAAATAATAACCATGAATAATAACACTTACACATAAGTTGGACAAGAAGATGTGAAAATGGTGTTTGTCTTCACAATAATCTTCCCATGATGGGAATATATGCACGTAGTCCCTAACAACATTGAAAGCATTGCCTTTTAAACTGGGAATAAATGGAATGGGGTTCCAATCTGCAGGAATTGGCCGTCTCTGCAGATTATGGATGGTCTTCGGCCGGTGGACTTGCAGTACTTTTCTTTCGAGTGGGATTTTTCTGTGGTACACCGGTGCTATGGAAAATGAAATTGGTATACCTTTTGTCGGAGTGCAGGTCCCGTGTGGTGGGGCTAGTGGTGTGGCCAGTGAAGTATGGGTACAATCTACTGGAGTCGGTCCTACGTTTTGTGTCACTGGTTGTACAACCAATATAAGTGGGTGTCGTTCGATTTCTCCGGCACCACCATGTTTTTCAAGGACTTTCTTTGGTGCTCCTTCAGTTCGCAATCACCTCTTCCTTTTGATGTCCGATGCACACGAACAACATTTGAGTGGAAAACATGGTATGATGACAGATGGAATATGTATTGATAATGGATGGGCATGGCATCTCGACATATATGATGAGTAAACTAAGCGTGATGGCGGTGCAACAAAGTAGAAGAAATGCAAGACAACATATGCAAGATACCCATTGCCGGTGTCAAACCGCGGATATCGGGTAGGGGGTCCTGAATCTAAGCGTCTAGGCGGATGGTAACAGGAGACAAGGGACACGATGTTTTACCTGTGTTCGGGCCCTCTCGATGGAGGTAATACCCTACCCCGCTTGATTAATATTGATGATATGGGTAGTACAAGAGTAGATCTACCATGAGATCGAGAGGCTAAACCCTAGAAGCTAGCCTATGGTATGATTGTTTTATATATGAGATTGTCCATCGACTAGCCTCGGCCTCGGCTTATATAATGCACCGAGGCCTAGGATAACAAGAGTCCTAGCCGAACACGCCGGTGGGGAGGAGTCCTTGTCTTGATCGCCAAGTCTTGTGGAATCTTCCTTGTATGCCGCGAATCGTCCGGATCGCCCATGAGTATACGGCCATGGGGATCTCGCCCAATCCAACTGATCGGAGACGACGTGGTGAGTACCCCTAGTCCAGACACCGTCAAGAGCCCCGAACCGGTCTTCAAGTTTAGGGACGCCTCGATTCTTCCGAACTGTTCTTCATCTTCGCCGCCGGTCTTGAAAACTGGTTCAACAAATCTTCTCATCTTCGATCTTGAGGATCGCCAAATGCATTCGACGAGTTTACACGCCGGTATCCGAGGAGCCCTTTAAGTTTCCGCCTTTATCAATGCCTTGTTATTTTTGTGCCACGCTCGGGTTTGAAGTTATTCCCGGAGGCAAGTGTCCTCTTGCGTCCGAGCTCTAACGCCGACTACATTCGAGGTATCTTTGCAACCGAGCACCAACGCCGGACTGCTTCCTAGCTCTATCGCGGACTATGTATCCGAAGCTCCAACGCCGGACGGAATCCGAGCCCAACGCCGGACTATGTATCCGAGCTCCAACGCCGGATCAGATCCGAGCTCCAACGCCGACTATGTATTCGAGCTCCAACGCCGGATCAGATCCGAGGTGTCGAAATCACCTTGGTTCAAAGAAGTTTGAAGGAGTTTAGCCGAGCTTAATGCCGAAATGCCCTCTATGGAGCCAGCCACTAGCGCCGAGCTTTATGCCGATCGCTCGAGGTGGTGCACCACCCAAATGTGGGCCGATTTTTGTCAATATTTTTGATTGATGCAATTTATTCTCGCCGAGATACATGGCCAGAGCCCTCAAGGTGTGTATCGGTCTAAAACCCGAGATGCCCATGAAGGATGACATAAGACCGATGATCCTCAGAGCTGCCGAGACTCAAAGTTGATTTGCAAAATCGGTCCGAGGATCAAGTCCTAGCTCGCAGAATACTTCGACACAAAAGCGGCGTGCTCACCCTCAAGACTCAAAGTTGGGTGCGGCCGACCAACCCGAGGATCAAAATCTCCTGAGACTCAGATACACTTAAAATTTTCTCGCATTGGACAGTAATGCAAGAGCTCCCCGAGACACCGGGTCGGGTGGCAATACCAGATTAGGGGATCGATGTGCCCTTTAATATTTGTAAATAATAAGCCCGAAGCTCAAGAGCCCCGAGCCTTAATGCGGGCACGGGAGGCTGAATTAAGGATCAATATCCATAGTAAAATCACAAATTATGTGGAATGACTCGATGTATCCAAGTACTTTATGTCATTAATGCTCGAATCTGTATTGTACAAAACTTTGTTGACCGACCATCAGCTTCCACCTCCTCGGCCAGTAGCCGAGGAGTGTTTTTCCTACTTTATAAAGCCTTTATGAGGGCAAAGATTTACAACAAACAAGGCAATCTGGCCATACAGTTTTATAAACAAAGGTACGCGGAGAGACATGTTATATTACTGTTTAATAGAAGAAATGTCTTCCAAAGAAAATAGTCCCGCTATCAGGTCCTTTCTTTGGTTGTCATGCTAAGCATGATCATGAAACCTCAGCTCCAATGTAAGAGCAAAATATCGAGGAATTAGTTTGGGAGGCCAGTTAATAGCCCCCGGTAGTGTTCGCATACGAGGTCAAGCTGAAACACTTCGCCAATTTTATGAATGGCCCGTCATTTAGTATAGTCATCGGATCGCTGACTAGTTTACACCTATTGTGACAGTCAGTTTTCGACTTTCTCCACTGAGGTGCTTGACCATGCGAGCTGGAAGCACAATCGCAGTGGTTCTCCCTTTGCACACCTAGCCGAACAAAGCGAAACGTAGGAGGCAAGCGCTGGAGCCGGGCAACCCAACTATTGACCGAAGACACAGTTCGAAACTGATGCATACATAGCAATATCCGAGAATGTTTTTGCCGAATCTCTAAAGGTGTCCGGCGTTGCACTGCGAGACTTGTGCCAAAAACACATAAATAGTCAAAAGTTCCAAAAGCTTGGAAAACCAAAAAACGTCAGTAAAAACATGATGTCCGAACAAGATCAAGTGTTCGGTGCCAATCCGAAAATTGGACTTTAGAAAAAAAAAGTGCTTCTGCCGTGCTTTAACTTTGCAATGACTAAGAAGAAAAACACTTAGTATGAAACAACTCAAATAAACATAAGAGCCCCCAAGTGACTTGGGTAAAAGTTGACTATAAAATGTAAGGTGACATGTAGAATGCCTTCTAGCCGGATTGTAGATCGTTTGTCGTAGCGGACCTTTTCGCTTCAACCTCTGGACCCAATAGTCCGGAGTGTGTCCGAATACCCTCGCGGTTATAAAAACCGGGCATGCGTGGAGACCAGCGTAGGGGTCATTAGTGCTTTATCGCATAAGTGCCCAACTAGTTATGTTATATTACATGGTTAGTAAGAAACATCTTCCGGGAGAATAGTTCCGTTAGGGGTTCCTTTCTCGGGAGGCATGCCCTAAAGTGCATGTACGGATGCGAAAAGAGCAGAAAAATATCTGGGGCAGGTACATAAATAGGTAAGAAATCATCTTTTAGTTCACCGACCGAGTATTCCCTTAAGAACGCTAGCTTTCGCTTCACCCACCGAGGTACACATCCGGCTGACCCGCAAGAATAATCGCAGAGGTGCTCCTTTACCACCTAGCCGAACAATCGGGAACGAGGGGTAAGCACAGAGCCAGCAACCCAGCTTGGCCAAAACTTAAGTCATATCGATGCATATAATGGTGAATAAAAGGTACACGCGAAGCGTGGCGCATGTGTTGGGCATGAAGCTCAGATTAATAAGCTTCGTTAAAGAAGCCCCTGTGTATAATGAGCGGGTAGCGCGTCAAGTATGTGCGAACAAAGTTTGGACAAGGAAAAATTTACAAGCAACTTTTTTTTTCAAAAAAGTATAATGCTTGTTCGAACCGAACACAAGTTAGAAATTTAAAACTTTGAGCATGAAGGCAACTTAGCTGGTTAATGTGTTCGGTATTGACGACACGGTCCGAGCTTGATGCGGGACAAGGTTCCATCCCTCAAGCCGGTCCCGAGGTGGCGGAGCAAAGAGCTCGGCACTCCAAAGTGGTGACATAGCACGGTCAATGTAGGACGGTGGTGATGCCAAGTCCCCGCATGGGGTAATGAAGTGTTGACGAAGCCCCCGTCCCACCGAGGTGACGCTAAAGGATATAGTCCGGCTGGATTATTTTCCTGTGCACAAAAAATAGTGCAAACCAGAGATAATAATAATAAAAAAATCGTTGCATAATAAATAATTTATGCAAAGTGAGTAATAAAAGAAATATGGCTGGCGCCAAGTCAATGTCGGCGGTGGCGGCGGCGTGATGCAAGAAAGGCATGGCAAGGCCTGAATTCACTGTGTCGGTTCGAGTTCGAATGCGGCGTTCGCTGGACTATGTATGGAAACGGACCGAACCACCATGCAACCGTCGTTAATGCGGCCACCATTTGATAGACCTGCGTACATATGATGGACAAACCAGAGTAATAATTCGTTGGAAAAAATGAACCCAAACAAACAAAAAATACTAGGATTAATAGCACCTGGTTTATTTGTTGTAGCAATCCGAAGAAAGGTGATTCCCAAAATTGGGACTCGATCCACACACCTATTGCCTGATGGGCGATAAAGCAACGGCATGGTGATGCTGGCAAAGGTTGGCTCGCCGAGGCAAAGCCCTCGGTCCAGCTAACGTGACGGAGCTGGTGGGCCAGCGACGCCGAAGTCTACGGGGTAGGTTGATGAAGAGATGATGAAGCCCCCGGTCCAGCTAATGTGATGAAGCCTTGGTGTCAGCCGATGAGTCGAAGTAGGTCGGCGTGATGGACACTAGCTTGAAAAAGCAACAGTGCGGCCTTTCCGATGCAGGTCGTGACGTGGTCGATGCCGGCTTGATGAAGTGACCGTGCGGCGATGCAGGTGTGCCCGCTCCGTGCAATCCGTGGGGCGGCGATGTTGGTGATGATTTATCCTTCGCGATGCTGGACTCTTGTTCAGCTTGCCGAGATGATGATCCGAAGAAGTTGAGCTCGGCTCAACAAAGTGACGACGTGTAGCGTAGGTCGGCAGCCATGGAGCAATATTGCCGGACTGGTTTGACACCAGCATGATATTGAAGATCATGTTCAAAAGATTTCAAAGCTAGCGGGATGTGTTCGGAAACGAAACACAATACACCATACAAAACTTCCTTCAAAAAGGATGTCCGAAATCCCGTTCATAAAAAAGACGAACTCGGATCGGATTCGTTTTCACGCAGAAAACAGATCCGAAAAGTGATGCACTAATCGGAAGGTTCCCGGAGTTTGGACGGTCGGATCGAGCTGAAATTTTGAGGGATGGTAGATATAGGAATTCCGCAGCCGATCAACGGTTGGATCTTCCAAAGGAAGTCCGAGCTAGAAGCTGGACACCACGCCCTAAACTCGTCCGGATTCTCGTCCAGATTCAATGCGGCTCCGGTATATCAGAGATTGCCAGAGAATACTCCATCAGAACTCGACGAAATTTTCCAGGGTTGTTATAGACCCAATTCCGCACTATTTCACCAAAGGAATCGTCGAACCGACACTCGAGGAGGCGGTGATGGCGGATACAAGTTCGCTGTCCAGGAAAACAGCACGGTCGCCCGAGGGAATTGTTGACGTTGAGCCCCCGGGCTCACTGGATGATTCATCCATGATCTTGATAGAGATCGGAGCTGTTATTGATGAAGGACCTCATCCGAACATGACGATCGGAGATAGGGCACAGTCCTTGGTCGAACCAAGGTGACCAGTCGAGCTGGTGACGAATATGCCGAAGTCGCAGTTGATCTGCGGGCGAGCCATTGGCCTTTTGCCGAACACACAGAGGAACTCTCAATGAAAGCACAAATGTCGGTGTCAAACCGCGGATCTCGGTAGGGGTCCCAACTATGCGCCTAGGCGGATGGTAACAGGAGACAAGGGACATGATGTTTTACCTGTGTTCGGGCCCTCTTGATGGAGGTAATACCCTACTCCTGCTTGATTAATATTGATGATATGGGTAGTACAAGAGTAGATCTATCACGAGATCAGAGAGGCTAAACCCTAGAAGCTAGCCTATGGTATGATTGTTGTATATATGAGATTGTCCATCGACTAGCCTGGCCTCGGTTTATATAATGCACAAGAGGCCTAGGATAACAAGAGTCCTAGCCGAATACGCCGGTGGGGGAGGAGTCCTTGTCTTGATCGCCAAGTCTTGTGGAATCTTCCTTGTATGCGGCAACTGTCCGGACTGGCCCATGAGTATACGGCCATGGGTATCCTCGGCCCAATCCAGCTGATCGGGAGACGACGTGGTGAGTACCCCCTAGTCCAGGACACCATCACCCGCAATCAATAAAACATTGCCAAATTAGAACAGGTACCTTGATGGGTGAACAGGATAAAGCCATCCGCTTTGACTCCTCGAGGTTAGAATAGTCATTAGGATCATATTCTGAACAAGAGTCAACAGGTGGGGAGCGTATGAGTTTCATTGCATCCAGAATGGCACTCAATGCCTTGGTGCCAATTTTGTAAGTCATTGCAGTGTTTAGCTTCAAGAGTGGACTGCTGCTAGTGGGACACAAAGCAGCTACACATATCATAGTGTAGATATCACGGAAAACCTTAAGCATCAGAGTAAAATCAGCAAAGTGGAACTTGCTGGAATATATGTGCTAGTATTGCGGTGCGGCTAGAAAGGCTTCGTACCATCTCTCTTCAAGTGAAGGTGCGATGCTGTTAATATCGATGTAACTCTCAAAGGCGACACAGCTCTGCGCATTTCCTTGCTATTCTTATAGGATTCAAGTGGGCAGGCCACTACAAATCCTATTCCTATGTTTACAAGATCCTACGAATCAAAGAGGCTCAAAGTGTCCATCACAACCGACCATATAGACCTCTACACTGCAAATGTCCCTGCTCATCTTCAGTACAAGGAACATATTGTACTACTAGCATACTCCCTCCGTTCCAAAATATAAGTCTTGGTAGAGATTTCCACTATGGATCACATACAGATGTATCCAGATACATTTTAGAGTGTAGATTCACTCATTTTGCTCCATATGTAGTCCATGGTGGAATCTATACAAAGATTTGTATTTAGGAACGGAGAGAGTACATATTAAAGAAGAACGGAAGAGGAACATGGTAAAGAAGAGTAATCAGATTTTGGATAATAAAATGTTGGTTTGCAGTGCCCACACAAGATGAACCAGAGCGCATTAAGAATGCAACTCCCACTGTCTCTCGACCATTTCAAAGCGGTTGGATGAAGATCCCACGCCTCCTAACCCTTCTTCTTCCTCGTCTCTTAATTCTTCCCATACAGACACCGACGGGTCCGCCGGTCGGACCACCGCCCCCACCGCATGTGTTCCTCCACCACCCCACCCCCACCCGCCGAGTTTTATTAGTTCGTGAGGCCCCACAACCAGCCGAGCCCTTCAATCGCACCAGCGAACTCCGCGAAGCTCAAAAATCGATGACCCAATTTTGAAATTTAGTCTCATGTGATTTAACTAGTGTGGAATATAAAAGGGGAAAACCATAAGCATTGGGAGTATAGTGTTGAGCGTGCCATGGAGGATCTGAACGTGCAAAACGGACAAAGGCAACTTCGCAACCAAGACAAGAAATCAGAGTAAAGCAGTGGCGATCTATTTTCTTGATGCGATAAATAAGTTGAGAAGATACGAAAGAGTACCGCCTCTGGTGCGGCGCCGTGTACGCATCTGCTGAGAATTTGACGGTGCTACGGTAGCGATGGCTGTCGGCGGCGTGGAAGCAGATCTAGGAGGGTAGACGGTGGCGGCGGGGTGCGGTGGACGAGATGGTTGTAGGAGCGGCACCGACAAGGTGGACGACGGCGGGGATGAAGTGAGAGGACGGGATGCAAGGATCCCGGTCCAAAGGCGTGGATGAGAGAGGTCGATCTCTTGTAATGGACGGCGGCATCGGGGTATCAGCTCCGGCATGGTGGAGGAGGAGGACGGTGGATGGGGTGGCGGACGGTGGCGGACGGAGGAGGGTGGGGTGGAAAGGGTGTTTTGGCGCCCATGGAGTACGGATGGGGAAAAGGGAGGTAGAGAGGAAGGGAGGAACCATGTATTCAGGGCACGCTTGTCTCAAATGCGAGGAAATTTACAAACTTAGCCCCCGTTTCAAATTTCTACTACATCACAGCAACATTAGTCGGTTGGGGATAGGACGG
This sequence comes from Aegilops longissima, assembly GCA_021605205.1. Classification (NCBI taxonomy): domain Eukaryota; kingdom Viridiplantae; phylum Streptophyta; class Magnoliopsida; order Poales; family Poaceae; genus Aegilops; species Aegilops longissima. Next base: position 562,129,745 of record CM038676.1, on the reverse strand, counting down.
TAATCTCGCATACACGAATATTTGCCGACGAGAGTTTGTTTTTGGCGCCCATCGTGTATGAATATGAATCGGGAGGAGTCGATTTCGCCGAGGGCACACTGTGTTTTGGCGCCCCGTGTATGAATCCGGTGAGAGGCGGTTACGTCACGTTTGGGTGAAATTACAAACCTACCCTATCGAAACCTATAGAAATCTAGCAGATAGGCTTTGCGTGGCGTGGATAGGCGTAGTGATTTCCATCTCGCAGATTTTGGTTTCAAGCGGGTTATCTGCGACTTTCCCTTCGTTCAAATTTTGCCGATGTGCACGCCGTGCCAACTCAATTCGAATCCCGCTTGTATTCTACTATTTTTTTTCAAAGGGATCCATTTTCAATTGGAATTACATTCTATATACATCATTTTTATATATACTTTCAAAAGCACAACAAAGAATTCTGCTCCTTTATATGTATAATATTATTTACAAATACAACGATCTCGAAATCTTAAGGTTGAATTCGAAAAAATTTAACCAAATTATGTTCTACTAAAATGTATGGATCAGTAATATCTACATATTAAATAACATAGATGTGCGTGAATTCATATGAGTATGCATGTTTGATAGATCAATTTTGGTTCGAATATGGATTACATGTATCATCATCTTGAATTCAAATATTTGAATCCCTTTTTTGTTCACTCCTTTCACGCCCATCTCTCTCGCATGCATGCTCCTTCAGGTAGCTATCACTCTCTTTTCTCCAGCTCACCAAGACGCTCACTTCATGTTTCTCCTATCCTCGCAAACATGGTCTCTCGGCGTCTCCCTTGAGAAGTGTCACACTCTCCCTATCATTATACATTACACGGTTTTCATTATCTCTCACGTCTCTCTTTGTTCTCTGGTATCACTCGGTACCTAAGCTTTCTTTTTCACCGCCACACACAGTCTCCACTCGTCTTTCACTTTGTCTTTCTCTCTATTGGATTCTCTCACACACCCTATATGTCTCTACATATGACTCATACCACTAAAATTACTCTCTCTATCTCTCTCTCTCTCTCTCTCTCTCTCTCTCTCTGAGACACAACATTTGTTGCGGTCTCCTTTTAAATCTCCATCCCATCGACATTATTCATTTGTTTACCGATCAGACAACCCCGACTACCATCTCCTCTCTCTCTCTCTCTCTCTCTCAGACACACACACAAAACTCCTGCTTCCACTCCCCTTCCCGACTACCATCTCTCTCCCACACACACAAAACTCTCGCTTTCGCACCCCGACTCGTATTTCTCTCACAAACATTTATCGACTAGCTAGCCTCTAGATAGGTTTATACACCCGCACACTCGTGCTTCCACCATCGCATACATGTCTCTCTCCCGCTCCTTGTATCTATGTAGCTTTTTCTTCCCTTCTTGAGACACGCCCTCTCGATCGTGCACACACACACTATCGCCTCATTTTAAGCTGATACCTATCGCACACACACTACTTGTGTCTTTGTCACACATGCACCGCGCCTCCTCCACTCTCCTCTCTCTCACACACACATGGGCCTTTTGCAACAACTAGCAAGATGCCCATGCTGTTACGGAACATCAAGATGCATTTGTATGAGTAGTTTATCTTGTGGGGAAAAGGATGAGCGAGGGAAGGCCTTATTTGCAAATGTGGAGAGGGTGTGGGTATCTTTTGCAAAATTGCCATAGTTTCCTTCCTATCCGCCGATATAGATCGGACGGCCTATATTATAGGATGGCAGGCACACGATCATCACCGACAATGCTTTTTATAAGAGTAGGGATAAAAATAGAGTTGGTGATGATGGTGGGCCTGCCATCCGCAATGTAGGTCGTCCGATTTATATCCGACGGATAGGAAGGAAAATATGGCAATTTACCCGACTCTTCACCACATTTGCAGATAAGGCCTTCCTCGTTCATCCTTTTCTCCCACAAGATCTTGATGTTTCGTGCAACGCACGGGCATCTTGCTAGTAAGAGTAGAAATTAGACATATACCACTTCTCGAATCTTGAAACCAACAACATTCCTCCCTTATCTCATCAAAACCGCCAATGGAATATATTTTGAGTGGAACATAACATATTTTTAGTGATATACGTATTTCAAAACTAGACTTTTTTTTTCTATCAAATCGGTGAATATGTATTAATCTACTTTGATCGTGTGGCAACGCATTGGCACATTGCTAGTAGTTATTATAATTTTTTGGACACCAGACAAACGGTGGAGTACATATACGAAGAGAAGAGGCGCACGCACGCAGTCGGCCTCTCGCTGTCTCTCTCACATGAGTGTTACGTAAAGGCGACGTTAACAAATAAACCCTAAAACCCTAGGCGCACGATTGCTGCATTCGCGGGTACCGGGTACGTGGTGGAGCACCTTTGTAGGAGTTGATGGTCGGGACCACAGGTGAATGACTTGGAGCGCGGTGGCTCGCCAGTTGCCACAGATCGAGTAGCCACATTTAAAATATCGTTTTTTTAGCGGGGTTAAGAGTTCCGACTTTCAATGGCACGTTATAAGTAGCAAGTAGTTTTTAGAACGATTGGTATGGAGCGAAAATGGAATTCATAGTACTACGTACCTCCTTGGTGTATGGTTGTATGGGTTTATGTTGCGAGACGTTGAACCTGGTAGTTCTAGGGCAAATACTATGGTTTAGATTTAGATGCTGGTTTTCAGTAATCGGAAGGGGAAACCCTTCTTTGATTAAAAAAAACTACTACCTCCATTCTGGTTTACTAATCTCCATCGTACTTTGGGTCAAAGTTTGTCCACGAATTTTACTTGTAAAATGTGAATGGAAAACGAGATTTTGTTATACCCATACAAAAAAGGACTGGAGGGAGTGATTGCTCTGACACGGACGCGACCTCTCATAGCGCAGGCATTGAATCTGGCCTGGCCAAGAGGGCACTTTTCGCTGCAGGCCCGGCTGAGCACGCCTCCTCGCCGCGTGCAACCAGCTTAAGACTGCCCCGCCTGCCTTCATTGAATCCGCGCATGTGCCGGCAACACGTCCTTCTGCGAGCTGCCAGGCATTTTAGAATAGAAAACATGACTAAAATATACTCATGGTCTTGACTTGTTGTGCTCCCACTAGTAGCAGGAACTAGTAGAGGTTTTTCTTTATTTATAACTCTCCTCACATTTTTTTTGGCTTTGAAGTGAATCATGGTTGTGGACATTATGTATGAATGTGCAGATATCTGTGAACATGAGTTTGATGTGGAAGTTGAACTTGGAATGTCGGGCTTGCGCGTGAACTATACCATTTCCAATGCTTCGTCTGTTATTGTTTGGAAAGTAATTGCTGTTATTACATGACCTGAAAAAAAACATATTGTGCCACATCAGTAGATGCACAGACATCACAACAGCATGCCGTTGGATAAACATTTGAACCTAACTATTATGAAGGAAATTTTGTATTGACAACAGTTTTAGATATCGAGAGACGCCTAGCCTGCTCTGCCTCTGCTAGCTTATTTCTGGCTTCTTCCATCTCTTCTTTGGCTTGGGTGAAGAGAGCATCGATTGCTCTTTTCGCTTCTTCAGAACTCAGCTACATTCTCAAGGGTTTCTGCACGCTTTCTTTCAGCCTTTACTAATGCCACGAGGACACGAACAGTGACGACTCCACACGGCTTGTGTGTAATCCAACATCATCCGGGAATTTGCACCTTGTGTCTAATCCAGCATCATTAGGAACGGCACCTTGTGTGTAATCCAGCCTCATTTTGGAAACATGATCTCGAGGTTGACCATACTTCCTCCTCGCAGAACTGCATCCCGACATGAAGTTACTTCTTTTTAGATCAATACTCAGAGAAACCTAGATCCATTTAGTAGAAGCCGATAAATGTAACTCGGAGAAGTGAATTCAAAAGGAAAAGAAATATAAAACAGACTACAAGGTGAGAACACCCACTTCCTACATCAAGTTAAAACGAAAGCATTAGGACGATTAAGACTCTTCTTATTACACATCGAAGAACACCACGCTTAAGAGAAACAGAAACTACAACATATACACATCGAAGAACACGAGGCTAAACGAAAGTAATTGAAAGGGTGTTACTTACCAAAACTCGTTTTACAGGTTCGGTGCAACTCCTCTTTAACTTGCCACGCTCCTTGAAGATGTCCCGAATATCCCGTGTTTGGTCTTCATTGCTCCTCTGCATGTTCACACTCGTGGTTTTAAAATCTCAACATGGCAAGAAAAATACTACTAGTAATACTCGCGCATCTTGTGGGCAACACTAAAGCACTCGTCTGCCATGTTAGAGCATCTCCAACAGAATCAAGAACGCGGCGCTTTAAAAAGCGCCATGATGCTGAGATCGAGAAGTAGATACTAGAGAGTAGAGGATAGTTCTCAGCATAGATAGATAAAAAAAGATAATTCAACTACTCCTCGTCGTCCGACTCCTCCTCGGTGATGTCCTCCTCCGACTTCTGACTGTAGGCGTGAAGATACCAGTCGTCATCGGATTCCCAGGGCGACGCTGCTCCTAGCCTCATGTCGAATTGAGCGTCCGCTTTTCGCCTACGCTTGTCCTCGCGATAGGCGGCTCGCTCCGCCCTCCTCTTATCCCTTTCCGCCCTTCTTTGCGCGTAGAACTCGCGCTCGTTGATGATGTCCTGCGGTAAGTGTTGGCGCCACAACGCCATGGCTTACTCGTCCATCTCGGCGATGCCGAGACGGTGCTCCCGCCTCCGGTTGTCATGACGATCCTCGTCGGTGCTAAGCCGCGGCAGAGGCGCGAGCTCCTGCGCCCGCTCCCGCGTCGGCACATTGGGGAAGTTCAATGTTCTATGAGGCCACCGGAGGCGCCACGCCGCCGCATCGTACACGCGGGCGGCCTCGTTGGCGGTGTCGAAATTGCGGGAGGGGCGCGCACGGATGCCGCGGTATCCCCAGTTTCCCGGCGATGCGGCGGCATGGTGGCGTGGCGGCGGCGAGGCGAAAAAGAGCGGGGAGAGAGCGGTGGCGAGGCACAGAGCGGTGGCAAGGCACAGAGCGGTGGGAGGGCGTTGGATTTTATAAAGCGCGCCGGACGCCGCGCGCTAAAACTAGCGCACGCCCGGCCGCTCTTTTCCCGCGCGCGCGCGCGATCCTTTCCGGACGTCTCTGCCATCTCTACTCTCTTCTCTATGGTTATATTTATTTAATATTTAATATTTATCTCTACTTCCTTTACTGTCTACTTTTTTTTCTCTATACTTTTTTTTCTTGCAATATAGGCCGTCCGATTTATATCTGACAGATAGGAAGGAAACAAATGGGAATTTTGCAGAAAGATACCCATACCCCTCTCCAGATTTGCAAATAAGGCCTTCCCTCATTCATCCTTTTCTCCCACAAGATAAACTACTCATACAAATGCATATTGATGCGTGCAACGCATGGGCATCTTGCTACTTCTAAAAACCTTTCCATCATTTGCCACACTACAGGTTGCAGATGAAAAACCTACCCAAGCACAACGCGATATAGGAGCGACGCACAATTACCAGCTGATATTCTGTTGGACAATGGAGGCTATAACCAATTGCTTTTACGGGAACAATAGCACCCAGGAAAATTGAAGGGTAGGTATGAACAAAATTGTAACTGCACATGTACTGCTAAGTGATTCAATACACACATTACAAATCAAGGAGGAGAACGATGGTCGCGGCGGCCTCTGTGAGTCATGGTCGGCAACGGGAGTCAGTTCATTGTCCATGACGGTGGTACTTCTGTGCTTGGCGTCGGCTTCCGGGAAGCAGATCCGAGACCGTGGAAGACGATGCCGGGGAAGAGGCTCTGTCTACGACGATGACGGTGGACCGGCTCGAGTGCGGCATACGAGGTCGTCGATGAGGCAGATGCGCTGCGGTGGACGAGTGCACCGATGTAAATGGGAGGAGCATGAAGGTTGCGGTGTCGTGGAGAAGTCTATTTTGCGTTGGGGATAGAAAATGGGGAGTATTCAGGTGTACTACTCTGGGTGCCGGGGTGGGGTTGGCTGGGTAGGGTGAACATGAAGTTACGAAAATAGCCCCCTACCAAGCGTCGTCTGTAGGCCTATTCTGAAGCTATGATGGTAACTTCCCACTGCTCGAATCAGGGTCGAGGGAGATTTTCCCGCCGACCTCAAAATTTTGTGACACTGGACTCCCCGTGTGGCGTGTTGAGTGATTCGGCTAAGCAACTAGCGAGTAGTAGTAGTAAACTCTGCATATTAGGTTTGACCGAAGTCAAACTTCCTAAACTTTGACCAAGTTTATATAAAAATATAAACATTTACCATAACAAATATGTATGATGTGGAAGTACATTCAATAATGAATCTAATGGTATTTATTTGTTATTGTATATGTTAATATTTTTTGATAAGGAAAACTTTGTTTTTGCCACTCTAGTTTTTGCCAACTTTGCTTATGCCACTCTAGAATTTGACATCTCACTTTTGCCACTGTTAGCTTTTGATAATACATCACAAATGCCATTCCGTGGCAAAAACGATAATTTTTCATTTCACTTTTGCCACTCTTAGCATTTGACATGTGTCACAATTGCCACTTGGAAAAAAAAAATTTGCCACGGAAGGGCAAAAGTGATATATTGTCAAAAGCTAAGAGTGGCAAAAGTGAAATGTCAAATTCTAGAGTGGCATAAGCAAAGTGGGCAAAAACTAGAGTGGCAAAAACAAAGTTTTCCCTTTTTGTTATAAGCTTTCTGAGAGTTTACAGAACTTGACTTTGACCAATGCTAATACGTGGACTTAAATAAAAACGTAGGGAGTACACATTTGTTTTCTTAGTTTGTAGTGAACTAATCATTTTTTGAATTTGTGAAATAAATATATTAGGCTATTGACTTCGAATGTAATGGTCTATACAATTCAATAGTTACAATCATTGTCGAATCCCAAGATGTATACAAGGTCTATAGTACTTCACAACATGCTCAAACTCACATAATCCCAGTCAAATGAGAATCTAAATGCATTTCATAGTTATTACTTTGTAGGATGCAACAAAAACAACCAAAACTCTACATCAGCCATTATAGAAGCAACATTTTGACATATCCCATTGTGTGAATGAAACGTGTAGAGAGAGCTTTTGAAGATGGAGCAGATAGGGCACGAAAGATTGTATGTATGTGGACGAGAGAGTAGGAGACAAACCTAATGAGAGAGAGAGAAAGAGAGAGGAAGAAGTTAGGTCTGTGAGAAAGATGGAGACATGTAATATACGGGAGATGCGTGTGCATCCGGATTCTGTATACGTGGAAGGAGAAGAGACAACATTTTTGATGAGAGAGCTGGAAAACATGGACGAGAGGGGAAGGATCTCATGGGTTGAGGGATTGACAATTTTGTGCGGGGGAGAGAGGGATTGGTAATTTTGTGCAAGAGAGAGAGAGGGTGGGGGGAGGAGTCAGTCAGCTGTCGTCACATCACCCTACTTCCAAATGACCCCACATTCTCTAGCGCGGTGTGGTCGCCGTCTTCGATCTGCTCGATGCCCTCTTTGAAGATTGAGGTGTTGTGCATGTTGGGGTGCAAAGAAGCACAAGCGAGAGTGGTCGTCGTATAACCTTGGATGGGGATGAATTGTGTGCTCGGGGGAGTGTGCGTGTGTGTTGTGCTACGTGTGTGTGTGTGCGCGCGCGCATGTGTGTGTGTGTGTGTGTCAGATATTGAGCGAAAACAAACCTAAGGAGAGAAATGGGTATTCACGAAGAGATTGTGCGGGCCTTGAGGTGGGCAGGGCCCGAGTGAGGGTGTCAAAATGTGTGCGTTGATGCATGTGTTGCATGCAATCGCATGAGGGACAGACGAATCGAGAGAGATGGTTGTTGTGTTACGGATGCTCTCTCTCTCTCTCTCTCTCTCTCTCTCACACACACACACACACAAGTAAACTAGAAGACCGTTCTCTCATGTATACACAACGATCGGCATCTGTCTATGTCTCACTCATGCATGATCATTTGCACATTCACACCTCTCTATGTCTCAGTATCACACGCACACCGTCTCCACATTGCCCTTCTGCCACAACACACATATGGACACATACACACGTTCTCTCTCAGTCACACACACAAAATAAGTATTAAAAAACTAGGCGCACCTAAAACGTCCAAATCCAAATAAACACAAACTGGAGCTAAATTCAAATATATGGAAATATTGTAGCGCCAAGAACTTTCCCAGGAAAAACTTGAGTAATATTGGAGGATTGTTTTCACACACACAAAAGGTTCGGTGGATGTCCTTGAGCGCGACACGGTGACGCACTGCTCGATCGATCACATGTCATGTTCACGCGTTTGCACAGGATTCCGTATCATGGTACTAACTTAAAAAAATTAATAAAAGCGCTGCCTAAGTCTAATGTTTACATGTACTAGTACGGTTTTCTTTTACGGGTTTGCTATTTCACATCTAGATGTGAAATATTATCTCACATCTAACTCACTCACCCTTGATTTTTTTTAAAGTCTTCCACTCACTCACCCATGATTTTTTTTGAAGTCTCCCATGGATTTTAAGGGTGAGGGAGTTAGATGAGATAATATTTCACATCTAGATGTGACATAGGCAGACCCTTTCTTTTAAGTTTGACCAACCTTATATAAAACTAAAGTAAGCTCCCATATGCGCACTCATCAATATGCCGCTTGCCTGCTGTTGCGATGCCGGCGCCCGCTGCTCCGCCAACAATTTCTCGCCCATCACCGTCGTGTCGCCGCCATCCTGTGCCATGAAGCCAAGGCTCGCCCGCTCACGCCGTCTCGCAGTCCCTCCTCGCCATGCCGCCGTGCTGCCAAGCACGCGAGCAGCTGGTGGAGCCGCGTCTATGCATGCAGCGTACGAAGAGGAGGACGAGCGCGTGCTCCAGCACGCCGGCGAGGAGGAACTAGCGTGTCATTGTCGTCTCTGCCCGCGCGGAGGAGGCGCGCATGGTGGCTGTCGCGGCGGAAGCCGGTCGCGTGCGCGTCGAGCCCGCAAACCGGATGCGAACACGGAATCTACCTTTGAGACCTTGAATGCCACGTGGATCCTGCAATCTGAAGGAGCAATTTGGGTCAGCCGACTCATGTGAGCCATTTCATGCAACATGGATGGCTAGAAGGGCTTCTTCCACCTCTTCTGTCGTCTTCTTCCTTCGATCCATCGAACTTCTTTCACAAATCGACTGACCCAAATTATACTACTAGTACGAACGTATTAAGTACAGTAGGAACACGAAGATACGAGCAGTAGTACCAACTGCAAGTAGAACAGTAGTAAGACATAGTACTAGTACTACTCTACGTACTAAAGAGTTCAAATAACGAGAAAGAACATAAACATAGTTCTGCTGGGGCCTCAGCACAACACACCCTTGAAAATAAACTAAGCAACTAGTCCGCTTGACACTGCAGTAGAACCAGCATGAGCGACGGCACTGCCACCTACTCGGAGTCTGAGTCCACGTCCTCGACTTCTTCCTCGTCACTCTTCCTCTTCCTCTTTGCCGACGCTTCTTTGCTTGAACCGGACACTGGGCTCTTCTTCTTCATCCAACGCATGTAGATATTTAAACAAAGGTAGGCATCCATTGCTGCGTATAGGATGTGATCTTCATCTAATGTCTTCGACTCCCATGCATGATGAAACTCGTGATGAGGTTTCTTCAGTTTAGCGTACAAAGGATCAATCATGGCTGCTGCCAGGGTCAGCATTGAAGGTTGAGAGGAGGACACCAGGCTTGCCTTCTGGAGATCGAAGGGCTGGCCTACAACGAGACCTATCCGACGCAGGACATCTCTGTCGTTCTTAAAGCCTACAGTAACGAATTTCACTCTTTTGTCCTTGAGGAAGTTCTTAAAATCCTGGCACTCAATGTCGGCATGGCATATGTGGTAGACCAAGCAAACGTTATGTACGCAAACCTGGATCATGGCGGGCTTCTTCCTCTCTTCGTCCTTTAGATCCTTCTCTCGTCCCAGGACTGTGGTGTACTCAACATCTAGCCCAGCGACCCACTCATCCATTGAACTGTTGAACATGCGTAGCAAGCGAGCAAGCCATGCTTTCACCGTCGCGGATCCACGTGTGTAGATGACGATGAACTGATCGCCGATGATGGCTCTAACCTGGTACTCAGCGGCGACCATGGAGATTTGGGAGGCCATGCATTTTGGAGGAGGGTTAGGAGAAGTTGAACTGTTGTACCCCGCAAAAACTGGGAGCGAACTAATGTGGAAGGACGGGACGACTGGGAGCGAATTGTTGTGAGGTAGAAGACGGGGACGAGTAGGGCGTTCGAATGGCGTGGGGTTGCTAGCTTGCCCGGTGGATAAACGGCTGCAAGCCCCCAAAGAGTTCTCGAGAACTATGCGGGACCCACTAGATGTCATGTCTACTAGACCCATATCGTAGGCCTAACGGTATAGCTTCTGCCTGTTCGCACGCCATGCCGGCGCGTGGATGTAACTTCACTTAATTCCTTCAACCGTCGCGCCTCCCACGACCTTCGCCTCCCTCGCACGGTCACGTCCTTTGAGACTTCGACCGGCTATAAATGAGCAATTTCTTTTTGCCTACTCTGCATGCATGATACTCCCTCTGGTCCTTTTTACTACCGTCAACCATTTGCAAAGTGTTTGACCAAAATATACTTTTTTTAACACCACCTTATATTAATTAACCAGCCACACCAGTACACTCATTCGATACAATATTCACCACACAGGGCGGTATGTTATTTACAAGAATACCATCTAATCTATTGCCAAAGATATACTTAGCGATTAAGGGTGCCACCTTATTGGCCGAACGGCTAATCTTTGACAATTGAAGATTGTTGATCAACTTCGAGATGCTCAATGCTTTCATCTTTAGGTCACGCATAGCAGACCTGTCATTGTCCCCTGATGCAAGATACGCTACTACAAAAGCGCAATCAGTCTCTAAAATTACAAGATTATGAAGAGAAATACCTATGTAGAGACCGGCAATGCAAGCCCTAAGCTCCGGTTCCCCCACGCTTTGACAGGCATCAATGAAATCCCACGACCAAATTTATACTGAAAATATCAATAGTATCTACAATACTGATTATAATGAGTATAAGAACTACGTTTTATAATGAGTGTAAAAATATTGATTTGACATTGTGAATATTGATACCCCCTCCGTCTAGGTGAGTAAGTCATCTTAGGCTGTGCACCGTGACCAAGGAGGAGGGGAAAACGAGAGATATTAATGTTTATTTGCTAATTAAATAGTATTGCATGCAATGAACTAACCACTGCATGTCATATTTGATAGTCTCAGGTCATTAAAAGCATGCACACCCTCATATCTTATTGGTTGGTATGTCAAGAAAGAAGAAACGAGGTAGAAGTTAATGCACCACGCCTACGTGTTTTGGGATTATTTGGTTTTCGTAAGATGACTTACACACCTAGCTATTAGAGTACCACTACCTCCCTTCTACTTTAAAGGGCTCGACTAAAAAAAATCACCTACTCTTAGCAAGATAGTAGAGGCGGTGGAATAGTTTTTGAAGTCTGCAAAAGTACTCAACTAATGCTATCGTTCTTCACAAAAAAATGTGTTTACCAATGCATGCATGAACACTAGTTACTCTAACCCCCCTCTCTTCTTTAATTCTTTGCCACATCAGCATGTTTGCTATTCCCGTGTGCATGATACCAGCTAAGATACCACCATTATGGCCAGCCTTAATCATCACATGCAATAATTTAGTGCACCTTGAAATATGAACATGTGTGGGGCGTGTATGTTTTTAATGACTTGAGACTATACCTAGCCCGGCATGCAAGATGACTTATTATGCACCGTTCCCCATACCTGCAGGAAGCCCGTTCGTCTCCAAATCTTTTCCTCTCCATGTGTGGAAACAATATGCCTGCCAAACTCTCCTTCTCCTCCGTGGTCCCACCACTTCACCCGTGTGAAAAAATCTGCATGCATGACCCTCCTCCCCCACGCTCGTCCAATCCGTTGTGACCAGCAATATTTCCACCCTTTGCTCCCCGTAATTTACTCCAACAAATATGCCCACGTAGCTTTTACTTAACTTCAGTTGCATTGGGTCAGCGACATACGGGCCCAGCAGTGTATCGCCCACATGTCGCTGGCATAACCGACCTGCAGTTAAGTCATTGCAGCTCAGTCCATATCTTACGTAGGTGTGCCATTGCTCGCTATAAATACTGCGCCTCCCATGAGATCGCTATCTCCTCCCCCTCACGTTCACGTTCATCGCTATCTCCTCCCCCTCCCTCTCACGTCGACCACCATGGCATCGCCCCTTCCAAGCCCTAGGAGCCCCTCGCTGCACCGCGCGGATGGTCACCGCGTCACCGTTCCGTTCCTCGCCGCCACTAGTCGAGGAGGACGCGTTGGCGTTCCGCTCCTCGCTGCTACGCGACGCGTCGCCGTTCCGTTCCTCGCCGCCACTAGTCGAGGAGGACGTGTCGGCATTCCGCTCCTCGCCGCGACGCGACGCGTCGCCGTTCCGTTCCACGCCGCCACTAGTCGAGGAGGACGCGCCGGTGTTCCGCTCCTTTCCGCGACGTGTCGAGGTGGACGCGTCGGCGTTCCCAATCTCCCCAGCACGCGCGTCGAAGGACGCGTCGGCTCCCCGCTATGAGGAGAACGCCGCGCCGCCCGCCGAGCCCCCCCCAGCCTTGAGGAGCTTTGGCAAGAAATGGATGTCGCCTTGTGGGAGGCTTTGCCTCCAGAAGAGCGCGCCAAAATAGAGGTGGAGAAGAAGGCTGAGGAAGAGAAGCGCACCGCGCAACAAGCTTTCTGGGAGATCTATGTCGCGTCCGAGAGAGTCAAGCAATTGGTTCTTTGGCGAAGGCTCGTGGCGAGGGCCGTGAGGGTGGCGGAGGGCGCCGTGCCGACGCCTACGAGTGCGGTCGGGCCCAAGCGCCTCATCTACGCTTGGCGAGACACGTGGACGGTGCACGCTTCCAGCCAGGAGGAGTACTGTTGGCGCCGGATCACCAAACCGGTGAGATCGCGCTCGCCCGCCGACAAGCCATTAATCAGCACCTCGCGAGTTGCGAGGCTGAGGAAGAGGCGTTGTGTCGGCGCTGCTGGGAAACGGCCGCGCTCGGGGCACTTCGTGGCGGCGCCGCAAGCTCTCTGCGAGCGCCGTGGCTTTAGGAGGAGTATAATTTTTGTTTAAGTAAGGCGATTTCATTAGTTTTGGGACGCAAATGATAAACCCGAACGTTCAGGAATTTTAGCATCCTTAATTAAGTACGTAAAGGGAAAGTTTGGAAGCGTTGTGTATTATTACGCATTTTGCAAATGCGTGCATATAGCACAAACTTTACTATAGACTATCGGACTACGTCTCTCTCGATATATGCTTGCAGACTTTTCTACTCCCTCCGTCCAGGTCAATAAGTCATCTTTGGTTGTGCACGGTGACCAAGAAGGAGGGAAGATTTGTACACCTAGGCGGAGGAGTACTACTATTACTTATGTGCGTGCAAATGCACGTTTAAACATTACGATGCGGTTTTGTAGAAGTAGAAAAACAGCACTAGTCAAGCTTGTGAAAAGATTCCAACGTGAGTACTACTACTAGTAGGAGTACCGGGGGGCGATTCTTTTAGGCTTCTAGATTAGTAATCCCATAACTACTACCCGTCCTGGTTTATTGGTCCCCATTGTAATCTGTGTCAAATTTTGATCATAAATTTAACTAATGAAATGTTAGTGCATGTCACATGCACTACTCCATCCGTCTAGGTGAGTAAGTCATCTTAGGCTGTGCACCGTGACCAAGGAGGAGGAGAAAGCGAGAAACGTTAATGTTTATTTTCTAATTAATAGTATTGCATGCAATGAACTAACCACTTGCAAGTCATGTTTGATATCTCAAGTCATTAAAAGCATGCACACTCTTTATCTCTTATTGGTTGATATGTCAAGAAACAAGAAACGAGGTAGAAGTTAATGCACCGCGCCTAAGTGTTTTGGGATTATTTGGTTTTCGTAAGATGACTTACACACCTAGATGCACCGCGCCTAAGTGTTTTGAGTAACATTTTATCAGTTAAATCTTTGGTCAAAATTTAGCACAAACTACAATGGTGAGGAATAAACCAGGACGGAGTAGTAGTTTAGAAGCCTAAATAAATGAGTGAGCCGCCTTATTGTTACTCTCCACTGTGACTAGTCTTGTGGGAAAAGCTGGGTAAGCCGCCAAAAGAACTGGCCCTAGGAGTAGTAGCTAGGGATCGAGTGTGGGAGATGAACTGGAGAAAGTAAATGCAGAGAGATGAAATGCAAAAAATACGGAGGGATGTGATGGTTGCTTGGCCGTTTATTTTACCAGGCCACTTATTAGTGGGAGTGGTTGGGTTTTGTGATATGACGGCTTTATTGCCGCGCCACGAGTGAGAGGTGAGACTCCCGTGCAGCGCCGCCCTCTACACTTGTACTACATCGGTCGTGGTTTATTAGTCCCCATTGAATTTGGTGAAGATTTAAGCGACAAAATGTTAGTGCATGTCAACAAAAACTATATCGTTGGATTCGTATTTGAACATAGTTTTGAATGATATAATTTTAGGTGACATGCATCAGTGTTTATCGTACTATATATAATGTTAGTTCTATTTTTGGTCGTTCTAATCTATAGTAGTAAGGTGCCCGTGCGTTGCACCGAAGAGTGAAATACATTGATCGGGGAGTTGTTTATTTTGACAAAGGATGTGGGGGTCATCTCATGTGTAACAGGTATCGATAGGTTTCTTCGGATATTATCTCATCTCTAGAGCTCACAAACATCCGGGTGAAATAGATAAAAAGGTATCTTTTGCAAACAAAAGCGTTCAACTGTTCAACCTGCATCCAAAACTTGTGAAGAAATAACACTTATTGTGCTTTCCAAGAAATGATCTTTAAGAATTAGTTTTTGAGTATCGATTGTTATACATGTTGGCTACAGATGACATGGCACTTTCATATAGTCAACAGTTGGCTATACTATTAAGTAATACTCCCTCTATTCCAAAATAGATGACTCAACTTTCTCCTAAAGTTAATACAAAATTGAGTCATCTATTTTGGAACGGAGGGAGTATTAATCATGCCCTTATACACCTAGACGGAGGGATTAAATTAGGATGACTTGCAAGGGGGCAGAGGAGATGTAAGAAATGGTTCATCATAAGTCTTTCACCAGTACTGTAGCAAAAATTCATACATGGAAGATTCTAGACTAAACCATAAGCGGATACACTTTTATTCATGCGCGATACTCCAATAGAGCAAGATCCTACATGGAAGTCTCCACATGCTTAGATAGCGGATTACATTGAGCGAAGACTAATGATCAACATTTAACTTGATAATGCGTATTTTTTTAGAAGAACAGGGAGGCTCCTCCTCGGTTCCATTATCAAATGAAACCCAAAGTGTCTTACATCAGCTCACTGAGAGGAGCAGTTCAAAGGAAGGACTGCGGTGAAAGCCACTCAAGTTTAACGACAAGCTTACAGAATCAAAAGCGGCAAAGACACGGGCCATAAGCGCCCACACACACACTACATGTTTTCTAAGTGCACTTGATAATGCGTATGTCTAGGTGAACCTCCTTGGAGTCCCCGTGCACCGAGTCGGCGGGTAAAGGATAGAACGGATGCCATGGGTTTTCCAAGTCCACATTGGCGGGATAGTCCCAGCTCCTCAGATTCCAAGTCTGTCCGATGAGGCCGGTTTCGCCGCCCACGTGACCCGGAGGGGTAGTAACATTGACCTCGCACCCGTACATCTGCCTCGTGTCAGTGTCAGCGTCAGCGTCGACGCCCCTGACGCACGCTACAAAGACGGGGCGGCGGCCTGCACGGGCCTCGCCTGTGCCCACGATCAAGAGGAAGACGCTACCGTCCTCCTCCGAGACTAGCAGGCGGCGGTGATCCTCCAGCGACTCCGGCATGGTGAACCGGTAGCACGTGTCGTACTTGATGTTCTCCGCCAAGGGCCAGCAGTGACCGCTGCACGCATCCGTGAGGTGACGCACCATGTCCGCCGGCGAGCCACAAAACGGCATCGGGCACTCATAGTAGTGGACGAAGGGCTCCTTGGAGGCATCGACCAGGCCGTCCATGAAACGGGAGTGGCTGTAGGGGACGTTGCGCCAGTTGAATATGTGAGCAAGTTACTACGAGATTTAATACGAATAAGCACAAAATAAATCATGACGGCTATAACAGAGATGAAACTAATCATGTGGACTAGCATAGTAGTAGGATACAGAGTAGAAACATGAATTCTACCACGATTTCGAATAGGAAGGACAGAAACACATACGGTGCAACGGGAGCAGCACCGTTGGCATTGAGGTTGTCGCCCATGTCATTGAGGAAGAGGTTGCCGAGGTCGGGGAAGAAGTCGTCATCGGTGAAGTCGTGTCTGCCAGCAGTCGCGAGAGTGCGCTCCCCAGATTTCAAAAACGCCTGCCAAATGGAGCGCAGGAGGGAGTGGTTATAGGGGACGTTGCGGCTGCCGAATGGAGCGCAGGAATAGCACACGAAGCAGTAGATGGTGTCCTTACTAGTACTCCCTAGTCTCTATCTATCTATATCTATATATATCTACTCTTATAGAAAACCAAGTTGGTGATGATGGTATGCCTGCCATCTTTTAATATAGACCGTCTGATCTATATCTGACGGATAGAAAGCCAACTATGAAAATTTTACAAAAGATACCCGCACCTCTCTCCACATTTACAGATAAGGCCTTGCCTCGTTCATCCTTATCTCCCACAACCTCGTGCTCCTCCCTATGTCTCTATCTCTACTACTTTTTTCAATAACAAATTGAATAGTGCTGCGCCGTCCGCTGCACGCCCGGCGGAACACGCCTCCTCGCCTCCATCATCACCAACTGAGTCTTTTATAGGAGTAGGAGTAGAGAAAAAACCGAGTTGGTGATGATGGTGTGTCGTGCAATGCACGGGCATCTTGCTATTTTTTTGCATATAAGTCCAAACACCACGTAGACACGGTCTTTGAGCACGATTCGTAGTCGTTCCACGCTCGAGCATTGAAGTTTGTAACTATTTTAGATTAGAATATACTACTCCTCCGGTGCTAGTAGTAGAGCAGAGTCCTACTCTACTACTCTTCTCTAGCACGCTAGGGCATAGTACTGTAGTAGGTACTGTAGGGAGTACCAGTACTGTGATCACTCAAGCAAGTTGTCTGGCATCAATATGACCCTACGCTGCTGGTATGTGTCTCGTAAGTCAAACGGCGTGATGTAGTCATCATCACCTATCCACTTTCCGCAACACATATTCGCTTCTCCATCTTTGTCCGCACATAATCTCGTCCAAGCTTCCATCCCCGCTAAGGCGCCTCCCCCCTTGTCCGAAACCCAAGCACTAACAATGGCAGAACCGAGCAGCGTCCGCTGAAAGAGTGGCTGGAATTCGCTCCCCACAGAGGTAATCAAGCTCATTGTTTTGCGTGTGGACAATCTCAGTACCATGCCGCTCGCCGCGTGCTCGTCGGGGTTGTACCGTTTACTCAAAGCCCTCGGGCGGAGCTTTTAAGCCAGCTCCTTGCTTGCCGATGCCGCTGATCTTTGAAATGGCGTGTCACGCAGCATAACGATCGTAGGGTGGCGAGCATCAACCCCCTTCACTGCGATCCGATCCCCGTCAGCCTCAGCTACATTAATGGTATGTACTGGGTCGGCATGAACACGTCTTGGATGGTGCTCGTCGACGGTCGCGGCAGCTGGATGCTCGTGGAGGTCTACACCCGGCGATTGATCCCCCTTCCTTCGATTAACACTGCACTGCTTTGGCACCATGGCCCAGAATACTCGGAATCTTACAGTAGCCAACATGAAACCAAGTTTGATTTGCTCAAGGTTGTAATCTGCCAAGTGCCCACAAGATCTGCGAATTATAAAGATTTCAGGCTAATTGCGTTCTTCAACCGCGGTCTCGCCTATCTGACAAGTCACTGCGGTAAGTGGATAAATCTGCACGTCCATCGCAGGATCATACATCCTCCATGGTTCTTTGATGCCATTGAACACAAGGGCTTCATTTACACTGTCGACTCCTTCTATGGTTGGACGTATTGCTAGCCTACTCCAGTCATCGCTACAAACGGCTGTTAGAGCAGTATGTTACTTTTCTATGATATCATGATGGCTTGCTTATATTACTGTCAACATTTATTGAAAAAATATTCATGCTCATAACATGCTGTTCTTAAGATTGACTAAATCAAGAGCCCTTTTTTTATTTGACTCCAACTTCATATGATGTTGTAGGCCGCCTGGTGTCCCTACCCTTCCTAATCCGAGAACCTTTCAAAGAAAAGCGGCATGGCGATTGCAGGTGGTTCTGGCTCGATCGCACGACGGCGAAATATTGATGATCGTTCGCACGCATCGGACGTGTTGTTTCGCGGAATACAATCACGATCCTTTGCCGGTCTTTGAGCAGGATCCCAGCTTCTCGGGCCTTTCGGAATTTTTGACTGGAGGCTGGTAAGTAGCCTTGGTACACGCTCTCTGTTTGTCGGACTGAATTATCGATTAACCAGGAGATAAGCGGCGGCAAGGATCATGATGGCAGCGGTTTCGTTCATCGAGCAAAACTGTGTGTACACAGCGTACCATGCGTCTCTGCATGCACCATACCCTGATATGTGCCGCCACGCTCTGCAGCCCAAAGTAGGAGAGAGGGTCGCAAGTATCAGACTTCGACCTGCTGGCTGGAGTTTCCCTCGTCAGGCACCCATCTGGTTCAAGCCGTCCACCAATCTCCACAGCTTAAAAATAGTAACGTCTAACCGAGTCGAGTTAGTTAGATGCGTACACTTGGTGTAGTAGGATCTTTATTTAGTTTGATGCATACACTTGTTCTTTTTTGGTAGCCCTTTTGTAATGATGGCTGATGTTTGGTTTGGAAGAGAGAGCTGTGTCTTCACTCTTACGGCTGCTTATCGCTTCATTGCACCACCAGCCCTGGTTGCTGCTGCTGCTGTTTTCAATGTACAATCAGTAGTATATTTAAATCATTGGTTGAATAAATGTGTTGTTTTGGAAGTCGTTGCACGGTTCGATCCTTTAGTGCCCGTACCATCGTAGCTCATACTATTTTTCATACGGAACACATTTTCCACTTGTTGATAACATGCAGCCCACTGATGAAGGCCCAATAGAGAAGCCCATAATTAACTGGAAGGGAGGCTCTCACATGAATCCGGCCCAGGTACATGCTCATGGTCCCCTAAACATAAATAAGTAAATAAATAAATAAAGCTAAATGCTCATGCACCAGTTCTTTGGGAAAATAGGTAGCCCAGTATTTCTTTTTGAAGAATACCCAAGCTAGGCCTATTTGTTTTCTCCAAATTACTGGGCTGCAAATCTTTCAAGACGAGGAGAGATGCATTCCGTCCTGGCCAAAGAGTATGGTCAATGTCTGTTAAAACTAATATCAAAAGGGGTTGAAAATTCCAAAAAAAATATAGCAAATGGGATATTAGTTTTTTTTTGAATTTTGTTCTTCACTGATATCTTATACGTATTTCATTGGATTTAACATGACATAGTACTAATTTATTTTTGAATTTGTTTTAGTATGGCTATTAATTTTTGGATTAAGAATGTTTCGTTCCCCAGCAAAGATTTGCGAATTTTCAAAGTTTACCACATATTTAGTTAATTTTCGACCACAATCTGACGAGGAAAATGGCGGCAATTCTAAAAATGGAAAACAGGCTGCAATAAATTCCATATGAATTAGAAAATGAGTAAAATTATAAAATAATAGCAAATGGGCTGTACCGCCACAGATTTGAGGCTGACTTGTTTACGCAAGGCTTTGTCGGTGAACACACGATTCTAGCAGCGAAGGATGTTGGATGTCCATCCAACGGCCGACGTCTTCTTCAATCTCGATATTCCTGCTCCGGCCGCCTAAACTAGCGCCGGTGGACTGCTGCTCCCTCCTCTTGTGGCCCGGCTGTGATACGCGCAGCAGCTTCCCCGCCCACCCTACTCCCTCCGCTGGCTCGGCGCAGCAATCAATTGCCTCCTTATTACACGAAAAAATGATTCCTCCCATCGACATCCGGGCGCACGGTTGGGAGGCTGACCTGTGGGCCTACTACGTTGACGCGTACGCAGGGCTTGTCAACTTAGTCAACAAACGATTCTAGAAGCAGTAACCGTTGGATTTGAATCGAACGATCCTGCTGCTTCTTCAATCACTGCTCTTCTTGAACCAGCCGCCCAAACCAGCGCCGGGGAAACCGCCTGCTCCTGCCTCCAGTGGCCGGCTGTGCTGCCGTTGAGGCCTCATCGCCCCTACTACTCCCACCGCTAGCCAGGCCCTGCGGCGACGGCAGCCTCACACCATAGCTGAACCAGTGAACCCTCGTACTCCTCTACGTGTGGGCATCCACTGCCGCGTCTTTCCCGTCTCCGCGTCGTCCCCTTCCTAGGCCTCGCCGTCGTCCACCACTTTGGTGCTCTCGGCGCGGCGTGGTCAATGTGGTCAATGACATTCCATCGGAAGAGTACTGTACATGGAGAGGCTGACAGCTGGGTCCACGGCCACAACCCAGTTTTTTTTGTGATTTGCCAAGTAAGTCGCTTTGTCAGGCCTGTTGGGCTGTAAATATTTCAAGACGAGGAGAGCTTTCATTCGGCTAGCCGAGAAAATGGCCCATCAGTAATGAGAAATGGGTTGTACATTTTTAAAACACATCAAACCGACAATTAGTTTCAAATATCTTTTTTTTTCATTTCGAGATTTTAAATTACGTTAATTTTTATGCGTGGAGAATTTGTTGGATTTTATATTGATACACATTTATTTTTAAAATCAGTTTGAATGTGAGTCAAAATTTGGGATTAAAAACAGTTCGGACCGCTTTTGAAATATGCAAAATTTCGTATAATTTTTAACCATGGTCACAGTATGGGCTGTAATGCTAACAAAAGAATATGAGCTCCAAAAAACCTTAAGAATTAGCAAATGGGCTGTAAATTATTAGAAATAATGGCAGATGGGTTGTATGGTGTTTTCCACAGATTTGAGGCTTTCCTAAAAAAGGTTGGCCTTTAGCGGTGGTGTTGGATGTCCATCCAACGGCCGTCGTCTTCTTCAATCTCTGCTCTTCCTGCTCCGGCCGCTCAAACAAGCGCCAGTAGACTACTGCTCCCTCCTCCTGCGGCCGGTGTGCTGCCTTGCAGCCTCACCGCCCCACCGTACTCCCATCGCTGGCCTAGCCATCCCTCTACTCACTCACACTGCTGTTATTCTCCGTGACGATGAGCGAACTAGTAAACCTCGTGAGTCGTACTCCCCTCCGCGTGGGAAACAACTGTCGAGTATTCCTTGGCTTCGTGTCGTTCCCTTACTAGGCCTCGCCATCGTCCACCGCCCTGGTGCTCTCGGCGCGGCCTGGTCAACGTGGTCAACGACCGACATGCATCTGAAGTGGAATGTACGTGGAGAGGCCGACAGCTGGGTCCACGGCCGCACGCAAGGAAATGCCTCCTTATTACGCGCAAAATAATGATTCCTCCAGCTGACATCAGGGACCCACCGAAAGGGCCCCTGTATTTCGCGAAAAAAACGTTACCGCCGCTGACAGCTCGAAACCCATCAGCTATATCTTCGCACGCAAGGAAGTGCCTTCTTATTACGCACAAAAAAATGAATACTCCCCCTGTTAGCTGGGACCCAATATAGTGGCAGGCTGACTTGTGGGCCTACTAAGTTATCGGGGACGGAGGGCTTTGTCAACTTAGTCAATATGCACGATTCAAGCTCCAGTGACTGTACGATGTCCACCCAACGGCCGTAGTGCTTCTTCAACCTCTGGTCTTTTGCTCCAGCCGCCCAAACCAGCGCCGGTCGTGCCTCGTGCTCCTGCCTCCCGTGGCCAGCTGCGATGCGGCGGAGGCCTCACCGCCCCCTACTACTCCCACCGCTGGCTAGGCCATCCCTCTACTCACCCACACCCCCTGTTATTCTGCGGCGACGTGAGCCTCACACCGCAGCGAACCAGTGAACCCTCGTACTCCTCTACGAGTGGGCATCCACTGCCGCATCTTCCCCGGCTCCGCGTCGTCCCCTTCCCAGGCCTCGCCGTCGTCCATCGCCCTGGTGCTCTCGGCGCGGCATGGTCAACGTGGTCAAGGAACGGCTTCCATCGGACGTGGACTGTGCGTGGAGAGGCTGACAGCTGGGTCCACGGCCGCAGCAAGGAAGTGCCTCCTTATTACGCGCAAAATAATTATTCCTCCACCTGACAGTGGGGACCCATCGGACGGGCCACCATATTTCGCGAAAAAAAGTTTCCCCCTGACTGCTAGGACCCACCAGCTACATCTTCGCACGCAAGGAAGTGCGTCCGGGCAAAAAAAAACAAAACGATTCGCCCCCCTGACTGCTGGGACCCACCAGCTACATCTTCGCACGCAAGGAAGTGCTTGACAGTCGGGACCCACCTGGTCGAAGCGCGTAGTGTTGTCATTCTGGTCGCGAACGTGTACGTAAATATATACTTGTGGATGTAGAGGCGCGCACGTGTCGTAGTAGAGGCGCGCACGTAGCATGTACACGTACGTACAGCGGCGAGGGTGCAAGAAAGAAAATATGGCCACGAACGTACATACGGGCAGGGTCTCGAACGCCTACTCGCGCATACGTACATGGCTGGGTCGGAACGGAGAAACAGCATCGTCATCGTGTTCATGGGGAGCCAACCGGCTGGGTCAGAACGGAATGCGTGGTCGTGTTCATCGGGAGGGCTTGGACGGAACAAGCGATGGAAACGAGGCTGGCGTATCGCCAACGGAGGAAGCGGCCTTGTGTTCGACCGCCACGTTCAAGCGGGATCCTGTTCGCCGGGAGGGGTGCGGCGTATCGCAAAGCGGAGAAGCGGACCTCCTACGGTCGAAGCGGGGTCCTGTTGATCGGGAGGGTGTGGCGTACCGCAAAGCGGAGGAAACGGACCTCATACGGTCGAAACGGGGGTTCTGTTGATCGGGAGGGGTGTGGCGTACCGCAAAACGAAGGAAACGGACTTGTGTTGGAGCGCTACGGTCGAAATGGAGGTCCTGTTCATCGGGAGGCGTGTGGCGTACCGCAAAACGGGACTCCACGGGATACTGTTCATCTCCCCCGTCGACCTCCTCTAGCCTCCACGGGCTACCATCGACCTCCTCCAGCCTTCACGAGCTCCTGTTCATTCAGCCTCCACCGCGCGCTACTCCACCGGCTACTGTTCAACCACCCCTCCACGGGCACCCCTCCATCGTCTACTGTTCATCCAGCCCTCCACACCACGGGGTCCTGTTCAACCACCCCTCCACGGCCACCCCTCCACCGTCTACTGTTCATCCAGCCCTCCACACCACGGAGTCCTGTTCATCCAGAGGCAACGCCATCGTCACTGTTCATCCAACCCCCCCCCCCCCCGCCCCGCAACGCTCATTGTTCATCCAATCGATCGGCTTCAGTTAGCAGCAGCAGCGAAGGAATCGCTCCATCGGGTTCAGTTAACACCCATCGATCGATCGCTCGGGTTCAGTTAGAGCCCAACGCCTCGCTCGGGTTCAGTTAGAAACAACGCCTTGCACACACGCGCGTACGTACGAGAGAAACGTGCATCGCTCGGCCCCCGACCTCCCACCGTAACCGGCAACTCCCCGAAATTTTCCTCGCCCTCGCTTCTACCACGGTTTTTTCCGTCATGGACGGCCCAAAGAATGTCATGCAGCTGCGTCTCCGGCCCGCCCAGGACGAAAAGCCCATTTTCTGTCATGATTTTTTGTCATAGAAGTAGGAGCCCACCACATCTATGATGATACCGGGTTTTATCACAATTATCATCATAGAAGTGTCATATGTATGACAGAAAAAAAATTTGTTCGGCCCAAAATGTCACGGATGTGTCTTTTTTTTGTAGTGATAGCACTATGGGTGGAATAGAATATGATGATGGGGGTTATGTGGAGAAGACAAAAAAGGAGAAAGTCTCACATCAACGAGGCTAATCAACTATGGAGATGCCCATCGATTGATGTTAATGCAAGGAGTAGGGGTTGCCATGCAACGGATGCACTAGAGCTATAAATGTATGAAAGCTCAACAAAAGAAACTAAGTGGGTGTGCATCCAACTTGCTTGCTCATGAAGACCTAGGGCACTTGAGGAGGCCCATTGTTGGAATATACCAGCCAAGTTCTATAACGAAATATTCCCACTAGTATAAGAAAGTGATAACTCAAGAGACTCTCTATATGAAGAACATGGTGCTACTTTGAAGCACAAGTGTGGCAAAGGATAGTAGCATTGTACCTTCTCTCTTTTTCTCTCATTTTTTTGGGCCTTCTCTTTTTTATGGCCTTTCTCTGTTTTTTATTCTTTTTTTGTTCTTTTTTGTGGGCCTTCTCTTTTTTTATGGCCTTTCTCTTTTTTTATTACTCACTTGGGACAATGCTCTAGAAAATGATGATCATCACACTTCTATTTATTTACAACTCAATGATTACAACTCAATACTAGAACAAAGTATGACTCTATATGAATGCCTCCGGCGGTGTACCGGGATATGCAATGAATCAAGAGTGACATGTATGAAAGAATTATGAATGGTGGCTTTGCCACAAATACTATGTCAACTACTTGATCATGCTAAGCAATTATGACAATGATGAATGTGTCATGAAGAACGGTATGGTGGAAAGTTGCATGGCAATATATCTCGGAATGGCTATGGAAATTCCATAATAGGTAGGTATGGTGGCTGTTTTGAGGAAGATATAAGGAGGTTTATGTGTGAAAGAGCGTATCATATCACGGGGTTTGGATGCACCGGCGAAGTTTGCACCAACTCTCAATGTGAGAAAGGGCAACGCACGGTACCGAAGAGGCTAGCAATGATGGAAGGGTGAGAGTGCGTATAATCCATGGACTCAACATTAGTCATAAAGAACTCACATAATTACTGCAAAAATCTACAAGTCACCAAAAACCAAGCACTACGCACATGCTCCTAGGGGGATAGATTGGTAGGAAAATACCATCGCTCGTCCCTGACCGCCACTCATAAGGAGGACAATCAAACAACACCTCATGTTTCAAATTTGTTACATAACGTTTACCATACGTGCATACTACGGGACTTGCTAACTTTAACACAAGTATTTCTCAAATTCACAACTACTCAACTAGCACAACTTTAATATCACTACCTCCATATCTCAAAATAATCATCAAGCATCAAACTTCTCTTAGTATTCAACACACTCATAAGAAAGTTTTTACTAGTCTTGAATACCTAGAATATTAGGATTAAGCACATTACCATGCTGTTTAAGACTCTTAAAATAATATAAGTGAAGCATGAGAGAATAATAGTTTCTATAAAACAAGACCACCACCGTGCTCTAAAAGATATAAGTGAAGCACTAGAGCAAACAACAAACTACTCCAAAAGATATAAGTGAAGATCAATGAGTAGTCAAATAATTATGCAACTATGTGAATACTCTCCCATTTAATAATTTCAGATCTTGGTATTTTATTCAAACAGCCAGCAAAGCTAAAGAAAATAAAATGACGCTCCAAGCAAAACACATATCATGTGGTGAATAAAAATATAGCTCCAAGTAAAGTTACCGATGAACGAAAACGAAAGAGGGGATGCCACCCGGGGCATCCCCAAGCTTAGGCTCTTGGTTGTCCTTGAATATTACCTTGGGTGCCTTGGGCATCCCCAAGCTTAGGCTCTTGCCACTCCTTATTCCATAGTCCATCGAATCTTTACCCAAAACTTGAAAACTTCACAACACAAAACTCAACAGAAAATCTCGTAAGCTCCGTTAGCGAAAGAAAACAAAACACCACCCAAGGTACTGTAATGAATTCATTCTTTATTTATATTGGTGTTAAAACTACTGTATTCCAACTTCTCTATGGTTTGTAAAATATTTTACTAGCCATAGAGTCATCAAAATAAGCAAACAACAAAATGAAAACAGAATCTGTCAGAAACAGAACAGTCTGTAGTAATCTGTAACTAACGCAAACTTCTGGAACTCCAAAAATTCTAAAATAAATTGTTGGACCTGAGGAATTTGTATAGTAATCATCTGCAAAAAGAATCAACTAAATAGCTCTCTCCAGTAAAACGTTGAAGCTAATCTCGTGAGCGCTAAAGTTTCTGTTTTTTTACAGCATGGTCATAAAGACTTTACCCAAGTCTTCCCAAAGGTTTTACTTGGCACAAACACTAATTAAAACATAAAACCACATCTAAACATAGGCTAGATGGATTATTTATTCCTAAACAGAACCAAAAAGTAAGAAACTAAAATAAAATTGGGTTGCCTCCCAACAAGCGCTATCGTTTAACGCCCCTAGCTAGGCATGATGATTTCAATGATGCTCACAGAAAAGATAAGAATTGAAACATAAAGAGAGCATCATGAAGAATATGACTAGAACATTTAAGTCTAACCACTTCCTATGCATAGGGACTTTGTGAGCAAACAACTTATGGGAACAAGAATCAATTTGCATAGGAAGGTAAAACAAGCATAACTTCAAGATTTTAAGCACATAGAGAGGAAACTTGATATTATTGCTATATGTAAAAGCATATGATCCTCTCTAATAATAATTTTCAGTAGAATCATGAACGAATTCAACAATATAACCAGCACCTAAAGTATTCTTTTCATGATCTACTTGCATAGAAATTTTACTACTCTCCACATAAGCAAAATTCTTCTCATTCGGAATAGTGGGAGTATCATAAGAGACTTGAATACTATAAATTATTTCCACATTAAAAGATTAATGTTCAGAAAAGGGTAATCATAATCATGACAAGTTTTATAAATATAATCATCACTACTCTTTATAGCATAAGTTTTATCACAATAATCATCATAAGTAGCAACTTTGTTCTCATCATAATCGATTGAAACCTCTTCCAAGATAGTGGATACATCACCAAATAAAGTCATGACCTCTCCAAATCCACTTTCATAAATATTATAAGATTCAACATCCTCCAAAATTGTGGGATCACTACTTCCTAAAGTTGACACTCTTCCAAACCCACTTTCATCAATATAATCATTATAAGTAGGAGGCATGCTATCATTATTATAAATTTGCATACCAAAACTTGGGAGACTAAAAATATCATCTTCACTAAACGTAGCATCCCCACGCTTGGCACAAACATTAATTGCAGCAAATATATTCTCAAATATGTCATCCTCATCAAACATAGCTTCCCCAAGCTTGGGCCTTTTCATATCATAAGCATAATCACTCTCATCATTAATATTATGGATACCACCAATAGTATAGCAATTATCATATTCTTCCAAGAAAGTGCCAAAAAGATTTTCAAGATCATAAGAAGTATCACTATCTTCCCAATCATAATCATCAGAACAAGCAATAGGCATAAAAAGATCATCATCAAGTGCATCATCTTCCACAATTATTTTTGATTCATTTTCATGAGGCACAACAATAATAGGAGCAACATTATTTGGGAGAGATACCTTTTTACCTCTCTTACTTTTTCTTTTCTTCTTCTTCACCACATCATATGTGGGTTCAATCCTCTTTTTGGAGCTCCTTATTAATGAGATTGGTTGAATAGAAGGCTCCTCCTCGTTACCTGATTCATCATAAGAAATAATAGGAGGATATTGGGAAGTCTCTTCCCTTTCATTAGCATTATCTTCATCTTATATTTGTTTTCTTTTCTTTATGTAATTGGCAATATAAGGATTTTCAATGCAATTCACCGCACAATACATATAAATTTCTTCCAGATCAATATCGAGGAATTTCTCAAGGTTATATTCTGGAATATGCTTAGTTTGACGTTTCATTTCTTCATAACCCAAAAGCAAACTAAGTTCATTATGATGTGCATGGGAAATCAAGTCATCACAATTTTTGGACACAATTCGATCATGAAACAATTTGCAATTGATATTTAAATGACCATGTTCATTGCAAAGTTCACAAGTACGATAAAGATATTTTAAATTTTCAGCACTCACATTTAGCCTTTCTTGCAACCATTTAGTTTCTAAATACTTATGCCTCTTGCAATATCTATCTTCCCTATTTGGTGTGTACTTGCAAACCCAATGCACTCCACAAAAATTGACATGTTTATAAGAGACATTTTCATCATAACTAGTGCAAACATCATTAGTACTATGGATATTCAACGAGTTCATACTAACAACATTGCAATCATGCTCATCATTCAAAGATTTAGTGCCAAACATTTTAATGCATTCTTCTTCTAACACTTTGGCACAATTTTCCTTCCCAACATACTCACGAAAGATATTAAAAAGATGAAGCGTATGAGGCAAACTCAATTCCATTTTTTTGTAATTTTCTTTTATAAACTAAACTAGTGCTAAAACAAGAAACAAAAAGATTCGATTGCAAGATCTAAAGATATACCTTCAGGCACTAACCTCCCCGGCAACGGCGCCAGAAACTGCTTAGTTGACGGGGTGTGAGTGCCGCTTACCTAGCCTCCCCGACAACGGCCCAGAAAAGAGCTTGATGTCTACTACGCAACCTTCTTCTTGTAGACGTTGTTGGGCCTCCAAGTGCAGAGGTTTGTAGGACAGTAGCAAATTTCCCTCAAGTGGATGACCTAAGGTTTATCAATCCGTGGGAGGCGTAGGATGAAGATGGTCTCTCTCAAGCAACCCTGCAACCAAATAACAAATAGTCTCTTGTGTCCCCAACACACCCAATACAACGGTAAATTGTGTAGGTGCACTAGTTCGGCGAAGAGATGGTGATACAAGTGCAATATGGATGGTAGATATAGGTTTTTGTAATCTGAAATATAAAAACAGCAAGGTAACAAGCGATAAAAGTGAGCGTAAACAATATTGCAATGCTAGGAAACAAGGACTAGGGTTCATACTTTCACTAGTGCAAGTTCTCTCAACAATAATAACATAATTGGATCATATAACTATCCCTCAACATGCAACAAAGAGTCACTCCAAAGTCACTAATAGCGGAGAACAAACAAAGAGATTATGGTAGGGTACGAAACCACCTCAAAGTTATTCTTTCCAATCAATCCGTTGGGATATTCCTATAAGTGTCACAAACAGCCCTAGAGTTCATACTAGAATAACACCTTAAGACACAAATCAACCAAAACCCTAATGTCACCTAGATACTCCAATGTCACCTCAAGTATATGTGGGTATGATTATACGACATGCATCACAAAATCTCAGATTCATCTATTCAACCAACACATAGAACCTCAAAGAGTGCACCAAAGTTTCTACCGGGGAATCAAGACGAAAACGTGTGCCAACCCCTGCATAGGTTCATGGGCGGAACCCGCAAGTTGATCACCAAAACATACATCAAGTGAATCATCTGATATCCCATTTTCACCACAGATACGCACGGCAAGACATACATCAAGTGTTCTCAAATCATTAAAGACTCAATCCGTTACAAGAGAGTAGAGGGGGAGAAGAAACATAGGATCCAACTATAATAGCAAAGCTCGCGATACATCAAGATCGTGCCAAATCAAGAACACGAGAGAGAGAGAGATCAAACACATAGCTCTTGGTACATACCCTCGGTCCGAGGGTGAACTACTCCCTCCTCGTCATGGAGAGCGCCGGGATGATGAAGATGGCCACCGGTGAGGGTTCCCCCCTCCGGCAGGGTGCCGGAACAGGGTCCCGATTGGTTCTTGGTGGCTACAGAGGCTGGCGGCCGCGGAACTCCCGATCTATTCTCATCTTCGAAAGTTTTAGGGTACGTGGGTATATATGGATGAAAGAAGTACGTCGGTGGACCTCCGGGCTGTCCAAGAGGCAGGGGTTATGTGGAGAAGACAAAAAAGGATAAAGTCTCGCATCAACGAGGCTAATCAATGAGCTATGGAGATGCCCATCGATTGATGTTAATGCAAGGAGTAGGGGTTGCCATGCAACAGATGCACTAGAGCTATAAATGTATGAAAGCTCAACAAAAGAAACTAAGTGGGTGTGCATCCAACTTGCTTGCTCACGAAGACCTAGGGCACTTGAGGAGGCCCATTGTTGGAATATACAAGCCAAGTTCTATAATGAAAAATTCCCACTAGTATAAGAAAGTGATAACTCAAGAGACTCTCTATATGAAGAACATGGTGCTACTTTGAAGCACAAGTGTGGCAAAGGATAGTAGCATTGTACCTTCTCTCTTTTACTCTCATTTTTTTGGGCCTTCTCTTTTTTTATGGCCTTTCTCTGTTTTTTATTCTTTTTTTTTGTTCTTTTTTGTGGGCCTTCTCTTTTTTATGGCCTTTCTCTTTTTTTATTACTCACTTGGGACAATGCTCTAGAAAATGATGATCATCACACTTCTATTTATTTACAACTCAATGATTACTACTCAATACTAGAACAAAGTATGACTCTATATGAATGCCTCCGGCGGTGTACCGGGATATGCAATGAATCAAGAGTGACATGTATGAAAGAATTATGAATGGTGGCTTTGCCACAAATACTATGTCAACTACTTGATCATGCTAAGCAATTATGACAATGATGAATGTGTCATGAAGAACGGTATGGTGGAAAGTTGCATGGCAATATATCTCGGAATGGCTATGGAAATGCCATAATAGGTAGGTATGGTGGCTGTTTTGAGGAAGATATAAGGAGGTTTATGTGTGAAAGAGCGTATCATATCACGGGGTTTGGATGCACCGGCGAAGTTTGCACCAACTCTCAATGTGAGAAAGGGCAATGCAGTGCGAAGAGGCTAGCAATGATGGAAGGGTGAGAGTGCGTATAATCCATGGACTCAACATTAGTCATAAAGAACTCACATAATTATTGCAAAAATCTACAAGTCATCAAAAACCAAGCACTACGCGCATGCTCCTAGGGGGATAGATTGGTAGGAAAATACCATCGCTCGTCCCTGACCGCCACTCATAAGGAGGACAATCAAAGAACACCTCATGTTTCAAATTTGTTACATAAAGTTTACCATACGTGCATGCTACGGGACTTGCAAACTTCAACACAAGTATTTCTCAAATTCACAACTACTCAACTAGCACAACTTTAATATCACTACCTCCATATCTCAAAACAATCATCAAGCATCAAACTTCTCTTAGTATTCAACACACTCATAAGAAAGTTTTTACTAGCCTTGAATACCGAGCATATTAGGATTAAGCACATTATCATGCTTTTTAAGACTCTCAAAATAATATAAGTGAAGCATGAGAGAATAATAGTTTCTATAAAACAAGACCACACTGTGCTCTAAAAGATATAAGTGAAGCACTAGGGCAAACAACAAACTACTCCAAAAGATATAAGTGAAGATCAATGAGTAGTCGAATAATTATGCAACTATGTGAAGAATCTCCCATTTAATAATGTCAGATCTTGGTATTTTATTAAAACAGCAAGCAAAGCTAAAGAAAATAAAATGACGCTCCAAGCAAAACACATATCATGTGGTGAATAAAATATAGCTCAAGTAAAGTTACCGATGAGCGAAGGCGAAGAGGGATGCCAACCGGGGCATCCCCAAGCTTAGGATCTTGGTTGTCCTTTAATATTACCTTGGGGTGCCTTGGGAATCCCCAAGCTTAGGCTCTTGCCACTCCTTATTCCATAGTCCATCGAATCTTTACCCAAAACTTGAAAACTTCACAACACAAAACTCAACAGAAAATCTTGTAAGCTCCGTTAGCGAAAGAAAACAAAACACCACTTCAAGTTACTCTAATGAACTCATTCTTTATTTATATTGGTGTTAAACCTACTGTATTCCAACTTCTCTATGGTTTGTAAACTATTTTACTAGCCATAGAGTCATCAAAATAAGCAAACAACACAATGAAAACAGAATCTGTCAGAAACAGAACAGTCTGTAGTAATCTGTAACTAACGCAAACTTCTGGAACTCCAAAAATTCTAAAATAAATTGGTGGACCTGAGGAATTTGTCTAGTAATCATATGAAAAAAGAATCAACTAAATATATCTCTCCAGTTAAAAGTTGAAGCTAATCTCGTGAGCGCTAAAGTTTCTGTTTTTTACAGCATGGTCATAAAGACTTTACCCAAGTCTTCCCAAAGGTTTTACTTTGCACAAACACTAATTAAAACATAAAACCACATCTAAACATAGGCTAGATGGATTATTTATTCCTAAACAGAACCAAAAAGTAAGAAACTAAAATAAAATTGGGTTTCCTCCCAACAAGCGCTATCATTTAACGCCCCTAGCTAGGCATGATGATTTCAATGATGCTCACATAAAAGATAAGAATTGAAACATAAAGAGAGCATCATGAAGAATATGACTAGCACCAATAGTTCACATCGCCATGTGATTTAACACCAATAGTTCACATCGCCATGTGATTTAACACCAATAGTTCACATCACCATCTGATTAACACCCGTAGTTCACATCGTCATGTGACCAACACCCAAAGGTTTACTAGAGTCAATAATCTAGTTCACATCGCTATGCGATTAACACCCAAAGAGTACTAAGGTGTGATCATGTTTTGCTTGTGAGAGAAGTTTAGTCAACGGGCCTGCCACATTCAGATCCGTATGTATTTTGCAAATTTCTATGTCAACAATGCTCTGCACGGAGCTACTCTAGCTAATTGCTCCCACTTTCAATATGTATCCAGATTGAGACTTAGAGTCATCTGGATTAGTGTCAAAACTTGCATCGATGTAACCCTTTACGACGAACCTTTTGTCACCTCCATAATCGAGAAACATATCCTTATTCCACTAAGGATAATTTTGACCGTTGTCCAGTGATCTACTCCTAGATCACTATTGTACTTCCTTGCTAAACTCAGTGTAGGGCATACAATATATATGGTACACAACATGGCATACTTTATAGAACCTATGGTTGAGGCATAGGGAATGACTTTCATTCTCTTTCTATCTTCTGCCGTGGTCGGTCTTTGAGTCTTACTCAATTTCACACCTTGTAACACAGGCAAGAACTCTTTCTTTGACTGTTCCATTTTGAACTACTTCAAAATCTTGTCAAGGTATGTACTCATTGAAAAAACTTATCAAGCGTCTTGATCTATCTCTATAGATCTTGATGCTCAATATGTAAGCAGCTTCACCGAGGTCTTTCTTTGAAAAAACTCCTTTCAAATACTCCTTTATGCTTTTCAGAAAATTCTACATTATTTCCGATCAACAATATGTCATTCACATATACTTACCAGAAATGCTGTAGTGGTCCCACTCACTTTCTTGTAAATACAGGCTTCACGGCAAGTATGTATAAAACTATATGCCTTGATCAACTCATCAAAGTGTATATTCCAACTCTGAGATGCTTGCACCAGTCCATAGATGGATCGCTGGAGCTTGCACATTTTGTTAGCACCTTTAGGATCGACAAAACCTTTTGGTTTTATCATATACAACTCTTCTTTAAGAAATCCATTAAGGGATGCAGTTTTGACATCCATTTGCCAGATTTCATAAAATGCGGCTACTGCTAACATGATTCGGACAGACTTTTAAGCATCGATATGAGTGAGAAAATCTCATCGTAGTCAACACCTTCAAATTGTCGAAAACATTTTGCGACAATTCGAGCTTTGTAGATAGTAACACTACTATCAGCGTCCGTCTTCCTCTTGTAGATCCATTTATTCTCAATGTCTTACCGATCATCGGGCAAGTCAACCAAAGTCCATACTTTGTTCTCATACATGGATCCCATCTCAGATTTCATGGCCTTAAACCATTTTGCGGAATCTGGGCTCATCGTTGCTTCCTCATAGTTCGTAGGTTCGTCATGGTCAAGTAACATGACCTCCAGAACAGGATTACCATACCACTCTGGTGTGGACCTTACTCTGGTTGACCTACGAGGTTCGGTAGTAACTTGATCTAAAGTTTCATGATCATCATCTTTAATCTTCCTCACTAATTGGTGTAGGCATCACTGGAACTGATTTCTGTGATGAACTATTTTCCAATTCGGGAGAAGGTACAATTACCTCATCAAGTTCTACTTTCCTCCCACTCACTTCTTTCGAGAAAAACTCCTTCTCAAGAAAGGATCCATTCTTAGCAACGAATATTTTGCCTTTGGATTTGTAATTAGAAGGTGTACCCAATAGTCCCCTTTGGGTATGCTATGAAGACCCATTTCTCCGATTTGGGTTCGAGCTTATTAGGTTGAAACCTTTTCACATAAGCATTGCAACTCCAAACTTTAAGAAACGACAACTTTGGTTTTTTGCCAAACCACAGTTCATATAGTGTCGTCTCAACGGATTTAGATGCTGTCCATTCAACGTGAATGCAGCTATCTCTAATGCATAACCCCAAAACGATAGTGGTAAACCGGTAAGAGACATCATAGATTGCACCATATCTAATAAAGTACGGTTACGATGTTCGGACACACCATTATGATGTGGTGTTCCACGTGGCGTGAGTTGTGAAACTATTCCACATTGTTTCAAATGAAGACCAAACTCTTACCTCAAATATTCTCCTCCACGATCAGATCGTAGAAACTTTATTTTCTTGTTACGATGATTTTCCACTTCACTCTGAAATTATTTGAACTTTTCAAATGTTTCAGATTTATGTTTCATCAAGTAGATATACCCATATCTGCTCAAATCATGTGTGAAGGTCAGAAAATAATGATACCTGCCGCGGGCCTCAACACTCATCGGACTGCATACATCACTATGTATTATTTCCAACAAGTCTGTTGCTCACTCCATTGTTCCGGAGAATGGAGTCTTAGTCATCTTGCCCATGAGGCATGGTTCGCAAGCATCAACTGATTCATAATCAAGTGATTCCAAAAGCCCATTGGCATGGATTTTCTTCATGCGCTTTACACCAATATGACCTAAACGGCAGTGCCACAAATAAGTTGCACTATCATTATTAACTTTGCATCTTTTGGCTTCAATATTATGAATATGTGTATCACTGCAATCGAGATCCAACAAACCATTTTCATTGGGTGTATGACCATAGAAGGTTTTATTCATGTAAACAGAACAACAATTATTCTCTAACTTAAATGAATAATGTATTGCAATAAACATGATCAAATCATATTCATGCTCAACACAAACACCAAATAACATTTATTTAGGTTCAACACTAATCCCGAAAGTATAGGGAGTGTGCGATGATGATCATATAAATCTTGGAACTACTTCCAACACACATCGTCACTTCACCCTTAACTAGTTTCTGTTCATTCTGCAACTCCCGTTTCAAGATACTACTTTTAGCAACTGAACCAGTATAAAATACCGAGGGGTTGCTATAAACGCTAGTAAAATGTACATCAATAACATGTATATCAAATATACCTTTGTTTACTTTGCCATCCTTCTTATCCGCCAATTACTTGGGGTAGTTCCGCTTCCAGTCACCAGTTCCTCTGAAGTAGAAGCACTTAGTCTCAGGCTTAGGTCCATAATTGGGCTTCTTCACTTGAGAAGCAACTTGCTTGACGTTCTTATTGAAGTTCCCCTTCTTCCCTTTGACCCTTTTCTTGAAACTAGTGGTCTTGTCAACCATCAACACTTGATGTTTTTCTTGATTTCTACCTTCGCCGATTTTAGCATCGCGAAGAGCTTGGGAATTGTTTTCGTCATCCCTTGCATATTATAGTTCATCACGAAGTTCTATTAACTTGGTGATAGTGACTAGAGAACTTTGTCAATTACTATCTTATCTGGAAGATTAACTCCCACTTGATTCAAGCAATTGTAGTACCCAGACAATCTGAGCACATGCTCACTGGTTGAGCTATTCTCCTCCATCTTTTAGCTATAGAACTTGTTGGAGACTTCATATCTCTCAACTCGGGTATTTTCTTGAAATATTAACTTCAACTCCTGGAACATCTCATATGGTCCATGACGTTCAAAACGTCTTTGAAGTCCCGATTCTAAGTCGTTAAGCATGGTGCACTAAACTATCAAGTAGTCATCATATTGAGCTAGCCAAACGTTCATAACGTCTGCATCTGCTCCTGCAATAGGTCTGTCACCTAGCGGTGCATCAAGGACATAATTCTTCTGCGCAGCAATAAGGATAAACCTCGGATCACGGACCCAGTCCGCATCATTGCTACTATCATCTTTCAACTTAGTTTTCTCTAGGAACATATATAAAACAGAGGGAAGCAACAACACGAGCTATTGATCTATAACATTATTTGCAAAATACTATCAGGACTAAGTTCATGATAAATTTAAGTTCAATTAATCATATTACTTAAGAGCTCCCACTTAGATAGACATCCCTCTAATCATCTAAGTGATCACGTGATCCAAATCAACTAAACCATGTCCGATCATCACGTGAGATGGAGTAGTTTTCAATGGTGAACATCACTATGTTGATCATATCTACTATATGATTCACGCTCGACCTTTCGGTCTCCAGTGTTCCGAGGCCATATCTGCATATGCTAGGCTCGTCAAGTTTAACCCGAGTATTCCTGCATGTGCAAACCTGGCTTGCACCCGTTGTAGATGAACGTTGAGCTTATAACACTCGATCATCACGAGGTGTCTCGGCACGACGAACTTTGGCAATGGTGCATACTCAAGGAGAACACTTTTACCTTGAAATTTAGTGAGAGATCATCTTATAATGCTACCATCAATCAAAGCAGAATAAGATGCATAAAGGATAAACATCACATGTAATCAATATATGTGACATGATATGGCCATCATCGTCTTTTGCCTTTGATCTCCATCTCCAATGCATCGTCATGATCTCCATCTTCACCGGCATGACACCATGATCTCCATCATCTTGATCTATATCAATGTGTCGTCACATGGTCGTCTCGCCAACTATTGCTCTTGCAACTATTGCTATCACATAGCGATGAAGTAAAGCAATTATTTGGCGCTTGCATCTTATGCAATAAAGAGACAACCATAAGGCTTCTGCCAGTTGCCGATAACTTCAAC
This sequence comes from Aegilops longissima, assembly GCA_021605205.1. Taxonomy (NCBI): domain Eukaryota; kingdom Viridiplantae; phylum Streptophyta; class Magnoliopsida; order Poales; family Poaceae; genus Aegilops; species Aegilops longissima. The sequence continues at coordinate 562,092,608 of CM038676.1, read as the reverse complement.
AAAACATGATCATATCATACAATAAATATAGCATCATGCCTTGACCATATCATGTCACAACATGCCCTGCAAAAACAAGTTAGACGTCCTCTAATTTGTTGTTGCAAGTTTTACATGGATGCTACGGGCTGAGCAAGAACCGTTCTTACCTACGCATCAAAACCACAACGATATTTCGTTAAGTTAGTGTTGTTTTAACCTTCAACAAGGACCGGGCATAGTCACACTCGGTTCAACTAAAGTTGGAGAAACTGACACCCGCCAGCCACCTGTGTGCAAAGCACGTCGGTAGAACCAGTCTCGCGTAAGCGTACACGTATTGTCGGTCCGGGCCGCTTCATCCAACAATACCGCCGAACCAAAGTATGACATGCTGGTAAGCAGTATGACTTGTATCGCCCACAACTCACTTGTGTTCTACTCGTGCATATAACATCTACGCATAAACCTGGCTCGGATGCCACTGTTGGGTAAAGTAGTATTTCAAAAAAATTCCTACGCACACATAGGATCACGGTGATGCATAGCAACGAGAGGGGAGAGTGTGTCCACGTACCCTCGTAGATCGAAAGCGGAAGCGTTAGCACAACGTGGTTGATGTAGTCGTACGCCTTCACGATCCGACCGATCCAAGTACCGAACATACGGCACCTCCGAGTTCAGCACACGTTCACCTCGATACCGTCCCACGAGCTTTGATCCAGCAAAGCTTCGTGGGAGAGTTTCATCAGCACGACGGCATGATGACGGTGATGATGACGCTACCAACGCAGGGCTTCACCTAAGCACCGCTACGATATGGTCGAGGTGGATTATGGTGGAGGGGGGCACCGCACACGACTGGGAGATCGAGAGATCAACAGATCAACTTGTGTGTCTCTATGGGGTGCCCCCAGGCCACGTATATAAAGGCTGGAGGGAGGAGGAGGCCGGCCCTCATAGGGCGCGCCCAAGTGTGGAGTCCTACTAGGACTCTCTAGTCCTAGTAGGATTCCACCTCCCACATGGAATAGGAAAAAGGGAAAGGAGAAGGAGAAGGAAGGAAGGGGGCGCCCCCCCCCCTCCCTAGTCCAATTCGGACCAGTCCATGGGGAGGGGTGCGGCCACCCTTTGGGGCTTTTCTCTCCTTTCCCGTATGGCCCATTAAGGCCCAATACGAATTCCCGTAACTCTCCGGTACTTTGAAAAATGCCCGAATCACTCGGAACCTTTTCGATGTCCGAATATAGTCGTCCAATATATCGATGTTTACGTCTCAACCATTTCGAGACTCCTCGTCATGTCCCCAATCTCATCCGGGACTCGGAACTACCTTCGGTACATCAAAACACATAAACTCATAATACAAATCGTCACCGAACGTTAAGCGTGCGGACCCTACGGGTTCGAGAACTATGTAGACATGACCGAGACACGTCTCCGGTCAATAACCAATAGCAGAACCTGGATGCTCATATTGGCTCCTACATATTCTACGAAGATCTTTATCGGTCAAACCGCATAACAACATACTGATACGTCTCCAACGTATCTATAATTTTTTATTGCTCCATGCTACTTTATCTACTGTTTTGGACTATATTGGGCTTTATTTTCCACTTTTATATTATTTTTGGGACTAACCTATTAACCGGAGGCCCAGCCCGAATTGCTGTTTTTGCCTATTTGAGTGTTTCAAGAAACGGAATATCAAGCGAGTCCAAACCGAATGAAACCTTCGAGCGTGATTTTCTCACGAACATGATCCGGAGACTTGGACCCTACTCCAAGAAGTGTGAGGCGGTCATGAGGGTGGGGCGCCCCTGCCTCGTGGGCCCCTGTTGCTCCACCGACGTACTCCTTCCTCCTATATATACCTCACGCCCCAAGCGATCGAACAGGAGCCAAAACCTAATTCCACCGCCGCAACTTCCTGTATCCACGAGATCCCATCTTGGGGCCTGTTCGAGCTCACGGGGGGGCATCCACCACGAAGAGCTTCTACATCATCACCATAGCCCCTCCGATGAAGTGTGAGTAGTTTACTTCAAACCTTCGGGTCCATAGCTAGTAGCTAGATGGCTTCTTCTCTCTTTTTGGAACTCAATACAATGTTCTCCCCCTCTCTCGTGGAGATCTATTCGATGTAATCTTCTTTTTGCGGTGTTTTTGTTGAGATCGATGAATTGTGGGTTTATGATCCAGATTATCTATGAATAATATTTGAATCTTCTCTGAATTCTTTTATGTATGATTGAGTTATCTTTGCAAGTCTCTTCGAATTATCCGTTTGGTTTGGCCAACTAGATTGGTAGTTCTTGCAATGGGAGAAGTGTTTAGCTTTGGGTTCAATCTTGCGGTGTCCTTACCCAGTGATGTAAAGGGTTGCAAGGCACGTATTGTATTGTTGCCATCGAGGATAACAAGATGGGGTATTTATCATATTGCATGAATTTATTCATCTACATCATGTCATCTTGCTTAAGGCATTACTCTCTTTTAACTTAATACTCTAGATGCATCTTTGGATAGCGGTCGATGAGTGGAGTAATAGTAGTAGATGCAGAATCGTTTCGGTCTACTTGTCTCGGACGTGATGCCTATATACATGATCATACCTAGATATACTCATAACTATGCTCAATTCTGTCAATTGCTCAACAGTAATTTGTTCACCCACCGTAGAATACTTATGCTCTCGAGAGAAGCCACTAGTGAAACCTATGGCCCCCGGGTCTATTCTCATCATATCAATCTCCATCACTTTAATACTTTCTTTGTTTTTACTTTGCCTTTTACTTTTCACGTTGCATCTCTATATCAAAAATACAAAAAAAATATTATTTATCATCTCTATCAGATCTCACTCTCGTAAGTGATCGTGAAGGGATTGACAACCCCTAATCGCGTTGGTTGCGAGGAGCTATCATTTTGTGCAGTTACGAGGGACTTGTGCGTGGCCTCCTACTGGATTGATTCCTAGGTTCTCAAAAATTGAGGGAAATACTTACGCTACTTTGCTGCATCATCCTCTCCTCTTCGGGGAAATCCAACGCAGTGCTCAAGAGGTAGCAAGAAGAATTTCTGGCGCTGTTGCCGGGGAGGCTCACGCAAGAGCAAGTCAAGCACCATACCAAGTACCCATCACAATCCCTATCTCCCGCATTACATTATTTGCCATTTGCCTCTCGTTTTCCTCTCCCCCACTTCACCCTTGCCGTTTTATTCGCCCTCTCTTTCCCAATCTCCTCCTATCTTTCCCGTTGCCTTTTCCTCGTCCGTTTGTTTGCTCGTGTGTTAGTTTGCTTGCTTGTCGTCATGACTAGTCTCATATCTTCTCCGTTATCTCCCGAGAATAATGTTCTAAATTTTAAGCAAAGGGAGGGAGAAAATCTAAAAGACGCTTGGTATAGAATTTGCAATGCTCAAAACAGATCTACCAGGAAGCAATCTACTTCAGTTCTTCTTCGTAATTTTTACGTAGGTGCGCATCCTTGGTATAGATATATCCTTGATACCATTACCGGAGGGAATTTCTTGGGTAGCCATACTTTTCATTCCTATAATGCTTTAATAGATTTATTTGGCTCACCACCTCTTTTAGTTAATGGAACTATGTTAACTTTGGAGCATGTTATGCAAAGACTTGAAATTATTGAGAATAAAGTTGCTACCATTGAATCAATTGAAGATCTTTATAAAAAGATCCACAATCAAATTACCCAATATGGATCTAAGGTAGGAATGACTTTGAAAAATATTAAAGAAAAAGAACCCATAGTTAATGAGAAAATAAATCTAGATTCCACAAGAATCGATAAACTTGAGGGTATCATTACCAACTTGGGAACCGCTTTTTCTTCCGTAAAAAACACTCCAAGTTCGTCTACTAAAAGTACTAAGCTTATTTATGTTCCTAAGAATAAGGATGAATCATCTAGTAAGGAAACTGCGGATCTTAAATCTATAAGTGTTCATCCCAATCTTTTTGCCATCATTAAGGAACCATTTGCTATGAATGAATTTTTCGATCTTCTACCTAAAAATTTGACAATTACTAGAAAGAAAGAAAATTCTAAAGAAGGTAGATGCCTCATTGAAGAATTGCCTACCAAAGATGGCAATACCTAGATCTATCCTTGCTTTTATGCCTAGCTAGGGGCGTTAAACGATAGCGCTTGTTGGGAGGCAACCCAATTTTATTTTTAGTTTTTTGTTTTTGTTTATGTTTAGGAATAAATAATCCATCTAGCCTCTGTTTAGATGTGGTTTTATGTTTTAATTAGTGTTTGTGCCAAGCTAGACCTATTGGATCTTCTTGGATGATAGTTGTTTGATCTTGCTGTAATTTCCAGAAACTTTGCGCTCAGTGCCCGAATTATTAAAAATCACCAGAACGTGATAAAATACTGATTACAATTGCTGCTGATCAATAAACAAATTTTCTAGGTCTTCTAATTTTGGTAGATTTGTTGGAGTTCCACAAGTTTGCGTTAGTTACAAATTACTAAAGACTGTTCTGTTTTTGACAGATTCTGTTTTTCGTGTGTTGTTTGCTTATTTTGATGAATCTATGGCTAGTAAAATAGTTTATAATCCATAGAGAAGTTGGAATACAGTAGGTTTAACACCAATATAAATAAAGAATTAGTTCATTACAGTACCTTAAAGTAGTCTTTTGTTTTCTTTCTCTAACGGAGCTCACGAGATTTCTATTGAGTTTTGTGTTGTGAAGTTTTCAAGTTTTGGGTAAATTCTTTTGATGGATTATGGAACAAGGAGTGGCAAGAGCCTAAGCTTGGGGATGCCCATGGCACGCCCAAGATAATCCAAGGACACCAAAAAGTCAAAGCTTGGGGATGCCCCGGAAGGCATCCCCTCTTTCGTCTACTTCCATCGGTAATTTACTTGGAGCTATATTTTTATTCACCACATGATATGTGTTTTGCTTGGAGCGTCTTGTATTATTTGCGTATTTGTTTGTTAGTTTACCACAATCATCCTTGCTATACACACCTTTTGAGAGAGCCATACATGAATTGGAATTTGATGGAATACTCTAAGTACTTCACTTATATCTTTTGAGCTTGATAGTTTTGCTCATAGTGCTTCACTTATATCTTTTGAGCGTTATAATTTTTGCTCTAGTGCTTCACTTAGATCTTTTAGAGCACGGTGGTGGATTTGTTTTAAAGAAACTATTGATCTCTCATGCTTCACTTAGATTATTTTGAGAGTCATTAATAGCATGGTAATTTGCTTAATGGTTAATATACTTGGTATTCAAGATATGTGAAACTTTCTTTTGAGTGCGTTGAATACTAAGAAAAGTTTGATGCTTGATAATTGTTTTGAGATATGAATATGGTGATATTAGAGTCATGCTAGTTTAGTAGTTGTGAATTTAAAGAATACTTGTGTTGAAGTTTGTGATTCCCGTAGCATGCACGTATGGTGAACCGTTATGTGATGAACTCGGAGCATGATTTATTTATTGATTGTCTTCCTTATGAGTGGCGGTCGGGGACGAGCGATGGTCTTTTCCTACCAATCTATCCCCCTAGGAGCATGCGCGTAATACTTTTCTTTGATAACTTCTAGATTTTTGCAATAAGTATATGAGTTCTTTATGACTAATGTTGAGTCCATGGATTATACGCACTTTTTTCCATCCTTCCACCATTGCTAGCCTCTCTAATACCGCGCACTTTTCGCCGGTATCATACACCCACCATATCATTCCTCAAAACAGCCACCATACCTACCTATCATGGCATTTCCATAGCCATTCCGAGATATATTGCCATGCAACTTTCCACCGTTCCGTTTATTATGACACGCTTCATTATTGTCATATTGCTAGCATGATCATGTAGTTGACATCGTATTTGTGGCAAAGCCACCCTTCATAATTCTTTCATACATGTCACTCTTGATTCATTGCATATCCCGGTACATCGCCGGAGGCATACACATAGAGTCATATTTTGTTCTAAGAATCGAGTTGTAATTCTTGAGTTGTAAGTAAATAAAAGTGTGATGATCATCATTTTTAGAGCATTTTCCCAGTGAGGAAAGGATGATGGAGACTATGATTCCCCCACAAGTCGGGATGAGACTCCGGACGAAAAATAAAACTAAAAAAAGAGGCCATACAAAAGAAGAGAAAAGGCCCAAATAAAAAAAATGAGAGGAAAAGAGAGAAGGGACAATGCTACTATCCTTTTACCACACTTGTGCTTCAAAGTAGCACCATGATCTTCGTGATAGAGAGTCTCTCATTTTGTCACTTTCATATACTAGTGGGAAATTTTCATTATAGAACTTGGCTTGTATATTCCAATGATGGGCTTCCTCAAAATGCCCTAGGTCTTCGTGAGCAAGCGAGTTGGATGCACGCCCACTTAGTTTCTTTTGTTGAGCTTTCATATACTTATAGCTCTAGTGCATCCGTTGCATGGCAATCCCTACTCACTCACATTGATAACTATCGATGGGCATCTCCATAGCCCGTTGATACGCCTAGTTGATGTGAGACTATCTTCCCTCTTTCTGTCTTCTCCGCAACCACCATTCTATTCCACATATAGTGCTATATCCATGGCTCACGCTCATGTATTGCGTGAAGATTGAAAAAGTTTTGAGAATGTCAAAAGTATTAAACAATTGCTTGGCTTGTCATCGGGGTTGTGCATGACTTAAATACTTTGTGTGGTGAAGATAGAGCATAGCCAGACTATATGATTTTGTAGGGATAACTTTCTTTGGCCATGTTATTTTGAGAAGACATGATTGCTTTGTTAGTATGCTTGAAGTATTTTTTTATGTCAATATTAAACTTTTGTCTTGAATCTTTCGGATCTGAATATTCATATCACAATTAAGAAGAATTACATTGAAATTATGCCAAGTAGCACTCCGCATCAAAAATTATCTTTTTTATCATTTACCTACTCGAGGACGAGCAGGAATTAAGCTTGGGGATGCCTGATACGTCTCCAATGTATCTATAATTTTTGATTGCTCCATGCTACTTTATCTACTGTTTTGGACTATATTGGGCTTTATTTTCCACTTTTATATTATTTTTGGGACTAACCTACTAACCGGAGGCCCAGCCCGAATTGTTGTTTTTGCCTATTTCAGTGTTTGAAGAAAGCAGAATATCAAACGAGTCCAAGCGGAATGAAACCTTGGGCGTGATTTTCTCACGAACATGATCCAGAGACTTGGACCCTACTCCAAGAAATGTGAGGCGGTCACGAGGTGCCCCCCTAGGGCGCCCCCTGCCTCGTGGGCCCCCTGTTGCTCCACTGACGTACTCCTTCCTCCTATATATATACCTATGTACCCCCAAACGATCAGAACAGGAGCCAAAAACCTAATTCCACCGCCGCAACTTCCTGTATCCACGAGATCCCAGCTTGGGGCCTGTTAGGAGCTCACGGGGGGGCATCCACCACGGAGGGCTTCTACATCATCACCATAGCCCCTCCGATGAAGTGTGAGTAGTTTACTTCAGACCTTCGGGTCCATAGCTAGTAGCTAGATGGCTTCTTCTCTCTTTTTGGATCTCAATACAATGTTCTCCCCCTCTCTCGTGGATATCTATTCGATGTAATCTTCTTTTTGCGGTGTGTTTGTTGAGACCGATGAATTGTGGGTTTATGATCCAGATTATCTATGAATAATATCTGAATCTTCTCTGAATTCTTTTATGTATGATTGAGTTATCTTTGCAAGTCTCTTTGAATTATCCATTTGGTTTGGCCAACTAGATTGGTAGTTCTTGCAATGGGAGAAGTGTTTAGCTTTGGGTTCAATCTTGCGGTGTCCTTACCCAGTGACAGAAAGGGTTGCAAGGCACGTATTGTATTGTTGCCATCGAGGATAACAAGATGGGGTATTTATCATATTGCATGAATTTATTCCTCTACATCATGTCATCTTGCTTAAGGCATTACTCTGTTTTTAACTTAATACTCTAGATGCATGCTGGATAGCGGTCGATGAGTGGAGTAATAGTAGTAGATGCAGAATCGTTTCGGTCTACTTGTCTCGAACGTGATGCCTATATACATGATCATACCTTGATATACTCATAACTACGCTCAATTCTATCAATTTCTCAATAGTAATTTGTTCACCCACCGTAGAATACTTATGCTCTTGAGAGAAGCCACTAGTGAAACCTATGGCCCCCGGGTCTATTCTCATCATATCAATCTCCATCACTTTAATACATGCTTTGTTTTTACTTTGCCTTTTACTTTTCACTTTGCATCTCTATATCAAAAATACAAAAAATATTATTTATCATCTCTATCAGATCTCACTCTCGTAAGTGACCGTGAAGGGATTGACAACCCCTAATCACGTTGGTTGCGAGGAGCTATCGTTTTGTGCAGGTACAAGGGACTTGTGCGTGGCCTCCTATTGGATTGATACCTTGGTTCTCAAAAACTGAGGGAAATACTTACGCTCCTTTTCTGCATCATCCTCTCCTCTTCGGGGAAATCCAACGCAGTGCTCAAGAGGTAGCACATACGTTGTTCCCTTTGTCATCGGTATGTTACTTGCTCGAGATTCAATCATCGGTATCTCAATACCTAGTTCAATGTCGTTACCGGCAAGTCTCTTTACTCGTTCCGTAATACATCATCCCGCAACTAACTCATTAGTTACAATGCTTGCAAGGCTTATAGTGATGTGCATTACCGAGAGGGCCCAGAGATACCTCTCCGACAATCGGAGTGACAAATCCTAATCTCGATCTATGCCAACTCAACAAGTACCATCGGAGACACCTGTAGAGCACCTTTATAATCACCGAGTTACGTTGTGACGTTTGGTAGCACACAAAATGTTCCTCCGGTATTCGGGAGTTGCATAATCTCATAGTCATAGGAACATGTATAAGTCATGAAGAAAGCAATAGCAATATACTTAACGATCAAATGCTAAGCTAACAGAATGAGTCAAGTCAATCACATCAATATCTAATGATGTGATCCCGTTAATCAAATGACAACTCATGTCTATGGCTAGGAAACTTAACCATCTTTGATTCAACGAGCTAGTCAAGTAGAGGCATACTAGTGACACTCTGTTTGTCTATGTATTCACACACGTACTAAGTTTTCGGTTAATACAATTCTAGCATGAATAATAAACATTTATCATGAAATAAGGAAATAAATAATAACTTTATTATTGCCTCTAGGGCATATTTCCTTCAGCCAGTACATCAACACCACAACAACAGCTCAAGGAATATCTCCTGTGTATCAAGCAGTAGGAAATCTATATGATATGCAGAGAAATCAACATTCTACCCAATTAGTAGGTCCATCATATTTTGTAGAAGAAGTTTGAAAGTGCAACTATCCCTAGGTGGTTTTGGTAATTCATAACAACATATAGCTCATTGAGCTAATGCTATTCCAAGACAAATATTTCAGGAAAGCTCAATGAATGGCATGGCATGGATGATGAAAGTGGATTCCTCAAAATATTAAGGACAAAGGATTGGCTCAAGCTCAAAAGCTCAAGAATCTACATTTTACATTTTAGTGATCCAAGATCACATTGAGTCTATAGGAAAAGCCAATACTATCAAGGAGGGATGAGGTGTTGCTTAATGAGCCTCTTGCTTCATGTGCTTAGTGATATGCTCCAAAACCCTCAACTAATTTCTCACATCCACATATGACCTAAACCTAAAGTAAAAATCAGTCCTACCGATTCTTTCTATCCGGCGCCACTGAGTTCAAATGTCATAGCCACTACCACAAACACTAGGCAAATCGGTTTCACCGATAGGGATCTCGGTCTCACTGAGATGGGATTGTAATCTCTCTGTTTCCCTTCATAACGTTTCGGTCTAACCAAAGTGAGCGATCGGTCCCACCGAGATTACAATGTAAACTCTCTGTTTCCCTTTCGTAACTTTTCGGTCTCACCGAAAGAGCGAATCGGTCCCACCGAGCTTACCTGACCAACTCTCTAGTTAGCTAATTACCAAAATCGGTCTCACCGAGTTTGTGTAATCGGTCTCACAGATATTACGTTATGCCCTAACCCTAACCATATCGGTCTTACCGAGTTGCATATCGGTCCCACCGAAAACCCTAACGGTCACTAGGTTTACTGAATCGGTCCGACCGAGTTTGTTGATTCGGTCCCACCGAGTTTGGTAAATTGTGTGTAATGGTTAGATTTTGTGTGGAGGCTATATATACCCCTCCACCTCTTCTTCATTCGTGGAGAGAGCCATCAGAACAAGCCAACACTTCCAACTTACCAGTTCTGAGAGAGAACCACCTACCCTTGTGTTGAGGCCTGATACGTCTCCGTCGTATCTACTTTTCCAAACACTTTTGCCCTTGTTTTGGACTCTAACTAGTATGATTTGAATGGAACTAACCCGGACTGACGTTGTTTTCAGCAGAATTGCCATGATGTTGTTTTATGTGCAGAAAACAAAAGTTCTCGGAATGACCTGAAACTCCATGGAATATCTTAGAATAAATAATAAAAAATCCTCGCCAAAGATGAAGACCAGGGGACCCACACCCTGTCTATGAGGGTGGGGGGCACGCCCCTCCCCCCTGGGCGCGCCCCCTACCTCGTGGGCCCCCTGGATGCCCTCCGATGCCAACTCCAACTCCATATATTGGCTTTCGGGGAGAAAAAAATCAGAGAGAAAGTTTCATCGTGTTTTACGATACGTAGCCGCCGCCAAGCCCTAATCTCTCTCGGGAGGGCTGATCTGGAGTCCGTTCGGGGCTCCGGAGAGGGGGATTCGTCGCCGTCGTCATCATCAACCATCCTCCATCACCAATTTCATGATGCTCACGCCGTGCGTGAGTAATTCCATCGTAGGCTTGCTGGACGGTGATGGGTTGGATGAGATTTATCATGTAATCGAGTTAGTTTTGTTAGGGTTTGATCCCTAGTATCCACTATGTTCTGAGATTGATGTTGCTATGACTTTGCTATGCTTAATGCTTGTCACTAGGGCCCGAGTGCCATGATTTGAGATCTGAACCTATTATGTTTTCATGAATATATGTGTGTTCTTGATCCTATCTTGCAAGTCTATAGTCACCTACTACGTGTTATGATCCGACAACCCCGAAGTGACAATAATCGGGATACTTCTCGGTGATGACCATAGTTTGAGGAGTTCATGTATTCACTATGTGCTAATGCTTTGTTCCGGTTCTCTATTAAAAGGAGGCCTTAATATCCCTTAGTTTCCAATAGGACCCCACTGCCACGGGAGGGTAGGACAAAAGATGTCATGCAAGTTCTTTTCCATAAGCACGTATGACTATATTCGGAATACATGCCTACATTGTATTGATGAACTGGAGCTAATTCTGTGTCACCCTATGTTATGGTGTTACATGATGAACCACATCCGGCATAATTATCCATCATTGATCCGGTGCCTCTGAGTTTTCCATATCTTGGTTTACGCTTATTTACTTTTCCGTTACTCTTTGTTACAATCACTACAAAATACCAAAAACATTACTTTTGCTGTCTTTACTTTTGTTACCGTTACCACCACTATCGTATTACTTTGCTACGAAACACTTTGCTGCAGATATTAAGTTTCCAGGTGTGGTTGAATTGACAACTCAGCTGCTAATACTTGAGAATATTCTTTGGCTCCCCTTGTATCGAATCAATAAATTTGGGTTGAATACTCTACCCTCGAAAACTGTTGCAATCCCCTATACTTGTGGGTTATCAAGACCTTTTTCTGGCGCCGTTGCCGGGGAGCATAGCTCTATTCTTTGAGTCACTTGGGATTTATATCTGCTGGACACTATGAAGAACTTGAAAGACGCTAAGACAACAATTTATCCCTCAACTACGAGGGGAGGTAAGGAACTGCCATCTAGCTCTACACTTGATTCACCTTTTGTTATAAGTAAGCTAGCGACACCTAAACCTGTTTCTGCTATTCGCTCCGATATGTCGCATGTTATTGATGATGCCACTTCTGCTATGCATGATACTTATGATGAAACTACTTCTATGCTTGATACTATTGTGCCTCTTGGTGAATTTCTAGATGAACAAATTTCTAGGTCTAGAGAAAGAGAAATTATTGAAACTGAACATGATGATGTTAGTGATGATGAAAATAGACCTGCTATTCCTGAGGGTTACCTTTTTAATGATGAATCTACTGAAGCTATTCTTGCTTGCCAGGATAGTCTTGAACGTAATAGGTTGCTAGTTAAATGGAGTAAAGAATCTTTTAGATGTAGGATGAGACCCGACCCTGCTTTTGCTACTTCACCTATCTGTGTTCCTGATCAGGATTATTATGACTTTTTTGTTGATCCAGATATAATTACTTTGGTTGAATCTGATCCTTTTTATGGCTATGAATCTGAAATTGTTGTGGCACATCTTCGTAAGTTAGATGATATAGCTGCCCTGTTTACTAATAATGAGAGATCGCGCTACCTTTATTTACTCAAAATATTTCCGTTCTCATTAAAGGGTGATGCTAAGATATGGTTTAATTCTCTTGATCCTGGTTGTGTGCAAAGTCCCCAGGATATGGTTTATTACTTCTCGCTAAATATTTCCTGCTCATAAGAAACAAGTTGCTTTGAGGGATATATATAATTTTGTGCAAATTGAAGAAGAGAGTCTCCCACAAGCTTGGGGAGGCTTCTCAAGTTATAATGCTTTGCTGATCATCCTCTTAAGAAACCTGAAATACTTGATATCTTTTATAATGGACTAATCGATGCTTCCAGAGATTACCTGGATAGTTGTGCTGGTTCTCTTTTCAGGGAAAGAACACCGGATGAAGCTGAAATTTTATCAAATAATATGTTGACAAATGAAAATAATTGGGCACCTCCGGAGCCAACTCTCGAGCCAGCTCCTGAGCCAATTACTGAGCCTATTCCTAAACCAACTCCGAAGAAGAGAGGTGTTCTATTTCTTAGTTCTGAAGATATGCAAGAGGCAAAGAAATCTATGAAAGAAAAAGGTATTAAAGCTGAAGATGTTAAGAATTTACCTCCTATTGAAGAAATACATGGTCTTAATTTACCGCCTGTTGAAGAAGTATATGACCTCAATTACTTATTTACTGAAGAACGTCCCGATATCCCGACACAGGTAGTAAAGGTAAATTCTCTCTATAGATATGATAAAACTGAAGTCCCTCCTACTAAAATTGCTAGTCAATGCTTGGATGAGTTTGATGACTTTATGTTTAAGCAAGATGACTTTAATGCTTATTTTGGTAGACAACTAAAACAGAATACCTTTATGATTAAACGGTTGAGTGATCATATGGCTGATATTAGAGGTGAACTTAAACTTGTGAGCAAACATGCTTCTATGGTTACCACTCAAGTGGAACAAGTACTTAAAGCTCAGAAAAAAATATTTAATGAAATGAATAGTAAGAAAAATGATTATGCTGTTAGAGTGGCTACTAGAACTGGTAGAATGACTTAGGAACCTTTGTATCCTGAAGGCCACCCTAAGAGAATCGAGCAAGATTCTCAGAGAAATAATATTGATATGCCTAGTTCTTCTAAAAGGAAGAAAAAGAAATGATAGGACTGTGCAAACTTCTAGTGATCCTATTGCTGAACCACCTGATAATCCAAATGATATCTCTATGTCTGATGCTGAAACACAATCTGGTAATGAACATGAACCTAGTGGAAATGTTAATGATAATGTTCATGATGATGCTCAACCTAGTAATGATAATGATGTAGAAGTTGAACCTGCTGTTGATCTTGATAACCCACAATCAAAGAATCAACGTTATGATAAAAGAGACTTTGTTGCTAGGAAACATGGTAAAGAAAGAGAACCATGGGTTCAGAAACCCACGCCTTTTCCTCCCAAACCATCCAAGAAAAAGGATGATGAGGATTTTGAGCGCTTTGCTGAAATGATTAGACCTATCTTTTTGCGTATGCGATTAACTGATGTGCTCAAAACAAATCCTTATGCTAAGTATATGAAGGATATCATTACTAATAAAAGAAAGATACCTGAAGCTGAAATTTCCACCATGCTTGCTAATTATACCTTTAATGGTTGAATACCAAGAAACTTGGAGATCCAGGAGTACCTACTATACCATGCTCCATTAAGAGAAATTGTGTTAAAACTGCTTTATGTGATCTTGGAGCCGGTGTTAGTGTTATGCCTCTCTCTTTATATCGTAGACTTGACTTGAATAAGTTGACACCAACTGAAATATCTTTGCAAATGGCTGATAAATCAACTGCTATACCTGTCGGTATTTGTGAGGATGTGCCTGTTGTGGTTGCAAACGTTACTATTTTAACGGACTTTGTTATTCTTGATATTCCCGAGGACGATAGTATGTCTATTATTCTTGGAAGACCTTTCCTTAATACTGCAGGGGCTGTTATTGATTGCAACAAGGGCAATGTCACTTTTCACGTTAATGGGAATGAGCATACGGCACACTTTCCGAGGAAACAACCTCAAGTTTATAGTATCAACTCTATTGGAAAAATTCCATCGATTATATTTGGAGGTTTTGAATTTCCTCTCCCTACTGTCAAGAAGAAATATGATATACTTATTATTGGGGATGTCCATATCCCCGTTGAGGTAACATAGTGTTATTCGAAATTTCTCCGGTTTCATGTTAATCGGAATGAGTTTGTTAACAAGACTTGATCAACCTTGTTAGTGGATTCCTTTTGATGAGCATGAGATGGATGAAACTAGAAGCACAACTTTTTGTACCCTCTTTATATTCTCTGTTCTTTAGTAGAAATAAAGTAAAATAGTATTTTTTCTGTCTGTTTCCTGACTTATCCGTTGCAATATAAAAATATCCCAAAAATAGAAGTCCTCAGAATGCCATGCCAATTTAATATGATTTTTCGGGAATATTTGAGGATTTATTGTGCAAAAATTACATGGGAGCTGCCACTGCCACGAGGGTGGGGGCGCCCTACCCCCGGGCGCCCCCCTGCCTCGTGGGCCCACGGTGGCCCTCCTCCACTTATCCATGCACCCATCTTCTTCCTCTGTCTCACACAAACCCGAAACCCAACTCAAGCACGAGTTCCGGCCCCGTTCTTTGTGATTTTGATCTCCTTTCTCAAAGCACCTCTCGCAAAACTGCTTGGGGAGATTGTTCCTTGGTATGTGACTCCTCCATTGGTCCAATTAGTTTTTGTTCTAGTGCTTTATTCTTTGCAAACTTGTGCTGCATAGGTGACCATGTTCTTGAGATTGCATGTCAAATTTATATGGTTCTAAGTAGTTCTAATGCTTGATAAAGGCCCTAGGCACTTGTGGGAGTTGTTGCTATCAATTTTATTGAAGTTGGTTCACTTTTATTTGAAGTTACTAAAAATTTCAGATTGTTCCATAAATAATGAAGAGGCTTTTGAGGGGCTCGTCGAGCCGAAGCTCTAAGGAGAAACAAAAGGAAGAAGAACAGAAGCCCAAATTTAATTTGCCTCGTATCGCAGAGGTTCGGCCTTGTGAATGGCCTTCCGATGACTTCTTGAGGAGAGCCGGGATTTATGAGGATTTCTATCTATTAATTGAGAAAGCCGGCCTCACCAACTTCCTCCGCGACCAACGTCATCAGTATCTCTTACTCACAAATACTTTTGTGCAGAACTTCTACTTTTTCCCTAAGAAATCACCTCCAACAGTAGAGTTTCATTTATATGGCGTTGTTAAGGAAATGCCATTAGCTGAATTTTGCGAGGTTTGCAAAATACCCTTTGAGGGCACCTTAGATGAACCAGACCGTAATGAAGCGGAAGCTTTTATTAACACTATCACTGTGGGAGAAACCAGGAAGGTTTCTGATGCAAGAATTACTAGCATACATTTTCCTGTTTTGCGCTACTTTGCCTTATTTGCTAGTCGTTGCTTGATTGGTCGTGGGAACTGTGGGAACCTTAGCATTCCTGATATTATTATTTTGTTCCATGGTTTATACCGCAATAACTCTATTAGTATGGGTGGAATTGTTGCTAGACTGTTAAGTCTGAACCGCACTAAGGGCCCCATCTTTGGGGGCATTTATGCTTCACGCCTAGCTGAATATTTTGAAATACCTATTAGGCATGAGGAGATAGAAGAAACAGCGTTGCCCCGTGCTTATTTAGATTATAAGAGTATGCTAGCGCATGATTTTCTTGTTAAGAGTTGCGAAGGGGAGCTTAAATATAAATTGTACTTTGATAAACATCACCCTGAGACTATTACTTTGCCTGCTCCCTCTTTGTTTAACTTGTCTATAGGTCTTTACATTGTTCCGTGGGCGGCTGTTCAAGCCTATCAGAATCCTGCACCAGCCCCGGAACCGGAGCCACAAGATGAGCCTCCACGAATGTTTGTTTATTCTTGGGATCCTGAGGCGGTTGCCAGCCAGTGGCAGTCAGAGTCCTCTTCATCACATTATGATCCCAACTATTCTTCATCACAGTACGACCCCAACTGCACCTACGGGTATCAGCCAGGCTATCCCTGGCAATAGACCAACTTAGGCCAAAAGCCTAAGCTTGGGGGAATACGTATTTCTCACCGACATTACGTTTATGCTCACACACACTCATTGCTAGATGTCGGTGCTCATACTCTTTCACTGTAATATCCATGTTAGTTTAAATTTCTTTTTCTACCTTTCTTCTTGTGTGTTTGATAAACCTTAAGAAAAAAATTAGTTAGTCTACTTTCCATGCTTGTATTAGAATTAAAAAGAAAACCCAAAAATATTTCCCGTTCTTCTTTTTACTTGTTGGGAGCTTTCCCGTGTAAATAGTTTTTATTTTTTATTTTCCTTTCTTTGGGGGTCGAGAAGACCATATTGAAAATGCTTAGTGGCTCTCATATGCATGATCGTTTATTTAACTTAGAGCCCATATTACTTGTCTTCTCTCTTGAGTTGAATGCTTGCAGATTCCAGCTTAGTCCAATGCACGTGCACTCTTATTATTATACACACCATTCGGTCGTGCAAGTGAAAGGCAATAATGATGATATATGATGGACTTATTGGGATGAGAAGAGCTGGTATGAACTCGACCTCTCTTGTTTTTGTAAATATGAAGATTCATCGTTCCTGATTCAGTTATTATGAAGTAAACATATTTGCAATGACATTTAGAGATTATAGTTGCTTGTGCCATGATTGATTAGCTATGAGTTATAATGGTTTACCTTGCGTGCCAACATGCTATTGAGATGATTATGATGTGGTATGATAGGATGGTATCCTCCTTTGAATGAATTGAGTGACTCGACTTGGCACATGTTCACGCATGTAGTTGAATCAAATCAACATAGCCTTCATGATATTTATGTTCATGGTGGATTACATCCTACTCATGCTTATATTCGGTGTAAATTAATTTTAATGCATGTTTATGACTGTTGTCGCTCTCTCAGTTGGTCGCTTCCCAGTCTTTTGCTAGCCTTCACCTGTACTAAGCGGGAATACTGCTTGTGCATCCAAACTCCTTAAACCCCAAAGTTGTTCCATATGAGTCCACTATACCTTCCTATATGCGGTATCTACCTGCCATTCCAAGTAAATTTGTATATGCCAAACTCCAAACCTTCAAATGAAATTCTGTTTTGTATGCTTGAGCAGCTCATGTGCAACTAGGGCTGCCTATATCTTCCATGCTAGGTGGGTTATTCTCAAGAGGAGTGGACTCCGCTCCTCATTCACGAGAAAGGGCCGGTAACCGGGATGCCCAGTCCCATGATCCAAAAGGATCAAAGCAAATCAAAATAAGTAGAGTCGTCACCCTTCTTATTAAAAAGCACCCGCTGGAGAGCACACTGTCGTTTGCATTCATTATAATTGGTTTATATTGGGTATGACTTGACTGGATCTCTTTTACCATGAATTACAATGTTTAGCCAGTCCTTGATCTTTAAAGGTGCTCTGCATTTATGTTTTGCGGTCTCAGAAAGGGCTAGCGAGATACTATTTCGTTATATCATGTTATGATTATTTTGAGAAAGTGTTGTCATCCGAGTTTTATTATTATGGCTCGCTAGCTGATTATGCTATTGATATGAGTAATTATGAGACCTACGTGTTATTGTGAGTATGGTTAGTTCATAATAATTGTTGAAACTTGAATGCTGGCTTTTCATGTTTACAACAACAAGAGCAAACAGAGTTTGTAAAAGTTTTTCTTTTTCTCTTTCAGTTTGTCAACTGAATTGCTTGAGGACAAGCAAGGGTTTAAGCTTGGGGAGTTGATCGTCTCCGTCGTATCTACTTTTCCAAACACTTATGCCCTTGTTTTGGACTCTAACTTGTATGATTTGAATGGAACTAACCGGATGATTTTTTTTTCAGAGAATTGCCATGATGTTGTTTTATGTGCAGAAAACAAAAGTTCTCGGAATGACCTGAAACTCCACGGAATATCTTAGAATAAATAATAAAAAATCCTCGACAAAGATGAAGACCAGGGGGCCCACACCCTGTCCACGAGGGTGGGGGCGCCCTCCCCCCTGGGCGCGCCCCCCTACCTCGTGGGCCCCCTGGATGCCCTCCGACGCCAACTCCAACTCCATATATTGGCTTTCGGGGAGAAAAAAATCAGAGAGAAAGTTTCATCGCGTTTTACGATACGGAGCCGCCGCCAAGCCCTAATCTCTCTCAGCAGGGCTGATCTGGAGTCCGTTCGGGGCTCCGGAGAGGGGGATTCGTCACCATCGTCATCATCAACCATCCTCCATCACCAATTTCATGATGCTCACCGCCGTGCGTGAGTAATTCCATCGTAGGCTTGCTGGACGGTGATGGGTTGGATGAGATTTATCATGTAATCGAGTTAGTTTTGTTAGGGTTTGATCCCTAGTATCCACTATGTTCTGAGATTGATGTTGCTATGACTTTGCTATGCTTAATGCTTGTCACTAGGGCCCAAGTGCCATGATTTCATATCTGAACCTGTTATGTTTTCATGAATATATGTGTGTTCTTGATCCTATCTTGCAAGTCTATAGTCACCTACTATATGTTATGATCCGACAACCCCGAAGTGACAATAATCAGGATACTTCTCGGTGATGACCATAGTTTGAGGAGTTCATGTATTCACTATGTGATAATGCTTTGTTTCGGTTCTCTATTAAAAGGAGGCCTTAATATCCCTTAGTTTCCAATAGGACCCCGCTGCCACGGGAGGGTAGGACAAAATATGTCATGCAAGTTCTTTTCCATAAGCACGTATGACTATATTCGGAATACATGCCTACATTGTATTGATGAACTGGAGCTAGTTCTGTGTCACCCTATGTTATGACTGTTACATGATGAACCACATCCGGCATAATTATCCATCATTGATCCGATGCCTACGAGTTTTCCATATACTGGTTTATGCTTATTTACTTTTCCGTTGCTACTGTTACAATCACTACAAAATACCAAAAACATTACTTTTGCTGTCTTTACTTTTGTTACCGTTACCACCACTATCATATTACTTTGCTACTAAACACTTTGCTGCAGATATTAAGTTTCCAGGTGTGGTTGAATTGACAACTCAGCTGCTAATACTTGAGAATATTCTTTGGCTCCCCTTGTGTCGAATCAATAAATTTGGGTTGAATACTCTACCCTCGAAAACTGTTGCAATCCCCTATACTTGTGGGTTATCAAGGCCAAGATATTCCATTCCAACCACATGAATCTTGATCTCTAGCCTTTCCCAAGTTGCTTTCCACTCAAATCTTCTTTCCACCAAATCCAAATCCTGTGAGAGAGAGTTGAGTGTTGGGGAGACTATCATTTGAAGCACAAGAGCAAGGAGTTCATCATCAACACACCATTTTGTTACTTCTTGGAGAGTGGTGTCTCCTAGATTGGCTAGGTGTCACTTGGAAGCCTCCGACAAGATTGTGGAGTTGAACCAAGGAGTTTGTAAGGGCAAGGAGATTGCCTACTTCGTGAAGATCTACCGCTAGTGAGGCAAGTCCTTCGTGGGCGACGGCCATGGTGGGATAGACAAGGTTGCTTCTTCGTGGACCCTTCGTGGGTGGAGCCCTCCGTGGACTCGCGCAACCGTTACCCTTCGTGGGTTGAAGTCTCCATCAACGTGGATGTACGATAGCACCACCTACCGGAACCACGGCAAAAACATCCGTGTCTCCAATTGCGTTTGAATCCTCCAAACCCTTCTCTTTACATTCTTGCAAGTTGCATGCTTTAATTTCCGCTGCCTATATACTCTTTGCATGCTTGCTTGAATTGTGTGAAGATTGCTTGACTTGTGCAAAGATAGCTAAAATCTGCCAAAGTCTAAAATTGGGAAAAGGTTAAGTTTTTAATCGGTCAAGTAGTCTAATCACCCCCCTCCCCTCTATACATACTTCAAGGTCCTACAAGTGGTATCAGAGCTTTGGTCTCCATTTGCTTTGATTTCCATAGCTTTTGGTGGTCATAGCCTTGGTTTCACAACCTAGGTCCTACAAGCAACTCTAATGATGTGAACACATAAATGCTTTATGTAAAAGTGGTAACCCCACTTGAGCTTAAACGATGAGTATGACCTATGATCAAATGTTCTCATCTGACTCCTAAGTCAATATACTCATATATAGATGACCTAGTCATCGCCAATTGTTTGATAGATGCTAGAATTGGTTGTGCATGCTTTGTCACATATTTCATTTGTCATTTTGTTGTGTGAGCATGTTGGTTGCATATTTTAATCATTCGAGGACATCCACTTGTTGTTTTGTTTGATTGGTTTCTTTTTCTTTGGCCAAGTGGATGGACAAGAATGCCTAAGAACCTTCTCTAGCTATCTATGCTTTTCTCATCTCAAACTCTATTCATGCTACATCACAAAATTTGATCAAGTCAGATTCGAACCACTCTGTGTGAGGAGCACTTGGAGTCCCCGATTCGTCATAGACTTAAAACTTCCAAAACTTCTTTGTGATTTTCGGTCTGACCGATTCATCCATTTCGGTCATACCGAGATCACTAAGTCGATCTAGGTTTTCATCTCGGTGCAACCGATTTGAACTTCGGTCACACCGAGTTCTTTAGAATCATATGATTATGCATCTCGGTGCCACCGAAGTTGTTCCACTTTCGGTCACACCGACAGTGTCGGGCTATATATTCTCACGGGCAAATTTTGGAAAACTTTCTCCGAAACTCTTCACCCGCGCATAGCTCGCTCTGCCTACTAGGTCTCCGGATCATCGACTTCGTCACCAGCCGCCTCCTGTCGCTGGTCTCCGCCGCCGCCAACGGATTTCATCTCCGCCATTGCTGACGTAGCGAGTTCACCGCCGAACTAGGGTATGAAATCTATCACAGTGCTATCCACGTCTGATTCTCAGCACATTTTGTTCATAATGCTTCTTGCCACGATTGAAACACCTCTATCCAGTCAAAACAATCCTTAGAATAGATGTGATCCGAAAATTTAGGGTTAGGTTTCCGCCGAAACCATCTCGGACCCACCGAGCTGAAAAACTCGGTCCCACCGATTTGGCTAACGACATTGCACTAGTAACTCTCGGTCTGACCGAGAATTGCTAATCGGTGTGACCGATTTTAAAACTTTGTGAAACCCTAGCAGTCTCGGTGCCACGAACTATGACTCGATCGACCGAGTTCACTAGTTTAGGTTCCAAAACTGCCGGTATCACCGAGTTTGAAAATCGGTAGATCCGAAATGCTTTACGTGGAAAACTAAAACTAAGTTTTTGAATCATTCTTTTGCAAAAATCTCGCATTTTGTGATGCTCATCCACTCTACCTCATCTATAACTATTCACGGGTCACGATCATGCATGTGTGCAGCATGTCGAGACCAAAGTGACAGCCGAACAAGTCAGAAAAGCAGATTCACATGAGTGAGGGCACTAGTCCCTCTAGCAGCTCAGATGAGGGAAGCAGAAGCACTCCCAGCAATTTGCCCAAAGCTGCCACCGGGACAAGGAAGAAGAAGACCTCAGAATCTAAGGATGAGGATTATGTGGCAATTGAGGATGAGGCTATTTCAAAGAAGAATGTACTCAAGAAGGAGTACAACTCAACTGCAGTAAAGCCAGGGATGAAGATCAAAAGGCCTGCAGGAAGACAACCAATGTCTAAAGCCAGAGTCTCCACTCAAGCATCTTTGGAAACCCAACCCAAAGAGCCTGCTGCAGAAGGAAAGAAAAGGAAGGAAAGGGTCAAGAAGACCATGGCAAGAGTAATAGGAAAGTCTTCCATGATGGAAGAAGAGGAAGAAGAGGTTGCTGCACCAGCACCCAAGGCACAAAAGCTGATGGGTGATGCTATAAAGTTAGGGGCTACAACTTCAAAGCCCAAAGAAGCACCCAAAGCTGCCTCCAAGCCCAAGAGTGCACCTAAGAGGAATACCAGAGTATACCACTGCTGAAAAGAACAAGGCCCCAAAGGCTCGATGTTGCTGCCGAGGAAGATGATGAAGGGCAAGTCCTAAGGAAGCTCAAACCCAAGATTCCAGACCACAATGATGCTCATCCTGTGGCTGAAAACATGAAGATCAGGAGAGACTTAGGGTTGAGGCTATGGAGAGAGTCAAATCCATATGCCACCAGGAGAAACAGTGTTGTTGATTACAGGTTCCACACAAAGGAGCAGCAGGACTTCTATGAGACAATCTTGTTGGACAAGAAGCCCATAGTGTGTGATATGAGGTGGGTCGACTGGACCTACATACAGGAAAATGAAGAACACTATCCTGGAGTGTATGACAGCTTCAGTGCATGTGGAGTTGCAGATTTTGTTGGGCAGAAGCTCACAAACTGGAATGATGAGCTCATTATGCAATTCTACTCCACAGCACATTTCTATCCAGATGGCAGAATAGTTTGGATGTCCGAAGGGATGAGATACCAATCAACCATTGAGGAATGGGCAAGTCTGATCAATGCCCCAAAGGAGAGTGAAGATGACTTGGACGTTTATGCCAAGAAGAAGATGGATCATAACTCTATGTCATAGATGTACAAGGAGATCCCAGATGAAGCACTTGAGACTTTCAAGTTTGGATCAGTTCATTTTCTTCTGTCAGGGCTGCCAACGATCAACTGGATCCTAAGGCACACCTTGTTGCCCAAATCAGGTGACCACAACATGATCAGAGGGCATGCAATTAATTTGCTACACATATTTGATGTGCCCCAGAAATTCAAGGTCATGAGCCTCATAGTTGAGACTATTAAGAGGACAGCAGCAGACCAAAAGAGGAGTTGTGGATATGCCCCACAAATTCAGGAGTTGATTAACTCAAAGATGGGCATAGGGAAGTATCTATTGGATAAGGAACACTTAGTTCTCTATCCTGACTTTGAGGACAATCAAGTTGTCATGACTGAGAATGAACCATCATCAGTACAAGCTCAAGAAAAGAAGGGGAAAACAAGGAAAGAGAAGGCTGCCAAGATGACAACTCTAGCAGAGGCATCTGAGTACTTTTTGAAGAACAAGCAGGACCAGCTTGGTTACTTGATAGCATCAACTCTGCGGATTGAGAAGGGTTGGCCACCTAACTCAAAACCAGGAGAGCACTGGAAAGAATCATGGAACAAAAATTCTATGATCTTGATGTCAAAATGGCTGAGATTGATCGGTTGTGGAGCAGCTACAGGATGACATGCAGGAGAGGAAGGCGGGACAACAAGCGATGCATTTGCGAGTGCCTCGAGCTCGAGAGATCAGCTGCGAGCCGATGCAGACACGAGTCACTTCATCTGCTCCAGCTACAGCTCCAGCGCAACCAGCTCCGGCACCAACTCCTCCAGCTCCTTCCACATCAACTGAAGTCTTCGTCCAAAGGAGCATCTCTACGCCCACCAGCAGAAGACCAAGCTGGAGAGCCGATATAGTGCTATGCATTTTCTAGGAACTTTTGGTAACTTGTTGCCAAAGGGGGAGAAAAATGTATAGATCATGGGGCTTCGAGAGAGAGAGAGTTTGCTTTTGTTCTCTGTTGTCTTCTTGGTTGAACTTTTTTCGCTTTTGATTGCTTGAGATACCATGCTATTATCTGTGAAACATTGATGATCATGTGTTTGATCATAAGCTACACTTATGCTTGTTAGATGATATTATCTTACTTATCCTTATATGATCATTCACTGTGCTTGGTGATGAGTGCATGTATTCAATCTTTACTATTTTGAGCGCTCCACCAAGATGTATGTGACATGGAAGAGTAACCCATGAGCCTAATTCCTTGTGCATTTGCAGTCCAAAGAAAATATTAAAATATGCACAAATTTAGGGGGAGCTCTTGCTTATCACATACTTCTCAAAGCGACGATGTTTTTCAATCTTATTATTATTTGTCGAAGCTTTGATCTATATGTTGTCATCAATTACCAAAAAGGGGGAGATAGAAAGTGCAACTATCCCTAGGTGGTTTTGGTAATTCATAACAACATATAGCTCATTGAGCTAATGCTATTCCAAGACAAATATTTCAGGAAAGCTCAATGAATGGCATGGCATGGATGATGAAAGTGGATCCCTCAAAATATTAAGGACAAAGGATTGGCTCAAGCTCAAAAGCTCAAGACTCTACATTTTACATTTTAGTGATCCAAGATCACATTGAGTCTATAGGAAAAGCCAATACTATCAAGGAGGGATGAGGTGTTGCTTAATGAGCCTCTTGCTTCATGTGCTTAGTGATATGCTCCAAAACCCTCAACTACTTTCTCACATCCACATATGACCTAAACCTAAAGTCAAAATCGGTCCTACCAATTCTTTCTATCCGGCGCCACCCAGTTCAAATGTCATAGCCACTGCCACAAACCCTAGGCAAATCGGTTTCACCGATAGGGATCTCGGTCTCACCGAGATGGGATTGTAATCTCTCTGTTTCCCTTCGTAACGTTTCGGTCTAACGAAGTGAGCGTCAGTCCCACCGAGATTACAATGTAAACTCTCTGTTTCCCTTCGTAACTTTTGGTCTCACCAAAAGAGCGAATCGGTCCCACCGAGTTTACCTGACCAACTCTCTAGTTAGCTAATTACCAAAAATCGGTCTCACCGAGTTTGTGTAATCGGTCTCACCGAGATTACATTATGCCCTAACCCTAACCATATCGGTCTTACCGAGTTGCCTATCGGTCCCACCGAAAACCCTAACGGTCACTAGGTTTACTGAATCGGTCCGACCGAGTTTGTTAATTCGGTCCCACCGAGTTTGGTAAATTGTGTGTAACGGTTAGATTTTGTGTGGAGGCTATATATACCCCTCCACCTCCTCTTCATTCATGGAGAGAGCCATCAGAACAAACCTACACTTCCAACTTACCAGTTCTAAGAGAGAACCACCTACCCTTGTGTTGAGGCCAAGATATTCCATTTCAACCACATGAATCTTGATTTCTAGCCTTTCCCAAGTTGCTTTCCACTCAAATCTTATTTCCACCAAATCCAAATCCTGTGAGAGAGAGTTGAGTGTTGGGGAGACTATCATTTGAAGCACAAGAGCAAGGAGTTCATCGTCAACACACCATTTGTTACTTCTTGGAGAGTGGTGTCTCCTAGATTGGCTAGGTGTCACTTGGGAGCCTCCGACAAGATTGTGGAGTTGAACCAAGGAGTTTGTAAGGGCAAGGAGATCGCCTACTTCGTGAAGATCTACCGCTAGTGAGGCAAGTCCTTCGTGGGCGACGGCCATGGTGGGATAGACAAGGTTGCTTCTTCGTGGACCCTTCGTGGGTGGAGCCCTCCGTGGACTCGTGCAACCGTTACCCTTCGTGGGTTGAAGTCTCCATCAACGTGGATGTACGATAGCACCACCTATCGGAACCATGACAAAAACATCCGTGTCTCCAATTGCGTTTGAATCCTCCAAACCCTTCTCTTTACATTCTTGCAAGTTGCATGCTTTAATTTCCGCTGCCTATATACTCTTTGCATGCTTGCTTGAATTGTGTGAAGATTGCTTGACTTGTGCAAAGATAGCTAAAATCTGCCAAAGTCTAAAATTGGGAAAAGGCTAAGTTTTTAATCGGTCAAGTAGTCTAATCACCCCCCTCTAGACATACTTCAAGGTCCTACACAGTTCTAAAAGGGCCAAGGTTGGAAATTCCCCTTTTTAATGGAGATGATCCTATTGGATGGCTCATAGCATGTGAAAAATTCTTTGACATGTCTGGAACTCCATATGAGCAATGGGTGAACTTAGCTACTGGTCACTTACAAGGCAGAGCTTCTAACTGGCTGAAAAATATTTGTGTGCCATGGCAAATGGTAACTTGGCAACAGTTATGTCAGATGATAGCTGACAGATTCTCAGAAGTAAGTGTCCATGAAGCTGTGGAATTATTGAAGAATATTCAGCAAACTAACACAGTAGCACAATACATTGACAACTTTGAAAATGTGTAGCTCTAGTCAAAAGAGATCATCCTTGTCTCCAAGAAATTTTTTTGCTAAGTTGTTTCATTGGAGGTTTAAGAAGTGACATTAAACATGAAGTTTGTGGACAAAAATCTACTGGCATAATTGAAGCATATTGGTATGCCAAGGTGTATGAGAAGGCTGCAGCTGCTAGAAAATTATAGAACACTCCTGCTTACAAATCTAAGAGCTACCAACCTGCATACAGGAACTCTACAACACCACTGCAAGTACAAGTTCCACCACAGGAGAAGTACAATGTACCATTTCCTAAAGATGCTCGGGCTTGTTGGTACTGCAGAGAACCATGGTCAAGACAGCACAAATGCAAGATTGGTAAAAAAATTCACATTCTACAGGAATTAGATGAGGAGGACGACAGTGATAATACAGAAGAATTCCTGGGGCAGGAACAGACATATCATACAGCTCCTAACACTCCTGATAAAGAGAAGAGCAATGATAACACTGTAGAAAAACCTGCACAAGCCATGCATATTTCAATTCATGTAGTGGATGGCACTCCAGGAGCAAACACCTTTTCACTGGTCTTAGAAATTGCAGGCAAGAAAGCTACAGCTTTGTTTGACAGTGGATCATTAGACACCTTTATTAGCACTTATTTTGCTATCAAGAGCAATTGCAGTCAGCAACCAATGCAACCAACAAAAGTAACAGTTGCTGGGGGAGGAAAACTGATATCCACATCCAAAGTTGCTCCTATGGATTTCAAAATCCAAGGAAATACCTTCTGTAACAGCTTCAAAGTGTTAGATTTACAGGCTTATGATATCATCTTAGGAGCTGACTGGATATATCAATATAGTCCTATATGTCTGGATCTAGTGGAAAGAATTCTGATTGTGACAAAGAATGGCCAGCCAGTTACTCTCTTTGATCATACAATTCCCAAAAAGAAATGCATCTTGTCTACAGCTAAAATGGAGAAACTTCTATCAAAAGGAGTGATGGGATATATATTACAGATTCAAGAAATGGAGTCTGAAAACAGCAAGGAACAGTCAGACCCTCCAACAGCTTTAGAGCCCCTATTACAGAAATATGCAGCAATATTTCAGGAATCGGAGAAGCTACCTCCAAAAAGGGCATGTGACCACAAGATTGTGTTACAAGAAGGAGCCAAACCTCCTAACTTAAGGCCTTACAGAGTACCTCATTACCAAAAAGCTGCAATGGAGGAAATAATCAAATAGTTAATTAAAAAAGGAGAAATTCAGGAGAGTTTCAGTCCCTTTTCTTCACCTGCAATTATGGTTAGAAAGAAAGATGGAGGGTGGAGGCTGTGTGTGGATTACAGAGAGCTGAATGCAATAACTATAAAGAACAAATTCCCCATGCCAATTATTGAAGACCTGTTGGATGAGTTAAATGGAGCAAAAGTCTTTTCCAAACTAGATCTGAGGTCTGGATATCACCAAATTAGGATGGCCCCAGAGGACATTCCAAAAACAGCCTTCAGGACACACATGGGACACTATGAATATAAAGTGGTGCCTTTTGGATTAGCATGTGGTCCAGGTAACTTCCAAGGAATGATGAACACTGTGTGTGAAGAGATCAATGAACCAGAAAAGGAAAAATTCATTCTGGTCTTCTTTGATGATATGTTAGTGTTCAGCAAATCTATGGAACAACACTACACACATCTAGAAACAACTTTTGCTACCTTGCAAAAACATTAGTTATATGTGAAACTGTCAAAGTGCACTTTTGCAACTAATCAGGTATCTTACCTGGGACACATTATATCAGAGAAAGGTGTAGCTACTGACCCAAGTATGATTAAGGCAGTCAGAGACTGGCCTATACCTGAAAATGTAAAGCAACTAAGAGGATTTCTGGGATTGACTGGATATTACAGAAGGTTTGTGAAGCAATATGGACAAATCTGCAGGCCTCTCCATGATATGATAAATAAAGATGCATCTCAGTGGGGACCTGACCAGAGCAAAGCATTTCAAACTCTAAAAACCATAATGACCAGCTGTCCTGTCTTAACCCTCCCAAACTTTGCTATGCCTTTCACCATAGAAGCTGATGCATGTGCAAAAGGAATTGGAGATGTACTTATGCAGCAAGGCAGACCTATAGCTTTTCTCAGCAAAAGCTTAGGCCCAAAATCAGGTGCTCAATCCATACATGAAAAAGAAGCAATGGTCATCATGGAATCTGTCAAGAAGTGGAGACACTATGTGTGGGGAAACAAGTTGATCATAAAAACAGATCAACAATCCTTGAAGTATATGACTACTCAAAGATTAACTGAAGGAATACAACACAAATTGCTCCTCAAGCTCCTAGAATATGACTACACAATTGAGTACAAGAAAGGGAGAGAAAATACAGTAGCAGATGCACTGTCCAGAAGGGAGACTGTGCAACACATTCAGTGCAATAATATGACTGTAGTAGTTCCAGCCTGGACTGAAGATGTCATGAAGAGTTATCAAGGAGATCAGGACACTGATTAAATTTTAAAGAAGGTTGCTGCAGATAATGAGGAAACCCCAAAGTTTACCACACATCAAGGCCTGTTGAAATACAAAAAAAAAAAGAATATATGTTGAAGCTACCTCTGACTTCAGACAGCAACTATTGCAAACTTTTTATTCTTCTACAATAGGAGGCCATTCTGGAATTAAAGCTACTTATTTCATGATCAAAAAAGTTTTCTACTGGCGCAACATGAAGAAGGACATTGAAACCTTTGTCAGTCAGTGTCCAGTCTGTCAGCTAAATAATGTGGAACACATATATCCTACTGGCCTGCTGCAACCTCTCCCTGTACCTGATATCGCTTGGGCTCATATCACTATGGATTTCATCACAGCTCTGCCTAACTCACAAGGGAAGGAGGTTATTCTTGTGGTGGTAGACAGATTTACTAAATATTCACATTTTTTGCCCTTAGCCCATCCATATTCAGTTCAGATAGTGTTTGACACACTGATGGATAATGTGATCAAGCTACATGGCATGCCTGTGTGCATTGTGTCTGACAGAGATCCAATTTTCACAAGTGCTTTATATCAGGAATTATTTAAAGCTTTTGGAGTTCAAATCAGATTCAGTACTGCTTCACATCCTCAAACAGATGGTCAGTCAGAAAGGATAAATCAATGTCTGGAAGCTTACTTGAGAGGCATGGTATTTCAAGAACCAAAAAAATGGATGAAGTGGTTACCATTGGAAGAGTTATGGTATAACACAAGCTATCATTCATCCTTGAAGTGCACTCCCTTCCAAGCCCTGTATGGTTACAAACCACCACAAATTGGAGAATTTGCTGCAGAACAGCCCCTGTCTCCAGAAGCAACTCTGACAGTATCTCAGAGAGAACACATGGTACAAAGACTGAAGGCTAATCTAGAACATGCGCAAGGCAGGATCAAGCATTTTGCAGACTAGAAACGCACAGACAGACAATTGGAAGTTGGAGATCTAGTGTTTTTGAAGATACAGCCATACAGACAAAATGCATTTGGTCTTCGTGGATCCCTCAAACTTAGATCGAAGTTCTATGGACCCTATAAAATTCTGGAAAAAGTAGGTGCAGTGGCTTACAAACTACAACTACCAGAAGGAACAAATATCCATCCTGTGTTCCACATCAGTCAGCTCAAGAAGCACATTGGTCATCAAGCAGTTCCACTTCCTCACGTCCCTCTTGTCACTCCAGATGGATATGTCAAGACCATTCCAGTAGCAGTTCTTGATCACCGAGTAATTCAGAGGAACAAGACACCAGTAGGACAGTGCCTAGTTCAATGGGAAAGTCTTGCTCCAAATGATGCCACGTGGGAAGATGCAGCGTTTCTCAACAAAACGTTCCCAGGGCATAAGCTTTTTCGCCTTGAGGACAAGGCGGTCGTCATGGCGGCGGCATTGTCAGGACCTGATCCACGCAAATACTGAAGAAGGAGAAGGAGGCAAGGCAAGTTCAGTTAAGCAACGGCGCAGATGCGAGGATACTGATTCGGGCCAGATCAACGGCTCGGATGCAACCTCGCCGTTTTACCTCTTTGTTTAAACCGATCACCGTATTGTATCCGTTAATCACTATTTGTTACCGCGGTGAGCTGGACAAGTGCTTATGAGCTGGGCACTGAGGCGAGATCGGGCAAGTCTGTAATTCGAGAACTAAGAGTAGGTAGCTAAGAACCCTAGTTTGTACAGACGGCGGGGTATCTGTCCTTGCGATCCACCCCTTGTATCCACCTTTTCATGAAAATCCAGTGAAATCGAGTCGAGTTTCCTCCGATCTATCGAATTCTCGCATTCCAGGTCTTACAATATCCATCACCACGAAGAAGAGAAGGCGAAGTCATAATTTCTTTAGGATAAGCCTGACATATCTAGTACAATAACAGTGGTCGAATTGCTACATGATATGTCGTTCAAAAGTTAGCACATACTGGAAGAGATAAGGAGTCCTGTCCAAACAAGCTTGTGAAGAACTGTGTAGCGACAGTCAGCTTTTCTGAATTCTCATAGTGTTGTATGTCATCTCTCATCAGCATTTTAATTCTGTATTTTCTGGAGTGACAATTTGCAGCTGCGTGGAAGAATTGCGTGTTTTCATCTCCCAACATACAATCTCTGATCTTTGCTCGTCGTCTCCACATGCTAGTTTTGCCACAAAATCAGCCTGTTTGACATGGATCAAGAATCAAGAGAGCAACAATGTACCGCAATGAGATGACATGGATTCAAGTATCATATGCATTTTGACATGCTAATCACTTGGAACATCACGATAGCCATAGCCTATAGCCGAACAGCTGGAATAGATCAGCTCTCACAAAAATCAAACCGTTACCGAATGAAGTCACACTTGATTCACCATTATCCATAAACCAACAAGTAACAAGCAGTACACAGGATATATGGTGCCATTAGAGGCACCGCTTCTTGAGCCACAATTTTATTTAGGCGAATACTACTCCGCTAGGTGATTACTGGGCCGCCGCGTGTAGCCCGACCTTGGTCGTCAGTTCCTCCTTGATAGCTCCGACAACCCTGTCCTTGACATCTCCTTCCTTAATGAACAGGAAGGTTGGCATGGCCTCAACGCTGAATTGCTCCGCAATGGGCTGTTCATACAACATAAAACCTTGTTAGTAACACAGCTCTGAAATCGCACGACGATACTCTGTGCTCTGTAAACAGCGCCGTCGGTTCCATTACCTTCAGTTCATCGACATCGACCTTGAGGAAAACAGCATTTGGGAACTTCTTGGCGAGATCAGCGAAAACTGGAGCCATGACGCGGCATGGTCCACACCATGATGCAGTGAAGTCAACCACCAGCTGTTACAAACAAAAAGGTTAACAGGACCTTGACACAAATGTGCAAAGCATGGGTCAATAATGCTACTGCTAGTTCAACACCATAAACACCTACCAGAGCTTACAATTTACGTGAAGAGAATAGCACTGGAATTTTATGATATTCCACAATTTCAGAGATGAAAATCCACGGAAAGTCATAAACTCCCCCGCAAAAAAAAAATACAAACAACAAGATGATCATCATATAAATTCCTGGTTCAGTGTTTTAGTGGAGTTAGCACAATCAATCTTACTATACAAACTTGAGGAGACGTTTGGATCTACATACAGAATATTGGTGCAAATCTGCAGCAGCACGAATAAGGGGATAATTGCGTGCAATAGCAATTCCTATACAATCTAAAAAAGCATGCGAGGCAGCACAATGCGGAAACAATAAAATGCTGCAAGAGTAATGTAAAGATCCATGCCCCCTGCATCGCAGAAAGATGCCATGACATTACATCATAACCAACAGTGTTTTCAGACAAAAAGACCATACAAACAGATGTCCCCCCGTGCACTACATACTACATACGGAGCAAAACGAATGAATCTATACTCTGAAGTATGTATATATATACATATACATCAGTACATAGTCCGTGGTGTAACATCTTAGAAGATCTATATTTAGAAACCGAGGAGGTAGTGGTACACGCGGTTCTGAAACTGTCTCCTTTTTAAGGTGAGAAGATGAGCTCCACGGCAGCCCTAATAAGACGGGGAAAAGAAACCGACCATAACATGCTCTCCAAACCATCAAAATTCAACCAGACCAAGCGCAGATTCGTCCTCGGGCGGCCACCGCCATGCACGAGCCAGGTCTTAATTTCACCAAACAATCGCCGCCAGGCTTCAGATTCGGGCGACCATAATAAACCCTAATATCGAAATCTGAAACAAGAGCGTCCTCGCCCGTGCCGCCTTGCGGGAGAAGACAAGGGGGGAGGGAGAGATCGATCCGGGAAGATGCGTACCAGCTTCTTGGCGGCGTTGGCCTCCTCGATCTGCATGGTCCACTGCTCCAGGGTGTGGACGGAGATCACCTCCGCCGCCGCCGTCGTCGCCGCCGCCGCCGCCATCTCTCTCCCTCTCTCTCTCTCTCTGAGTCTCTGTGTCCTGGGTAGGCACCGCTTATTTCTCACGCGCACTTTGTTGTTGCCTTGTGGGCTCTGTCTACAATCCCGGCCCGCCTCCCCAAAGATATATTGTCCGGCAGGCAGGAATCAGAATTTATGCGCTCGCTATGACAGATATGCCCTTTGCTGGTGCGCGAAACCACGCCGGAGCCCCTGGAGGGGTCTGGTGGGGCTGTTGAACGGTTCAGATGGGCGTGTGATTGAACTGCTTCCTTTTTCTTTTTTTTGCTGACGTGGTGAACGGGTCGCTGGAGCCGTGCCTTCGTGAGGGTCTGATTCAAACACGGTTAGGCGAATACGCGTGATGGCCACGACAATGACTGATGAGCCGAAATTCATTCCGACTTGCTCAACGCCTGGATTTGGATTTTTTGTTTGAATCAGTCGACTGCTCACACAGGTGTAGCCATAAACGGGAAGCCATGAGCACATGACCTCACCCAAAGGGAGGCATGGAGGAGAGGCATGAGGCATGCTCAAATACAGGGTTGTCGGTTTGGAGTTGGTGGCGCATCTTCAAATCGACCCTCCCAGACATGATTCGAACAAAAGAAAAGTGATCCATCCGAGTCGGCCTCGTTCATGGAACACCCTCGTGGAGGAGTCGAGCAGCAAGCTGCCGTCCGCATCACCCTTTGCCGGTCGCTAATGGATAGGGGCGGAAGCTCCATCTCCACACACCACTTTTCGGTGTCCTGGTGGTGCTACTCCAACTCCATGCCGCTAGACAAGTGGGGCTCATGCAGCTCCGGAGCATCACCTCCATCCAGCCCATGATTCTCTCAGTCAGTGTTTGGTGCTGGTTCTGACACATTCGAGCACGTGGCGGCAGCACCGCGAGTCGAAAGTGTGGGCAGTTCACTGCGCGGGGCAGGCGTGGCTATTGTAGGTTTGTGTCGGTCTCTCTTCCCTCCGACTCCGCTGATGAGCTAGTCCATGACGTCTTGCGTCGGTCCTTGACCACCGCCTAGATAAACGCCTGACGCCATCACCATAAAATGTAAAAGAATTGCGGCTCAAACTCGGGGAGCTCACGCGCCCACCGAAGGAGAAAAGCGGCGGCGGCCGCCAAAGCTAGACGCCTTGCCAAGGAGCATGCACATGCTGCTCGTCGTCTGCCCAGGCTCCCCTCCTTTTTTCGAGTCCTCCAACAATTCTGTCGGCACTTCCGACGTCTGACACATAATACCTTCGCTCCGGAGATGAAAAGGGAAGAGGCAAAGCGAAGAAGTTGTGAATTTTACCTTTATCTACACGTATCTAATCATAGATCATATCAATGCTATCATAGTGGTGAACTATCTATGTTTTGAACTTGCTATATCCAGTTGTATGATGATTTTGCTATACTCAATCGAATCAATGATACGTTGTGTTGATTTGCATTGCATGAGGTTGTATGGATTTGAGATTTGGATATGAGTGGATGCGTCCACGTATGTATGGATAATCAAATTAGCTATGTTTGGTTGGAGATGCTCTTAGAGAGAAGACCAAGACAACGACGACTCAGACTAAGAGGGGCAGTCGCAGGGGAGAGGAGGAAGAAAAGATGGATTGGCCATACGCTCGGCTCATTGTATGACGTGCAGGTGTCGCACGGCACTCGGCTTTTAGGTGGATACACGTGGTACTTTCTGTTTGGCGCATAGCTGAACTAGAAGCCATACGTGCCACTCGGCTTACTTCTTGACCACGTCGTCGGCCTGCAACTAGGCACCTTTATGTTGACGACTATTCTTTACCGAGTTCCCGATAAATGGATCTCAACATATACCGCTTTTTTGACATGGGGTAAGCCGAGCCGGCTTTGCTGGGTGTAACACTCGGCAAACCCGTTGCAGAGTTGCATCCGACCTTCGCTGGATATACCCGATACTCGGCTTCTCCTATTGTGAGATGGCTCGGCCATTGAATTTCAATCTTAGGGGCGGAAAAAACAACTGATAGCAATTTTTTTTCCCGGACAACCGATGAATAGGTGACCCAAATTAATTTATTTCATGACCGTCACAAAGAAATTTACTCCGTCCCTGTAACAATTTTCCACAAAATCTAGAAGCCACAAGCGCGCCGTCCCGTGTCGTTCAGAAGAGGTACTTTGACAGGACGTACTTGGGCGCGGCCCGGCGGTCCCCTTGCCAGTGCTGCATGTGCACCCCGATGGCGTCGAGGTGCTGCCCGCTCCGGCCGTGGAACCCGACCACCTTCCCCTCCGCCGTCGCCGGCGACGAGAAGTAGGTCCCGACCTCGTCGCCGAACGGCCCGTACCTGCCGCGGTTGCTGACGAAGGTGATGGAGCGCAGCGCCCGGGGCCCCTCGGCCGGGTCGGCGTTGTAGTAGCCGCGCACGCAGGTGAGCACCTCGTGCGGCGCGTCCAGCTTCACCCGGTGCGTGATGTGGCCGCTGGTGCCGTGCCGGGCCGACCACTCCGACCGGTCGCCCCGGTCGTACTGGATCTGGATGGAGCCGATGAGGGCGCCCCGCGTCACGTACACCTGGTTCACGCCGGCGTACACGCCGTCGTCCCACGCCCGCCCCCCCGGCCCGCCCCACGGACCCGGCCCCGCCGCCGCCGGCTCCTTCACCATGGCCGCGTAGGGAACCTCCTCGTCCACGTCGCTCGGGTCGTAGTCGGACCGCGGCGCCGGCGACGGGCTCCTGCTGGCGGCGGCCCTGAGGGACCTCGGCACCTTGCCCTGCTGGACGTGCACGCCGATGCCGTCGATGTACCAGCCCTCCCGGCCGTGGAACCCCACGATGCGCCCGTCGGCGAAGCTCGTGGAGAAGTAGGTGCCGTACTCGTCGCCGTACGGCCCGTAGCGCCGCCGGTTGGTGTGGAACGTCAGCGACCTCACCGCCGTCGGGCCCATGATGATCGTCGGGCCGTAGTAGCCGGTGATGTGGGTCAGCACCTCCGACGGGAAGTCGAACGCGATCTGCAGCAAACAAACACCACGAGCGCGCGTCAGTCATCCACGACATGATTGTCCAGCATGCAGATGAGTCGCAGACCACGTTGATTACCTTGTCGGGCGGGACGCCGCTGCTGAAGCCGTGCTTGTTGCCCCACACCGCCTGCCCGTGCCGGTCGTACAGCACCTTCATGGAGGTGACCCCCACCGCGCGGGTCAGGTTGATCTGCCACACGCCGGTGTACACGCCGTCGTCGAAGATGGTGCCGCCGCTGCCGCCCCACGGACCGTGCGTCTCCGGCCCGCTCATGGCCGCCGCCCTGTACGAGCTAGGATATGATACCATCTGCACAATCAAAAGTTGACAACTTCAGACCACAAAAACTGCAGAGCCATCATCACATACTTACAAAGGGTGCAAAAGCATGTGACACCACACCTTATTCATGTTCATGATAGATCCATCGTGGTAGTCCGGAGACGGATGCGCGTACTGCTGCTTAGGGTAACCGGCACCGTAGACGGCGTAGCCGTCGGCCCGGCCCCGCACCGCGAGGGCCATGTCATGCTCAGGCTCATCCTCGACCTCGGAGACGGTATAGCCATTTCTGCTGTACGCCGCCGTCGGGAGCTGCGGCGAGGCTGGGTAGCTCGGGGGACTCGGAATCGGGACGTGGACTTGCTTCAGGTAGAAGCCGATGGAGTTGAGGTACGAACCGGACCGTCCATGGAAGCCGATGATCTTGCCGCTGCTCACCGGGAGCGAGAAGGGCGTGCCGTCCTCGGTGCCGAAAGGCCCGTACTTGGAGCGGTTGCTCTGGAACGTCAGTGATCTTATGATGATCGGGCTGCCGCAGACCGATCCGTAGTAGCCGCTCACGGACAGAAGGATTTCTCCCGGAACATCTAGCTTCACCTGCACATCATACATAAAAAGTCTGAATAATTTTGTTCACAAAATGAAAACTAAAAATTTCTATACAAACATCCATCTGGATTATGTGCACATGAACTTCTGCGATCATACATAGCCTGATGAAGATGTTTTCATGAGGGTTTAGCAGGCCAGACCTTATCTGTTTCAGACCCGTCCTCCGTGCTCCCGTGCGTCTGTGACCAGACCGATTGTCCTTTCAGGTCATACTGGATTCTTATCGAGTCGACGGCTGCGCCATGGGTGATCATAATCTGGCACACCGTCGAGTACACACCGTCGTCCCAGGGGTATCCTCCTGTCCCTCCCCAGGGCCCAACCACTATGGGGCTCTTCCCATTGGCGGTGCTCATGATGCTCTGTTAGACAAGGCCACCAAGATTTTGTTAGAGCATGATCGTTGGATTTGAATGCTAGAAACTATTGATCCATGAGGAAAATAATGTGTTTACATCTCATTGCCTCTGAAATCAAATTTAGGTCATGACATTCAGTCAGCATGCTTTCCATGGACAACAGAAAAGTACCGATGTAATGCGAGTTCAGCTGTTGATCCGAACAATTTCTAGAGGCCTACAACTCAACAATTTTTTTTGGAAATGAAACCCTCAGGGGTTTATAATGTTCACTCTAATACTTAACCAAACAACATTTCTGAAGATTTTATTCATGCTCAGAATCTAATTTCTCCATTGTTCACACACACATATTCTGGAAAACAAAGGAAACTAACACATGCAGACACAAGGTCATGACCCATGAGCAAGAACAGAATAGTGTACCATTTCTTCCTCGTGCCGATAGGCTCTTACTATCACCTTGCTGCTTCTACTACTCTCTGAGCTTACTGACACACGAAGAAACACCGACCTGGCCAATTTATAGGATCACCAGAGCAAGAAGGGCAAAGCGAAAGCAGCCACTGTCGCAAGCAGGCAACCGCGTTTAACGGCTGAGGAGAACTGAAAGCAACTAGGAGAACTGGATTCTCCGGCGTGCTGGAGCCAATTCACGCGAAATGGAGAACAACGCAATCTTTCCACAAAATGGAGAACAACCCAATCTAATCTTTCCTCGGTCTGTCATATATTCTCCTTTCGCCCATCCGCCGTGCCGCGCAGCAAATTCGGCAGTGGAGAACTAGGGAATTTATTTTTTACCTTCTCTAGTTATTCTCCACACAAAAATTGCCGTTTTACATCGCCTTCTGGAATGATTTTTTCGGGGTGTGTGGGTGGCTGGATTCGGCTGGTGTGTGGGCTGTGAGAGATGGAGCGAAACAGGAATTACCTTTGCAGGATTCGCTGTTATGCTCTTTTGGCGGGCGAGCACATGTTGATCATGCAGTGTTTCTGATGCGTGTCTTCTTTTTTCAGAGTAAATTTTTATGTGTTTTCTGGTTGAAAACTGTCTGCCGTGTTCACTGTCTCAAGCTGCACACGAATAAGGAACGAATTTGGCGGTGCGGTGGTGATGGCACACGGCACGGCACCGATGGAGAAGAACACGAGTTTGTTTGAGATGGTGGGCTTTGCCGCGGGGGAATCGCGAAGCACTTGGCCCGCGTGCTCCGACCGGAGCCGGGCGTGGCCAGGTAGTCGTCTGTGTGTCGCCCATCCCGTCAGGCATCGAACTGGGTCGGCTGGGATGGGTGGCTCGCCGCATGCTGCCCCTTCGGACGGTGTATCGAGGTCGGGAATATGTGCGTCCGTGCGATGGATGCCCTCTTCTGCCGGCACCCGGTGCGCTGCCGGCCGTGGGTGAACGCGTCCCTCGCTGACCATCACCTTCTCGGTTCGGGCGGGGCAAGGTTAACCCAAGAAGCTCCAAAAAAAGATGAACAACCTGACCATGTTAAGGTTAACCATAGCAGGTTAACAAAGATTAACCATGGGCACCATGGTTTGCACAGCTGTTGGAGCCATGTTCAAATAAACACAGCCACCAACAGGTCATGGAACATGATGCGCGTATCTCTATTTTTGATTTGATGCACGTATCTCTTTATTATGGGTGGTTCTCTTCACATCTAATACAAGCCGAGTAAAAATAGACCATCTGTGCTGTGTAACCAATATCTGGCTCAACCCATCATAGGCTAATCTGACATGTACAATCATCATAAAATTATACGTACTACAATACAGTACCGGCTGCGTGGTTCACCAGTGCACACTACAATCAATCTCGGAGTTCTGGACATCTCTATTTTTCACTGAACGCATTGGACATCTATCTCCGTGCAAGACGACACCCAGCAGCTAGAGCTGGCAGGGCACCTGAAGAACGCAGTGAACCCCACCACTTGTATAAGACCATGCATACATGTGTATCTGCCTGCGAGAAAGGGTGATCGTCGGTTAGTACCAGGGATTCAGGAGGGGAGGAGTGGTCACACTGATGGCAGTACCGGATGAATCAAGTTGGCATGATCTTACCTGTGATCCATAACTTTTTTGTATGTCTATTGATCCAAAAGTTCCAACAAACCATTCCAAGAGGGAACCTTGGAGAAAGCTTGCTTCCTCTTAATTCCCTCTATACTGGAGAAGTTGCCATTACCCTGAAGCAGTAAATTCACCAAATGATCAGTCATCAGGATACACAGCATTTATCCGGTTTCATGTATATTTATGCCTTGGTAACCTGACTAACTTAACCTACGACACAGTCTCTACGTACAACAGCTGAAATGGGATATGAAGAAAATAAAGATGGAGGGAAAAGTATTCCAGAGCATTTGTCAAACTTAACCATATCAAGCTTTCAGGCAGGTCAGTTCCTAAGTCACAAACATGACGAAACCTCAAATAAGAATGCATAAAATCACTTGTGTTTACCTTCAAGCAGCGTCCCCTAGCCGTGTCACATATAGGATAGTCATGGGGGCAACAAGAACGGTTATCGCTACAGCAGACTGCATTATCCAGCTCACAGCAGCTCCAGGAAAGGCAGAATCCCAAGGCACGCCATGAGCAACAGCATGTGGATCCTTCAGGGCAGGAGGTAAAAGCGCTGCATTTGGTTGGGCCAGGGCCCGGTGAAGGAGGAGGATTCGGGCTTGTTTTTGTAGGGAACGAGGCCATCATGTTTATGCCACAGATACCTGACGACGAGCCAGTGTTTCGGTGCATATGCATATAGCCCTTCATTCCCCATCTTTCACCCCAAGAATTTTTCACAATCCAATAATCCTTGCCGTTTTCAGAACCATATCCCACAATTAGGACTGCATGATCAAGAGACGTTGGGCATGGACCATCGAAGATACCCTGAATATGAAAATAATGGAAGTCAAGTACCAAGTGTGGTAGAAGTGTGCTAAATAAGTTAGTGAGAGCACAATTGCATTCAAACCTGGGAGTATAGCTGAAATGCCCTAGCGCTGCCACATATTCCTACGCTAATAGGTTGCTGGACAACAGCTTGTAGTAACAAGTCTTCCTTGCTAGGAGGCACCTCCTTGTAGCCATCGATTGTTACCACATGCTTTTTCAGCTGCATAACAAGCACACAAATTGTATGAATACGACACATCATGTGCCTACACATGCTCAAGGTAGTTTTCTACACGGCTACATTTCCATCTTACTTTGTTCTTGTTGCATGTTCCATCTGCTTCACGAAACGGGTAATCATCCTCCGTGTCAATCCCACCATTTTTAATCACAAACTTATAAGCATAGGTCATGAGCCCACCGCCACAACCAGCATTGTAGGATCTGTCACAATCGATTAGTTCCTGCTCAGAAAGGCTGAGAAGAGAGCCTGTTGTGATCTTGTTTATTCCTTCCATGGCACCTGTAGCTGAGAAGCTCCAACAAGCACCTGAACGACAATCCAGACCACATTAATCAGAAGTACTGGTATGGTTTAGTGATAAAGAATGAGGTAGCACCAACTGTTAATAGTGAAAAAATACTTCCAAGTATCTTGTATCAAGGCCCATGAATAAAAGGAAACAATACAAGTCCAAAGGAGTGACTTCGTGGAAACAGAGACTTGCATCTTTACTTCTTCAGTGTCACTCTTGATCCTAATTTGTAGAAAAAGACTGCTGACACAGTTCTTATATTGTTGTCATATCTAATTACAAATTTCCAGTATAGCCATCACACATGGCAACCTAAGATAACCCCAAACCTACTACAATT
Organism: Aegilops longissima; assembly: GCA_021605205.1. Classification (NCBI taxonomy): domain Eukaryota; kingdom Viridiplantae; phylum Streptophyta; class Magnoliopsida; order Poales; family Poaceae; genus Aegilops; species Aegilops longissima. The sequence goes on along the minus strand of CM038676.1, from coordinate 562,051,689 downwards.
CTGGATTGCTGGAGCCTGGAAGAACAACAAAATTTTCCTGAGATTTTTATTTAAGCCGTAATGCACAGCTGAACTACACGCTGAAGCAGCACATAGCTACTTCCATGGCAAAAGCTAACAAAAAGAAAATAAGCAATTCTCTTGTGCGAGAAGCCCTGAAAAGCAACAGCACCTACGAACCACAGAAGGAATTAGAGGAATAATTCTTTCTCTAATTTATCTATCTATCTATTTTTCTAAGTAGTCACTTCAATACCTTGATACCTTTCACATTTTAAAGGACAAAAAGTCCATGAATCTATCGATGGGAAAAGCACAAGTGACTACAAACCAGCATAGTTTGGAGAAATGTAGTCAGTAAACTTGCAAATTGGGCTGGCAAAAAACTAAACAGAGACGCTCTTTCAACATCTTCTCCAACTGGCCATGATGATAAGTACTTCAGGCAAACATGCTGCTAGATGCCAAGCGCTAACCAATCAATGTACAGTATTACCTAATGAGTTATGTCAGGGGGAGGTTAGCTTATATGTGTCAGCTGCTGCTCCCTGCCATGGCCATGGATTCTAGTTCCAGGAATCATTTGCGACAGTATCTGTCGCTACGATTTTGATGCACCTACTACGTACCACATCTCGATCTCTAAGTTTTAGCATGAGGATTAAAACCTAACAACCAAACGAACAGCAAAACTGACGGAGAAAAACAGATGAGCTCTGCAATGTCAAGTATATTGCAGAACAAGAGATTCAGAGGCGTGGCGCTCACCGCAGCTGCCCTGGTCCTTGACCTTGGTGACGGCGCCGCTCTGCCTCCAGTCGAGCGCGTCGGGCACGGCGCCCACTGCTCCCTCGAAGCCCCCGTCCGACGAACGCGGCTCCCCGAGGGGTGTCGGGCCGGCGGCGAGGCGCCCGAGGCGCGCGGCGCGGAACTCGTCGTGGGTGAGGTCGGCGAACGCGTTGAGCGCGAGCGTGTACGACGGGTATCCCGCTCCGTTGGCCGCGGCGGCGTTGTGCGCCGCGACGAAGGCGGCGTTGTCCGCGAAGGCCGCGAGCCGCGCCGCGCGCTCCCCGGGCGTGGCGTACGCCTTGCCGTGCTCCGCGCACCACGCCTCAAACTGCGCCTCGTAGTCCGAGGCCGAGACGCCCTCCCCGCCGCCCGCGGCCGCGGCCGCGGCCGAGGCCGAGAGCAGCAGCAGGAGCAGCGGGAGGCAGTGGACGAGGCCCATCTCCGCGGCCCGCTCCGAAGTCCTCCCACGTCTCGGCTGACTGCCCCTGGGAATGGACGCTGCCGCTCTGCCTCCGCGGGGTATAAATAGGGGTTTGGGTTCGGTGAGCTCGGAGCCTGGCCGGGCTCCGGCGAGAGATCGGAGGAGAAGGATGGAGAAGCGGAGAGGAGGGGCAGGAAATTTTGGAGATCGGCTGTTGACTGAGAGGGAGCGGAGGGCGTGACGAGGCGAGAGAAACGAGGCGGCTCGGTGATTGGAGGGGGCGGGGCGGATAGGTCCAGGCGCGACCCACGTGTGCGACGTAAAATTGGCCGGAACGGACGGGGACTTGGACGCACACAGCAGCCGGGGCTGCGGAGGTCGGGGCCACGGTCTCGCCACGCTGCACGGCTCTCCCGTTCACCGGTGAAAAATCCGGCCTCTCGGGTAAACAAGTGTTTTCTCTTCTTCTTCAATATACTCCCTCCATTCCAAATAGATGTCTTGAGCTTAGTACAAATTTGTACCAAAGTCAGTATAAAATTAAGACACTTATTTTGGGGGCGGAGGGAGTATGTACTAGTGAAACTTTTTTTCTAGGGATAATTTTTTATTGATTTGCCAAATTATTAGGCTCACTGTGTTTCTTGAATACGTTTTTATGATTGGATGGCCGTGGGACAACATTTTTTCTGTGTGGTCTTCTCGGCCACTAAAAGCATCCTTAGTTTTTATGATTGGATGGCAGATAGTTATTTACCAAAAATCATCATAATTAGGGCTAAGATAACAACATGATTGTCTGATAAGCTCATTTGAATTAGTAAACATGAGGAAAGATAGACGGGGCAGACGTATTCGAGAACGGACACATATGAGGAAAACGAGCGAGAAAAATCCCTATACCCAATTGCACCGCTCGATCTGACACTAGAGGGCGCCCTGCGTTTCCCTCTTGTTAGGTGTAATATATATGTTTTGGCCTACAACTAGCAAACATGACCGTGTGTTGCAACGGGAGAGTAATTACTTTTCATCCGAGCCACTGTTTTCATTTCGATTCAATTTTGGTTCTGACTCGTAACATTGATGGCGTGCACCTATGGCCAGACTCAGATAGCAACCAGTCAGTGCCGTTCGACACTAAGGAGGCCACGTTTATAAATTAAATCTATTCAAGAAAGTCTATATGTGTCATCATCACATTCAGCGGATAAAACACAAATTAATATCCTATGTATCAGTTCCAATATTAACGTTCATGACTATCACAAGAATTGTTTGAATATTTTCAAAATAAATCTTCATGTACTTTTGATGTTCATGTACTTTTTTCCGTAAAAAAGGAAAGAATTGTGTAGTCCGTTGGTAAGGACGCATGTGGATTTCGCCGAAAAGAATGCGTATGTAGGGTCTTCGATCATGGGACATGTACAAAGAGAGAAGTTGTTGGAAGTACAACATGCCTATGGATTGTAATTGATTTAGGTTGCAACCTAAATAGCATATTTTAAATAGTTAATAGATAAAAATAACATCATATTCAGATTCTAAACATTTTTAATCAAATTTCACATATAACACGTTAAAATTGGAGTTAGGGTTTAAAAGATATGACCATTTAAAAAACAATATTTATTCTAGACGAACCGCAGTTTGGTTAACGCAAATATTAGGGGCTTTTATGTAAAAAGTTTAGAAAACGGTTCACTCGATGACTTAATGTTGGACTGCGAGTTGATTAGTATAAACGTCAAAGGGTTTTATGTAAAACGGAAAATACGATTCGTCCTAACTTAAGATGGACTGCGGGTTGATTTCAACAAACTGTAGGGACTTTTTTTAAAAAAGCTCGACGGACGACCAGAAGCGATGCGTGCTTTATTATTAAGTAAAGATTCCGTTCCTTCATGATTTAATCCATTGGACTGTTCTCTTTTGGAAGGAATAATGCACTGGTTTTATGATTGCTTCTCTTCGTCTTCACAAGGCCAGCCTAAGAGGAAGTATAATAAGGTTAAATCAGCAGGCTATAAGGATTAAATTATTATATTTATGCTGAGTTTGGATGAGAGAGAAGGGGGAGAGAATGGAAGCGGACTGTAGATTAATAGTGAGTTGCAACAGGACTCCAAAAAACATTGTGAGAATGTACAATGGGCCATGTATTAAAATAGTAGTACTACCTAGCAACTAGGTACTATATATGTTGGCTATAGATTGACTATATGTAATATGACAATTCCATATAGCCCGTTGTTGGTTTTACTATTAACTATGTTCTAAAAGGCATATGATGTGGTTGGAGCCTAGTTATCAATGGAAATGGACTTCTTGCTGGTGATTCAGTCTTATTTATTAGGTAAAATATTGACGCCGAGGTCTCTTTTTATTTGTTGGACGGACAGCTATTTCCTGACTTGGTATTGCTCAAGAATTGATGTAACAAAATAAACCTATTTGTAAAGGTAATCCGTGCCACTAAAATTTCTGCTCTTGTGATTGTAGGGATGCAAAAGAACAACTCCTCTTGGGGATCAGGCGAGCAAATAGGCAACCTACTAACCTCTCATCATCTGTCTTGTCTAGTGATAGCATGCATATTGGAGTTCTTGCTGCTGCAGCTCATGCATCAACAAACAGTCAGTTCACGATATTCTATAACCCAAGGTAAATACCATCCTTTGCGAGTTTTGACATGTGAATAGGTGATATACTAGGTTTCAATTGGACTGCTAAAAACATCGTTATTTTTTATGATTGGATGGCTGGAGACAACATTGCAGATGCTGCCACAAGCAATTTGCTAAAGAGTCCACTTACACTGATTTGATGTCTGGGTTGATCTAGCACGAGGGGGGCCAATCCCCGTTAATATTATTTGGAGAATTGATTTACTAGTTCATATAAATGTTTATACATTTAAGTAGTCTAGCCTAACTCCTAAGGCCCCTCCCAATGCTCCACCTTGTACAGGTGTTAAGCCTTCCACGTAGGTAAAAAATCTGATGTGGCAAGTTATTTAAGAGGAAAGAGATGAGTGTGGTGACCCCAAGAAGAAATAGTGCTAAGCACGTGAACCTAGGCAAAACATTTAAAGAGAGGAAGCCCACCAATACATGAAGAGCTTTAGTTGTTAAATCATTAAATGAAGCAAGCTTAGCAACCATAAGCTAAGCACCTATGCATTGAGGACACTAGTAGAAAAAGGGTCAAACGTGAAGCACATTAGTGCCGGTTTGTATTAGAGCCGGCACAAATGTATACATTAGCGCCGGTTCCAACGGCTAGCCTTTAGCACCGGTTCGTGGCTAACCTTTAGCACAAACATCAATTTTTTATACCACGAACCGGTACTAACGAGGGTGGTGGCAGGATGTTGTCAGTCTGGGCCCCCTCCAGCACCTTTAGTACCGGTTCGTGCCACGAACCGGCACTATAGGTCCTCCTGCATATAAACCCTTAATCCAGCTCGCTCTGTTCTTCCCCTTTCCCTCTCCTCTCCTCTCTGTTCTTCCTCTTCTCCCTCGAGCTCATCACACATTTTGCCCAAAATTTGTCAAGATTTGAAGGCCCCATCCATTCAAGTGATCACAAAGGTTAGCAACTTTGTCTTTTCATCTCTCATTGCTAGATTAGCTCTTGCAATGCTTTATATAGTTATTAATTTGTGAGTTTAGTAATTTGGGAGGAAATATATATATGTGCTAGTATTTGATTTATATGCAATTTGAGGTCAAAATAACACTTAGTTTGCATATGTAGGTGTGGTTTACTTAGTGCCTTCTAAATCTCTGTCAGTAACCACCGTCGATCGCCCCTTTAGATCCGTCTCGTCGCCGGCACCACCTTGTGGTGAGCCTCTTGTTCATGAAATTTTATATAAAAATTGATGTTTGTGTGATTTGGATATATAGTTACTCGTATAATAATTATCTTACCCGTCGTTGTTTGTTATACATAGTGCCATGGTTTTGATATCCGTCCCGTCGGCCCTCGTCCTTGTTATGATTCGGATGTGGTATATTCTCTTTTAAAACTATTTGTTGCATTTCGTGTTTATGACAAATTATGCCCATCAAGTTGACATAGATATTTTTATCTAGGAGGTATGTGAACAGGAAATTCCAACCGACCCTATTGTCGAGAGGTTAAATTTAGTTGAAAGAAAGCGAGTACTTGAAAGAAAAATTGAAAAGAATTAAGGGGAGAAGATGGAATTGGAGTTGCATGTTGCTGATGTAAATCGATGATCACAAGATCAAGATGGAGAAAATGCGCTTGAAGATTAGAAAGATTAGAAAATATGCCATCGATAGTGAGGCTTGGTATCATTATCTGTTGGATCAATTGTTACCTTAGTTGCGATCTTGATCACATTTGTTGTTGCATTTAAATGCTTTAGCTAGAGAGTTATTTGTTTGTTGCATTTAAGTGTTGTATGAACTTTATGTATGAACTTGTATTAATTTGGTCTATTTGGTGTTGTGTAATGAAGATGAGCCGGCAATGGATGTACGATGACCGATGCTCTCCCAGTTCGTTGAGGCGTGCATACTTTTACGCTTGCGGCTGAGGCAAACAAGCGGGCGGATGGTTTTATGCCTTGTCCATGTCTTGGCTGTAAGAATGGTCGCAATTACTCTCGTCAAGAACCATTCCGTCCACTGTTTGAGTCGGTTTCATGCCCCACTATAATGTTTGGACCAAGCACGGAGAAAGAGGGGTTATGATGGAAGACAATGAAGAAGAAGAGGACGACGACAGCTATCACGGCCATGGGTTCCCTGAATACGATGATACAACAATGGGGAAGAAGCTGAGCGGTAATGCGGGAAGAAGCTGGGCGGCAATGCGGGAAGAAGCTGAAGAAGAGGCATCGGATGAGCCCGTTGATGATCTAGGTCGGGCCATTGCTGATGCAAAGAGAAAGCGCAAGTGATTTGGAGAAGAAGAAGTTGCAGCGCATGTTAGAGGATCACAAAAATTGTTGTACCCAATTGCGTGGGTGACAAGAAAAAGCTGGGCACCACACTGGAATTGCTGCAATGGAAGGCAGAGAATGGTGTATCGACAAAGGATTTGGAAAGTTCTTTGGTAATGATAAAGGATATGCTTCCAAAGGACAACGAATTGCCCGAGATACGTCTGAAGAAAAGAAGGCTGTCGCCCTCTAGGGTTAGAGGTGCGGAAGATACATGCATGCCCTAATGATTGCATCCTCTACCGCGGTGAGTACGAGGATTTGAGCGCTTGCCGGTATGTGGTGCATTGCGCTATAAGATCAGCGCGATGAGCATGGTGATGTCGGCGGCGCCCAGAAGAAGATTCCTGCCAAGGTGATGTGGTATTCTCCTATAATACCACGGTTAAAACGTTGTTCCAAAACAAAGAGCATGCCAAAGCGTCACGATGGCACGAAGAAGACCGTAAGAAAGATGGAAAGTTGAGAGTACCGGTGACGGGTCGCAGATGGAGAAAAATCGAAAGAAAATGCGGGAAGGAGTTTGCGGATGGCGCAAGGAGCGTATGGTTTGGTCTAAGCGCAGATGGCATTAATCATTTTGGGGAGCGAGCAGCAACCATAGCACTGGCACGTGACTCTATGTTTGTATAACCTTCCTCCTTGGTTGTGCATGAAGCGGAAGTTCATTATGATGCCGGTGCTCATCCAAGGCCCTAAGCAACCCGGCAGCGACATTGATGTGTACCTAAGGCCATTAGTTGAAGAACTCTTACAACTGTGGAATGGAACAGTGTACGCGTCGTGGGATGAGCACATGGGGAAGAATTTGACCTAAAGGCGTTGTTGTTCGTGACCATCAATGATTGGCTTGCTCTCGGTAACCTTCGGGACAGACAAACAAGGGATACCGCGGATGCACGCACTGTTTGGATGATCTTGACGATATATATTTGAATAGTTGTATGAAGAATGTGTACAGGACATCGTCGATTTCTTCCGAGCAGGCATCCGTAAGAAAGAAAGGCAAGCATTTCAAAGGTGAGGCGGATCACGGACGAAGCCTCGCCACCGTCTTGGTGCTGATGTACATGATATGGTCAAGGATTTGAAGGTGATATTTGGAAAGGGTCTGGCGGACAACCTGTTCCAAAGGACGCCGATGGACGCGCACCCATGTGGAAGAAGAAATCTATATTTTGGGACCTGCCATATTGGAAAGACCTAGAGGTCCGCTCCATAATCGACATGATGCACGTGACGAAGAATCTTTGCGTGACCTGCTTGGCTTCTTGGGCGTGTATGGGAAGACAAAAGATACACACGAGGCACGGAGGACCAGCAACGTATGCACGGAGAAGGCGGCATATATCGGGGTCATGCAAGCTACGCTCTTACCAAAGAAGAGAAGGAAATCTTCTTTGAATGCCTTTCGATATTAAGGTACCGTCGGCTTTCGTCGAATATAAAGGAATAATAAACATGGCAGAGAAAAGTTCCGAACCTAAAGTCTCATGACTGCCACGTGATTATGCGCAATCGCTTTTGGTTGCATTGAGGGGCTTCTACCGGAAAAGCGTTCGATTAGCCATTGTGAAGCTATGTGCATTTCTCAATGCAATCTCTCGAAGGTAATCGCTCCAGAAATCATACCAAGGTTCTGAGAATGATTTGGTGCAATGTCTTGTCGGTTCGAGTTGGTGTTCCCACCATCCTTCTTCAACATCATGACGCACGTCCTAGTTCACCTATGCGAAAAGATTAACATTTTGGGTCTGTATTTCTACACAATATGTTCCCCTTTGAGAGGTTCATGGGAGTCTTAAAGAAATATGTTCATAACCGTGCTAGGCGAAGGAAGCATCTCCAAGGGCCATCAAAATGAGGAGGTCATTGAGTTTTGTATTGACTTTATTCTGACCTTAAGCCGATTGGTGTTCTGAATCGCGGCATAAGGGCAGACTAGATGGAAAAGGCACGCTAGGAGGAACAAATAATATGTATGGACGGACATTCTCTCCTTTGAAGCACACTACACAGTTCTCTGAATTCCGCCTTGGTGGCTCCGTATATGGATGAACACAAGAATTTGCTACGCTCCAAACACCGGAGCGGTCGATGACTGGATTACACGTGAACAAACCAGGAGTTTCGCCACTGGTTGCGAACACGTACCATGCAAGACACCTCTATTGAAGATGACCTGTACTTGCTGTCCCAGTTACCATCTTGAATATAATGACTTTTAAAGGGTGCGAGATAAATGGTAATACATTTTACACGATCGCCCAAGATAAGAAGAGCACCAACCAAAACAGTGGTCTCCGTTTTGATGCAGAAACCAAGGCGGAAAGGAAACATATTATGGTTATATACAGGACATATGGGAACTTGACTATCGGCGTGGTTTAAAGGTCCCTTTGTTTGGTGCAAATGGGTCAATATGACACGAGGCGGGTAATGGAAGACCCGCGATGCGGAATGACAACGATGGATCTCAACAATCTTGCGTATGCAGAGCGAACCATTCGTCCTAGCCAATGATGTGGCACAGGTTTTCTATGTGAAGGACATGTCTACCAAGCCAAGAAAAAGAAAAGATAAGGAAGCGAATGCATCATACGATGAGCCAAAGCGGCACATAGTTCTTTACGGGAAGAGAAACATCGTGGGAGTGGATGGCAAGACAGACAAGTCGGAAGATTATGAAAAGTTTGATGAAATTTCTCCATTCACGGTGAATATTGACCCGAGCATCCCGTTAAATGATGAAGATTTTCCATGGTTACGGCGCAAAGGGACACACACGAAGAAAAAGTTTCACACCCAAAGATGCGGGATGTGATCGGCTTCACTATCATCACTTTCTTACATGTTTCACACCGAGAGGAATCTCTGTAATAGTTAGGGTAGTTATGTGTTTTGACATTTGAAGCGAAGAAATTTTATGTGCAAACAAATTCTTTCATGCCTTTACTGATTTTTAAAGTTAAATTATTCACAAACTAGTGATTCACACTAATTTCAAATAATTCAAAGTTTAAATTATTCAAATTTGAAAACTACGGGCACTAACAGAAAGTTTGTAATTTTTTGTACCTAAAGCAAAAATATTCACAAAGAAACTCTAAATACACAAAAAACAACACAAAAATAAATAAAGCAAAAAAAAGCCGCCTACTAGGCCATAGCGGCCTGCATCGACTGAAACCCAACCTGTTGTTGGGCGGGATGCAGGCCCATAAAGCAAGTGGGCCTGAGGCAACAAAGAACACGTAGGCCCAGTGGGCCTGCTTTGGAGAGGAGCTCGAGAAGCGACCGCACGGGGTTTATAAACCAGTGCGGTCGCCCCTCGGCTAGCGAGTGGGACTAAACTTGCCGCACCGCACCTGCCCAGTAAGCACCCCTTTAGTACGGGTGGTGGCACAAACCGGTACTAAAGGGGGTTTTAATACCGGTTTGTGCCACCACCCGGTACTAAAGGGGTCGCTTCGCTGCTTTAGTACGGTTGGAGCCACCACCCGGTACTAAAGAGGGTCATAAAACAGACCTTTAGTACCGGTTGGTGGCTCCAACCGGTACTAAAGGTGCCTCTCTATATACAACACTTGAAAAATTTTATTCTCCCTGTTTCTTCCTCTGTTTCCCCATTGAACCGCTCGCCCTTGATCGGCGACGCCGTCACCGACCCGTCGCCGCCGCCCTCCGTCGCCGTCGCCCGTTCGTCGTCGCCGCCCCGTCCCGTCGCCGTCGCCGCCCGTCCCCATCGCCGCCCTCGTCTCTGTCGCCGCCCAGGCCCGTCCCCATCGCGCCGTCCCTGCGTCGCCGCCCAGCGTCACGCCTGCCCGTCGCTGCCCCGGCCGTCGCCTCGCCGTCGCCGTCGCCCGCTGTGAGCTCTCCCCTCTAACCCCTCTCCCTCGCCCCAGCGGCCACCATGGCGCCGCCCTCCCCGAGCCCATACACACACACAAGCATGATGAACAAACACACACATACACGTATATATGTATGAATGCATGTATATATTAGTATATCGTATTTTGTATGTTTAATTAGTTTAGATTTTTAGATTATTGTTTTTCACTAGTATATATGTATGAATGCATGTTAGATGGATATAATTAGTGTTTAATTAGTATGGAATTTTTTATATAATGTTGTTTTTCTGTTTTTAATGGATGTATAGAAATTGTTTTTCTGTTTTAGTGTTAGATGCTTAATTAGTACTCCTCCGTTCCATAATGTAGCATATAGATTTTCTACAAAGTCAAACTTTATAAACTTTGACCAAGTTTATAGAAAACTATTTATATCTACAATACAAGATGTATATAATATGAAAGTATGTCTTGTGATGTATTTAAGCACATGTATTTGGTATTCTAGATGTATATGATTTTCTCTATAAACTTGGTCAAAGTTTATAAAGTTTGACTTTAGAAAAATCTATATGCGCTACATTGTGGAACGGAGGAGTATGAAATAGTATATAGATTTTTGAAATAGTAGAAATGTTAGAAATTTTAGTTATCAAAATCAATCATTAAAAAATATTATTTTTGCGGGCATATAGCTAGTATTTGTTCTCGGCGATGCCGGCCCGCATCCTCGCCGTCGACCCGTCATGACGACGTCCAGCCGCCCATGTCCGGACTGGGCTCCGCTGGCTGGCTTGGGAGGTGCTGCACGGAGGCGCGCCGCTTGATGAGAACCCGGCCCGTGTCCCGTCGTCGACCACGATCTCGTTTGGTGGCGTTCGCATGGGCCAGTTTGGTGCGGAGGACCCGGCCCGCCGGAGGATGCGTCGCCGTGTCGGGGAGGAGGGCGAGCACGTCCATCGCTACATGGTTGCGTTAGAGGCGGCAGGTTCTCCAATACTGGCGGTATCTTGAGGATCTCACTTCAGCTATGATCTGTGAGGTTCCTTCTCTTTGGGTGTCCACCGCTTGCATGACGCAGAACGCGAGTGTCCTAGATTCTTCGTAGTATTCGATCTTTAATTAGCTAGCCGGTGATGTACTATTCAATATTATATATTATTGAGGCGATGTATTGAGATTGTATCCATTATTCTAGGCGAAGTATTGAGATTATATCTATTATTCGAGGCGATGTAATTTGAATACTAAATTGTTTTATATTTCTTTTGAATTAGTTAAATAAAAGCTATGGCGAACAATCTTGACGAGAGAGGAGAACAGACCATGTTCGATATGATCTGTGGGCAGATGATAATCAGAATGAAGAAGATTATGACGGCTCGAATTTCTAAACAACACGAAGAGGGTGATATGATATTCGATCGCGACGACCGAATTGATGAAGTCATGAACTACGATTATGGCGATGACGAAGAACATGTTGATCCTGAAACAACAAAGACCGGCGAGGTATATATATTTATATAAGCAGGTTTCGGTGATCATCACATGTTTTAAATGACTTGAAGATATATTAACGAATCGATCTTTGTTCTTTCAGCCATCCGGATCGAGCAAATCTTGAGCAAAAGGGCGAAGCGAGGCCCGAACAAAAAGTTGAAGGAGGCGTAAAGTACAATATCGAGGCAGTTAGACCTAATGGCGAACCATTAGCGCCTAAGAAGATTGCGGACAAGTTCATTAAATCGGTGCGGAGTTCTTGTGAAGGACCATCTCGATCTCCCTTCAAGAATGGAGAGAGCCAGCAAAAGACAAAGGACAAAAGGCAAAGAGGGCGCTGCTCCACGTCCGGATGTTACTTTTGTCGACAAGAATCAAAAGATCTGCTTTGGGATACTCTCATGGAACATTTCACCCTACCGGATCATTTCACGAAGCAGATGTGAAGAAAGTCAAGGGCGCTGCTCTTAGGAAGATGGCGGTTGCGTTCAAGAACCACAAGAATCGTGAATGGGACAAATCGTCAAGGGAGGAAGGAAGACTCCGAGATTCGAGGGAACACTAGAGAACCAACGTGCTCATTGGGACGATTTCGTGAAATTCAAGGATTCGGAATTAGCTAAGGGCGATCGAGAATAAACAAGAAGAATGCGAAAAAGGATAAGTTCCATAAGTGGGGCGGTGGCTGCGCGGTGGCAATGCCTAAGTGGGATAAGTCGAGAAAGAGATGGAGGATGCAGGTGTCACTCCGGATACTAAGAGCTGGCCCCAGTGCGGGACTTGGTTCTATGCGCATGGGGGAGTTGGACCCAAGACATGCAAAGTTTCGGCGAAGGCATGTCGAGCGGAGCCGCCGATGCGATACTTGTTGCAATAGAAGAGGCACGATCGGGGTGTTCCAGCCCAACAGAGAGAACGACGAGCTTACGCGTGCCTGGGAAATCCTGAACACCGAGAAGAACACGAGGCAAGGGCGCTATTCCGTGGTATGAGGGGTTTTGGTGGAACAACGACTACGAGAATCCGTGCGAGAAAGAAGATTGCGGAGGAGAAGAAGAGGAAGATGGAGGAGGAGCAGAGGAAGCGGGACTATGAACGCCTTCAAGGCCTAGAAGCAAGTCAAGCGGAATTGGCGGTCAAATTCCAGCGGCAGCGAGAGCAGATCGACTCACTTAGCCAGCAAAGGGGTCTCAAAGAGCTGCAGCAGCTAGCGGATGATCCAGCATTGGATAGCACCGCCCCATCCATGCAGAGAAGCAGCGTGGGTTCCGCCCAGACGATGCAATGCTGGGTAGATACCCGTGGATGACATCACGGAGAACACTAGCTGCAAGCTACACGTCAAAATGAAGAACATATCCATGAAGGTGGCGGCGGCGTTGCTTTTCCGATTACCCCCAAAGCAACCTACCATTGCATCCCGATTCGAGAGGGCTATGCTCGTGTCATGGTTGGCGAGGTGGTGCAGCCATATTCGGGCTAGAGCTTGACATTCCGGAGGTGAGGACGGCGCTTTCTCGGAGACGCCAACCATCGTATCATCCTATGGAAAAAGGATTGCATCATCTTTCGAAGGCCACCGACACCGCGTCATCCGACTCCTCGTCGAAGTCCGCCACCGAGTCAGCAGTCTCCCGCTCCTGCAAGTCCACCAAGTCCGGCAAAGTGTCAGGCCACTCCTCCTCCAAGTCCGGCAAAGTGTCAGGCCACTCCTCCTCCTCCAAGTCCGCCACAGCGTCAGACGTCCACTCCTCCTCCAAGTCTGGCACAACCTCAGGCCCTCCTCCTCCAAGTCCGGCACAGCCAGTGGCCCTCCTCCTCGTCCAACTCAGCCCGTCGGCCGGCGTCTCCGCCGCCTCAAGCAATCGCAGAAGAGACACCCGCAGCTATGGTGCGTGGCGATGCGAGTCGAGGTAGTACAGAAGTACAGCGAAGGCAAGCGATATAAATATGGTCCAAGCCTCACGCCTCTTCCGCAGAGGTCTTATGACAGGTCAGGAGGAAATCGCAGCCATATCGAAGTCCGAGGTGGAAGCCCATTTTGCACCGAAACCGCCACCGCCGCCAAGGGAGAAAGTGCACTGGAAGCGATTGACCACTTCATTCGTATGGCTCAACCACCAGCTCCCAAGCCCGTTGACACAGACTATGAGCGCCACATCGGAAGTTAAATCGAGCACGTCTCGTAAGGAGGCGAGCTCGGGATCGAGCAAACAAGAAGCAGCTGTCAAAAATGCGGAAAACCATTCCCACTGGGAGAACAGTGGCGTAATCGATCCCTCGCTTGTTGTGCCAACAACACGTGATAAAGATCTGTGCGCCCAATATTATTGTGGGCAAACTGTTTACGTTCTGAGGTGGGCAATGTGGTAATAACGGAGGACCATATAATGCAGGCTGAAGTTCTCAAAATCACTGTTGGACAACTCCTCGAGATCGAGCCCATGCCTGTGCTTAGAGAGGATGAAATAAAGCGGAAATATGTCCAGGGCCAACCTTTGGTCCAGCCGGACAAGGTCAAGAACCTCCCAGCGAGAATGTATGAATTGCATCAATGGTACATGAACATTACCAAGATTTCGATCGATTGTCCCTCATGGTGAATGTCAAGGAGGAGCATTACTTCCATGAGAAAGCTGTGTCCGTTGAGTATTACGAACTGTTTCAGTTATACAATCAAGACGCTTTCGACAAATCTATCGTCAGTTGCTATTATGCGTAAGTGATTTTCTTTCGTAATTTAAGTCTCAAGCTAGCTGTCTTGATCCTTTTGATCAATCATTACCTGTAATTATCCTCAATATATTCTTTTCGTGGTATTATATGCAGGATGAAGATATATGAAATGAGAAAAGGTGGGCGCTTTGGCATTGGGTTCATTGACCCAAACACCGTTAATGAATACACATGGAAAATAAATCCACGTCATCAAAAGGGCGTGAGGACAACATGCTAGAGTTCTTGAAGCGCCTCAAATACAATGAAGGTATACTACTTCCTTACAACTTCAAAGTGAGTCACACTGTCTTGTACTACAAATTATCTGTTTTTGCCTACTAGCTAGCTACATGTTTTTGCTTACATATGCCCGCTTAATTAAGACATGCAAGCGTGTGTGCATGCAGATATCACTGGGTCTTGTGTATCATTAAAGTTGGCCTTGGAACAGTTGAAATCTGGACTCACTACTCAAAGAAAAAACTGACTATAACATCTTGTTTGGGATAGTCAACAGGTAATTTCAATCATTATTAACTATATATCTCGGCCTATTTAGTTCGTCATTTTTCATGATATGAACTATTTAATAACCCCTTTGTTCATTTTCTTTGTCGGCGGGCAGGGCTTGGGCAAGGTTCATCAGCGTCACGGAAGGCGAATGGAAACAAAAGCTTAAATAGTTTCGACCCAAGGTAAGTAATTAAGTAGTACTAGCTAGCTAGCTAGCTGCCATCTCTTTAATTATCATGCTTGATTAATTATTATCTGATCAAATTCCATTCTCGTAAAGGCCCCAAGAAGCGGTAGCGGGACTGATCTGTGTGCATTCTGCGTTTGCGAGAACATTCGCATGATGGCGTCCGAAAGGAGCAGATCTCAAAGACAGGAATGTGTACGCTTGTTAAAACACTATTCGCAATTTTTACACCATTATCGATATCTAGTCACACAACTAATACACATGCATATTGATCTCCTTCTAAACAGTTCACAGAGATGCGGGAGAAGCTCCTAGAAACGGAGCGCGTAGAAGCACTTCAAGAGGAAATAGCGGGATTTTTGCTCGACCAGGTCATAAATCCGAAGGGAGAATACTATTACCCGCTACCGCCCCCATCGTGCTCCGAAGGCACCAATTAGGCTAATGCCACTGGCTCCGAAGGCAACATGCATATGTAGGACAAATTGTATATAGCTATACATGTGTGTATGTGTGAATTAATAAATATGCATAACGTGTACAATGTGTAGTATCGTAAAATACCAGCAAACGAAAAAGAATTAAATTGATAACACAAATTTAATTGAAAAATAAAAAATAAAACAAAAACCCACAAACATTTAGTACCGGTTGGTGTTACCAACCGGTACTAAAGGGCTCCCGGCCCCCGGAGCTGGCTCGTGCCACGTGGTTGGCCTTTAGCACCGGTTCGTGCTGAACCGGTACTAAGGGGGGGGGGCCTTTAGTGACCACACTTTAGTGCCGGTTGTGGAACCGGCACTAAAGGGCCTTACGAACCGGTGCTATTGCCCGGTTCTGCACTAGTGGGAGTATAGTTGTTAAGCTATTTAATGTGCTTAGCACCTCATCTAAGCACTCATGCATTGGCAGCAGCCTAAGAAAACAACAATGTTCAGAGCATCTACAACCACAATTGCTTAACTTGGCTCCCCATACGTCCGCGGATGTGCCCCGTCAGTGATCGGGCACGTCCATTTGAACACTCAATTTCCTTGCAAAACAAACACACTCCTCATATTATCCACACATTGTTCGGTTGCATGCATATGATTGGTGGTCCGCGATGGCCAAATACTACGTGACACCCTGCCCGGACACGCCCAAACATCCCCATATATGGCTTGGATATGGGGATTTGTGGACTGCCCGGACATGCCCGGACAAAGGAGGATTATGGTTCGGTGACTTTTTTTTTATTCTCTCTTCTGTCCGGACAATGACCAGGCTATCCGATGGGACCTTTGTGGGCTCCGATAGTAGATGCTCTTATATCATATTCAAGTGATGTTTCTTCAAACGTGCATTTCATGAGATTAATTTTTCAAGTTAATAACATAATAATGATACAAAAGATATGACAGATTTGGAATCTAAAATAGGTCTTGAACTCTCTGACGGGAGGGAACGCCATGGCTTGCAAGATCAGACATCACCCTGTTTCTCCTGCTTACAAGAGGAAGACAATATTGATCATATAACTATGCCGTGTGTGGTGGCGTGAGAAACTTGACATCAGCGTTTTCTGGACCTTCAGATCAACATCATATGCCCATCGTCGATGGATACGCTGGAAGATTGGTGGTTGCCCAACAGAGAAACTTTCAGGCCTGGAGAGAAACGTGGCCTTGACTCTTTGGTGATACTTGTTAGGGAACGTAACATGCAATTTCAAACTTTTCCTACGATCACGGAAGATCTATCTAGGAGATGCATAGCAACGAGAGGGGGAGAGTGTGTCAACGTACCATCGTAGACCGAAAACAGAAGCGTTATGTTAACGCGATTGATGTAGTCGAACGTCTTCACGATCAAACCAATCTTAGTACCGAACGTACGGCACCTCCGTGTTCAGCACACGTTCAGCTCGATGACGTCCCTCGAACTCTTGATCCAGTAGAGGGTCGAGGGAGAGCTCCGTCAGCACGAAGGCGTGGTGACGGTGATGGTGATGTGATCTGCGCAGGGCTTCGCCTAAACACTACGACGCTATGACCGGAGGTGTAAACTGTGGAGGGGGGCACCACACACAGCTAAGAGAATCTGTTGTACCTTTGGGGGTGCCCCCCGTATATAAAAGGAGGGGAGGAGGAGGTGGCTGGCCTAGAGGGCGCGCGTCAAGGGGGGAGGACTCCACTCCTAGTAGGATTCAGCCCCCCCTTTCCTTCCAACGGAGAGGGGAAAGGGGAAAGAGGAGGAGAAGGAGAAGGAAGGGGGGGGCGCCCCCCCTTGTCCAATTCGGATTGGGAAAGGGGGGGGGGGCACCACCTCCCGTGGCCTGCCTCCTCTTCTCCACTATGGCCCATGAGGCCCATTAACTTTCGGGGGGTGTTCGGTAATCTCCATGTTCTCCGAAAAATCCTCGAACCTCTTCGGAACTATTCCGGTGTCCGTATATAACCTTTCAATATATCAATCTTTACCTCTCGACCATTTCGAGACTCCTCGTCATGTCCGTGATCTCATTCAGGACTTCGAGCAAACTTCGGTCACCAAAACACATAACTCATAATACAAATCGTCATCGAACATTAAGTGTGTGGACCCTACGGGTTCGAGAACTATGTAGACATGACCGAGACACATCTCCGGTCAATACCGGTAGCGGAACCTGGATGCTCATATTGGTTCCTACATATTCTTCGAAGATCTTTATCGGTCAAACCGCATAACAACATACGTCATTCCCTTTGTCATCGGTATGTTACTTGCCCGAGATTCGATCGTCGGTATCCTCATACCTAGTTCAATCTCGTTACCGGCAAGTCTCTTTACTCATTCCGTAATGCATCATCTCGTAACTAACTCATTAGTCACATTGCTTGCAAGGCTTATAGTGATGTGCATTATCGAGAGGGCCCAGAGATACCTCTCTGATACTCAGAGTGATAAATCATAATCTTGATCTATGCCAACCCAACAAACACCTTCGGAGACACCTGTAGAGCATCTTTATAATTACCCAGTTACATTGTGACATTTGATAGCACACAAGGTGTTCCTCCGGTATTCGGGAGTTGCATAATCTCATAGTCAGAGGAATATGTATAAGTCATGAAAAAAGAAATAGCAATAAAACTAAACGATCATAGTGCTAAGCTAACAGATGGGTCTTGTCCATCACATCATTCTCTAATGATGTGATCCTGTTCATCAAATGACAACACATGTCTATGGTCAAGAAACTTAACCATCTTTGATTAACGAGCTAGTCAAGTAGAGGCATACTAGGGACACTCTGTTTTGTCTATGTATTCACACATGTACTAAGTTTCCAGTTAATACAATTCTAGCATGAATAATAAACATTTATCATGATATAAGAAAATATAAATAACAACTTTATTATTGCCTCTAGGGCATATTTACTTCAATCCTCATCTGCTGGAACCTTTGGAAACAAAGAAACACTCAGACAACAATTCACGGTTCCGGAGCTTGTGGAGCACATTTTTCAAGAATGGGAGGATGGAAGAAGGCCAGAGCTAGTGGAATGGAAAGATTTGTGTGGAGTTAGCCTAGTTTTTTCTTTGGTGTAGGTGTTGGTGGTGTACCCTGGATATTCGCATTGGATGTAAGATCTTGTAAAAAAAATTCTTTTTTTGCCTTCTAATATATGGCATGCTCTTGGGGTGCTCTCAAGATATATTTAATTACATGCTGATGTATGTTTTTAGTTAGTGTTCTTTTCACGGTGGAGATGGTAAGTTATGAAAGGATGTATTTTTCTCTACGAAGTTAGGGAAGAACACATTGAAAATATAGTAAGGTTGGTCTATGTTATAAGTTATTTATTTGTAGCATTTACTAAATGAGACATTTCTTTAAGTGATGATGTGTTTTCAGCATTTTTTGGTCATGAAAACATGTAAATTTTGATAGCACATTTGAGCTAGGTTGGTATAATAAGATGCGTTCATGATCCCTTAATTTGCTCAGTGCAATCTTACTAGTATTCCAACTCCTAAAAAACATGTTTAACTCTATAAACTCTACAAAGACCAATGAATTATATGTTCCTGCTGATACAAATTGTACGTGTGAAAATATGGCCCCGGTGTAAGCTAAATCATAGATCCTGAGCTCGTATATCATATTAGAAGAGTAACTTGGTTTGTGTCAAAACCTTAACTCGTAAGTTCATTATTATCTAGATATATGTGTATAAATGATTTTGTTTCTTAGTATTTCACAAAATAAATTATTTCATATAGATAAATCCATATCAATATACATTTGTGGATTTTGATTAAAAGCTGGCTATTTGCAAGATGTACATAGGACACAATATGAGTTAATGTACAGTAAGCTACAATAAAAGTTTTATAGATCATTATACCAAATTAATCTTGTAGTATATGTACATGCGGTAAATGGCTATTCTTTCACCAAAGTTGATGTGGAACATGTTATCCACGGTTGACATGTAGGAGTTATTTTATATTAAAACATAACTTGAAAAAAATTAGGGCCCTTTGGGAACAAAGAATTGCAGTGGTATGTAAATGGAAAATTATCGGAGAAAAATATCTTTATTTTAAGTCTAGGGTACCCACACTCCCTACCACTTGACACATAGAATTGATCCCAGAAACCTGATCGCCCGTCTCTTGTACCGGATCACAATAGGTAGGGTTTCGAAAACCTACTATCTAACTCCTCGATGCATGCCGAAAAGCGAGACTGGAAAGTGGTCGAGGAACCATGAGACAAGCACATAGGAGATGAAGTGTGTCTCGTCTGGAAAGAGGCGCGACCTCTTATAGGTGAGGCGAGTTGCAACCGACCCCTCAGTAGTGGAAAAGAAACAGTCCTCTCCAGTGTTGAAATTCAACTCCTACTGGAGGCAAAAAAATTAACTTTTTTTTTCGTGCATGAAAGAAGTTAAGGCAGCACATACACGTTGCATAGATCCTAGTGTGGCTCAGCCACGAAAAACGACGCGCGTGAGACATGGCATGGCAAGATGAGCGGCCGAGGATCAGAACGCGTGTGTGCGCTTTCTTCTCAAGTTCTTAATGACGTGTGAAAAACCCACCTTGTAAGTTGGTCATTTACACCCTTCACTAGCATGGTCGGACAAAAAAATTCACACAATGAATGAGGCATACAGGGCTCAGATATTTTTCCTAGAAATTATTGAGAATAATAATGGGCTAAAGCCTAACTATTCCAACATCTATAATGTTTTTGTCAATCTCAAAATATGTCGAAGCGGTGTTTTGAAGGTGCTCGTAGAGATACGATATACATGCATACGCTCGTATGGATGCATGTGTATATGTGTTGTGAGCATCCACAATTATACCGTGTTTTTCCAAAAAAAAGGACATGTACTTTCCAACCCCAGCTACGTGCTGACCATAATTGCTATCCAATTTTTTTAACATCAATACAGACACAAGCATTCATATACATGCGCATACATTCACCCTTATGAACGCACACACGCACACCCTATCCTTATGAGCACCTCCTAAAGACTGGGCCGACATATCATCTTGAAATTTACGAAGTCACCGTAGGCACCTCGTCGTCGACGGAAACATCTTCTCCCACTGAATGTGCATCGCTGGAAATGCTGAAATAAATTCAGGAATAAATGCGAGCACCAAGATTTGAATCCTGATGGGCTAGAGATACCACAATTCCGCTAATCATCCAACCACAGATTGGTTCGCGATTGCTATCCAAACTAAAGCGACTTCGTGGACGTGAAACGTTTGCTTGTGAGTGTGAAACTTTGTCACTGCTCAATCATCCGAAACGTGTTTCTTTCTTTCTTTCTTTCTCAGCCTTGGTGATCCAAGCTTCTTACCCTCTGCGGTGATTCTCGATTTCTCGGAGGTGATCGCGAGTACCTTGATTGACTAAGAAACGCTACCAACTAGGTTCAGATAAACCCGGAGGGACAAGGTGTGGCTTGTGGTGTTTGGGTTGCTGGTCGATATGATATGACCCCATTGACACGAGTTGAGACTTGGTAGGCTGCTGTCTTTGCGGAGAGCTGAGCTAGCATGAGGCAACAGAAACTTGTGCCGTGTGCACGTTTTTGAATGCAGGTAGGACGAGACAACTAGAAGATCGTAGCGCATCCGGAGGTTGGCAGGTGAAAAATTTGAGGTAATCTTCGATGAGAGATCGGAAGGGATGCAAGAAAAGACCGGTCCATGTGGCTTGCTGTGTTTGGTCTGTTCACTGTTGGCTATTATCACCCGATTGACATGATGAGGTAGACCGTACACCTAATGGTTGAGTTAGAAATCGCAAATCGTGATTTTAGGCACTAGAAAGTGTGACTCGTCCATTTGAAGCCATTTGCGGTGAACTCATACTCTTTTATACTGATCAGCTTCTGGAAGGTGGGTTTTGTAGGAAGGTTCTCTGAATCTTATTTTAAAGTTCTAACAAAATGAGCAGAATTTTGTGGATGTTCTCTGATCGTTGTTGATAGCTCTCTGACTTTAGGTTTTTAAGATTTTTTTTTTGAAAAGGAGGATGACCCCCGGCCTATGCATCAGGGCGATGCATACAACCATTTTATGAATTATTCATCAAGACCTCCTAATGTTAGTTGAACTTTATAAAGATTGTCATTGCGAAAACAAGCTTGTAAAGATTGAGTAGCCAAAGTTTCATGATCTTTCGTCCTCAGCGGCAAAATGCTGAAATCTTGTATAACACTCATACCCGGCGTTAGACCGGTTTCATGTGAAGCGCGAGCAGACGGGCCAAGGCCCACTAGAAGGGCGCACTCAACTCAGGGATAGACCCAAGAACAACTAAAAACTAGGAGTAACTAGTTATAGGGTAACATTTGATGGGCTTTCCGGGGCACCCACAAGGGCATGTAGGGAGCATAGAATGCATTTTATTTTATTTTATGGTAACTATGTTTTCTTTTAATATCCAGTGTGTTTTTTTGGTACGCGGTTATGGTGTGTACCATAGCCCAGCAATAAAACACTGGTTAAAAAGGAAGCATATGTGTATTATGCAGTGAAGCACAAACGTACTTTGCACAAAAGTACAGTCCATGAAGCACATGTGTGCATGCAGTGAAGCATAGGTGCACTACATGGAGAGCACAGTTGTGCTCCACTCGGAAACACATGTGCACTACATGAGAGCACACAATGCACTATACTGTTGGGGAACGTAGTAATTTCAAAAATTTTCCTACGCACACGCAAGACCATGGTGATGGCATAGCAACGAGAGGGGAGAATGTCTGTCCACGTACCCTCGTAGACCGAAAGCGGAAGCGTTATAACAACGCGGTTGATGTAGTCGTACGTCTTCACGATCCGACCGATCCAAGCACCGAGCGTCACGGCACCTCCGAGTTCTGCACACGTTCAGCTCGATGGCGATCCCGGACTCCGATCCAGCAAAGTGTCGGGATGAGTTCCGTCAAGACGACGGCGTGGTGGCGATGATGATGCTCCACCGGCGAGGGCTTCGCCTAAGCTCATGACGATATGACTTCTCCGGCGCGGGGCTTCGCCTAAGCTCCGCGATGATATGACCGAAGTGGAATATGGTGGAGGGGGCACCGACACGGCTAAGGAACGATCCGTAGATCAACTTGTGTGTCATGGGGTGCCCCTGCCCCGTATATAAAGGAGCAAGGGAGGAGGTGGCGGCCTAGGAGGCGCGCCAAGGGGGAGTCCTACTCCCACCGGGAGTAGGACTCCTCCTTTCCTAGTAGGAGTAGGAGAGAAGGAAGGGGAAGGGAAGAAGGGTGCGGCCCCTCCCTAGTCCAATTCGGACTAGGCCTTGAAGCGCGGCCTGCCCTAGGCAGCCCCTCTCTTTCCCGCAGGGCCCAATAAGGCCCAATACTTCTCCCGGCGAATTCCGTAACTCTCGGTACTCGAAAAATACCGAATCATTGGAACCTTCCGAACTCGAATATAGTCGTCCAATATATCGATCTTTACGTCTCGACCATTTCGAGACTCCTTGTCATATCCCCGATCTCATCCGGAATCCGAACTCCTTGGTACATCAAAACTCATAAACTCATAATATAAGCATCATCAAAACCTTAG
This sequence comes from Aegilops longissima, assembly GCA_021605205.1. Lineage (NCBI taxonomy): Eukaryota > Viridiplantae > Streptophyta > Magnoliopsida > Poales > Poaceae > Aegilops > Aegilops longissima. Next base: position 562,028,627 of record CM038676.1, on the reverse strand, counting down.
CGTGCGGACCCTACGGGTTCGAGAACTATGTAGACATGACCTAGAACTATTCTCGGTCAATAACCAATAGCGGAACCTGGATGCCCATATTGGCTCCTACATATTCTCGAAGATCTTTATCGGTCAAACCGCATAACAACATCGTTGTTCCTTTTGTCATCGATATGTTACTTGCCCGAGATTTGATCGTCGGTATCCAATACCTAGTTCAATCTCGTTACCGGCAAGTCTCTTTACTCGTTACGTAATGCATCATTCCGTAACTAACTCATTAGCTACATTGCTTGCAAGGCTTATAGTGATGTGCATTACCGAGAGGGCCCAGAGATACCTCTCCGACAATCGGAGTGACAAAACCTAATCTCAAAATCGCCAACCCAACATGTACCTTTGGAGACACCTGTAGTACTCCTTTATAATCACCCGATTCGTTGTGACGTTTGGTAGCACCAAAGTGTTCCTCCGTAAACGGAGTTGCATAATCTCATAGTTACAGGAACATGTATAAGTCATGAAGAAAGCAATAGCAACATACTAAGCGATCAAGTGCTAGGCTAACGGAATGGGTCATGTCAATCGGATCATTCTCCTAATGATGTGATCCCGTTAATCAAATGACAACTCATGTCTATGGTTAGGAAACATAACCATCTTTGATTAACGAGCTAGTCAAGTAGAGGCATACTAGTGACACTGTTTGTCTATGTATTCACACATGTATTATGTTTCCGGTTAATACAATTCTAGCATGAATAATAAACATTTATCATGATATAAGGAAATAAATAATAACTTTATTATTGCCTCTAGGGCATATTTCCTTCATCTCCCACTTGCACTAGAGTCAATAATCTAGTTCACATCGCCATGTGATTTAACATCAATAGTTCACATCTATATGTGGTTAACACCCATAGTTCACATCGACATGTGACCAACACCCAAAGGGTTTACTAGAGTCAATAATCTAGTTCACATCGCTATGTGATTAACACCCAAAGAGTACTAAGGTATGATCATGTTTTGCTCGTGAGAGAAGCTTAGTCAACGGTCTCATCACATTCAGAGCCGTATCTATTTTGCAAATATTCTATGTCTACAATGCTCGCACGGAGCTACTCTAGCTAATTGCTCCCACTTTCAATATGTATCCAGATTGAGACTTAGAGTCATCTGGATCAGTGTAAAATCTTGCATCGATGTAACTCTTTACGACGGGCTTTTTTATCACCTCCATAATCGAGAAATATTTCCTTAGTCCTCACTAAGGATGTTCTTGACCAATGTCCGATGATCTACTCCTAGATCACCATTGTACTCCTTGCCAAATTCAGAGCAAGGTATATAATAGGTCTGGTACATAGCATAGCATACTTTATAGAACCTATGGTGAGGCATAGGGAATGACTTTCATTCTCTTTTCTATTTTCTGCTGTGGTCGGGATTTGAGTCTTACTCAATTTCACACCTTTGCAACACAGGCAAGAACTCTTTCTTTGACTGTTCCATTTTGAACTACTTCAAAATCTTGTCAAGGTATGTATTCATTGAAAAACATATCAAGCGTCTTGATCTATCTCTATAGATCTTGATGCTCAATATGTAAGCAGCTTCACCGAGGTCTTTCTTTGAAAAACTCCTTTCAAACACTCCTTTATGCTTTGCGAATAATTCTACATTATTTCCGATCAACAATATGTCATTCACATATACTTATCGAAATGCTGTAGTGCTCCCACTCACTTTCTTGTAAATACAGGCTTCTCCAAAAGTCAGATAAAACCATATGCTTTGATCAAATCATCAAGCATATATTCCAACTCGAGATGCTTGCACCAGTCCATAGATGGATCATTGGAGCTTGCACATTTTGTTAGCATCTTTAGGATTGACAAAACCTTCTGGTTGCATCATATGCAACTCTTCTTTAATAAATCCATTAAGGAATGCAGTTTTGACATCCATTTGCCGATTTCATAAAATGTGGCAATTGCTAACATGATTCGGATAGACTTAAGCATCGTTACGAGTGAGAAAATTTCATCGTATTCAACACCTTGAACTTGTCGAAAACCTTTTGCAACAAGTCGAGCTTTGTAGATAGTAACACTACTATCGGTGTCCATCTTCCTCTTGAAGATCCATTTATTTAACATGGCTTGCTGATCATAGAGCAAGTCAATCAAAGTCCATACTTTGTTCTCATACATGGAGCCTATCTTAGATTTCATGGCCTCAAGCCATTTCGCGAATCTGGGCTCATCATCGCTTCCTCATAGTTCGTAGGTTCATCATGGTCTAGTAACATGACTTCCGAACATGATTACCGTACCACTCAGTGCGGATCTTACTCTCGAAGACCTACGAGGTTTGGTAGCAACTTGATCTGAAGTTTCATGATCATCATCATTAACTTTCTCACTAATTGGTGTAGTAATCTTTGGAACTGATTTCGTGATGAACTACTTTCCAATAAGGGAGAAGGTACAATTACCTCATCAAGTTCTACTTTCCTCCCACTCACTTCTTTCGAGAGAAACTTCTTCTCTAGAAAGGATCCATCTTAGCAACGAAAAACTTGCCTTCGGATCTGTGATAGAAGGTGTACCCAATAGTTACCTTTGGGTATTCTATGAAGACGCACTTTTCCGATTTGGGTTCGAGCTTATCGGTGAAAACTTTTTCACATAAGCATCACAATTCAAACTTTAAGAAACGACAGCTTAGGTCTCTTGTTAAACCATAGTTCATACGGTGTCGTCTCAACGGATTTAGATGGTGCCCTATTAAGCGTGAATGCAGCTGTCTCTAATGCATAACCCCAAAACGATAGTGGTAAATCGATAAGAGACATCATAGATCGCACCATATCAAATAAAGTGCGGTTATGACGTTCGGACACACCATTACGTTATGGTGTTCCATGTGGCGTGAGCTGTGAAACTATTCCACATTGTTTTAATGAAGGCCAAACTCATAACTCAAATATTTTTCCTCTGCGATCATATCGTAGAAACTTTTATTTTCTTGTTACGATGATTCTTCACTTCACTCTGAAATTCTTTGAACTTTTCAAATGTTTCAGACTTGTGTTTCATCAAGTAGATATACCCATATCTGCTCAAATCATCTTTGTGAAGGTCAGAAAATAACGATACTTGCCACGAGCATCAACACTCATTGGATCGCATACATCGGTATGTATTATTCCCAATAAGTCAAGTAGCTTGTTCCATTGTTCCGAGAACGGAGTTTTAGTCATCTTGCCCAAAAGGCACGGTTCGCAAGCATCAAATGATTCATAATCAAGTGATTCCAAAATCCATCAGCATGGAGTTTCTTCATGCGCTTTACACCAATATGACCTAAGCGGCAAGTGCCACAAATAAGTTGCACTATCATTATTAACTTTGCATCTTTTGGTTTCAATATTATGAATATGTGTATCACACGATCGAGATCCAACAAACCATTTTCATTGGGTGTATGACCATAGAAGGTTTTATTCATGTAAACAGAACAATAATTATTCTCTAACTTACATGAATAACCGTATTGCAATAAACATGATCAAATCATATCCATGCTCAATGCAAACGCCAAATAACATTTATTTAGGTTCAACACTAATCCCGATAGTATAGGGAGTGTGCGATGATGATCATATCAATCTTGGAACTACTTCCAACACTCATCGTCACTTCCCCTTCAACTAGTCTCTGTTTATTCTGTAACTCCCATTTCGAGTTACTAATCTTAGCAACCGAACAAGTATCAAATACTCGGGGCTACTATAAACACTAGTAAAGCACACATCAATAACCTGTATATCAAATATACCCTTGTTCACTTTGCCATCCTTCTTATCCACCAAATATTTGGGGTATTTCCGCTTCAAATGACCATTTCCTATGCAGTGTAAGTACTCGGTCTCAGGCTTAGGTCTAGACTTGGGCTTCTTCACTCGAGCAACAACTTGCTTGCCGTTCCTTTTGAAGTTCCCTTCTTCCCTTTGCCATTTTCCTTGAGACTAGTGGTCTTGTCAACCATCAACACTTGATGTTTTCTTGATTTCTACCTTCGCCGATTTTAGCATCGCGAAGAGCTCGAGAATCTTTTTCGTCATCCCTTGCATACTATAGTTCATCACGAAGTTCTACTAACTTAGTGATGGTGACTAGAGAATTCTGTCAATCACTATCTTATCCGGAAGATTAACTCCCACTTGATTCAAGCGATTGAAGTACTCGGACAATCTGAGCACATGCTCACTAGTTGAGCGATTCTCCTCCATCTTTTAGCTATAGAACTTGTTGGAGACTTCATATCTCTCAACTCGGTATTTGCTTGAAATATTAACTTCAATTCCTGGAACATCTCATATGGTCCATGACGTTCAAAACGTCTTTGAAGTCCCGATTCTAAGCCGTTAAGCATGGTGCACTAAACTATCAAGTAGTCATCATATTGAGCTAGCCAAACGTTCATAACGTCAGATCGCTCATATTGAGCTAGCCAAACGTTCATAACGCCTCCCGCATCGCTCCTGCAATAGGTCTGCATCACCTAGCGGTGCATTAGGACATAATTCTTCTGCGCAGCAATGAGGATAAACCTCAGATCACGGATCCAATCCGCATCATTGCTACTAACATCTTTCAATACAATTTTCTCTAGGAACACATATAAAAACATAGGGAAGCAAAAACATAGGGAAGCAACAACGCGAGCTATTGATCTACAACATAATTTGCAAAATACTACCGGGACTAAGTTCATGATAAGTTAAAGTTCAATTAATCATATTACTTAAGAACTCCCACTTAGATAGACATCCTCTAATCTTCTAAGTGATTACGTGATCCATATTAACTACACCATGTCCGATCATCACGTGAGATGGAGTAGTTTCAATGGTGAACATCAATATGTTGATCATATCTACTATATGATTCACGCTCGACCTTCGGTCTCCGTGTTCGAGGCCATATCTGTTATATGCTAGGCTCGTCAAGTTTAACCTGAGTATTCGCGTGCGCAACTGTTTTCCACCCGTTGTATTTGAACGTAGAGCCTATCACACCCGATCATCACGTGGTGTCTCAAAGACGAAGAACTTTCATAGCGGTGCATACTCGGGAGAACACTTCTTGATAATTTTAGTGAGAGATCATCTTATAATGCTACCGTCAATCAAAGCAAGATAAGATGCATAAAGGATAAACATCACATGCAATCAATATAAGTGATATGATATGGTCATCATCATCTTGTGCTTGTGATCTCCATCGCCAAGCACCAAATCATGATCACCATCGTCACCGGCGCGACACCTTGATCTCCATCGTAGCATCGTTGTCGTCTCGCCAACTATTGCTTCTACGACTATCGCTACTGCTTAGTGATAAAGTAAAGCAATTACATGGCTTTTGCATTTCATACAATAAGCGACAACCATATGGCTCCTGCCGATTGCCGATAACTCGGTTACAAAACATGATCATCTCATACAAAAATATAGCATCACGTCTTGACCACATCACATCACAACATGCCTGCAAAAACAAGTTAGACGTCCTCTACTTTGTTGTTGCAAGTTTTACGTGGCTGCTACGGGCTGAGCAAGAACCGTTCTTACCTACGCATCAAAACCACAACGATAGTTTGTCAAGTTGGTGCTGTTTTAACCTTCGCAAGGACCGGGCGAGCTACACTCGGTTCAACTAAAGTGAGAGAGACAGACACCCGCCGGTCACCTTTAAACAACGAGTTCTCGCAGCGGTGAAACCAGTCTCGCGTAAGCGTCTGGCGTAATGTCGGTCCGGGCCGCTTCATCTCACAATACCGCCGAACCAAAGTATGACATGCTGGTAAGCGGTATGACTTATATCGCCCACAACTCACTTGTGTTCTACTCGTGCATATGACATCAACGCATAAAACCAGGCTCGGATGCCTTTGTTGGGGAACGTAGTAATTTCAAAATTTTCCTACGCACACGCAAGACCATGGTGATGGCATAGCAACGAGAGGAGAGTGTCGTCCACGTACCCTCGTGAGACCGAAAGCGGAAGCGTTATAACAACGCGCTGTTGATGTAGTCGACGTCTTCACGATCCGACCGATCCAAGCACCGAGCGACGGCACCTCCGAGTTCTGCACACGTTCAGCTCGATGGCGATCCCGGACTCGATCCAGCAAAGTGTCGGGGATGAGTTCCGACGACCGGCGTGGGACGATGATGATGCTCCACCGACGCAGGGCTTCGCCTAAGCTCCGCGACGATATGACTTCTCCGCGCAGGCTTCGCCTAAGCTCGCGATGATATGACCGAAGTGGAATATGGTGGAGGGGGCACCGACACGGCTAAGGAACGATCCGTAGATCAACTTGTGTGTCATGGGGTGCCCCCTGCCCCAGATATAAAGGAGCAAGGGAGGAGGTGGCGGCCTAGGAGGGCGCACCAGGGGGAGTCCTACTCCCACCGGGAGTAGGACTCCTCCTTTCCTAGTAGGAGTAGGAGAGAAGGAAGGGAAGGGAAGAAGGGTGCGGCCCCTCCCTAGTCCAATTCGGACTAGGCCTTGGGGCGCGCCTGCCCTAGGCAGCCCCTCTCTTTCCCTGCAGGCCCAATAAGGCCCAATACTTCTCCCGGCGAATTCCCGTAACTCTCCGGTACTCCGAAAAATACCGAATCATTGGAACCTTTCCGAACTCCGAATATAGTCGTCCAATATATCGATCTTTACGTCTCGACCATTTCGAGACTCCTCGTCATATCCCCGATCTCATCCGGGAATCCGAACTCCTTCGGTACATCAAAACTCATAAACTCATAATATAACTGTCATCAAAACCTTAAGCGTGCGGACCCTACGGGTTCGAGAACTATGTAGACATGACCTAGAACTATTCTCGGTCAATAACCAATAGCGGAACCTGGATGCCCATATTGGCTCCTACATATTCTACGAAGATCTTTATCGGTCAAACCGCATAACAACATACGTTGTTCCTTTTGTCATCGGTATGTTACTTGCCCGAGATTTAATCGTCGGTATCCAATACCTAGTTCAATCTCGTTACCGGCAAGTCTCTTTACTCGTTATGTAATGCATCATTCCGTAACTAACTCATTAGCTACATTGCTTGCAAGGCTTATAGTGATGTGCATTACCGAGAGGGCCCAGAGATACCTCTCCGACAATCGGAGTGACAAAACCTAATCTCAAATCGCCAACCCAACATGTACCTTTGGAGACACCTGTAGTACTCCTTTATAATCACCCGATTACGTTGTGACGTTTGGTAGCACCAAAGTGTTCCTCCGTAAACGGAGTTGCATAATCTCATAGTTACAGGAACATGTATAAGTCATGAAGAAAGCAATAGCAACATACTAAGCGATCAAGTGCTAGGCTAACGGAATGGGTCATGTCAATCAGATCATTCTCCTAATGATGTGATCCCGTTAATCAAATGACAACTCATGTCTATGGTTAGGAAACATAACCATCTTTGATTAACGAGCTAGTCAAGTAGAGGCATACTAGTGACACTCTGTTTGTCTATGTATTCACACATGTATTATGTTTCCGGTTAATACAATTCTAGCATGAATAATAAACATTTATCATGATATAAGGAAATAAATAATAACTTTATTATTGCCTCTAGGGCATATTTCCTTCATATACATGAAGTAAAAGTGCACTCTGCGGGAGCGCATAGTGCACTATACGAGGAGCACATATACACTATCATGAAGCACAAGTTCACTACATGTGGAGTACAAAATGCATGCAAAAAAGCACAAATACACCACCACTACGAGTACAAATTTAGTACGCGGGGAGTAGAAATCTTATGTCCTATATATGTACCTAAGAAGTTGATTATCAACATCTCTATTTATCTCAACATACAGATATGTCACCTCATCACACATGCTACCTCATTAATTACTATTTTCCTTTTTCTTTGCATGCTCCACCCAACTAGCATATTTAATGGAAACATTCCACCTCAACATGCATGGAAAAAATGTCTACCTCAATTCAATACACAATCATGCATAGGAAAATGTTTGGTATGCTACTTATATTTGATAAATATTTTACACTATACAATCATCATATTAGCCTGGTATTATTATTTCAAATATTTATGCCTCATACAACCACTCTCACTATAATATATTGCAATCAATTCTCGCGGCAACACACGGGGTATCATGTAGTATTTGATCAATAATGCATCCCTATCTACGGCAAACTTCATTTCAGGAGTTTACATATATGTGGTGTTGTTTCAGTTCTAGGTACCTCATCTTGCCTTACCCCAGAACGTGTTGTTGCGTGAGTTGGTGGCTTTATGCCTGTCGAGTCGATGATGCTGGGGGGATCCAAATGGCTGGTACTGAACGGTTGAAATTGAGCATGGTGACTTTGGAAGTCTTGATGATCCATTGGTGTTGTCAATATATACAACTGGCTCTGGTAGTGTGACTGCTGATACAGACAGGCTAACCTATGAACCAAGGAAGGCCTTAGTAATAGGCTGGTCAACAATCCAATCCGGCACGAGTTTCCTTGAGTCTCGAGTGATTATAAATCCCAATGCTTCCAAATCCGAAGATGTATGTGGGTACAAAATAACATCGCAAAAGTAATACCATCCGAGTCTGATAGTTGAGTCTGTTAATGTATGTGATGTACTCCATTTTGGATCTACAAAAGGTTGAGCTCTACCCCTTGATCAACCTTAGGTATGAATGAATTTATTTGTGAAATTTGGATCCTATTCCATCTCGCTTCTCACCCTTAAATAGGAGCACCATTATGCTGGCATCTCAGACCACCATGTGATGACTCCTTTAATGTCGTTCAATACTACCAGAAGAAGCACATGGGCATTCACTTATGGTCGTGAGCATCCCACACCCCTTAATGAAGTAGATCCATGGTAGAGGTTTGATTATATCAATTCAGGTTTAGTGTCTAGTTTACTATATAAGACTACTAAATACGTAAAAAAAAGTTCATTCAAACCTATCAAACCGAGATAGAGTTTTAAAGGTGTCAACACGAGGAGCACAACGATGAAACGGTGAAAGGATCGATATAGTTGACTAGAGGGGGGGGGGTGAATAGGCAACTAACAATTTTTAAGCTTTTCTTTACCAATTTAAACTTTGCAATAATAAAGGTTGTCTAGATGTGCAACTAGGTGGACAACCTATATGATGCAACAACACAAGCACACGAGCAAGCAAGGATAGGAACACAAATAAGCTTGCACAAGTAGAGGGATAAGATAACCAAGAGTGGAGCCGGTGGAGACGAGGATGTGTTACCGAAGTTCCTTTCTTTTGAGGGGAAGTACGTCTCCGTTAGAGCGGTGTGGAGGCACAATGCTCCCAAGAAGCCACTAGGGCCATCAGAATCTCCTCACGCCCTCGACAATGCAAGAACCGTGATTCCACTATTGGTGCCCTTGAAGGCGGCGACCGAACCTTTACAAACAAGGTTGGGGCAATCTCCACAACTTAATTGGAGGCTCCCAACAACACCACGAAGCTTCACCACAATGGAATATGGCTCCACGGTGACCTCAACCATCTAGGATGCTCAAACACCCAAGAGTAACAAGATCCGCAAGGGATAAGTGGGGGGAATCAAATATCTCGTGGTGGAAGTGTAGATCGGGCCCTTGTCACCCAATCCCGAGCAAATCAACAAGTTTGATTGGCTAGGGAGAGAGATCGAGCCAAAGTGGAGCTTGGAGCAACAATGGAGCTTAAAGAGGGAAGAGGTGGTCAACTAGAGGTTGAAGAAGCCCCTTATATAGTCGTGGAAAAAATCCAGCCGTTATCCACTTATTCAGCCCGCGACGCGCGGTACTACTGCTCCAGGGGTGCGGTACTACCGCGAGGCCGCACGGTACTACCGTGGCGGACCACGGTACTACCGCGGCAGCAGCACAGGCCGGGACTAGCCTGACTAAGGGCAGTACTACCGCTTGCGCGGTACTACCGCTCCCCCTTGCGGTACTACCGCAAGGCAGGGGAGTCACGACCTGAGAAGGGCGCGGATGAAATAAATTACATCCGTGCCAACTTCCGCTGAAACTGCGGTAGTGCAAAAATCCGACGCGGTACTACCGCTCCTTAGGAGCGGTACTACCGTAGCGCGTGCCTACTACCGTGAAACTACGGTACTCGGTAGGAGGGCCACGGTACTACGGCTCATAGGGAGCAGTACTACCGTGGGCCCCAGCGGTACTACCGCGACAGACGAGCGGTACTACGTGCAGGGCGCGGATGTAAAAATTACATACGCCCCTACTACCGCACCGGAGCGGCACTAGGCCTGGGAGCCGCGGTACTTCCGCTCCTGAGGAGCGGTACTACCGTGGCACCCCGCGGTACTACCGCGTGTACCTGCGGTACTACCGCGTGTACCTGCGTACTGCCGCAAGTACAGTGGCAATTGTCAGATTTCTACACAACCAAGATAACGAAGGGAATCTCCAAAGTGCAGGGAAAGGAGGGACAAGTGTACGTGTTGATTCCGCCCTAACCTTTCCGATGCGGACCCCCTCTTAATAGTACGGCTCTCCTACGACTCAAATCCACCAAAAAGAAACGTGGACGACGCCGCCTTCAATAGTCTCCGAGGGGCACCGAATCGCCTCGAGCCTAGAGATGAACCATCCGAGGAACTCAAAGCATACGATTAGTCCGCAAAAGTATCGCCATCAATCACCAAAACACTTACGGATAAATATGCCCTTACAATCTCCCCTTTTGGTGGATTGATGACAATACGGATTTGCACAAAGATACAATAATATAGAGCAAGAGCAACCCTCCTCTCCAAAATATAGACGGGCTCCCCTAGATGTGTGCACTGGATGAATGCTTTGGACTGCATAGCACACTAACTAGGATCACCACTCCCCTATATTTTAGAGACAAAGGTCCGAAGAATAACATCTAAGAAACATATAGCACGATATAACATAAGCTTGCTAAGATAGATAAAGTGCATATGTCTTACACCATAAGAAGGAAAAGCAACTAAAACGAGGTTCAAACAATTCAAACGAGGTTCAACCGAAAACACAATAAACACACCAAACACGAACACAAGACTCAAGAAATTCACGCTCTCTCCCCTTTGGCATCGAGACGCCAAAAGGCAGAGAGGACACCTACACACAAGCGGTGGCTCAAGTAGAAGGGAACTCGTCCCAACCCTCTCCGTTAGACTCCTCAAGCAGCAGGATGGACTCCTCGACGCCCTCCTCGTAATCAGTCCACTTGTAGCCTTGCTTCGCCATCCACTCGGCCTCTGGAGTGATGTGCTCCTCGCACCCTCCTGACACATCCTCACCATAGAGCTTCAAGATCTTCCTGTCCCGCGACGACTCTCCTTGGATGCCACATGAGTCCTCAGACGCCCCTTGGCTTGCATGCAGAAAGAGTCTTCATCTTGTCCTTCACTTCGTGGCCCAAGAAGGCATAGAGGAGCTCTGGGAAGGCCTAGCAGCATGGCCCTCATCAACATTCTCGGCGCCAAGATCCTCCTCTCCAACAAAGAACCCTAGCAGAGACGCCTCGGCACGAGTAGTAGTGTTGGCCCAGTTGGGTTTGACACGCAGACAGATGGGGTCATGGCTAATCCAGTCAGGGGCAAGGAACTCCTCACCAGGGAACATCTTCTCCCAAGTCATCGAGATCAGCAGAAACAGACACGGACCAGATATAGGCACCTTGCCGTTGAACACCAAAATCGAAGCTCACACCACATGATGTGTGAGATATCAAGTGGCTGAGTCTCGAGACACACGAGCCTCCTCGCAGATGAGCATCATATCCACCATATAGGCATGAACCTTGTCCTTGTCACCAATGCGGGGGAACAAGGAGTTGCGGAAGATGCGGTACATGATATCCAAAAAAGAGTTGAGCACCAATCCTATCTTGCCACTTGGAAGTGTTTTCTCAACATAGTACGGTGCAAGCCTGTCCTTGTTGGCGAGTCAGGTTGGCATGGGGACTAACACCCACGGGGAGTCAAGCCCGCCATCGTGAACTTGGAGCAGATCCATGAACTCCTTCCGTAGCAATCACTTACGGCCATTTGTCATCCAAGTCATCCTCCTCTCCTCATTGGGGTGAAAGTAGATGAAGCAAAGAACCCACCAATGAGCTGTGGATCATAGTCAAGGTGAAAAGAGACCATATGCTCAATGCCAAACTGCTCCACCAAGTCCAGAGCCTCTCCAAAGTAGGCACGGAACTTCTCCTTCCTAAAGTGATGCATGTCAATCCACTTCACATCCACATAGGTATTCTGCTTGTTCTTGATGACGTCCAGATAGACGTTGGTTTGATGCTTGTTCCAGAACAACTCACAGCCCCTGACCGAGGAACGAGGGGTCACGTACGAATCAATTTGCCTGAGACGGACGTAGTCAGAATGGGGCATCTCATCCATGCTCTTGGCGGGCTCCTTGAACTTGGTGGCAGTTGTCTTGACATGGCGCTTGGGGGCAGAGGAGGAGCCTCCGGTGCTTCACCGGGGCTTGCAGACGCTTGGAGCCAAGTGTCACGGCTGGGATTGGACCGCGAAAGCCACCACCGAACCACACACGCAAAGCACCAAAGATGCAAAGAAGATCAATGCAAAGGCCACGAAAAAGCACAAGAAACACATAGGAGACATATGAGAAAGTTGGCATGCGATAGGTGTGAGGCACAGAGGATCGCCACGCTGCGGCACTAAAGCAGAGTATCGCTCCAAACGCTGTAGTACTGCGGCGAGGTCACGGTAGTACCGTGGTTGGAGCAGAAGTAGAGCTGTAGTGCCAAGACAGAAGCGCGGTAGTACCGCACCCGAGGGGCGGTAGTACCGCACCATCGGGGCGGTAGTACCGCGTCGCAGCGGATCCAACTATCGATTTGAATCTGAAAAGAACCGCGAAACAACGGCGGTGCTACAGTGATCAGATCTAGCGCATGACAGCAATACACATATAAATCCTATGCAATACTACACTCCTTCATCCTATTCTTGCAGAGATTAGGCCTATCAATCTCAAGAACACACAAGCCTCCCCAAAACCTAGAAACGCCAAACACCACCAACAAAGAGAGGGAATTGGGGAAAAACCTGGGTCCATAGCAAGAGCACGTGGTGGGGAACGATCCCACCGGTCGGAATCACGGGAGGGCAGCCGGTGGAGGAGATCCGGCGAGAGACGCCTGCCCATTCTTGAGCAAGGAGAGAAGGAGGCGACGGGGAGAAGGCAGCGAATGGGTATGGGGAGTTAGAACTCCCCGCCGCCCTTATCCCCACGCCCACGAACCGTCGCGGTAGTACCGCGTGTCATCGCGGTAGTACCGCTCGGGCGGAAGTTCCGCACCGAGGCGGTAGTACCGCTCAACCGGGCGGCAGTAAAAAATTACTGCCGTGAGGTTGCGGTAGTACCGTGCTCCTGCAAGCGGTAGTACCATGGCTGGTTGCGGTAGTACCGCAGCTGGCCGCGGTAGTACCGTGAATCTCAAGTTACCGCATGTTTCAAAAACGAAAAGAGGGCCTTTGCAAGGAAACTTTTCACACACAAGAAACCACAAAACCTAGCACAAACCAGAGGCAAAAGACAACAAGAAACCACCAAACGACAAGGCCTCTCAAGGAGAGAGGGCGGTGGCCGAAGCCACCTATGTTTGAGTAGGATGGTATGGCACCGCGAAGAATTATCCTTGGGCCCATGACCAAAACTCGTCTTTGGAACACAAGTACCATAAAAAATGGCTAATGTGAAAGAGGTGATCGATTTATGCATAATGGGGGGAGGGAGAGTTCATTGAGAGAACAATACTCCCCTATGTCCATGCCTACACCTAAACTAGACAACAAGTTGAGTGTGGTGGGAGTGCACGGCTCAAGTCACATTGCTCAAATCAATGATATTTAGCTCATGCCTTAACTCGCTAAATCTTGCTTCATCTAAGGGCTTCGTGAATATATCCGCAAGGTTATCCTGAGTGTTGACATACTTGAGCTCGATCTCTCGCCTAATGTGATCCCGGATGAAATGATACCGAATCTCGATGTGCTTCGCCTTGAAGTGTTGCACCGGGTTGAGAGAAATCTTGATGGCACTTTCATTATCACACCAAAGAGGCACTTTGTCACAAATGACACCGCATTCTTTAAAGTTTGCCTCATCCATAGGAGTTGAGCACAACAACCACCGCCGCCACATATTCCGCTTCGTGGACGAGAGAGACACACAACTTTGCTTCTTGGAAGACCAACTTACCAAGGAGCAACCAAGAAATTGGCACCTCCGAAGTGGACTTCCTATCCACTTTGTCTCCGCCCAATCGAATCAGTAAATCCTTCAAGCTTGAAGTTTGCTCCTCTTGGGTACCATAAGCCAAAGTTTGGGGTATGAGCCAAATATCGAAGATTCGCTGACCGCCACATAGTGACTTTCCTTCGTGCGGCTTGAAACCGTGCACACATTCCCACACTCAACATGATATCCGGTCTAGATGCACAAAGGTAAAGCAAGGATCCAATCATGGAGTGATATACCTTTTGATCCACCGCTTACCATTGGGATCAATGTCAAGTTGGCACTTGGTGGGCATTGGTGTAGTAGCCGCTTGACATCACTTAGCTTGAATCTTTTGAGCATGTCTTGAGTGTATTTGGCTTGGTTGATGAAGGTTCCTCTCTTCTTTGTTTGATATCGAAACCAAGGAAGAACTTCAACTCTCCCATCAAGACATCTTGAACTTGGAGGTCATGAGAGCGGCAAATTCCTCATTGAAAGCTTTGTTAGGAGAACCAAAGATAATATCATCAACATATAGTTGGCATACAAACAACTCCCCATCGACCTTCTTAGTAAAAAGAGTGGGATCGATTTGCCCTACTTCAAAACCACGATCTTGTAACAACTCGGTAAGGTGGTCATACCATGCACGTGGGGCTTGTTTAAGGCCATAGAGTGCCTTATCGAGTTGATACACATGATCCGGGAAGTAGGGGTCCTCGAACCCGGGGTTGCTTGACATAGACCAACTCATTAATGGGACCATTAAGAAAAGCACTTTTACATCCATTTGTTGCAACTTAAAGTTGTGATGGGAAGCATAAGCAATCAACAAACAAATGGATTCAAGACGAGCAACGGAGCAAAGGTTTCACCGTAGTCGATACCCTCGACTTGGGAGTAGCCTTGTGCTACCAATCTTGCCTTGTTGCGTAATGATGTTCCCATGAGCATCTTGCTTGTTCTTGAAAATCCACTTGGTTCCAATGACGTTGTGGTTCTCCGATGGCCTTGGCACCAATCTCCACACCTTGTTGTACTCAAAGTTGTTGAGTTCTTCATGCATGGCATTGAGCCAATCCGAGTCTTCGAGCGCCTCATAGACCTTTTGAGGTTCAACACAAGAGACAAACGCATGATGTTCACAATAGTTTGCCAATTGTCTACGAGTGCTTACCCTTTTCTTAGGCTTCCAACCACATTCTCCATGAGATGGCCTTTGGTAGTGAGTTTGAAGCAATCTTGGCGGCACGACGCCTAATTCCTCCTGAGGTGAGATGAGGAGGGTCACTTGATCATCTTGAGCGCTGCCTTGAACATGATCTTCATCTTGAGCATGCTCGGGAAGAGAACTTGACCTTGGGCATCATTTAAGGTGATATCACCGCCTTGAGCACGATCTTGCCCTTGGTCTTGTTCTAGAGGTTGAGGGCCTTCACTTTGTTCTTGGAAGCGCAGGGCCTTGGGTTGGTGATGGCTCCACTTGAGTGGAGCATTGTCCTTCTCCTTCGCCACAAGGGGTTCCTCAATGGGTAGGATAAAGCCAACTCCCATTCTTCTTATGGCTTGGGAGGAATTTCATCACCTACATCACAAGTGCCACTTTGCTCCACTTGGGAGCCGTTATTCTCATCAAACTCCACGTTACACGTCTCCTCAATAAGTCCCGTGGATTTATTGAGGACACGGTAAGCATGAGAGTTTGTAGCATAACCAACAAATATGCCCTCATGAGCTCTAGCTTCAAATTTAGACAAACACACACCTTTCTTGAGAATGAAACACTTACACCCGAACACCCGGAAGTACTTGAGGTTGGGCTTGTTGCCGGTGAGTATCTCATAAGGAGTCTTGTTCAAGCCTTTGCGGAGATAGAGCCGATTGGATGCATGACAAGCGGTGTTGATGGCTTCGGCCCAAAAGTTGTATGGAGACTTGAACTCCGCCATCATGGTCCTTGCCGCATCCATCAACGTCCGGTTCTTTCTCTCCGCAACACCATTTTGTTGAGGGGTATATGGTGCAGAATATTGATGCTTGATTCCCTCATCACTAAGAAACTCATCCAAGGTGTAGTTCTTGAACTCGGTGCCGTTGTCACTTCTTATAGTCAAGATCTTTGCATTATGTTGACGTTGAGCTTCATTTGCAAAGTCGATGATGGTTTGTTGAGTCTCACTCTTCCTCTTGAAGAAATATACCCAAGTGTATCTCGAATAGTCATCCACAATCACCAAGCAATACTTTCTTCCTCCAAGACTATCAAATGATGGTGGCCCAAAGAGATCCATGTGAAGGAGCTCCAAGGGTCTCTTTGAGTATATGATAGTCGTGGGAGGGTGAGCCTTCTCATGAAGCTTTCCTTCAATACAAGCACTGCAAGCACGGTCTTTGGTAAAACTAACATTTGTTAGTCCATGGACATGGTCCCCCTTGAGAAGACTTTGCAAAGATCTCATATTGACATGGGCTAAACGGCGATGCCAAAGCCATCCCACGCCAACTTTAGCCATTAGGCATGTCGCGGTCTTAGTGGGTCGCCCAAAAGTTAATCACATAGAGACCGCTTTGACATGCCCAACAAAAGCTACTTTAAGAGTCTTGCTCCACAAGAGGGCCACGGTATCAATGTCAAAGAAAGTAGCAAAACCCATGACTGCAAGTTGACGAACGAAAAGCAAATTGTATGCAAGGGACTCAACAAGCATGACTTTCTCGATCGAAGATCATGAGAAATGACAACCTTGCCGAGACCCAATACCTTAGAATGTGATGCATCACCCCACTCGACATCGGTGGGCATAGATGGAATCTCTTGCACGTCCACCACCATGTCCTTGCTCCCGGTCATATGATTTGTTGCTCCACTATCGAGCAACCATGATCCCCCACCGGAAGCAAACCCCTACAAGAGATCAATGCTTGGTTTTAGGTACCCATTTGGTAATGGGTCCTTTGATGTTAGTAACGAGGGTCTTAGGAACCCAAATAGACCATTCAATGTACTCATAAGAAGAACCAACAAATTTAGCATAAACATGCCCATCACTAGCACGACACAACACATAAGAGGGGTTAAAGTCGCCGGCTATGTTCATGGGGATGACGTTGTCCTTCTTGACATTGCCACCCTTTGCACGGTTCTTCTTCTTCTTGAAGCACCTCTCCTCCCTCACAAAAGTTTGCTTGAGAGGGGAGGTTGCTTGGTCTTGTCATTCTTCTTTCTGCTCTTGGGCTTGGGCGCGAACCCAATCCCTCCTTGGTTACAACTTCCTTTTGATTACTCAAAAGGTCGTTAAGGTTCTTCTCACCTTGAATGCATGTGACAAGGCCCTTTTCAAGTTGCTCCTTCAACTTAGCATTCTCTCAACAAGATGCACATGCTCACAACAAGGGTTAGTAGCATTTGCATTATCAATCAATATCATATGAGGAAAGGTGGCTTTCTCCTTGGTTAGCTTCACTTGGAGTTGATCATGAGACTCTTTGAGACTAGCATGAGCACCCTTCAAGACTTTGTGAGCCTTGTCGAGAGTGTCAAAGTCCTCGTTGAGTCTAGAAAGATCAACTCCAAGCTTTGCCTTCTCGGAACTAAGCACACGAGACACAACAAGAGCATGATCAAGGTCTTTTTTAATTTAGCGTGATCATCGCTAGTGACTCCTCAAGAGCCAAACGAAGACCACGCCTTCCTCAAGAGCATTGGAAAGATCCAAAATCTCATCGGCATAGTCACGACTATGCCCTTCCATCTTAGAGATGGTTTCTTCATGAGTCTCGATCATGACATTGGCTTCACTAAGTTGTTCCAAGAGAGCAACGGCGCTTCTTGGATTTCCCTTGAGTTTACTCATAAAGATCTCAAATTCATTTTCCTCTACATTAGTCCCCTCATGTTCATCAATGCAATCCACAAAGAAGAATGATTGATGATGGTAGTTTTGATGTTGGGGTTACCTTGTTGGTGGCTTTAGCCATGAGGCACTTGGCGGTGATGCTTTCATTGGGTGAACCGAAGAGAGACACCCGAGGAGTCATTGCAATGGCCACGGAGGCCATGGCAACCGATTCACCATCCTCATCATCCTCATTGTACTCTTCTTGAACCACCAAGGCTTTGTGAGGAGTCTTCTTTGGGAAGTTGCTCTTGTTGGGGAAAGACTTGGCCTTGTCCTTACAGATGAGCTTGCCACCATTGTCTTCCCTCTTCTCATATGGACACTCCGCAACAAAGTGACTCACATTGCCACAATTGAAACACGTCCTCACTCGTTGCTTGCCCTTAGAGCCACTTGAATTGCTCTTGTTGAAGTTGGGCCTTGAGTTCTTCTTGCTCCAAAATTTTCTTGAAGCAAGGGCCATGTGTTCATGATAATCATACTTAGTATCTTCGAGGTTGCTCTCTTCTTCTTCCTCCTCTCCATCTTCTTCGACACAAATCTTGGCCTTCAAAGCGAGGTTGGGCTTCTTTGCTCTTTGGGAGCGAAGCACCGCATTGTCGGCGGTCTTGTCCAATATGCTCATAGCCACAAACTCATCCAACACATCACTTGAGGACAAGGTGGAAGTCCGATCGTTGACGGATGACGGAGGACATGGCTTTGTGGTAGGGCATCATTGCCTTGAGAAATTTGGCGCTTGATCCAGTTGTCATCTGTGTCCTTACTTCCATGATCCCGAGGGAGACGGCAAGCTTGGTTACTCTCCGATAGAGCTCACGAGGTTCTTCTTCTTCCTTCATTGCAAACTCATCGGCTTCATCTTGGACCACTTCATAATTGAACGTTGAATGCTTGCGCTTCCTCGATACATGGAAACCACCTTGAGCCAAGCATCTTTGGCACGGAGTAAGGTCGGAGATGAGGGAGGTCTTCGGAAGGATTGCTTCTTGGATGATGAAGAGAGCATTCTCATTGAATTGATGGTCCACGACCTCTCTAGGAGAAAAGTTGCTCGGATCATGCGGATAGAAACCTTCTTCAATGATTCTCCAAAGGTTAGTGTTCACATGATTTAAATGACGCTTAAAATGATAAACTCAAGAATCAAAATCCTCCTTTTTATCAATCTTAGGTGGTGGATCGGCATGATTCAAATGAGTGGAAGGAATCGGTCCACCATAAATGGGAGGTTGCACATGGGCGAAGATGCCGGTGCCATTCTTACCACTAGACGAGGGGGCTTTTCACTAGTAGCTTCCCCTTATCGGAGTTAGCATCCACTCCCGTGTTGGCGGATCACCCACTTTCACGGTGCGGTGGAAAGTTTAAGCCCTTCTAGGAATTCCTTAAACATGTCCTTGACTCGCTTCGTCATGGAGTTTTTCAATGTGTCCAACGCCACATTGAATTCCTCATGAGAGATCGAGGTACTCTATCTTCCGTAGATGATGTCGGATTCAAGACCGGAGTGCTCCCCACATCATCTACGACGCCAACTATACTCTACGGACGGTAAAGTCCTTAAAAAGAGACGAGGCTCGATACCAATTGAAAGGATCGATATAGTTGACTAGAGGGGGGGTGAATAGGCAACTAACAATTTTAAGCTTTTCTTTACTAATTTAAACTTTGCAATAATAAAGGTTGTCTAGATGTGCAACTAGGTGGACAACCTATATGATGCAACAACACAAGCACATGAGCAAGCAAGGATAGGAACACAAATAAGCTTGCACAAGTAGAGGGATAAGATAACCAAGAGTGGAGCCGGTGGAGACGAGGATGTGTTACCAAGTTCCTTCCTTTGAGGGAAGTACGTCTCGTTAGAGCGTGTGGAGGCACAATGCTCCCCAAGAAGCCACTAGGGCCACCAGAATCTCCTCACGCCAAGACAATGCAAGAACCGTGATTCCACTATTGGTGCCCTTGAAGGTAGCGACCGAACCTTTACAAACAAGGTTGGGGCAATCTCAACAACTTAATTGGAGGCTCCCAACAACACCACGAAGCTTCATCACAATGGAATATGGCTCCACGGTGACCTCAACCGTCTAGGATGCTCAAACACCCAAGAGTAACAAGATCCGCAAGGGATAAGTGGGGGGAATCAAATATCTCGTGGTGGAAGTGTAGATCGGGCCCTTGTCACCCAATCCCGAGCAAATCAACAAGTTTGATTGGCTAGGGAGAGAGATCGAGCCAAAGTGGAGCTTGGAGCAACAATGGAGCTTAGAGAGGGAAGAGGTGGTCAACTAGAGGTTGAAGAAGCCCCTTATATAGTCGTGGAAAAAATCCAACCGTTATCCACTTATTCAGCCCGCGACTTGCGGTACTACCGCTCCACGGGTGCGGTACTACCGCTGTGGGTGCGGTATTATCATGAGGTCACAAGGGTACTACCGTGGCGGACCACGGTACTATCGCTGGCAGCAAAGATAGGCCGGACTAGCTCGACTAAGGGCAGTACTACGCTATGCTGGTACTATCGCTCCCCTTGCGGTACTACCGCAAGGCGGGAGTCACGACCGAGAAGGGCGCGGATGAAATAAATTACATCCGTGCCAACTTCCGCTGAAACTGCGGTAGTGCAAAATCCGACGCGGTACTACCGCTCCTTAGGAGCGGTACTACCAGAAGGCGTGCCTACTACCGTGAAACTACGGTACTTTCGGTAGGAGGGCCACGGTACTACGGCTCATAGGGAGCAGTATTACCAGGCCCCGCGGTACTACCGCGACAGACGAGCGGTACTATCAGGTGGGCGCGGATGTAAAATTACATCCGCCTTACTATCGCACCGAGCGGCACTAGGCGGGAGCCGCGGTACTACCGCTCCCGAGGAGCGGTACTACTGTGGCACACCGCTGGTATTACAGCAGGTACCTGCGGTACTACCGCAAGTACAATGGCAATTGTCGATTTCCGCACAACCAAGATAACGAAGGAATCTCCAAAGTGCAGGAAAGGAGGGACAAGTGTACGTGTTGATTCCGCCTAACCTTTCCGACGCGACCCCTCTTAATAGTACGGCTCTCCTACGACTCAAATCCACCAAAAGAAACGAGGACGACGCCGTCTTCAATAGTCTCCGAGGGGCACCGAATCGTCTCGAGCCTAGAGATGAACCATCTGAGGAACTCAAAGCATACGATTAGTCCGCAAAAGTATCGTCATCAATCACCAAAACACTTACGGGATAAATATGCCCTTACAAACGGTATATAATTTGGACTCACAGTTCACAATACATTTCACTCTAAAAAAGCATATACCAACTTTCCCATCCTTCCCGCATGGGTGAGGAAATCCGGTGATAAAAAATGGCACACATGTGCTACGACTTGTCTTCACTAGAGAAGTTTGTGAATAATCTTTTGCAAAGGGTACCTCTTAATTAGTTATTTTGTTTCAGCATGTGAAAGGACATGCGGTGCCCCCATGTGTGGTTTTGGTAATTAATGACATTCTCTATGGACTAATGGTTGCATTGAGTTATATTGGAAGGATTTGTCCATAGGCTTTTCTTGAAGTCCATGTGTTGGTTTCAAGGAGTTTATGTGTTGACCAAGGTGCTATTAAGGAATTATCCAAAGATTGGTCATGCGAGTGTTGAGCTTATTGTAAGCATGTCTTGAAGAAGAATATTGTGTGATCATTCATGTTTACCTTCAAGACATCATCCAAATGAAGATAGTTGGAAAGTTTCAAGGTTGATCAAGACTAAGTCAAGAGTGAATCAAGTTGATCAACTCACAAAGCGTAGAAGATGTACCGAGAGGGATCAAGTGATCCCATGGTATGGTAAGCATTGTCCATTGTGCTTTGTGTACTAACCCATGGTCTATGTGAGAGTTCTATGTGGGGTTAGGTACGTGTTCATGGGCTTGCGTCAAGAGGAAGATATCACTCAACCCATGGAGAGGATGACATCAAGTGGTGATCGTCATCAAGATTGTCGTGTGCAAGTTCAAGTGGATCATCACGAAGAGATCAAGTGCTTGAAGCTTGCCTTCCATTTTGGTGTTAATCGACTTGTGAAGATGTGCCAAAGAGTGTCTCACCCATAGTGGAGTATGGGGAGCAATCAACTGGTCTTCGTCGAGCGAGCGCGATCAAGAAAAGTGGTCCAACTTGAGGGAGTCAAGATCATCATCATCTAGCTCAAGTGGACTTCGTGCAAGGCAAAGGTTTGCCCTTGATAGGTTTTATATTTTACCGGTCTCATGGTGATAGTTTGGAGACCGGGTTATAGGATCGATAGCCGTACTATCAAGGGGGGCTCTCAAGTGACTAGCTTGATCGCATCGTCCGTCGAGAGCTCAAATCATTGCATCCTTGCATCATCTTTCTTGATTCTTATTTGTATTTTCTTTTGAGGTTTTGGATCTTGTGGTCATCTTCTTGACAAGCTCGAGTTCTTTGAAAACAGAGTTCACATGCTTCTTCTATTGCGTTTTCGGTGTTGGAGGCTTTACCGGTCCTATTCGAGGAAGGGTTCTCACCATTTTATTTTGGGCCTTTTCTAATTTGCTTCTTATTGTTATTTCTATCAATATTGTGTTAGGCCTTGTCGCTAGCTTTCCAACAAACTTGGTTTCGTTGAATTCAGAGTCCGTTTGCAGAAGTTGTGGCAGTTTTGGTGTTCTGAAAAGGCTGCAGCGGTACTACCGCAAATTGGAGCGGATGTAATTTTTTACTACCGCTCCAGAGCGGTACTACCACGGCTCCTACAGTCGTAGTACCGCTTCGGACCAAAAACTCGTCCCAAGTCATGCGGCGGTAGGCACAGATGTATTTTTTTAGTACCGCTCACAAGCAGTAGCACCGCTACCCTTTGCGGTAGTACCGCGATCCCTAGCGGTAGTACCGTGAGGACGAGCGGTAGTACCGCTCCTTGGAGCGGTAGTACCACTCTGTGCGGGCTGTGAGGATAACGGTTGGATTTTTTCCCACCTATAAAATGGGGTCTTCTTCCCCAATGAACCTTATCTCTTTAGCTCGTGTTCTTCCCCCATTGTTGACCTTCTTCGAGCTTGCTAACTCTCAATCCCTCCATGGATTCTTGCTAGTTTTTAAGGGAAAAGAGAGAGGAGATCTAGATCCACATTTCCAGCAATCACTTTCTCCTCTATGTGAGGGGAACCCCTTGGATGTAGTTCTTGGTGTTCTCCTTCTTGTTCTTCCTCTCATTTTCCTCCCTGGCATTAGTTGCTTCGGTGGGATTTGGGAGAGAAGGACTTGGGCACTCTGTGTGCCCTTGCCATTGCATGTGGTGCATCGGTTTGAGTTCTCCACGGTGATACGTGGAAGTTTCAAGTTGAGAAGCTTATTACTCTTGGGTGTTTGGGCACCCGAGAGCTTGTTCCTCTTGGGTGCCTTGGCGCCCTAGACGGTTGGTGTTGTTCGGAGCTCAATCATTGTGGTGTAAAGATCCGGGCAAGCGTCGGGGTCTCCAATTAGGTTGTGAAGATCACCCCGAGCAATTTGACGGGTACCGGTGACCGCCCCCAAGGGTTGCCAAAGTGTACGGGTCCGGTGACCGCCCCCAAGGGTTGCCATCTCAGACGGGTTCGTGACCGCCTCAAGGGTCCTTAGTGGAATCACGACATCTTGCATTGTGCGAGGGCGTGAGGAGATTACGGTGGCCCTAGTGGCTTCTTGGGGAGCATTGTGCCTCCACACCGCTCCAAACGGAGATTAGCATCCGCAAGGGTGTGAACTTCGGGATACATCGTCGTCTCCGCGTGCCTCGACTATCTCTTACACGAGCCCTTTACTTATGCACTTTACTTTGTGATAGCCATATTGTTTCTTGTCATATATCTTGCTATCAATTAGTTGTTTATCTTGCTTAGTATAAGTTGTTGGTGCACATAGGTGAGCCTAGTTGTTGTAGGTTTTGTGCTTGACAAATTAACCGCTAGGTTTATTCCGCATTTGTTCAAGCCTAAACCGTAATTATTTTAAAGCGCCTATTCACCCCCCCTCTAGGCGACATCCACGATCTTTCAATTGGTATCAGAGCCTTGTCTCTCTTTATTAGGCTTTACCGCCTAGAGAGTAAAGATGTCGACTAGGGGATTAGGATTCTCTGACACTCTTAGTTTCGATGGCAAATTTTTTGATGTTTGGGTAATTCACATGCTTAATCTCTTTAGGGTCATGGACCCAAATTTAGAGCGAATTGTAGATATGGGTTTTTCTCCTCCAAAGGATCCTCAAAGATTATCTTTAGAGGATGAAAAAAACTCTCATCTCAATGCTCAAGCTTCTAATGTGCTTTTCGATGCTTTGAGCAATGTAGTTATTTTTCAACTCATGTCGTTCCGGGATGCTCATGAGTTGTGGACGAAGCTTCAAGATAAATATGGCGTGTCCAAGATTTGTGGGGATTGTAGGGGATGTAACTATTTGTGTAAGCCGCCCAGGTGGGGCCGGGTTACGTAAAGAGATTACGTACGAAGCCCAAGTCCAGCGTGAAGATGGCGCTCAACAAAGGGGCCTAAGGCCCTTCGCAGCGACTTAAGGCCCGTTGTAGTAAACCGCCATAATGGCATGACTTGTATCATAAGGTAGACTTGACTAGTCACCGAGCCGGACATTGTTTATAAGCCGGCCGGGACTCTGTAAGGCCACATGGCGTAACCCGTGTATATAAGGGGACGACCTGTTGGCGGCTTAGGGCAGGAAAACAACCAATCGAGAATCGGGCATAGCGTATCTCGCTCCCTGGTCATCGAAACCTCAAGCAATACCAACCCAACTAGACGTAGGCTTTACCTTCACCGTAAGGGGCCGAACTAGTATAAAACCTCTTGTGTCCTTTGTCCCGATTAACCCCTTTAAGCTTCCTAGTTGCGATGGCTCCACGACTAAGTCCTTGCAAGAGGACATCTGCCGTGACAATTCCACGACAGGGATGATTGTTCTCCTTCTACCTCCGGTCATATAGTCTTCTCAACTTCTTCTACTTCACCTACATGTGGTTTGCCACAAGGTAATGATATGGTGAGTAGTGTTGGTCATTGCAATGACGATAGTATGCTTATTGTGGATGATCCTTCATCACTATATTATTGCAATGCTCCTTCTTTGGGCTTTAACACTTTGAGCACTCCAAATGTTTCACATGGTTGTGTTGATAGGCCTTGCATATCATGTAGAAATTGCTTGACTAAATCTCATGATGATATGCTTGCTATGTCTTGTTGCCATGATAAAAATGCATCTATTTCCTCGAATTGTTGTGCTAACAATGTAGAGGAAACCCAACACTCCATGGAACAAGATGTCGTGTTTAATGGTGCCTCAAGGGATCCTACATCATCATCTATTGCTTTTTGCCTCATGGCTAAGGCTTCAAAGGTATCTCCTACCTTTAACCCCAATATGTCTCTTGATGATGATGTTGATGCTAATGATGATGAGGATAATGATGAAGAGAATGATAATGTTGCCTCCTTAAAAACGAAGGGGGAAATGATTTTTAAAGCTCTTCATAAAAATAAAATTGCTCGTTCCAACTTCATGGAAATAATGTCCATTGCCATTGAAGGCAAGAAATACATTGAGGAGTTGGAATCTCATCTAGAGGAGCAAGAGTTCACCATTGAGAAAATGGAAGCTCATGAGCGATATTACGCAAATGAGATCGCGGAGC
Source organism: Aegilops longissima (assembly GCA_021605205.1). Taxonomy (NCBI): domain Eukaryota; kingdom Viridiplantae; phylum Streptophyta; class Magnoliopsida; order Poales; family Poaceae; genus Aegilops; species Aegilops longissima. The sequence goes on along the minus strand of CM038676.1, from coordinate 562,002,674 downwards.
TAGCTCAAGCTCTTGAACATGAACAAACCACCTCCGAATCTCTTGAGGAGACATTTGCTCTAGAATTATCTAGAGTGAGGGAATCTCATGATAGAGCTCTTGAGGTGGCCAATGATTTCAAAACAAAAAATGCTAAGCTTGAAGTTGCTCATGCTAGACTCCTTGAGGACTTTGAGCACCACAAAAATGGCTCTAGGGTCATTAAGAGTGAGCTCATCGAACTCACCGAGTCTCATGCTCAACTTAAAGCTTCCTATTTGAAAGAGCTTGCCAAGTTGCCTTCTCCTCTTGTTGTCAATGATGATGCTTGTGCTACTAACTCTATTTCTTGTGAAGCATCCATTTTGAAGGAGAATGTTGAGCTACGGGCTCAACTTGAGGTACTATCTAGCAATTACGGGAAATTGGAAGAAAGTCATGAAAAGCTCTCAAGCTCTCATGATGATCTTCTAGTATCCCATAATGTGCTAAAGATAGCTCATGAGGGCATGATTGCTAAGGTAACATCAAGTGAGCCTCATGTGGATACTAGCACTACTCTTAGTCAAAATGCTATATTGCCTTGTGCTAGTCCTTGTAATTCATCCATGCATAACATTGGTACATCTTGTGATGAATTGCTTTCCTTGCCTTGTTGCTCTAACGATGAAGCTTATACTTCCTCTAGTACTTGTGTTGAGACTAACCATGTAGAGGAAATCAAAGAGCTCAAGGCCCAAGTCACTTCTTTGAGGAAAGACTTGGAAAAGAGTCGTGAAGGGAAATCCACACTCAACAATATCTTGAGTGTGCAAAAATCCCCCAATGATAAAGGTGGACTTGGATTCAACTCCAATAAGAAGAAGAAGTCCAAGAGAAACAAGAAGAAGGGCCAAGACAAATCAAGAATTCGGCCAAGATTATTTGCTTCAAGTGCAAAGTAGAAGGGCATCATGTTAGATCTTGCCCATTAAAGAAGAAGCCCATTAGTGACAAGCAACAAGGGAAGCGGGCAAAATTTCACTCTCATGCTCAACCTCAAGTTGAAGAAAGGCCTCTTCCCAAGAAAACTCAAGCTAATGCTTCTCTTGTTGAGAAATCAAGTGAGAAGAAAGTGAAGAGTAGACGTTGCTACTTAGGTCGTGAGAAAGGTCACGTTGCTTCTTCATGCACTAGTGGTAACTTATCCAACCCAATTATTATTGATGATATCTATTCTCTTGGGAAGGATAAGGTTGGCAATGTGTTTGCCAAGTTTGTTGGCACTCAAAGTGGTGTCAAGAAAAGAACCATTTGGGTAGCCAAGCCTATTGTGACTAACCTCTTAGGACCCAACTTGGTTGGGGACCACCAAGCTCAAAATTGATCAATAGGTGTTGTTGGAGGGCATTGGAGACTTGGCTACATTATGAAGAATTAATGGGACTTCATCATTCTTATTGTCTCAAGCCAAGTCAATTGGATTATCAAGTTTCTATCTTATATCCAATGTGCCTCCTTGCGGTAACTTGTACTTAATTTGGTTACATTGAAAGTTACTTGCCCCCTTGCATGTTTTGGTTTGTTCCTTGCATGTGTTTGTATATGTTGTGCTTCCAACTTGCTTATCTTGAGCAATCAAGTATGTGTGTGTTGGGTTGAACATCATGTACGTGTGTGTCGTGCGTTGAGCCTTTATGCTTCTTGTTTGTATCCTAGTTGGCTCGTGTGAGAGATTAATGGAACATCCCATTTTGGGGGAGTGATGTGCTTTGTGCACCTCACAATCCTATAAATGTGTGTACATGAGGAATACCATCTAGTATTGATATTACAAGATTATCTAGTCGCTAGGTGGTATATCTCTCATGAGAAATTCAAATTCTAAAAGTCCATTGATTATCTCTCGTTGGATCCTCTTATTGCCTCTTGTTAAGTTTTCTTTGGTATCACATTATGGGGGAGTAATATGCTATGGGCATATTACAAGCCTAGAAAATGTGTACATTTGACATATTGTCACTTAGAGTTGATATTGTAATTATATTGTTCCTAGGTGACATGTTAGCTCTACAAGTTGCAGCTTGCTTGTGTTGGTTGTGAAGATGATGTTGGATATCCCTGTTATCTACCACCGGGAATTATTTCCAAATACTTGTTGTCTTTTGACAATTGGTATTCACTTATGTGTGGTGGAATCTATTGATCATCTTTACATTTGTTTTTGTTTTTATTTGCCTTTTCTCTTGCCAAGGATTGTGTCAACTCCCTTTGTCTTCCATACCACTTGTGGATCTTGTTAGTTTCTTGTTCTTGTCTAGTGTTTTCTAGATATAGTGAAAGTGGTGATCCCACCTTGTGCATTTTGTATTCAAATGTAAATTCTCTATAATGCACAACTCGTGGGGGAGCTATCCTATTTTCTTTAGAACACTCTTCTTGTGATCCTTATCAAGTGTGTGTTGGTGGAAGGCAAGCCGTTTTCTTTTTGGTACTTTGTGCCATCATGAAACTTTGTTGAGAGCCTGGTTTGTTTGGAACCATCCTCTCTTTGGGAGTTTGACATCTTTAATTTAGTGTGTATCAATGGATATCTCATTCCTTGATGTATATTTAATGATATCTTCCAAGTGATGATTTCTCCATTTGGTATCCTTTTCACTTGGCATTTCTTTTTCATTTGGTTTCGGTTCTTAAAAGTTTCGAGCATGCATATTTACTTCATGTATTTTATTTGGCATGCTTTCTTTCTTTGACCCAATATATAGGGAACTCCACCAAGTCTCAAATTGGATGAGATGTGCATGAAATTCATTTCCATATCTATATGCACATATTTATGTGGATTTTGTCCTATGTATTGGTGTTTCTAACTATTTGGTCCCAATGAGTTTCGGTACCGTTTAGTTTGTGTTGTTCTTCTAGGAACGGTCGGAGATGCATTGGATGCTCGGCTCACTCACAAGGAAGGTGTTGTCACCATGTGCTTATTGGAGTCAAGCTAGGATGATCAATGAACTACCATCTACCTTCATTTGGTATCTACTACCTCCTTCCAATGGTATCTCGGTAACAAGCAGTGGCGGAGCTTGGGCTAAAATCATGGGGGGGCATTGGCTAGGAGGGGCAAACAAAATCACAATATGCTGATTTTTAGTGGAAAACTGGATCAAATACATAGGTATACATGCAATTTTTTCTTTGAGCTAGGGGGGGGGGGGGGCACCGCCCAGGTTGGCCCCCATGAAGCTCCGCCACTGGTAACAAGTATCATCATCTACTTCATGCACACATTTCTTGCATCAACCTTGTGTAGGTTGTATCATGGCATGTAATTCATTCTTTGTTGTGATACTTGTTTCCTTTCTCAAAGCATCTCAACGATGATCTCATGTTGCTAGTTGTGATGTCTTTGATGGTTGTGTGGTAGGAATTCATTTATATACAATAAGAACATATCTAGCCATGTGCTATGCTTCCAAGCAAATATCTTATTGGTATATGTATGACTTCCTTGTGGATATCTTGTTCCTGCGTGTTGTAACTATGTCGGGTGTACATCCTTCTTTGTAGACATATATCATCATGATTTCGTCTACCTAGAACCTTATACACCTGAGAGAAATTACATCTCTAGATGATATCCTTTCTTTCATGTCCACCTTGTCTTTCTTATGTTATTTATTTGGTGGCTCTGTGAAAGCTTTTGTCTTGAGTGCGGATCTTATTTCTTGTTGCATCCTGATGCACTCTTGTGTGGTGAAGATTATTTTCCTCATGCTTGTCTTTACGAGGCTTTTGCCATCTTAATTGGTATCCCTCGTCTTGATAAGGCTTTATTTTTCTTTCTTCACCATGGGTTGTCACAAGTGTTGGTTATTCATTTTGCATTTTTAGTGTGTTTGTGAACCCATTTGCTTGTTGGGTGTGTGTGGGGAGGAATGTCATGCACCGTGTATCTCATTTATCCAAGATTATGTTGATGCTTAATGCTCATCCTTATTTTAGTCTTCTTAAGTGCTTTGCCATGACTCACACACATCATTTTGGTTGAGCCTATTCTTAAGTTGCCTCTTTTACAGGTTGTTCAACCATGTGTTTGTTGCAAGTGCTAGGCTTTATCTCCTATATGCTAACTTGCACTTGTTGTAAGTTTCTATTGATTTTGGGGGAGCTATGATCCTATTTTGTGCACTTTGTATCCAATACAAATATTCTTATTTGTGCACAAATCATGGGGAGCTTCTCTAGTTTCTTTAGAACACTCCTATGCTCATATCATAATATCATTTATTCTTGTGGCTCATGGGATCCTTGGTCTAGTTGGTTCAATTGATATCTTTTGTTTGCTTGCTTGAATTGGTATCTTTTGATTGCTTGATTGCGTGTGACTCTCTTTGATTTGTCTTTGTGGCATATCTTTCTTTAATAATCTTTGTGCCTCAATATAGTTTGTCTTCCTCCATGTATTTACCTTTGGATATGTGTATGACATTCCACTCTCTTGTTGAGAAATACACAATTTATGGAGGAACACAATATATTGGCCTTCTAAGCTTTTCGCCCATTTTGGCAATCGATGCCAAAGGGGGAGAAGTTTCAGAGAGCTTTGTGGAGAAGTTTAGAGAGATATCTCTTCTAGCTTTGGTTTTGTTCCTTAGCATTTGCATCTCATACGTATGCACTATTGGTTGTTGCATTGCATGGTGATGCATAATTCCTTTTATAAACTCTCTTGAAAATGATTGTCATCAATTACCAAAATGGGGGAGATTGAAAGGACATGCGGTGCCCCCATGTGTGGTTTTGGTAATTAATGACATTCTCTATGGACTAATGGTTGCATTGAGTTATATTGGAAGGATTTGTCCATAGGCTTTTCTTGAAGTCCATGTGTTGGTTTCAAGGAGTTTATGTGTTGACCAAGGTGCTATTAAGGAATTATCCAAAGATTGGTCATGCGAGTGTTGAGCTTATTGCAAGCGTGTCTTGAAGAAGAAGATTGTGTGATCATTCATGTTTACCTTCAAGACATCATCCAAATGAAGAGAGTTGGAAAGTTTCAAGGTTGATCAAGACTAAGTCAAGAGTGAATCAAGTTGATCAACTCACAAAGCGTAGAAGATGTACCGAGAGGGATCAAGTGATCCCATGGTATGGTAAGCATTGTCCATTGTGCTTTGTGTACTAACCCATGGACTATGTGAGAGTTCTATGCGGCGTTAGGTACGTGTTCATGGGCTTGCGTCAAGAGGAAGATATCACTCAACCCATGGAGAGGATGACATCAAGTGGTGATCGTCATCAAGATTGCCGTGTGCAAGTTCAAGTGGACCATCACGAAGAGATCAAGTGCTTGAAGCTTGCCTTCCATTTGGTGTCAATCGACTTGTGAAGATGTGCCAAAGAGTGGCTCTCCCATAGTGGAGTATGGGGGAGCAATCAACTAGTCTTCGTCGAGCGAGCGCAATCAAGAAAGGTGGTCCAACTTGAGGGAGTCAAGATCATCATCATCTAGCTCAAGTGGACTTCGTGCAAGGCAAAGGTTTGCCCTTGATAGGTTTTATATTTTACCGGTCTCATGGTGATAGTTTGGAGACCGGGTTATAGGATCGATAGCCGTACTATCAAGGGGGGCTCTTAAGTGACTAGCTTGATTGTATCGTTCGTCGAGAGCTCAAACCATTGCATCCTTGCATCATCTTTCTTGATTCTTATTTGTATTTTCTTTTGAGGTTTTAGATCTTGTGGTCATCTTCTTGACAAGCTCGAGTTCTTCGAAAACGGAGTTCACATGCTTCTTCTATTGCGTTTTCGGTGTTGGAGGTTTTACCGGTCCTATTCGAGGAAGGGTTCTCACCATTTTCTTTTGGGCCTTTTCTAATTTGCTTCTTATTGTTATTTCTATAAAGATTGTGTTAGGCCTTGTCGCTAGCTTTCCAACAAACTTGGTTTCGTTGAATTCGGAGTCCGTTTGCAGAAGTTGTGGCAGTTTTGGTGTTCTGAAAAGGCTGCAGCGGTACTACCGCGAATTGGAGCGGATGTAATTTTTTACTACCGCTCCAGAGCGGTACTACCGCGGCTCCTACAGTGGTAGTACCGCTCCGGACCAAAAACTCATCCCAAGTCATGCGATGGTAGGCACGAATGTATTTTTTTAGTACCGCTCACAAGCAGTAGTACCGCTACCCTTTACGGTAGTACCGCGATCCCTAGCGGTAGTACCGTGAGGACGAGTGGTAGTACCGCTCTGTGCGGGCTATGAGGATAACGGTTGGATTTTTTCCCACCTATAAAAGGGGGTCTTCTTCCCCCAATGAACCTTATCTCTTTAGCTCGTGTTCTTCCCCCATGTTTGACCTTCTTCGAGCTTGCTAACTCTCAACCCCTCCATGGATTCTTGCTAGTTTTTAAGGGAAAAGAGAGAGGAGATCTAGATCCACATTTCCACAATCACTTTCTCCTCTATGTGAGGGGAACCCCTTGGATCTAGATCTTGGAGTTCTTGGTGTTCTCCTTCTTGTTCTTCCTCTCATTTTCCTCCCTAGCATTAGTTGCTTCGGTGGGATTTGGGAGAGAAGGACTTGGGCACTCCGTGTGCCCTTGCCATTGCATTTGGTGCATCGGTTTGAGTTCTCCACGGCGATACGTGGAAGTTTCAAGTTGAGAAGCTTATTACTCTTGGGTGTTTGGGCACCCGAGAGCTTGTTCCTCTTGGGTGCCTTGGCGCCCTAGACGGTTGGTGTTGTTCGGAGCTCAATCATTGTGGTTTAAAGATCCGAGAAAGCGTCGGGTCTCCAATTAGGTTGTGAAGATCGCTCCGAGCAATTTGACGGGTACCGGTGACCGCCCCCAAGGGTTGCCAAAGTGTACGGGTACGGTGACCGCCCCCAAGGGTTGCCATTTGTACGGGTTCGGTGACCGCCCTCAAGGGTCCCTTAGTCGAATCACGACATCTTGCATTGTGCGAGGGCGTGAGGAGATTACGGTGGCCCTAGTGGCTTCTTGGGGAGCATTGTGCCTCCACACCGCTCCAAACGGAGATTAGCATCCGCAAGGGTGTGAACTTCGGGATACATCGTCGTCTCCGCGTGCCCCGGTTATCTCTTACACGAGCCCTTTACTTATGCACTTTACTTTGTGATAGCCATATTGTTTCTTGTCATATATCTTGCTATCACTTAGTTGTTTATCTTGATTAGTATAAGTTGCTGGTGCACATAGGTGAGCCTAGTTGTTCAAGCATAAACAGTAATTATTTTAAAGCGCCTATTACCCCCCCCCCCCCCTCTAGGTGACATCTACGATCTTTCAGCAGGCAATTCTAATAAGATTTGCTTGTGATTTTAGAAAAACATGCTTAAATTATTTCAATTTCTAGAGAATGTGCCCCCACTCAAAATAAATTTTAAGTGCTTATTTTTGTGTTGTACTTTTCTTATTGTTTTTATTTATTTTTTTGGTTTATTTCAACTATGTTTCATTTTATTTTCGCCCCGCACTCATTTTAGAAGGAAACGTGTAATCACTATAAAATATGAGAACGTCTATTCTGACACACGTGGATAGCTATTCTCGAATGCATGAACTTTAAAAAAATGCAAGATTTTTTGGTGTATATAGTGTACTATTTTTAACTAAAGTAAATATTTTTAAAATGTATGAAAATTAACATTTGGGTTCATGAAGATTTTTTTTTCTTTTTCACCATCATACTAATCATTTGATATTATTTCTGAAAATTACCGAATTAAAAAAATAATTGAATTATTTAATAGCTATCCCATTGTGGTTCTCACTTAGGTGTCGCTCTCATAGCCGCCGCTAGGATTGGCATGGAGGAGGTCCTGGTATAATTTGAGAAAAGTTTGCAAATTTGAGAAAAGTTCATGAATTCTAAAAAGTCCACAAAGCTTGCAAAAATGAAAATTGTGTCCAAATTTTTAAAAAGTTCATGGATTCATAAATCTTTCAAATTGTTTTTTAAAAAAATCACAAATTTGAAAACTTCATGAATTTTTAAAGGTTAAGAAAAATTTAAAAACTTCACGAATTTGGGGCAAAGTTCAGTGATTCAAAAAGCTTACAAAATAAAAAAAACAAGAAATTTTAAAGAATACATAATTTTAAAAAAAGTTCATGATTTTTTAAAAGTTCAGTCATTTGAAAGAAAATTGAAAAAGAAAAAAATGAAAAAGAGAGAGGTGAAAAACAGAAAGAAAAACCTCCTGCAAAATCAGCGCAACCTATATATCCGATGAAAAAAACATACATGCTCCGGCCCATTTCCTACCTAGTGTTATACAGGGGTTGTCGCCTATTAGCAAAATAGCCTATAAATGGTGCTTAAGGCGCCAAATGGGAAGCTCCTATGTGGCGCCTAGGACCATCTATATGGCGACATACGCGCCAGAAACAAGTGAAGCGCGCATCCCCCCCCCCTCCCCCCCCCCCCGCGCAATTCCACACGTGGCCTCATGGTCCCGCGCATGTGCGCCATGGGAAGCCCCATGATTTTTTTCCTGTTTTAAGTTTTTTCTTATTAAACATAATTCAGGATTTCAAAGAAGTGAATTGTAAAAAAAATCATGAATTCAAACAATGTTCATGATATGAAAATATCTCGAAAATAATAAATGCTCATGGATTCAAAAATGTTCGTGATTTTAAAAATGTCCATCTATTTAAAAAGTTCATAATTTAAAAAATGCTCAAGTATTTTTAGAAAATGCTCACGTATTTTTAGAAAATGCTCATGAATATATAGAAAATTTTCACAATATTTAGAAAATGTTTGCTCATTGAAAACATATTCATGAACTCAAAACATGTTCGTCAAAACAAAAAAATGTTTATGAATTTCAAAAAAAATTCCCAAATAACAAAACATATTCTTGAATCTGTAAAATGTTTGCCGGTTCAAAAAACAGTTCATGCGTTCCAAAAGATGTATGCAATTTCAAAACATATTCGTGAATTTTGAAAATCTTAATGATTAAAAAAATTGTGCACGTATTTTTTAAAAATATATTCAAGAATTTATCAAATATTTATAATTTTGAAATATGTGAAATATTTAAAAATGATCAGTAATTTAATATAAATTAGCAAATTGAATAATAGAAATAAAAAACTAAAAAACCAAAAAAGGAAATAAAAACAGAAAACAAAAATAAAACCAAAAAGTAAATAAAAACCTAAAAGGAAAATTATAAAAGTGGTTCAGAAAGGTTCTAGAACCTTCACAAAATCGATGGGGATGAAATTTAAAAATGGGCCGGGCCTTATAAATACCAGCACGTGCGCGGGGTAGTCGTTAGGTCGATAATCGGCGACGTACACGCCAAATAGGAGTGGTCATGGCCCCTTAAGCGACACTTGGAGGAACATACGCCCATGTGTGCCCTCTTCTTGGGCCGGCCTAAAAAGTACGAAGGTGGGTTGGTTTACCGGTTTAGCTGCACGCGGGCCCGTCCACCGGACCGTTGACTTTTTGACCAATTGACTGTTGACTTTGTGATAAAAAACCTATTTTATACAAAAAATCAGAAACTCGGAAAAGTTCAGAAAAAATCTATAGAGTTCACTGAATTCGACGCAATTTCATCAATTTTGGAAAAAGGTTTACATTTTTTGAAAAAAGTTCACCGATTTCGAAAAAAAGAGTTCATCGAAATTTGAAAAATGTTTGTCGATTTTTAAAAAATCAACTCTTTCGAAAAATCATCAATTTCTTTTAAAAATTTATAGAGTTTGAAAACAATTAAAAATAAATGCAAGAAAGGAAATAATAAAAACGAAAACGAAAAACCGAGAAATGAAATAGTACAATACCCCGGTTCAGGGAAGAAACTGAAACAAAAAAAAGGAAAAAAAGGATCAATGGGACGAACCACTTAGATCGAACGAAGGGAAGGGGGTTGGACTGTTGGGGAACGTAGTAATTTCAAAAAATTTCCTACGCGCACACAGGATCATGGTGATGCATAGCAACGGGAGGGTAGAGTGTGTCCACGTACCCTCGTAGACCGAAAGCGGAAGCGTTAGCACAACGCGGTTGATGTAGTCATACGTCTTCATGATCCGACCGATCAAGTACCGAACGCATGACACCTCCGAGTTTTGCACACGTTCAACTCGATGACGTCCCTCGAACTCCGATCCAGCCGAGCTTTCAGGGAGAGTTTCATCAGCACGACGACGTGGTGACGATGATGATGTTCTACCTACGCAGGGCTTCGCCTAAGCACCGCTACGATGTTATCGAGGTGGACTATGGTGGAGAGGGGCACCACACACGGCTAAAAGATCCAAGAGATCAATTGTTGTGTCTATGGGGTGCCCCTCTCCTTCGTATATAAAGGGGGAGGAGAGGGCCGGCCAAGGGGAGGAGGCGCGCCCAAGGGGGGAGCCCTACTAGGACTCCTCCTTTTCCTATTTGGAGAGGGAGAGGGAAGGAAGACGAAGGAGGGAGGAAGGAAAGGGGGTGCCGGGCCCCCTCCCAATTCGGATTGGGCTTGGGGAGGGGGGGGGGCACCCTCTCCCTTGCTCCTTTCCCCTCCTTTCCACTAAAGCCCATTAAGGCCCGTATACACCCCGGGGGGTTCCGATAACCTCCCGGTGCTCTGGTATTATCCCGATCTCACCCGGAACCATTCCGGTATCCAAATATAGTCGTCCAATATATTGATCTTTACATCTCGACCATTTCGAGACTCCTCATCATGTCCGTGATCACATCCGGGACTCCGAACTACCTTCGGTACATCAAAACACATGAACTCATAATATAACCGTCATTAAACTTTAAGCGTGCAGACCCTACGTGTTCGAGAACTATGTAGACATGACCGAGACACGTCTCCGGTCAATAACCAATAGCGGAACCTGGATGCTCATATTGGCTCCTACATATTCTACGAAGATCTTTATCGGTCAAACCGCATACCAACATACGTTGTTCCCTTTGTCATCGGTATGTTACTTGCCCGAGATTTGATCGTCGTTATCTCAATACCTAGTTCAATCTCGTTGCCGGCAAGTCTCTTTACTCGTTCCGTAATACATCATCTCGCAACTAACTCATTAGTCACAATGCTTGCAAGGCTTATAGTGATGTGCATTACCGAGAGGGCCCAGATATACCTCTCCGACAATCGGAGTGACAAATCCAAATCTCGAAATACGCCAACCCAACAAGTACCTTCGGAGACACCTGTAGGGCACCTTTATAATCACCCAATTACGTTGTGACGTTTGGTAGCACACAAAGTGTTCCTCCGGTAAACGGGAGTTGCATAATCTCATAGTCATAGGAACATGTATAAGTCATGAAGAAAGCAATAGCATAATACTAAACGATAAAGTGCTAAGCTAACGGAATGGGTCAATCAAATCATTCTCCTAATGATGTGATCCCATTAATCAAATGACAACTCATGTCCATGGTTAGGAAACATAACCATCTTTGATTAACGAGCTAGTCAAGTAGAGGCATACTAGTGACACTCTGTTTGTCTATGTATTAACACAAGTATTATGTTTCCGGTTAATACAATTCTAGCATGAATAATAAACATTTATCATGATATAAGGAAATAAATAATAACTTTATTATTGCCTCTAGGGCATATTTCCTTCAGTCTCCCACTTGCACTAGGGTCAATAATCTAGATTACACAGTAATTATTCTAACACCCATGGAGTCTTGGTGCTGATCATGGTTTGCTCGTGGAAGAGGCTTAGTCAACGGTCTGCAACATTCATATCCGTATGTATCTTGCAAATTTCTATGTCTCCCACCTGGACTTGATCCCGGATGGAGTTGAAGCGTCTCTTGATGTGCTTGGTTCTCTTGTGAAATCTGGATTCCTTTGCCAAGGCAATTGCTCCAGTATTGTCACAAAAGATTTTCATTGGACCCGATGCACTAGGTATGACACCTAGATTGGATATGAACTCCTTCATCCAGACTCCTTCATTTGCTGCTTCCGAAGCAGCTATGTACTCCGCTTCACACGTAGATCCCGCACTCTTTGTTTAGAACTGCACCAACTGACAGCTCCACCGTTCAATGTAAATACGTATCCGGTTTGCGATTTAGAATCGTCCGGATCAGTGTCAAAGCTTGCATTGATATAACCTTTTACGACTAGCTCTTTGTCACCTGCATAAACGAGAAACATATCCTTAGTCCTTTTCAGGTATTTCAGGATGTTCTTGACCGTTGTCCAGTGATCCACTCTTGGATTACTTTGGTACCTCCCTGCTAAACTTATAGCAAGGCACACATCAGGTCTGGTACACAGCATTGCATACATGATAGAGCCTATGGCTGAAGCATAGGGATCATCTTTCATTTTCTCTCTATCTTCTGCAATGGTCGGGCATTGAGTCTGACTCAACTTCACACCTTGTAACACAGACAAGAACCCTTTCTTTGCTTGATCCATTTTGAAATTCTTCAAAATTTTGTCAAGGTATGTGATAACCCACAAGTATAGGGGATCGCAATAGTTTTCGAGGGTAGAGTATTCAACTCAAATTTATTGATTCGACACAAGGGGAGCCAAAGAATATTCTCAAGTATTAGCAGTTGAGTTGTCAATTCAACCACACCTGGATAACTTAGTATCTGTAGCAAAGTATTTAGTAGCAAAGTAATATGGAAGTAACGGTAACGGTAGCAAAAGTAATATTTTTGGGTTTTATAGTGATTGTAACAGTATCAACGGAAAAGTAAATAAGCGAAGAACAATATATGAAAAGCTCGTAGGCATTGAATCGGTGATGGAAAATTATGCCGGATGCGGTTCATCATGTAACAATCATAACATGGGGTGACACTGAACTAGCTCCAATTCATCAATGTAATGTAGGCATGTATTCCGAATATAGTCATACGTGCTTATGGAAAAGAACTTGCATGACATCTTTTGACCTACCCTCCCGTGGCAGCGGGGTCCTAATGGAAACTAAGGGATATTAAGGCCTTCTTTTAATAGAGTACCGGAACAAAGCATTAACACATAGTGAATACATGAATTCCTCAAACTATGGTCATCACCGGGAGTGGTCCCGATTATTGTCACTTCGGGGTTGCCGGATCATAACACATAGTAGGTGACTATAGACTTGCAAGATAGGATCAAGAACTCACATATATTCATGAAACCATAATAGGTTCAGATCTGAAATCATGGCACTCGGGCCCTAGTGACAAGCATTAAGCATAGCAAAGTCATAGCAACATCAATCTCAGAACATATTGGATACTAGGGATCAAACCCTAACAAAACTAACTCGATTACATGATAGATCTCATCCAACCCATCACCGTCCAACAAGCCTACGATGGAATTACTCACGCACGGCGGTGAGCATCATGAAATTGGCGATGGAGGATGGTTGATGATGACGACGACGACGGATTCCCCTCTCCGGAGCCCCGAACGGACTCTAGATCAGCCCTCTTGAGAGGTTTTAGGGCTTGGCGGCGGCTCCGTATCGTAAAACGCGATGAATCCTTCTCCTGATTTTTTTCTCCCCGAAAGTGAATATATGGAGTTGGAGTTGAGGTCGGTGGAGCGTCAGGGGGCCCACGAGGTAGGGGCGCGCCTGGGGCGGCGCCCCACCCTCGTGGACAGTGTGTGTGCCCCGACGTGGATTTTTCTTCCAGTATTTTTCTTATTTTCCAAATAGATGTTACGTGGAGTTTCAGGTCATTCCGAGAACTTTTGTTTCTGCACATAAATAACACCATGGAAAGTCTGCTGAAAACAGCGTCAGTCCGAGTTAGTTCTATTCAAATCATGCAACTTAGAGTCCAAAATAAGGGCAAAAGTGTTTGGAAAAGTAGATACGACGGAGACGTATCAACTCCCCCAAGCTTAAACCTTTGCTTGTCCTCAAGCAATTCAGTTGATAAACTGTAAGTGATAAAAAAAACTTTTACAAACTCTGTTTGCTCTTGTTGTTGTAAATATGTAAAGTCAGCATTCAAGTTTTCAGCAAAGATTATGACTAACCACATTCACAATAACTCTCAGGTATCATGTTTACTCATATCAATGGCATAATCAACTAGCAAGCCATAATAATAAATCTCGGATGACAACACTTTCTCAAAACAATCATGATATGATATAATAATATGGTATCTCGCTAGCCCTTTCTGAGACCGCAAAACATAAATGCAGAGCACCTTTAAAGGTCAAGGACTGACTAGACATTGTAATTCATGGTAAAAGAGATCCAGTCATGGTCATACCCAATATAAATTAATAGTAATGGATGCAAATGACAGCTGTGCTCTCTAGCTAGTGCTTTTTAATAAGAAGGTGATGACTCAACATAAAAGTAAATAGATAGGCCCTTCGCAGAGGGAAGCAGGGATTTGCAGAGGTGCCAGAGCTCAATTTTTGAAATAGAGATAAATAATATTTTGAGCGGCATACTTTCATTGTCAACAAAACAACCAAGAGATGGCGATATCTTCCATGCTACACCAACAAGCATCAATCCATGGCTTGCTCGAAACAACGAGTGCCTCCAACTAGCAACAGTCCCAGGGGGAGTTTTGTTTGCAATTTTTTTGATTTAGTTTGCATAAAGCATGGGACTGGGCATCCCAGTGACCAACCATTTTTTCGTGAGTGAGGAGCGGAGTCCACTCCTCTTGAGAATAACCCGCCTAACATGGAAGATACGGACAACCCTAGTTGATACATGAGCATCGAGCATACAAAACAGAATTTCATTTGAAGGTTTAGAGTTTGGCACATACAAATTTACTTGGAACTGCAGGTAGATACCGCATATAGGAAGGTATAGTGGATTCATATGGCATAACTTTGGGGTTTAAGGGATTGGATGCACAAGCAGTATTCCCGCTTAGTACAAGTGGAGGCTAGCAAAAGACTGGGAAGCGACCAACTAGAGAGCGACAACAGTCATGAACATGCATTAAAATTAATAAACATTGAGTACAAGCATAAGTAGGATATAATCCACCATGAACATAAATATCGTGAAGGCTATGTTGATTTGTTTCAACTACATGTGTGAACATGTGCCAAGTCGAGTCACTTAAATCATACAAAGGAGGATACTGAAGGAAATATGCCCTAGAGGCAATAATAAAGTTATTATTTATTTCCTCATATCATGATAAATGTTTATTATTCATGCTAGAATTGTATTAACCGGAAACATGATACATGTGTGAATACATAGACAAACATATAGTCACTGGTATGCCTCTACTAGACTAGCTCATTAATCAAAGATGGTTATGTTTCCTAACCATAGACATGTGTTGTTATTTGATTAATGGGATCACATCATTAGGAGAATGATGTGATTGACATGACCCATTCCGTTAGCCTAGCACTTGATCGCTTAGTATATTGCTATTGCTTTCTTCATGACTTATACATGTTCCGGACAACTATGAGATTATGCAACTCCTGTTTACGGAGGAACACTTTGGTGCTACCAAACGTCACAATGTAATCTGGGTGATTATAAAGGAGTACTACAGGTGTCTCCAAAGGTACATGTTGGGTTGGCGATTTGAGATTAGGTTTTGTCACTCCGATTGTCGGAGAGGTATCTCTAGGCCTTCTCGGTAATACACATCACATAAGCCTTGCAAGCATTGCAACTAATAAGTTAGTTGCGAGATGATGTATTACGGAACGAGTAAAGAGACTTGCCAAGAACGAGATTGAACTAGGTATTGGATACCGACGATCGAATCTCGGGCAAGTAACATACCGATGACAAAGGGAACAACGATGTCGTTATGCGGTTTGACCGATAAAGATCTTCGAGAATATGTAGGAACCAATATGGGCATCCAGGTTCCGCTATTGGTTATTGACCGAGAATAGTTCTAGGTCATGTCTACATAGTTCTCGAACCCGTAGGGTCCGCACGCTTAACGTTACAATGACAGGTTTTATTATGAGTTTACAAGTTTTGATGTACCAAGTTTGTTCGAGTCCCGGATGTGATCACGGACATGACGAGGAGTCTCGAAATGGTCGAGACATAAAGATTGATATATTGGAAGCCTATATTTGGATATCGGAATGGTTCGGGTGAAATCGGGATTTTACCTAACAGGGGGTTACGGAACCTCCCGGGGAAAATGGGCCTTAGTGGGCCATGAGGGAAAAGAGGAGGGCCGGCCGGGGCAGGCAGGCCCCATCCCCCCTAGTCCAAATAGGACAAGGAGAGGGGGGGCGCCTTCCTCTTCCCTCCCCTTTCCTTCTCCAACAAGGCAAGAGGGGGGGAGTCCTACTCCCGGTAGGAGTAGGACTCCTCCAGGCGCACCCCTTGGGGGCCGGCCGCACCTCCTCCTCCCTCCTTTATATACGGGGGCAGGGGGGCACCCCATAAGACACAAGTTGATCTACGTGATCGTTCCTTAGCCGTGTGCGGTGCCCCCCTCCACCATATTCCACCTCGGTCATATCGTCGCGGAGTTTAGGCGAAGCCTCGCGCCGTAGAGCATCATCATCGCCACCACACCGTCGGCTGATGGAACTCATCCCGACACTTTGCTGGATCGAGTCCGGGATCGCCATCGAGCTGAACGTGTGCTGAACTTGGAGGTGCCGTCGTTCGGTACTTGGATCGGTCGGATCGTGAAGACGACGACTACATCAACCGCGTTGTCATAACGCTCCGCCACGGTCTCACGAGGGTACGTGGACAATACTCTCCTCTCGTTGCTATGCCATCACCATGATCTTGCGTGTGCGTAGGAAATTTTTGAAATTACTACGTTCCCCAACAGTGGTATCGAGCCTGGTTTTATGCGTTGATGTTATATGCACGAGTAGAACACAAGTGAGTTGTGGGCGATATAAGTCATACCGCTTACCAAAGATGTCATACTTTGATTCAGCGGTATTGTGAGATGAAGCGCCCGGACCGACATTACGCAGACGCTTACGCGAGACTGGTTTCACCGCCGCGAGCACTCGTTGCTTAAAGGTGGTGGCGGGTGTCTCTCTCTCACTTTAGTTGAACCGAGTGTGGCTACGCCCGGTCCTTGCGAAGGTTAAAACAGCACCAACTTGACAAACTATCGTTGTGGTTTTGATGCGTAGGTAAGAACGGTTCTTGCTCAGCCCGTAGCAGCCACGTAAAATTTGCAACAACAAAGTAGAGGACGTCTAACTTGTTTTTGCAGGGCATGTTGTGATGTGATATGGTCAAGACGTGATGCTATATTTTATTGTATGAGATGATCATGTTTTGTAACGAAGTTATCGGCAATCGGCAGGAGCCATATGGTTGTCGCTTATCGTATGAAATGCAAAAGCCATGTAATTGCTTTACTTTATCACTAAGCGGTAGCGATAGTCGAGAAGCAATAGTTGGCGAGACGACAACGATGCTACGATGGAGATCAAGGTGTCGCGCGGTGGCGATGGTGATCACGACGGTGCTTCGAGATGGAGATCACAAGCACAAGATGATGATGGCCATATCATATCACTTATATTGATTGCATGTGATGTTTATCCTTTATGCATCTTATCTTGCTTTGATTGACGGTAGCATTTTAAGATGATCTCTAACTAAAATTATCAAGACGTGTTCTCCCGAGTATGCACCGTTGCCAAAGTTCGTCGTGCCTGGACACCACGTGATGATCGGTGTGATAAGCTCTCGTCCATCTACAACGGGTGCAAGCCAGTTTTGCACACGCAGAATACTCAGTTAAACTTGACGAGCCTAGCATATGCAGATATGGCCTCGAACACGGAGACCGAAAGGTCAAGCGTGAATCATATAGTAGATATGATCAACATAGTGATGTTCACCATTGAAAACTACTCCATCTCACGTGATGATCGGTTATGGTTTAGTTGATTTGGATCACGTAATCACTTAGATGACTAGAGATGTCTATCTAAGTGGGAGTTCTTAAGTAATATGATTTATTGAACTTAAATTTATCATGAACTTAGTACCTGATAGTATTTTGCTTGTCTATGTTTACTGTAGATAGATGGCTCGTGCTGTTGTTCCGTTGAATTTTAATGCGTTCCTTGAGAAAGCAAAGTTGAAAGATGATGGTAGCAATTACACGGACTGGGTCCGTAACTTGAGGATTATCCTCATTGCTGCACAGAAGAATTACGTCTTGGAAGCACCGCTGGGTGCCAGGCCTGCTGCAGGAGCAACGCCAGAAATTGTGAACGTCTGGCAGAGCAAAGCTGATGACTACTCTATAGTTTAGTGTGCCATGCTTTACGGCTTAGAACCGGGTCTTCAACGACGTTTTGAACGTCATGGAGCATATGAGATGTTCCAAGAGTTGAAGTTAATATTTCAAGCAAATGCCCGGATTGAGAGATATGAAGTCTCCAATAAGTTCTATAGCTGCAAGATGGAGGAGAATAGTTCTGTCAGTGAGCATATACTCAAAATGTCCGGGTATAATAATCACTTGATTCAACCGGGAGTTAATCTTCCGGATGATAGTGTCATTGATGAATTCTCCAATCATTGCCACCAAGCTACATGAGCTTCGTGATGAACTATAATATGCAAGGGATGACCAAGACAATTCCGAGCTCTTCGCAATGCTAAAAGCTGCGGAGGTAGAAATCAAGAAAGAGCATCAAGTGTTGATGGTCAACAAGACCACTAGTTTCAAGAAAAGGGCAAAGGGAAGAAGAAGGGAACTTCAAAAGAACAGCAAGAAAGTTGCTGCTCAAGAGAAGAAACCCAAGTCGGACCTAAGCCTGAAAGCGAGTGTTTTACCGCAAGCAAACTAGTCCTCGGAAGCGGAACTGCCCCAAGTATTTGGCGGATAAGAAGGATGGCAAGGTGAACAAAGGTATATGTGATATACATGTTATTGATGTGTACCTTACTAGAGCTCGTAGTAGCACTCGGTATTTGATATCGGTACATTGCTAATATTTGCAACTCAAAACAGGACTACGGAATAAGCGAGCACCGCAAAGGACGAGGTGACGATGCGCGTGGAAACGGTTCCAAAGTCGATGTGATCGCGGTCGGCACGCTACCTCTACATCTACCTTCGGATTAGTTTTAGACCTAAATAATTGTTATTTGGTGCCGCGTTGAGCATGAACATTATATCTGGATCTTGTTTGATGCGAGACGGTTATTCATTTAAATCGAGAGAATAATGGTTGTTCTATTTATATGAGTAATATCTTTTATGGTCATGCACCCTTGAAGAGTGGTCTATTTTATTAAATCTCGATAGTAGTAATACACATATTCATAATGTCGAAGCCAAAAGATGCAGAGTTAATAATGATAGTGCAACTTATTTGTGGTAATCGCCGTTTAGGTCATATCGGTGTAAAGCGCATGAAGAAACTCCATACCGATGGACTTTTGGAATCACTTGATTATGAATCACTTGGTACTTATGAACCGTGCCTCATAGGCAAGATGACTAAAACACCGTTCTCGGTTCTATGGAGAGAGCAACAGATTTGTTGGAAATCATACATACAGATGTATGTGGTCCGATGAATGTTGAAGCTCGTGGCGGATATCGTTATTTTCTCACCTTCTTAGATGATTTAAGCAGATATGGGTATATCTTCTTAATGAAGCATAAATCTGAAACATTTGAAAAGTTCAAAGAATTTCAGAGTGAAGTTGAAAATCATCGTAACAAGAAAATAAAATTTCTACGATCTGATCGTGGAGGAGAATATTTGAGTTACGAGTTTGGTCTACATTTGAAAAATTGCGGAATAGTTTCGCAACTAACGCCACTTGGAACACCACAGCGTAATGGTGTGTCCGAACGTCGTAATCGTACTTTACTAGATATGGTGCGATCTATGATGTCTCTTACCGATTTACCGCTATCGTTTTGGGGTTATGCTTTAGAGACGGCCGCATTCACGTTAAATAGGGCACCATCAAAATCCATTAAGACGACTCCTTATGAACTATGGTTTGGCAAGAAACCGAAGTTGTCGTTTCTGAAAGTTTGGGGCTGCGATGCTTATGTGAAAAAACTTCAACCTGATAAGCTTGAACCCAAATCGGAAAAATGTGTCTTCATAGGATACCCAAAGGAAACAGTTGGGTACACCTTCTATCACAGATCCAAGGCAAGACATTCGTTGTTAAGAATGGATCCTTTCTAGAGAAGGAGTTTCTCTCGAAAGAAGTGAGTGGGAGAAAAGTAGAACTTGATGAGGTAACAATACCAGCTCCCTTATTGGAAAATGGTTCATCACGAAATCGGTTCTGTGACACCTACACCAATTAGTGAGGAAGTTAATGATGATGATCATGAAACTTCAGATCAAGTTTCGCTGAACTACGAGGTCAACTAGAGTAAGATCCGCACTGAGTGGTACGGTAATCCTATTTCGAAGTCATGTTACTTGACCATGGTGAACCTACAAACTATGAAGAAGCGATGGTGAGCCCAGATTCCGCAAAATGGCTGGAAGCCATGAAATCTGAGATGGGATCCATGTATGAGAACAAAGTATGGACTTTGGTTGACTTGCCCGATGATCGGCAAGCCATTGAGAATAAATGGATCTTTAAGAAGAAGACCCGACGATGGTAATGTAACTGTCTATAAAGCTCGACTTGTTGCGAAAGGTTTTCGACAAGTTCAAGGGGTTGACTATGATGAGACTTTCTCACCCGTAGCGATGCTTAAGTCTGTCCGAATCATGTTAGCAATTGCTGCATTTTATGATTATGGAATTTGGCAAATGGATGTAAAACTGCATTCTTGAATGGATTTCTAGAAGAAGAGTTGTATATGATGCAACCAGAAGGTTTTGTTGATCCAAAAGGTGCTAACAAAGTGTGCAAGCTCCATCGATCAATTTATGGTCTGGTGCAAGCCACTCGGAGTTGGAATAAATGCTTTGATAGTGTGATCAAAGCATATGGTTTTATCTGAGACTTTTGGAGAAGCTGTATTTACAAGAAAGTGAGTGGGAGCTCAGTAGCATTTCGATATTATATGTGGACGACATATTATTAATTGGAAATAATATAGAATTTCTGGATAGCATAAAAGGATACTTGAATAAAAGTTTTGAATGAAAGACCTCGGTGAAGCTGCTTACATATTGGGCATCAAGATCTATAGAGATAGATCAAGACGCTTAATTGGACTTTCACAAAGCACATACCTTGATAAAGTTTTGAAAAAGTTCAAAATGGATCGTGCAAAGAAAGGTTTTTACCTGTATTACAAGGTGTGAAATTGAGTCGGGCTCAATGCCCGACCACAACAGAAGATAGAGAAAATGAAAGATGTTCCTATGCTTCAGCCAGAGGCTCTATCATGTATGCAATGCTGTGTACGGACACTGACGATGCTTAGCAATAAGCTTGGCAGGAAGGTACCAAAGTAATCCAGAGTGGATCATGGACAGCGGTCAAGAACATCTGAAATACCGAAAAGGACTAAGGATATGTTTCTCGATATGGAGGTGACAAAGAGCTAGTCGTAAATGGTTACGCCGATGTAAGCTTTGACACTGATCCGGACGATTCTAAATCGCAAACCGGATCGTGTTTTTATTAAACGGTGGAGCTGTCGGTTGGTGCAGTTCTAAACAAAGCGTCGTGGCGGGATCTACATGTGAAGCGGAGTACATAGCTGCTTCGGAAGCAGCAAATGAAGGAGTATGGATGAAAGAGTTCATTTCCGATCTAGGTGTCATACCTAGTGCATCGGGACCAATGAAGATCTTCTGTGACAATACTGGTGCAATTGCCTTGGCAAAGGAATCCAGATTTCACAAGAGGACCAAGCATATCAAGAGACGCTTCAATTCCATTCGGGACCAAGTCCAGGTGGGAGACATAGAGATTTGCAATATACATACGGATATGAATATTACAGACCCGTTGACTAAGCCTCTTCCTCGAGCAAAACATGATCAGCACCAAGACTCCATGGGTGTTAGAATCATTATTGTGTAATCTAGATTATTGACTCTAGTGCAAGTGGGAGGCTCAAGGAAATATGCCCTAGAGGCAATAATAAAGTTATTATTTATTTCCTCATATCATGATAAATGTTTATTATTCATGCTAGAATTGT
Source organism: Aegilops longissima (assembly GCA_021605205.1). Lineage (NCBI taxonomy): Eukaryota > Viridiplantae > Streptophyta > Magnoliopsida > Poales > Poaceae > Aegilops > Aegilops longissima. The sequence continues at coordinate 561,980,617 of CM038676.1, read as the reverse complement.
ATTAACCGGAAACATGATACATGTGTGAATACATAGACAAACATATAGTCACTGGTATGCCTCTACTAGACTAGCTCATTAATCAAAGATGGTTATGTTTCCTAACCATAGACATGTGTTGTTATTTGATTAATGGGATCACACCATTAGGATAATGATGTGATTGACATGAGCCATTCCGTTAGCCTAGCACTTGATCGTTTAGTATACTGCTATTGCTTTCTTCATGACTTATACATGTTCCGATAACTATGAGATTATGCAACTCCGTTTACGGAGGAACACTTTGGTGCTACCAAACGTCACAACGAATCGGGTGATTATAAAGGAGTACTACAGGTGTCTCCAAAGGTACATGTTGGGTTGGCGATTTGAGATTAGGTTTTGTCACTCCGATTGTCGGAGAGGTATCTCTAGGCCTTCTCGGTAATACACATCACATAAGCCTTGCAAGCATTGCAACTAATAAGTTAGTTGCGAGATGATGTATTACTGAACGAGTAAAGAGACCTGCCGTAACGAGATTGAACTAGGTATTGGATACCGACGATCGAATCTCGGGCAAGTAACATACCGATGACAAAGGGAACAACGATGTCGTTATGCGGTTTGACCGATAAAGATCTTCGTAGAATATGTAGGAACCAATATGGGCATCCAGGTTCCGCTATTGGTTATTGACCGAGAATAGTTCTAGGTCATGTCTACATAGTTCTCGAACCCGTAGGGTCCGCACGCTAACGTTACGATGACAGCTTTATTATGAGTTTACAAGTTTTGATGTATCAAGTTTGTTCGAGTCCCGGATGTGATCACGAACATGACGAGGAGTCTCAAATGTTCGAGACATAAAGATTGATATATTGGAAGCCTATATTTGGATATCGGAATGGTTCGGGTGAAATCGGGATTTTACGGAACACCGAGGGGTTACCGGAACCTCCCGGGGATAATGGGCCTTAGTGGGCCATGAGGGAAAAGAGGAGGGCGGCCAGGGGCAGGCGCACGCGCCTCCCCTAGTCCGAATAGGACAAGGAGAGGGGGCGGCGCCTCTTCCTCTTTCCCTCCTCCTTTCCTTCTCCAACAAGGCAAGAGGGGAGTCCTACTCCGGTAGGAGTAGGACTCCTCCAGCGCACCCTTTGGGGCCGGCCGCACCTCCTCCTCCCTCCTTTATATACGGGGCAGGGGGCACCCCATAAGACACAAGTTGATCTACGTGATCGTTCCTTAGCCGTGTGCGGTGCCCCCTCCACCATATTCCACCTCGGTCACATCGTCATGAGTTTAGGCGAAGCCTGCGCGCCGTAGAGCATCATCATCGCCACCACGCCGTCGTCGACGGAACTCATCCCGACACTTTGCTGAATCGAGTCCGAGGATCGCCATCGAGCTGAACGTGTGCTGAACTCAGAGGTGCCGACGCTCGGTACTTGGATCGGTCGGATCATGAAGACGCACGACTACATCAACAGCGTTGTCATAACGCTTCGCCACGGTCACGAGGGTACGTGGACAATACTCTCCCCTCTCGTTGCTATGCCATCACCATGATCTTGCGTGTGCGTAGGAATTTTTTTGAAATTACTACGTTCCCCAACAGATACCGCCCCACTATACCACATCACAACCATTTTAATAGCATGCTGGCGCGCAAGGTAAACCATTATAACTCATAGCTAATCAAGGATGGCACGAGCAACTATAGTCTCTAATTGTCATTGCAAACATGTTTATTCATAATAAGCTGAATCAGGAACGATGAACTAATCATATTTACAAAAACAAGAGAGGTCGAGTTCATACCAGCTTCTCACATCTCAGTCAGTCCATCATATATCGTCATAATTGCCTTTCACTTGCACGACCGAACGATGTGAATAGTAATAAGAGTGCACGTGCATTGGACTAAGCTGGAATCTGCGAGCATTCAATAAATAGGAGAAGACAAGGCAATATGGGCTCTTGGTTAAGAGCCACTTCAACAATTTAATTATGGTCTTCTCCTATCGACCCCCAAAGAAAAGAAAAGAAATAAAACTATTTACACGAGAAAGCTCCCAACAAGCAAAAGAAGAATGGGAAATCTTTTTGGGTTTTCTTTTAATTATTACTACTACAACATGAAAGGTAAACTAGCTAAAAGCTACAACTAATTTTTTTTGGTTTTTCTTAAGGTTTATCAAACACACAAGAAGAAAGTAAGAATAAACCAACTTGGCAATAAACCAACTTAGGCCAAAAGAAGAAAGCAAGAAGACTCTGATTGCCACTGGTTGGAAATCATCTCCGGATCCCACTGTAATTAGATTGTCGTGGAGGCTCAAATTGTGGTTCCGGTTCCGGCTCTGTGGCAGGAGTAGGGTTCCGGTAGGCGTGAATGGCCGCCAGCGGAACGAGATACAGACCTGCAGATAAATCAAACAAGGAAGGAGCAGGCAAGCTAATAGTCTCAGGGTGATGTTTATCAAAGAACAATTTGTATTTAAGCGCCCCTACCCTATTCTTAACAATAAAGTCATGCGCTACCATACTCTTATAATCTAAATAAGCAGTGGGCAGCAATTTTTATTCTTTTTCATAGTGCCTAATAGGTAAGTTATAATGTGCAACAAGGCGTGAAGCATAAATACCTCCAAAGATGGGGCCCTTTGTACGGTTCAAATTTAACCGTTTAGCAATAATACCGCCCATATTAACAGTGTTATCACGGAATAAACCATGGAACAAAATAATAATATCAGGAACACTAAGGTTTCCACAGTTTCCGCGACCAATTAAGCAACGACTAGCAAATATGGCAAAATAGCGTAAAAGAGGAAAATGTATGCTAGTGATTCTTGCATCGGAAACCTTCCTGGTTTCCCCTACAGTAATAGTGTCAATAAACCCATCCACATCTTCACGATGTGGTTCACCTAAACTACCCTCAAAAGGTATTTTGCAAACCTTGCAAAATTCATCTAGTGGCATCTTCTTAACAACATCATATAAATGAAACTCCACTGAAGGAGGTGTTTCCTTAGGATAATAGTAGAAGTTTTGCACAAAGGTATTGGCGAGTAAGAGATACTGATTGCGTTGGTCGTGGAGGAAGTCGGTGAGGCCTGCATTCTCAGCCAATTCATAAAAATCATCATAAATTCCGGCTGCTCTCAAGAAATCATTGGAAGGCCATTCACACAGCCGAACCTCCGCTGTGCGAGGCAAATTATATTTGGGCCTATGTGCTTCTTCACTTTGCTTTTCCTTCGAGCGTTGGCTCGATGAGCCCCTCAAAAATCTCTTCATTTTTTTAAAAAAATTCTGAAATTTTTAGTAACTTCAAATAAAAGTGAACCAAACTCAACAAAATTGATAGCAACTGCTCCTACAAGCGCCTAGAGACTATATCATGCATTAGAACTACTTGGAACCATATAAATTTGACATGCAAGCTCAAGAACATGGTCACCTAGGTAGCACAAATTTGCAATGAATAGAGCACTAGAACAAAAACTAATTGGACAAATGGAGGAGTCACATACCAAGGAACAATCTCCCCAAGCAGTTTTGTGAGAGGTGCTTTGAGCAAGGAGATCGAAAATCGCAACAAAATGAGCTAGAACTCGTGCTTGAGCTGGCTAGTGATTTTTTTGGGAGGAAGAAGAAGTGTATGGGTGCAGGAATAAGTGGAGGGGAGCCACCATGGGCCCACGAGGCAGGGGGCGCGCCCTCCACCCTCGTGGCCAGGTGCTTGCCCCTCCTGCTGTGTTCTCAGTGCCAGATATTCTCAAATATTCCAGAAAAAATCATATTCCATTTTCAGGGCATTTGGAGAAATTTTATTTTCGGGGTATTTTTATATTGCACAGATAATTCAGAAAACAGACAAAAAATATTATTTTTTACTTTATTTCAACTAAATAACAGAAAGTAGAGAGAGGGTATAGAAGGTTGTGCCTTCTAGTTTCATCCATCTCATGCTCATCAAAAGGAATCCACTAACAAGGTTGATCAAGTCTTGTTAACAAACTCATTCCGAATAACATGGAACCGGAGAAATTTCGAATGACACTATGTTACCTCAACGGGGATATGCACATCCCCAATAATAAGAATATCATATTTCTTTTTGACAGTAGGAAGAGGAAATTCAAAACCTCCAAAAATAATCGATGGAATTTTTCCAATAGAATTGATACTGTGGACTTGAGGTTGTTTCCTCGGAAAGTGTACCGTATGCTCATTACCATTAACATGAAAAGTGACATTGCCTTTGTTGCAATCAATAACAGCCCCTGCAGTATTCAAAAAAAGGTCATCCAAGAATAATAGACATACTATCGTCCTCGGGAATATCAAGAATAACAAAGTCCGTTAAAATAGTAACGTTTGCAACCACAACAAGCACATCCTCACAAATACCGACAGGTATAGCAGTTGATTTATCATCCATTTGCAAAGATATTTCAGTAGGTGTCAACTTATTCAAATCGAGTCTACGATATAAAAAGAGAGGCATAACACTAACACCGGCTCCAAGATCACATAAAGCAGTTTTAACATAGTTTCTTTTAATGGAGCATGGTATAGTTGGTACTCCTGGATCTCCAAGTTTCTTTGGTATTCCACCCTTAAAAGTATAATTAGCAAGCATGGTGGAAATCTCAGCTTCCGGTATCTTTCTTTTATTAGTAACAATATCTTTCATATACTTAGCATAAGGATTCATTTTGAGCATATCAGTCAAACGCATACGCAAAAAGATAGGTCTAATCATTTCAGCAAAGCACTCAAAATCCTCATCATCCTTTTTCTTGGATGGTTTGGGAGGAAAAGGCACGGGTTTCTGAACCCATGGCTCTCTTTCTTTACCATGCTTCCTAGCAACAAAGTCTCTCTTATCATAACGTTGATTCTTTGATTGTGGGTTATCAAGATCAACTGCAGGTTCAATTTCTATATCATTATCATTGCTAGGTTGAGCATCATCATGAACATTTTCATTAGGTTCATGTTCATTACCAGATTGTGTTTCAGCATCATAAATAGATATATCATTTGGATTCTCAAGTGGTTCAGCAATAGGTTCACTAGAAGCATGCAAAGTCCTATCATTTTTCTTTTTCTTCTTTTTAGAAGGACTAGGTGCATCAATATTATTTCTCTGAGAATCTTGTTCAATTCTCTTAGGGTGGCCTTCAGGATACAAAGGTTCCTGAGTCATTTTACCAGTTCTAGTAGCCACTCTAACAGCATAATCATTATTCTTACTATTCAATTCATTGAGCAAATCATTTTGAGCTTTAAGTACTTGTTCTACTTGAGTGGTGACCATTGAAGCATGTTTAGTAATGAGTTTAAGTTCACCTTTAACTCTAGACATATAATCACCCAAGTGTGCAAGCGTATCGGAATTGTATTTCAATTGTCTACCAAAATAAGCATTGAAGTTTTCTTGTTTGACAATAAAATTATCAAACTCTTCTAAGCATTGGCTAGCAAACTTGTAATGAGGAATGTCACCTTCATCAAATCTATAGAGAGAATTTACCTTTACTACCTATGTCGGGTTATCAAGACCATGAGTTTCTTCAATTGGTAATGGATTAAGATCATATGTTTCTTCAATAGGCGGTAAATTAAGACCATGTATTTCTTCAATAGGAGGTAAATTCTTAACATCTTCAGCTTTTATACCTTTTTCTTTCATAGATTTCTTTGCCTCTTGCATATCTTCAGGACTGAGAAATAGAACACCTCTCTTCTTCGGAGTTGGTTTAGGAATAGGCTCAGGAGCTGGCTCAGGAAGTGTCCAATTATTTTCATTGGTCAACATATTATTCAATAGAATTTCAGCTTCATCCGGTGTTCTTTCCCTGAAAACGGAACCAACACAACTATCCAGGTAATCTCTGGAAGCATCGGTTAGTCCATTACAAAAGATATCAAGTATTTCATTTTTCTTAAGAGGATGATCAGGCAAAGCATTAAGTAATTGGAGAAGCCTCCCCCAAGCTTGTGGGAGACTCTCTTCTTCAATTTGCACAAAATTATATATATCCCTTAAAGTAGCTTGTTTCTTATGAGCAGGGAAATATTTAGCAGAGAAATAATAAATCATATCCTGGGGACTACGCACGCATCCAGGATCAAGAGAATTAAACCATATCTTAGCATCACCCTTTAATGAGAACGGAAATATTTTAAGGATATAAAGTTAGCGAGATTTCTCATCATTAGTGAACAGGGTGGCTATATCATTTAATTTAGTAAGATCCACAACAGTTTCAGATTCATAGCTATGAAAAGGATCAGATTCAACCAAAGTAATTATATCAGGATCAATAGAGAAATCATAATCCTTTTCAGTAACACAGATAGGTGAAGTAGCAAAAACAGGGCCAGGTCTCATTCTAGCATTAAGAGATTGCTGCTTCCATTTAGCTAATAACCTCTTGAGCTCGTATCTATCTTTGCAAGCTAAAATAGCTAGAGAAGCTTCTTTTTCAAAAACATAACCCTCAGGAACAATAGGATAGTCTTCATCATCACTTTCCTCAATGTTATCAGTTTCAATAATTTCTTTCTCTCTAGCCCTAGCAAGTTGTTCATCAAGAAATTCACCAAGTGGCACAGTAGTATCAAGCATAGAAGTAGTTTCATCATAAGTATCATGCATAGCAGAAGTGGCATCATCAATAACATGCGACATATCAGAACGAATAGCAGAAGCAGGTTTAGGTGCCGCAAGCTTACTCAAAACATAAGGTGAATCAAGTGCAGAGCTAGATGGCAGTTCCTTACCTCCCCTCGTAGTTGAGGGATAGATTTTTGTTTTCTCATCTTTCAAGTTCTTCATAGTGACCAGCAGATATAAATCCCAAGTGACTCAAAGAATAGAGCTATGCTCCCCGGCAACGGCGCCAGAAAATAGTCTTGATAACCCACAAGTATAGGGGATCACAACAGTTTTCGAGGGTAGAGTATTCAACCCAAATTTATTGATTCGACACAAGGGGAGCCAAAGAATATTCTCAAGTATTATCAGTTGAGTTGTCAATTCAACCACACCTGGATAACTTAGTATCTGCAGCAAAGTATTTAGTAGCAAAGTAATATGGAAGTAACGGTAACGGTAGCAAAAGTAATATTTTTGGTTTTTATAGTGATTGTAACAGTAGCAACGGAAAGTAAATAAGCGAAGAACAATATATGAAAAGCTCGTAGGCATTGGATCGGTGATGGAAAATTATGCCGGATGCGGTTCATCATGTAACCGTCATAACATAGGGTGACACAGAACTAGCTCCAATTCATCAATGTAATGTAGGCATGTATTCCGAATATAGTCATACGTGCTTATGGAAAAGAACTTGCATGACATCTTTTGTCCTACCCTCCCATGGCAGCGGGGTCCTAATGGAAACTGAGGGATATTAAGGCCTCCTTTTAATAGAGTATCGGAACAAAGCATTAACACATAGTGAATACATGAACTCCTCAAATTATGTTCATCACCGGGAGTGGTCCCGATTATTGTCACTTCGGGGTTGCCGGATCGTAACACATAGTAGGTGACTATAGACTTGCAAGATCGGATCAAGAACTCACATATATTCATGAAAACATAATAGGTTCAGATCTGAAATCATGGCACTCGGGCCCTAGTGACAAGCATTAAGCATAGCAAAGTCATAGCAACATCAATCTCAGAACATAGTGGATACTAGGGATCAAACCCTAACAAAACTCACTCGATTACATGATAGATCTCATCCAACCCATCACCGTCCAGCAAGCCTATGATGGAATTACTCATGCACGGCGGTGAGCATCATGAAATTGGTGATGGAGGATGGTTGATGATTACGATGGCGACAGATTCCCCTCTCCGGAGCCCCGAACGGACTCTAGACCAGCCCTCCCGAGAGGTTTTAGGGCTTGGCGGCGGCTCCGTATCGTAAAACGCGATGAATCCTTCTCCTGATTTTTTTCTCCCCGAAAGTGAATATATGGAGTTGGAGTTGAGGTCGGTGGAGCGTCAGGGGGCCCACGAGGTAAGGAGGCGCGCCCAGGGGGGCAGGCACGCCCCCACCCTCGCGGACAGGGTGTGGGCCCCCTGACGTGGATTTTTCTTCCAGTATTTTTCTTATTTTCCAAATAGATGTTCCGTGGAGTTTCAGGTCATTCCGAGAACTTTTGTTTCTGCACATAAAGAACATCATGGAAAGTTTGCTGAAAACAGCGTCAGTCCGAGTTAGTTCCATTCAAATCATGCAAGTTAGAGTCCAAAACAAGGGCAAAAGTGTTTGGAAAAGTAGATACGACAGAGACGTATCAGTATGTGCTTTGTGAAAGTCCAATTATGCGTCTTGATCTATCTCTATAGATCTTGATGCCCAATATATAAGCAGCTTCACCGAGGTCCTTCATTGAAAAAAATCTTATTCAAATATCCTTTTATGCTATCCAGAAATTCTATATCATTTTGAATCAACAAAATGTCATCCACATATAATATTAGAAATGCTACAGAGCTCCCACTCACTTTCTTGTAAATACAGGCTTCTCCAAAAGTCTGTATAAAACCATATGCTTTGATCACAATATCAAAACGTTTATTCCAACTCCGAGAGGCTTTCACCAGTCCATAAATGGATCGCTGGAGCTTGCACACTTTGTTAGCTCCCTTTGGATCGAGAAAACCTTCCGGTTGCATCATATACAACTCTTCTTCCAGAAATCCATTCAGGAATGCAGTTTTGACATCCATTTGCCAAATTTCATAATCATAAAATGCGGCAATTGCTAACATGATTCAGACAGACTTAAGCATCGCTACGAGTGATAAAGTCTCATCGTAGTCAATCCCTTGAACTTGTCGGAAACCTATTGCAACAAGTCGAGCTTTGTAGACAGTAACATTACCGTCAGCGTCAGTCTTCTTCTTGAAGATCCATTTATTCTCAATGGCTTGCCGATCATTGGGCAAGTCAACCAAAGTCCACGCTTTGTTCTCATACATGGATCCCATCTCAGATTTCATGGCCTCAAGCCATTTCGCGGAATCTGGGCTCACCATCGCTTCTTCATAGTTCGTAGGTTCGTCATGGTCTAGCAACATAACCTCCAGAACAGGATTACCGTACCACTCTGGTGCGGATCTCACTCTGGTTGACGTACGAGGTTCGGTAGTAACTTGATCTGAAGCTTCATGATCAATATCATTAACTTCCTCACTAATTTGTGTAGGTGTCACAGGAACCAGTTTCTATGATGAACTACCTTCCAACAAGGGAGCAGGTACAGTGAGCTCATCAAGTTCTACTTTCCTCCCACTCACTTCTTTCGAGAGAAATTCCTTCTCTAGAAAGGTTCCAAATTTAGCAACAAAAGTCTTGCCTTCAGATCTGTGATAGAAGGTGTACCCAACAGTTTCCTTTGGGTATCCTATGAAGACACATTTCTCCGATTTGGGTTCGAGCTTATCAAGTTGAAGCTTTTTCACATAAGCATCGCAGCCCCAAACTTTAAGAAACGACAACTTTGGTTTCTTGCCAAACCACAGTTCATAAGGCGTCGTCTCAATGGATTTTGATGGTGTCCTATTTAACGTGAATGCAACCGTCTAAAGCATAACCCCAAAATGATAGTGGTAAATCAGTAAGAGACATCATAGATCGCACCATATCTAGTAAAGTACGATTACGATGTTCGGACACACCATTATGCTGTGGTGTTCCGGGTGGCGTGAGTTGCGAAACTATTTCGCATTTTTTCAAATGTAGACCAAACTCATAACTCAAATATTCTCCTCCACAATCAGATCATAGAAACTTTATTTTCTTATTACGATGATTTTCCACTTCACTCTGAAATTCTTTGAACTTTTCAAATGTTTCAGACTTATGTTTCATTAAGTAGATATACCCATATCTGCTTAAATCATCTGTGAAGGTGAGAAAATAACGATACCCGCCGCGAGCCTCAACATTCATCGGACCACATACATCTATATGTATGATTTCCAACAAATCTGTTGCTTGCTCCATAGTTCCGGAGAACGGCGTTTTAGTCATCTTGCCCATGAGGCACGGTTCGCAAGTACGAAGTGATTCATAGTCAAGTGGTTCCAAAAGTCCATCAGTATGGAGTTTCTTCATGCGCTTTACACCAATATGAACTAAACGGCAGTGCCACAAATAAGTTGCACTATCATTATCAACTCTGCATCTTTTGGCTTCAATATTATGAATATGTGTATCACTACTATCGAGATTCAACAAAAATAGACCACTCTTCAAGGGTGCATGACCATAAAAGATATTACTCATATAAATAGAACAACCATTATTCTCTGATTTAAATGAATAACCGTCTCGCATCAGACAAGATCCAGATATAATGTTCATGCTCAACGCTGGCACCAAATAACAATTATTCAGGTCTAAAACTAATCCCGAAGGTAGATGTAGAGGTAGCGTGCCAACCGCGATCACATCGACTTTGGAACCATTTCCCACGTGCATCGTCACCTCGTCCTTAGCCAATTTTCGCTTAATCCGTAGTCCCTGTTTCGAGTTGCAAATATTAGCAACAGAATCAGTATCAAATACCCAGGTGCTATTGCGAGCATTAGTAAGGTACACATCAATAACATGTATATCACATATACCTTTGTTCACCTTGCCATCCTTCTTATCCGCCAAATACTTGGGGCAGTTCCACTTCCAGTGAACAGTCTGTTTGCAGTAGAAGCACTCACTCTCAGGCTTAGGTCTAGACTTGGGTTTCTTCTCCTGAGCAGCAACTTGCTTGCTGTTCTTCTTGAAGTTCCCCTTCTTCTTCCCTTTGCCCTTTTTCTTGAAACTGGTGGTCTTGTTGACCATCAACACTTGATGCTCCTTTTTGATTTCTACCTCCGCAACCTTTAGCATTGCGAAGAGCTTGGGAATCGTCTTATCCATCCCTTGCATGTTATAGTTCATCGCGAAGCTCTTGTAGCTTGGTGGCAGTGATTGAAGAATTCTGTCAATGACGCTATCATCCGGAAGATTAACTCCCATTTGAATCAAGTGATTGTTATACCCAGACATTCTGAGTATATGCTCACTGATAGAACTATTCTCCTCCATCTTGCAGCTGTAGAACTTATTGGAGACTTCATATCTCTCAATCCGAGCATTTGCTTGAAATATTAACTTCAACTCCTGGAACATCTCATATGGCCCATGACGTTCAAAACATCGTTGAAGTCTTGGTTCTAAGCCGTAAAGCATGGCACACTGAACTATCGAGTAGTCATCAGCTTTGCTCTGTCAGACGTTCATAACATCTGGTGTTGCTCCTGCAGCAGGTCTGGCACCTAGCGGTGCTTCCAGGACGTAATTCTTCTGTGCAACAATGAGGATAATCCTCAAGTTACAGACCTAGTCTGTGTAATTGCTACCATCATCTTTCAACTTTGCTTTCTCAAGGAACGCATTTAAATTCAATGGAACAACAGCACGAGCGATCTATCTACAATCAACATAGACAAGCAAAATACTATCAGGTACTAAGTTCATGATAAGTTTAAGTTCATTTAATCATATTACTTAAGAACTCCCACTTAGATAGACATCCCTCTAATCATACAAGTGATCACGTGATCCAAGTCAACTAAACCATGTCCGATCATCACATGAGATGGACTAGTTTCAATGGTGAACATCACTATGTTGATCATATCTACTATATGATTCACGCTCGACCTTTCGGTCTCAGTGTTCCGAGGCCATATCTGCAGATGCTAGGCTCGTCAAGTTTAACCTGAGTATTCCGCGTGCGCAACTGTTTTGCACCCGTTGTATTTGAACGTAGAGCCTATCACACCCGAATATCATGTGGTGTCTCAGCACGAAGAATTTTGGCAACGGTGCATACTCAGGGAGAACACTTTTATCTTGAAATTTAGTGAGAGATCATCTTATAATGCTACCGTCAATCAAAGCAAGATAAGATGCATAAAAGATAAACATCACATGCAATCAATATAAGTCATATGATATGGCCATCATCATCTTGTGCTTGTGATCTCCATCTCCGAAGCACCGTCATGATCACCATCGTCACCGGCGCGACACCTTGATATTCATCATAGCATTGTTGTCGTCTCGCCAACTTATGCTTCTACGACTATTGCTACCGCTTAGTGATAAAGTAAAGCATTACAGGGTGATTGCATTGCATACAATAAAGCGACAACCATATGGCTCCTGCCAGTTGCCGATAACTCGTTTACAAAACATGATCATCTCATAATATAAAATTTAGCATCATGTCTTGACCATATCACATCACAACATGCCCTGCAAAAACAAGTTAGACGTCCTCTACTTTGTTGTTGCATGTTTTACGTGGCTGCTACGGGCTGAGCAAGAACCGTTCTTACCTACGCATCAAAACCACAACGACGGTTTGTCAAGTTAGTGTTGTTTTAACCTTCTCAAGGACCGGGCGTAGCCACACTCAGTTCAACTAAAGTTGGAGAAACTAACACCCGCCAGCCACCTGTGTGCAAAGCACGCCGGTAGAACCAGTCTTGCGTAAGCGTATGCGTAATGTCGGTCCGGGCCGCTTCATCCAACAATATCGCCGAACCAAAGTATGACATGCTGGTAAGTAGTATGACTTGTATCGCCCACAACTCACTTGTGTTCTACTCGTGCATATAACATCTACGCATAAAACATGGCTCTGATACCACTGTTGGGGAATGTAGTAATTTCAAAAAAATTCCTACGCACACACATGATCATGGTGATGCATAGCAACGAGAGGGGAGAGTGTGTCCACGTACCCTCGTAGACCGAAAGTGGAAGCGTTAGCACAACGCTGTTGATGTAGTCGTACATCTTCACGATCCGACCGATAAAGTACCGAATGCACGGCACCTCCGAGTTCTGCACACGTTCAACTCGATGACGTCCCTCGAACTCCGATCCAGCCGAGCTTTGAGGGAGAGTTTCGTCAGCATGACGGCATGGTGACGATGATGACGTTCTACCGACGCAGGGCTTCGCCTAAGCACCGCTACAATATTATCGAGGTGGACTATGGTGGAGAGGGGCACTGCACACGGCTAAAAGATCCAAGAGATCAATTGTTGTGTCTATGGGGTCCCCCTCTCCTCCGTATATAAAGGGGGAGGAGAGGGCCGACCAAGGGGAGGAGGCGCGCCCAAGGGGGGAGTCCTACTCCCACCTATTTGGAGAGGGAGAGGGAAGGAAGACGAAGGAGGGAGGAAGGAAAGGGGGGGCCGCCCCCCTCCCAATTCGGATTGGGCTTGGGGGGGGGGGCGCCCCCTCCCTTTCTCCTTTCCCCTCCTTTCCACTAAAGCCCATTAAGGCCCATATATCTCCCGGGGGGTTCCGATAACCTCCCGGTGCTCCGGTATTATCCCGATCTCACCTGGAACCATTCCGGTATCCAAATATAGCCGTCCAATATATTGATCTTTACGTATCGACCATTTCGAGACTCCTCGTCATGTCCGTGATCACATCCGGGACTCCGAACTACCTTCGGTACATCAAAACACATAAACTCATAATATAACCGTCATCAAACTTTAAGCGTGCGGACCGTACGGGTTCGAGAACTATGTAGACATGGCCGAGACACGTCTCCGGTCAATAACCAATAGCAGAACCTGGATGCTCATATTGGCTCCTACATATTCTATGAAGATCTTTATCGGTCAAACCGCATAACAACATACGTTGTTGTCAGGACCCCGATTCCAAGTCACATTGATCTAGCCGGTAACACTTCATATCACTTTGCGGCCTCACGCACGGTATTCCCACGGGTGTCGCCTTACCATGGCCCGGGACCGTTTGCGCCTTTTGGCTCACGTACATGATAGTGTCACTAGCATCCATATGACAGAGAACCCGGGCCGACATGGCTAGTCGTGAACCCAAAGCGGCACTAACCATGGGGACAGGCATACATGAATCAACTTCGAGCATGTCGGTCAGCAGCGTGTGAATCCGGGCTGTAGCACTGGGCTAACAGGACTCCGGGAACCCGGGCTGTAGCAGGCTAGGCAGGACTACGGATGTCACCGCGTGACATTTCCCCGAAGGGACAGACACATGAACAAAGTGAAACACATGCCGACCAGTCAAGTGTCCTGAGTAGTAGTGCTGGGCTAGCAGGACTACGGTGAACCGGGCTGTAGAGGACTACTATGGCTCAAGGAAGCACTAGACTACATTTCCCCATAAGAGAGGCTGCCAAGGATAAACAACTAGATTGTCGGATCCCACACATACCAAGCATTTCAATCATACACACAATATGCTCAATATGTGCAAATACAACATGGCATCACAACAAGACTCTATGACTCAAAGTATTTATTCAATAGGCTCCGAGGAGCGAGATATTACAAACATGGGTCTCATGACCCAACATACAGAGCATACAAGTCAAGGCACAAGCGGAAGATTAACATGTCTGAGTACAGACATCTACAAATGAAAAAGGCTGAGAAGCGACTATCTACCGAGATCTGCCGAGGGCACAAGATCGTAGCTGAGGTAACAAGCTAAACGTCAAGTCCACGCTGAACTACTAGTGAGACTCAAGTCTCTGCAAAAACATAAAACAGGCAAACGTGAGTACAAATGTACTCAGCAAGACTTACATCAGAACTATCTACATATGCATCAGTATCAACAAAGGGGGTGGTGGAGTTTGACTGTAGCAAGCCAGCTTTGACATCGGTGGCTATCCTAACTACGACTGCAAGTAACTCTTTTGAGGTGCGCACACGAGTCCACATATTCACCATATCAATACACCACTATGGATCCGCTCCCGTCTCCCTACGAGAACGCCATCCATAGCACTCACGCTTATTGATGTAGGGCGGAACCCTACGTGGACGATCTTTCACGTTTGGAGTGGGATCCCTCGAAGAACACGATGAACACGGGGAAGAACGGAGAGAAATCACAAGGGGAAACACTCAAGAACAAGTACAATCACACATCCACTAGACAATCAAACACACAAGATCACAAGGTACATGAACAACAAAGGGAAAGATACAAGGTAAGGTTCATCTCCAAGAGGAGGTCTTGATGATATCCTAGACGGATCTTCCCGCAAGGGGGTCTTGATGATATCCCGCAGGATCTTCTCACATGGAGGTCTTGAACTCCATGGGAGTGGTAGTCTCTCTCTCTCTCAAGAGTAGAGGTAGGAGCAAAGCTCACCTAAGAATGAGCTATCATATTTGCTAACCCTAGAAAGGAAGTGGAGGTGGTCTATTTATAGTCTAAGCCACAAAGGGGTAAGTGGGAGAGGGATACAAGGCCAAGGCCTGCTGGCTGCAAGACAGCAGGGCGGTAGTACGGGCTCATGGCGGTAGTACCGCTTGAGCGGTAGTACCGCTTGAGGGGCGGTAGTACCGCTTGGTGGCCTTAGCGGTAGTACCGCTTGAGTGGGCGGTAGTACCGCTCGCTCGAGCGCCAGGTTCTCTTCCTCCTTCTCTTCCATGCTTCCCTCATGGACGGTGTAGTCGTTCCTTGGCGCTTGCACTCCTCCTCGACATCCGTGAAGCTCGGCAATACTTATGCATGCACACGGAGAAGTGTCAAGTAGTATACCATCCTCGAAGGGGTCAAGTGAACAGTGTAAAGGAGAAGATTCACCTTTATGTATGAGAAGTAGAGGTTGCACGTGTCACTTGCCAAACGGACTCTTGACATGGTGATGATCGAGGATGCTCCGCATCATCCCTCCCCTTGGGAAAGATCCGACCTCGGATCAAGACCAAATCACCATGGGAAAGAGATAGCGTCGCCCGTGTTGAAGTGGACGATCACCAAGTACTTGTCATCTTGAAGCTCGAAATGGGCACTCTCCAATGTCACACCGTCTTGTGATTCTTTCAAAAGGAGCAAATGGAACAAACACTTGAAAAACAAATGTGGTTAGCGTTAGTGCAAAACCAAGCATTCAAGAGGTGATTCACCAAACAAGTGTCGTCATCAAGCATATCATAGGGTGTGACAAAGGATTGTGACATGGCATGTAAGCATATGAATTGATCAAAATCAAGGTCATCATGGAAACAAACATGTAAACGTGAGGTAGTGATGCAAATATGTGTGACAAGAGAATAAGCATTTACCTCAAGATCATAGCAATCATGTATAAAGCGCTCGACAAATGGTCGATGGTAGGCATAGGAAGTATTCACAACACCAAATAAAATGAAGTGTCTAAACACATGGGTCAAGTGCAAGACAATCCAAGCATAATGTGCATAGGGTGTAGTGAACATATTGTGGCACTCAACACAATAGAAAGAGCAATTGTTCATCATGTGTGAGGCAATCAAGTCAAGCATGTAGCAATCAATGTGACTTGGCATATGGGAAGGAATGACATTGTTGCAACCAAACATGTGATAGGAGAAAGTAATCCAAGAATTGGATGCAACACACAAGGTATATATGTCATGAAGCATGGAAATGTGGCAATCATTGGTGAAAGCAATATCTCGAACATGCGGGCAAATGGTGCAAGCAACACATGAAGTATGATCCACAATATCCAAGCTCAAGAAGGATGTCACCTTGAAAGTGTGTCCTTATGCATTCTTCATAATGCCGAAGTGGAAGCAAATATGGTGTAGAAGCGAAGTGGTAGAATGTATGAGGCTCGCTCTCAAGAGCTCGAATGGTCAACTCACGTGAAGTGGAAGTCGACACAAAGTCCAAGTATCCTACACATGCACAAAACAAAACAAAGAAAGTATGCGCATGGTAGATAAACACATCATCCATCATGATGGTTCTCATCTTTTGCACAAAACCATTAGAAGCACAAGTGCATGAATAATATGATGCAACAATGGCTAAATTCATGGCACTAGGTATATGGTGCAAAGAAGTAAGACAAGCATGCTTCACAAGAATTATGTCAAAATCTCCAAACATATGTGAGAATGCTATGGGGGCAAACTCATGAGCAAGACGAATAGCATGGTTGCACTCAATACATGGAAAATCTAGTATGAGGGAGGCAACATATGGAGATATGTGACAAGAAGCAATAACAATGATGTGCAAAGCATGTAGATGGTTGTCATCAACCGCATGAAATGAGCAAGTATGAATCATTGGTGATGCAACATAAGCAAGCATTGTAATCAAGTCGCAAACTAGTGGAGCGAAGATGCAACACACTAGAGTAAATCATGGCAATCATGTCATGTGAGCAAATAATAGGCATAGGGAATGCACATGACATATCACAAGCACGAACACAAAGCAAGATGAAAGTATCATCATAGGAATGGGTCATGAATAGAACATGGCAATAACAAGTGATATCTCCACCAAGCTTGCAAATACACATACAAGTACTAGAATCAATCATCATGTGTAATGCAAAGCATGGCTCACAAATGCATGGCAAAGGCATAGGAATGGGCATATCATGCAAAGTGAACATGGCAATATGGGCAAAGGATGTATAATGGGAAACAATCCATAGCCAAGTGAGGGCCGTGTAGAAGAAATGTGAAGGATTTGCGCAAAGAGAGCGATGGGAAAGACAATCCATGGGATCCCAAATCATCGTTGTTTCTAGAGCTCGCTTTGTCAACTCGTGGGATTGCGAGTTTGACAAGTATTCATGGGTACCTACACCAAAGAGACACAAACCAAAGAAATTGTGCGCGTGGTAAATGTACACATCATCCATCATGATGTGTATGTGTACATGTGAGTTAGCACAACATAAGCATCGCTCAAAGAAATTTGATGCATGGTATAAGAACATGTCATCCATCATGAAAGAATAGTTATTATGTATGACACGATGGGGACACAAATTGAGAATGCAAGTATATGGCACATCAAAAGCATGTTTGTTCATGGGGAGCATATGGTGCACACAAGTATTGGGATCATGCAATGGATGGGATGGATCAAAATCTCCTAACAAGTATGAGGAAACTATGGGGGTCTCCTCATGAGCAATATTGGAAACATCATTTGGAGAAAATGGACAACATCCAAAACAATGCATATCCGAAGCTAGGTGGGCATGGCATGGCATATGAGATAAATGATGCAAATCAATATCATCACAAGAAAACAAATGCCAATAACCATGGGCTTGTCATCTATGCCATATGTGCAAATTGGGTTTATTTTAATGGCATATGCATAGTCACTATGAAGAGATTGCAAATAAGACATATGATGGATCTCATGCATATCATATGATAAGTCAAGCGGATTAGCAAACATGATGTGACCTAAAGAATTGTCACAAGAAATCCTATGTAACATAGCATCACAACTAATAGACTCCACATGAGAATCATCATATTCATCATAAATGGGCAAATCATCACATGGGGAAATCATACTAGAATGAAGCATGTCAATAGGGTGATCAACATCATGCAAGCAATCAATGTCAAAATAGTCCACTAGTGGGACGAGAGCATCACCGTCACCTTTGTTACCTTTGTCATTCCACTCAAGTGGTGTAGGTGAGGTGGGAAAGACCAAATGGTGGTCATCTTCATCTTGATGGAACCATGTGGGGGTGCATCATATTCCACCATGGCCATCGCCTTGTCCAAAGGGAGGACGAAGTAAATCGAGGATCGGCGCCATCATAAATGGGACCTAGCACCAAATGAGAAGACACAATAGAGGTAGAGGTCAAGTCGTTAGTGTTGAAAGTGGCCTCACATGACCTATCAACTATCTCACTCTCTCTATGTGGTGGTTCACTCACTCCCTCAAAATAGGTGCACTCAAACTCACGTATGGTGGAGTCACCATCTCACTCAAGTGGTGGTTGTGGCTCTCCTCACATGAGAATTGGGGCAACTCGTCATATATGGGGCTAGTGGTGAAGTCACTCTCACTCTCAATATGGTGGCACAAGTCGCTCAAGTCATCATACGTCGCTGTGGTCGAAGTGAAATACTCAACCATCTCATCGCCGTCGCCCTGGATGAAGGCCGAAGATGGCACATCATCACTCTCCTCCATGACCGAAGGAAAATCCCATGCTCGATCATCTCGTCATCGCTGCCGTGGATGAAGGCCAAGATGGCACAACATAACTCTCGCCTCCTAAGATGGAAGCATCATCCTTGCTCGCCACCTTGTCGCTTGCCTCCAAAGCTTGGTCCTTGAAGGTCTCCGTAGTCGCATTTGTCGCCGCACCAGCTTGAAAAAGAGTCAAGGTAGACTCGGCATCATCAATGCCACAAAGAGGGATGGCGGTGAAGTCGCACTTGGGAGCATCGTCTTGGAGCTTGTCGGGCTTGGACATCATGGTGGTACTAGCCTCATGCTTGTTGTAGAGCTTGGTCGCCGTGAAGTGTGCTTGGGGTGGAGAAGCCTTGGCCTTCATGAGTTCTTGTTCCGCCTTGAGAGCACCAATGTAGTAGTCATCGATGGACTTGTAGTTCTCGAGGAAGATAGTCTTGGAGGTGTCGTTGTTCAATCCCATCATGAAGTGGAACTTCATCGAAATGGGGTCATCCACACCGGCTCGTCGCAAGGCAATCTTCATCTCCTTGAAGTACGCGTCGATGGACTTGGATCCTGGATGGTGTTCTCCAATTGGCGAAGAAGTTGTTCCGTGTAGGTTGGAGGCACAAACTCTCGCCGCAAAGCTCTCTTCGCCTTGGGCCAACTCATGTCGTAGTGCTCAAGGTGTGTGAAGCCACCATGTCGAGGCGTAGTCGTGGAAGTTTCTTGTGGCGCACTTCACTTGATCTTCGGAGGAACTTGATGTAGCTTGAGGTAGTCGTCCATCAAACGCTCCCACTCGAGGTACTCCTCGGGTTCTTGAGTCCCATAGAAAGGAATCTCGTGGTCGATGTCGAGGTCGTAGTAGCTCGTGGAAGTCGCGGACTTGAGCTTGGGGAGCTTCTCTGAGCGTAGTCTTGGGGTGCTTGTTGGCGAAGATGCCGAATATCCGGCGAAGATGCCTTGAAGTCGCTTGGCGAAGATGCCAAGGGAGATGGTGAAGTCGTTGAGCGGTTGTTGATGTTGGCTCTTGACCTTCACGTTCTTGTTGATGATGGTGTCGATGCCGATGTGATGTTGCCGGAGATGGTCGCTCGGAAGGATGTGCTCTTGAGCGCCTTCTCAAGATGAGGAAGATCGCTTGTAGGACTTGATGAGGATTTGATCTCCTCCATTTTAGCTTGCATCTTGGTGTCGTAGTTGTTGTTCGTGGCATCGAACTCGTCGTTGTTGTTGTAGACCGAAGGTGAAATGCCTTGCCTATCCATCACAAGACTCGAGTAGAGGTGAGTAGGAAATGAGATAAACAATACCAAGTTACCTTTTCCCAAAGTTGAGGATGTATCCCGCTTCACTCAATGTGAGATGAAAGAATAGTGGAATTGGTATCGGACTTGTTCACTCACACCTATCAAGTAAAGCTTATGGTAGAGCTCGGTGAGGATAGTGGCACAAAATTTGATGCAAAATGTTAGCAAGAGTCAATAATGTTGAAAGAGATTCACAAATTCGCAAGTTAAACAAGTAGACCAATAGCAATATGTGGCACACGGAAACACACACACGGATAGATAAATGGGGCCGTGCAACCAAGGAATGAGCTCAAAATGTGGAATCCACCAAAACGCTCGTGTTGCACAACTCAAGAGAGACGCTAGCACGATTGCTCAATAGGCGGATCGACACTTGTGCACAACCTATAAGATGCAAAATGGATAAACTTCTATCCCAAGTATGCTATGTATGTATGGTTCGGTGTTTCTCTCAAGATGATCCAAGATGATCGGATATGATAATTTTATATGCAATGTGGTATGATGCTATGGCACTTGCTTACAAGCTTCTTTGCTCTTTCTCTTTTGCTTAAAAGCTTTATTTCTCTTTTTTTATGGCCACTTTGCACAATGCACAAACCAAGATAGCAATTGTGTATATGCGGAACAAACTTGTGACACAAGATGATATGATGATACCAAGATGATATGGTATGTATGCAATGGATGGTGTAGATCACTAATGTGCACAAGTAACGTTGCGGCAATACTCAAATGGCTAGTCTCGATAGGCAAGTAACATAAAATGGGCTAGGGTTATCAATGCAATTTGCAAGGGAATATACAATGGTGTCGTCAAGGTTACCGTCCTTTGCGATGATGAGTGGCGGTGTTCTTGATGTAGATACCAAGATGATGGAGACTCGTCCCTAAGTAGCCGAAACATCTTAGGAAACGGAAAAACCGCGAACTCAAAATCTCAAACTTCAATTGTCAAAGTGGTGGTAGTGGAAAGCGGTGGTGGTTTGCACTTGGCAATGCGGAAGTGGAATGATGGGCTATACACGTGTCGGAGTTGGTAGCACGGTCCCTAAGTAGCTGAAACACCTTAGGAGACACAACTCTCAACACAACAAGATTGGGTTAAGTTGGGGTGGCGGAAGTGTATGGTGGGCAAGCTTATGCGGAAGTTATGGTGGTGGTGGTGGTTGATGAAGATGTAACCGTCCCTAAGTAGCCTAGACACCTTAGGAGACTCGAATCACAACTCAAACAACCTCAAATGCAAAGGGGAACAAATTGGTTAGGTTGCGGAAGTCGGTGGTGGTTATGCAGAGGATGTGGCGGAAGCCCTAGGCAAAGATGCCAAAGTTCACAAAATTTGATGGAGTCAAATGGTGATGGTAGTATTTTTATGGGAAGGGGGATGTCAATAGCTTCAAAACGAGCTAAAGAACGCCAAAATCGGACTCGGATGAATTAGTTATGGGCAAAACGGTGAAACTCGAAAGCTGAACTGGGTAGGGCGGTAGTACCGCTTGGGAGGGCGGTAGTACCGCTCGTAAGCGGTAGTACCGCTTGGAACGGGCGGTAGTACCGCTCGTGTCGGGTTTTTTCGCAAAATCTGGCTCTGGGAGGGGCAGTAGTGCCGCTTGGAAGGGCGGTAGTACCGCTTGGAGGTGCTAAGCGGTAGTACCGCTTGGAAGGGCGGTAGTACCGCTCGTGTCGGGATTTTTCGCAAATCCGGATAGGGGCGCGATTTTGGGGCGGAAATGGATGATTTCAAGGTCAAAATTGAGAGATTTCGTGGATGGAAAGTGGGAAACTTGGGGAAATGCTAGATCCACTTGAAACCAAGCAAATCCATGGATCAAAATCAACAAAACATCATCAAAACTAACAAATCACAAAAAATTTGGGGCTATTTTTGATGGGGATTTTCGGATTTAGGACGAAATCAACAAAATCAAGCTAGAAAAAGAGGGTAGGGGCTCCAAAACGTGATCAACCTAAGCTCGATCCATAGATGATGTAGGGCGGAACCCTCGTGGACGATCTTTCACGCTTGGAGTGGGATCCTCAAGAACACGATGAACACGGGAAGAACGGAGAGAAATCACAAGGGGAAACACTCAAGAACAAGTACAATCACACATCCACTAGACAATCAAACACACAAGATCACAAGGTACATGAACAACAAAGGGAAAGATACAAGGTAAG
Organism: Aegilops longissima; assembly: GCA_021605205.1. NCBI lineage: Eukaryota > Viridiplantae > Streptophyta > Magnoliopsida > Poales > Poaceae > Aegilops > Aegilops longissima. The sequence goes on along the minus strand of CM038676.1, from coordinate 561,958,071 downwards.
GTTCATCTCCAAGAGGAGGTCTTGATGATATCCTAGACGGATCTTCCCCAAGGGGGTCTTGATGATATCCCGAGGATCTTCTCACATGGAGGTCTTGAACTCCATGGGAGTGGTAGTCTCTCTCTCTCAAGAGTAGAGGTAGGAGCAAAGCTCACCTAAGAATGAGCTATCATATTTGCTAACCCTAGAAAGGAAGTGGAGGTGGTCTATTTATAGTCTAAGCCACAAAGGGGTAAGTGGGAGAGGATACAAGGCCAAGGCCCTGGCTGCTACAAGACAGAGAGGGCGGTAGTACCGGGCTCATGGCCGGTAGTACCGCTTGAGCGGTAGTACCGCTTGGAGGGGCGGTAGTACCGCTTGGGTGGCCTTAGCGGTAGTACCGCTTGAGTGGGCGGTAGTACCGCTGCTCGAGCGCGTGTTCTCTTCCTCCTTCTCTTCCATGCTTCCCTCATGGACGGTGTAGTCGTTCCTTGGCGCTTGCACTCCTCCTCGACATCCGTGAAGCTCCGACAATACTTATGCATGCACACGGGAGAAGTGTCAAGTAGTATACCATCCTCGAAGGGGTCAAGTGAACAGTGTAAAGGAGAAGATTCACCTTTATGTATGAGAAGTAGAGGTTGCACGTGTCACTTGCCAAACGGACTCTTGACATGGTGATGACCGTAGGATGCTCCGCATCACTTATCTTGCGCATTTTAGAGTATCCACTTTCACTTGTCTATGAACTGTACAGACAACCCAGAAGTCCTTTACCGCGGACACGACTATTCGAATAGATGATGATAACCCTGCAGGGGTGTACTTCTTAACACACGCTCTCACCACTTATCGCCGTTTACACGACATGTACTCGGCAACCTTCAAGCGGAAGCCCAGCGAGGGTGTCGGCCACGACCTACCTAAACACTCAAGTCTCTAGTCCAGGTTTATCGCCTATTCAGGTTCCATCCGCAGGGAGTCCGGCCGAGGTTTCCACATATAGCCCCGAATGATGTGTGCAGGGTTCCCGAGACACCAAACGGGCGCTCGGTACACCGGGCCATGGTGTATCTACCGCATCATAGCCCACCCCGGGGGTCAGCGCTACGCACGGCCTCCAACACATATCCTACAAACACCAGAAACTAGTTGCAACTCCTGGACAGAGGACAAGGGTGGTTAAGAAGTCGAGAGGGGCACTTAAGCATTCCAATGCGTGGTAGTAACTGGTCATGGATCACAAACACAGAACTCAGTTCCTGAGGACGGCTTCAATGAGACAACCCACCATGTACTCCTACATGGCCTCTCACCGCTACCTTTACCAAATCGTGTTCACACACTTAGCTCACACAGTGAGGACATGTTCACACACCATTCCAATTCATTCCCGATGAATCGGACTGACTCAACTCTAAGCAGTAGCAGTGCATGACAAACAAGCATGAATGAGTAGGCACAACAGGCTCAAACAACTCCTACTCATGCTAGTGGGTTTCATCTAATTCTTGTGGAATGACAGTCATGCAGAGGATAAAGGGGTTCAGCTACGCTGCAAGTATGAGATGAATCATTGTTGTCCTAATGCAGTAAAAGAGAGCAGGAGCGAGAGAGTGGGATTGTATCAGAATGAACAAGGGCGTTTTGCTTGCCTGGCACTTCCGAAGATAATATAGCTCTTCATCAGTGTCATCGATCTCATCGTTGGTACACGTCTACCGAGAGGGGACAAATACTGGCAACAGAGAAATAAACACAATCAATGCAATGCACAATATGATGCATGATCATGACATGGCAATATGCTGTGATTTAGTCTAATGCAGCTAGCAACAAGTTAAATGGAGCTGGTTTGAACACTAGGTTCAAATTCAAACTCCATATGTGAGAGTTTAAATGCCATTTAATTGATTTGACCTGATCAGCAGGTATAAGTTGTTCTAACATGCATGAAAATGGTACAGATGGATAGATTATATTTTTCTGATCATTTTTCATACATAATTTATCTCATTTGGAGTTATGGTTGAATTTATATGATTTTTAGAAGTTTGAATCATTTTCTGGAATTTCCTGAATAAGATTAAATCCAGAAAATGAATAACTGCATCAGCACTGCGTCACTGTGATGTCAGCAAGTCAACTGCGGCTGACTGGGGTCAAATCTGACGTGTGGGGTCCACACATCAGTGTCTCCGGCTGGTTTGGCTGGATGACAGGTGGGACCGGTCAACATTGACTTGACCAAAGTCAAAGCTCACACGTGGGACCATCGTGATTAAGTTAAATCTAAGCAGGAATAAACTGGGGTTAATTAGTTCGTGGGCCCATATGTCAGTGAGCTAGGGGGTTAGTTAGCCCCGTCATTAGTGCTAATGACGGGTCCACGTCAGCGACCGCCGGGGTTAGTCGTCGGTGACCTCACAGCGCGGCGGCGGCTCGCCGGACGGGCGATTCCGGCCACGAGAGCTCGCGCTCTTAGGCTCTACGGAACCAACGCGACGAGGCGCTTCAGATCATGGCCGTGCCTGGCCATGGGGTGGTCCGTGGCGACGACAACCACGACGACGGCGGGGGCCGGAGCTACGGGCGCGTTCCGGCGTGGGGCTGGAGTGCGGAATCGAGCACGAGGAAGGAGAGGAAACATAGGGGAGCTCACGGCGGGTCGACGGGTGTGCTCCAGGGCTCATGATGAAGACGGACGGCGATGGGGCGTTGCCAGCGATCTCGGACGGTCGGGGTGGAAGACGACGTCGATGGCGGCGATTCGATGCGCCCCGGGTTGCGTGGCTCGGCGAGGACGATGCAGGCGTCGAGGCGGAGCACTAGAGCACAACCGTTAGGCATGGGAGGGCTGGTGGCGCGGTGGGCGGACGAAGCCCGGCCGGCGAGAGAGAGAGAGAGAGAGAGAGAGAGAGAGAGAGAGAGAGAGAGAGAGAGAGAGAGAGAGAGAGAGGAGAGGGGAGGAGGTCCAGGAGAGGAGGGGAAAGCGGGAGGAGCGCCTGGGCGCCTCCGTGGCACGATGGAGGGGTCGGGTCGTGGCGATCAAGCAGGAGGTGGCAAGCCGTCGTCGGCGCGCTCGCCACGCACCTGTCTGTCCTCCTTGCAGGAGGAAGAAGACCACTCAGCCCCTGGTGGGCTGGGCCTCTTCTGCCAGGTAAGGCTCAGGTGAGGTTTCTGTCTTTCTGTTTTTAATTTTTGTTCTGTTTTCTATTTATTTAAACATTTGCCACTGTTCAAAATTTCAAAGTTGAACTTAAACAATGCCAAACATTCCTCTGAATATTTTATGTTGCTGAATGGACTATTTCAATGCACATAAAATGCCAGAGTATTTGGAAATATATTCTATACATGTTATGAATATAATTCCAAATGCAAATAAAATAATGATTTAAGTTCAGTGCCCAAAATATTCCTAAAAATGTTCTTAAATTTTGGTTTGATATATATTTCTTGCCAAAATTCTCAGAACTATTTTAAAGGTACTTTGGATTCAATGAATGCAATTTAAAGGGTTCTTGCCCTTCTTTTAAAATAATTTCTGAGGCTTTGAAAATTCCTCAATTCAAATTCTTGAATTAAAACATGATGCATGCTCACTGATGCAACTATTACACTCAGATATTCTAGTGCTGATTTGGGGCTGTGACTGCTCACCCCCACTAAACAAGAATCTCGTCCCAAGGTTCAAGACGTGAGGTAAAAAGACAGAGGGGCACAAAACTATAACAATCTTCACGATCCGGATTGCACCACTTGAAGATGTTGATTCGTTACATCATATTGATCTTGACGTCCTTGCCTTTGAGGTCTTCATCAAAACTCTACGACCAAAGGAACGGTAAATCTACAAGGATCGATCTTCTCCAAGATCGAGCAACTCACGGAATAAGACATAACAACATCTCTCGAGCTGAGACACGAGGCACACATCCAAAGGGATGGAGTGAAATGGATGACAAAGGTTCACTAGGTAGACAACAATTCCACACTTAAGAAGGTGGTGAACAGTTGTCAACGTAGTGAGGAGTTGAGTTGCCATAATAACATATCGAGACATCTTAGAAGAGGTGACTCATAGATATATCCCCTTAGGTGGCAAACAGAATTACCTTGATTCAGAGATCATAGAAACTCTTTATACCAGCCTAAGGAAAATCACAAACGACTGTTTGGCGGAGTTCAAAGGAATGACACATCCGGATTTGAATGGATGATGTGGACTACCTTGTTGAAGACAACGCAACGGATGATTTTTGCTTATCATCGGAAATGAATGGGACCTATGGCAGGACCACTTTTGAAGGCGATCCTGACCATAAATTACCGAGAAGGGTAGCCCATGGTTGGATGGCACAATGGCGGTGCAAGCTGGGAACAAAATGCAACTGTTGGGAATGTTCCAACCATCATATCTGCTCGAGATTCAGATCTGGTTGGTACAGGAATATTTCGAGACATCCACGTGCTCGAAAGGAAAGTTTGCAACACCACCGATGGGATGATGTTGCGAGATTCTCGGGAGATGAACTACGATAGCAAGCTCCAAAACATGAGCTGGTTCTGCTACAAACCTGTGAACACGCTGTCCAAGACAAGCATGACCACGTAGTAGTCTTATAATGAAACACTATCGAGTTCAGGTTAAGATCCATCATCAAAGATTTCGAAGTCTTTACGCGCGCTAGACTTCTTTTCCTTGAACAAATCAATCAGTGGCTTGGGGTGCTAGGAATTACACATGGAGTGGAGGTAATTAATCTACCAAACCATAGAATACTTCGCACGTATGCATGACTGACTTGGGATGATTCCAAGGGAAACAAAACAAACCTTTCTCAAATTCATGGCAGCACCTTACACCTAATGCACGTGAATTAGAGGAAGTCACTTCTTCCACCCAAGCATAAGCTTCCTGAACGGAACACGAAGGCATTGCTTACAAAGTTTCCAACACTAGGTTGATGTTCAGCATGAATAAATGCTGCTGATGGGCTCAACAACAACTCATCGAAATTTCCATATCACTGGACTTCCGCCATCATGTGAACACGGTGATAGTATTGGTCAGACCAAAAGATGTAATGGTGTATGCTCGAGGGATCAACCACGAGTAAGACAACATTACGAATATCATTGGTTCTAACTTGATTTGACGATAGCCCACACTCAAATCAAGGTTTTGGTTAGGATGATAGGTCCAGCAATTGATCGCGAGGATCAATCAATGAAGACATCACCTTTCTTCAACACACATACAAGATATCCCTTAGAATGAACTAAGTCGGACAAGCTTTCATCTTCCAACTCTCCAAGTTGTTGTTTAGCTTAACCAACTAGCTCAGGGGTATCCAACACAGATTCTTGGAGAAGGGGGTGGTTACAAGGAACCAACTTGATCAGGAACTCAACATAGCGGTCAGGTGACAACCTGGTGATACATCCGAGAAGATATTCAGAAAATCACGAACCACCGATATGTTACTAAGCTCGAGAACAACCTTGCTTCTCAAGGCAAGATGATATGATCAAAAGAGTGAGGGATTGACACAATCCTAACTTATTGATCGAGGTGTGCACCAAAAATAAGGACTAGGTAGCACAATCTATCTTAGAATGATGATTCAAGAACCAACACACTAAGAATGAAATTATTGTCCTTTAACTACCAAGCAACGGAGTTGCTAGGAGTATAGATTTCACACATCACGATTCACTTGTCCGCATTCCGATTGCGACAACACGAAACCGAGGAATGAATAATGATGGCGAGAAGTATCACTATGTCAGGAATTCATAGGGTGGTGTGCAATTCCAAGATATTCTTGATATAAAGATAGTAATATTCCAAGGTAGAACAGAGCAAAAGCTAGATTGGCATTTTGATCTGCGGAGTACAATTGCTTTGATCCAATCCTGAAAATGGATGAGATACTGGAGTTTGATTCTCCTGGTCATTCCAGAATAGAATGGCTTGACGGACCAGAAGAGTAATAGGCATCGATGAACAAATGCACGCATACTCTTGACTATCAATTGATAGACGAAGGTCAGAAGACAAACTAAAGAGGGACAACTCAAAGGAACACATGGTTTTCTGAGTTGTGGATGCATGGACTAGCATGTCGAACGAGTTCAACATATTTCTTCCAGATAACCCATGCAGAAAGGTTGAACTGGTAGAGTCGCAAAATAGAATGGAGAACCCATCACGAGCACTCTGGTTGTGATCTTTTGGTTCAACGAGGAACTTCTGCCATAAGTAGTTCATGGTATTTGGAAGAAGGATATACCACGGACCTCGAGGACTAACGCAAAGGTTACTAATAACCTAAGGGAACTAGCAATTACTATCAACACGAGGTAAGTAGAGTGAATCTTGGGTCAAGAACCCAGGAGTAGAATACCTACTACTAAATGGCATCACGGGATGCTTTCGAGATGGTGGCCAGAATCATCACACCGGGAACACAAAACATGGCTGGATTACTAGGTGACTCCCTAAAACACCTAGGGTCATAATAATAGCTCCAACATATATGAGGCAACAAAGTACCTCAACAGACGATTAGTGTGCTTATTCTGACCAAAAGCACACCGTGAACAGGAAGGAAGAATTTGCGAATGCATCAGATAGTTTAGAAACCTGGGATGACTCGGACAGCATAACGGCTGTAAATGCTCAAAAAGATTTGAGACATCATGCAAAATGGTGGCATAACCACTCAACAACATCATATCAAGGTTCCGAGATCAACAACTAACATACAGGAATAGTAGAAACTGAACTGGGGCGTAAAACCAACAATCTTAAAAGTCTAAGGATTAGTAACACGTCATCCTGATAGATAGATGAGAAGCCTAGTTCTTAATCCACGTAGAAGAGAAGAGGATGACTCAGATCAGAAGGCCATAAGGTATAAGGAGTAAAAAGAGCCTTACGTTCCCTTCCACAATCAATTCCCTTACATAACTAAAGCATTTCTAGACACAACTTCACCAGTTTGGCTTGGTAATCCTACAGCGATCAAAGCTCGATACCAAAGCTGTCGGGACCCCGATTCCAAGTCACATTGATCTAGCGGTAACACTTCATATCACTTTGCGGCCTCACACGACGGTATTCCTACGGTGTCGCCTTACCATGGCCCGGACTGTTTGCTCCTTTTGGCTCACGATATGATAGTGTCGCTAGCATCCATATGATGAAGAACCGGGCCGACATGGCTAGTCATGAACCCAAAGCGGCACTAATCCATGGGGACAGCATACATGAATCAACTTAGAGCATGTCGGTCAAGCAGTGTGAATCCGAGCTGTAGCACTGGCTAACAGGACTCGGGAACCCGGCTGTAGCGAGCTAGGCAGGACTCGGATGTCACCGCATGACATTTCAAGGGATGTATACAGAACGAAGTGAAACACATGCCGCCAGTCAAGTGTCCCGAGCAAGAGTAATCGACTACTAGGACTCGGTGAACCGGGCTGTAGCGGACTACTATGGCTCAAGGAAGCACTAGACTACATTTCCCCATAAGAGAGGCTGCCAAGGATAAACAACTAGATTGTCGGATCCCACACATACCAAGCATTTCAATCATACACACAATATGCTCAATATGTGCAAATACAACATGGCATCACAACAAGACTCTACGACTCAAAGTATTTATTCAATAGGCTCCGAGGAGCGAGATATTACAAACATGGGTCTCATGACCCAACATATAGAGCATACAAGTCAAGGCACAAGCGGAAGCTTAACATGTCCGAGTACAGACATCTACAAATGAAAAAGGCTGAGAAGCCTGACTATCTACCAGATCCTGCCGAGGGCACAAGATCGTAGCTTAGGTAACAAGGTAAACGTCGAAGTCCACGCGGAACTACTAGCGAGACTGAAGTCTCTCTGCAAAAACATAAAATAGGCAAACGTGAGTACAAATGTACTCAGCAAGACTTACATCAGAACTATCTACATATGCATCAGTATCAACAAAGGGGGTGGTGGAGTTTGACTGCAGCAAGCCAGCTTTGACATCGGTGGCTATCCTAACTACGACTGCAAGTAACTCTTTTGAGGTGGCGCACACGAGTCCACATATTCACCATATCAATACACAACTATGGATCCGCTCCCGTCTCCCTACAAGAACGCCATCCATAGCACTCACGCTTATCTTGCGCATTTTAGAGTATCCACTTTCATTTGTCTATGAACTGTACAGGCAACCCAGAAGTCCTTTACCGCGGACACGGCTATTCGAATAGATGATGATAACCCTGTAGGGGTGTACTTCTTCACACACGCTCTCACCACTTATCTCCGTTTACACGACATGTACTCGGCAACCTTCAAGCGGAAGCCCAGCGAGGGTGTCGGCCACGACCTACCTAAACACTCAAGTCTCTAGTCCAGGTTTATCGCCTATTCATGTTCCATCCGCAGGGAGTCCGGCCGAGGTTTCCACATACGGCCCCGAACAATGTGTGCAGGGTTCCCGAGACACCAAACGGGCGCTCGGTACACCGGGCCACGGTGTATCTACTGCATCATAGCCCACCCCCGGGGGTCAGCTCTATGCACGGCCTCCAACACATATCCTACAAACACCAGAAACTAGTTGCAACTCCTGGACAGAGGACAAGGGTGGTTAAGAAGTCGAGAGGGGCACTTAAGCATTCCAATGCGTGGTAGTAACTGGTCATGGATCACAAACACAGAACTCAGTTCCTGAGGACAGCTTCAATGAGACAACCCACCATGTACTCCTACATGGCCTCTCACCGCTACCTTTACCAAATCGTGTTCACACACTTAGCTCACACAAAGTAGGACATGTTCACACACCATTCCAATTCATTCCCGATGAATCAGACCTGACTCAACTCTAAGCAAGAGCAGTGCATGACAAACAAGCATGAATGAGTAGGCACAACAGGCTCAAACAACTCCTACTCATGCTAGTGGGTTTCATCTAATTCTTCGTGGAATGACAGTCATGCAGAGGATAAAGGTTCAGCTACCGCAGCAAGTAACAGATGAATCGTTGTTGTCCTAATGCAGTAAAAGAGAGCAGGAGCGAGAGAGTGGGATTGTATCGGAATGAACAAGGGGGTTTTGCTTGCCTGGCACTTCCGAAGATAATATAGCTCTTCATCAGTGTCATCGATCTCATCGTCGGTACACGTCTACCGAGAGGGGACAAATACCGGCAACAGAGAAATAAACACAATCAATGCAATGCACAATATGATGCATGATCATGACATGGCAATATGCTGTGATTTAGTCTAATGCAGCTAGCAACAAGTTAAATGGAGCTGGTTTGAACACTAGGCTCAAATTCAAACTCCATATGTGAGAGTTTAAATGCCATTTAATTGATTTGACTTGATCATCAGGTATAAGTTGTTCTAACGTGCATGAAAATGGTACAGATGGATATATTAGATTTTTATGATCATTTTCATATATAATTTATCTCATTTGGAGTTACGGTTGAATTTATATGATTTTTAGAAGTTTGAATCATTTTCTGGAATTTCCCGAATAAGATTAAATCCAGAAAATGAATAATCGTCAAGATCGCATCACTATGACGTCGGCGAAGTCAAGCTGCGGTGATCGAGGTCAATCGACGTGTGGGGTCCACACTTCAGTGTCTTAGGCTGGTTTGGCTGGATGACAGGTGGGACCGGTCAACGTTGACTTGACCAAAGTCAAAGCTCACACGTGGGACCACCGTGATTAAGTTAAATCTAAGCAGGAATAAACTGGGGTTAATTAATGCGTGGGCCCATATGTCAGTGAGCTAGGGGGTTAGTTAGCCCCGTCATTAGTGCTAATGACGGGTTCACGTCAGCGGCCACCGGGGTTAGTCGCCGGTGACCTCACAGCGCGGCGGCGGCTCGCCGGACGGGCGATTCCGGCCACGAGAGCTCGCGCTCTTAGGCTCTACGGAACCAGCGCGACAAGGCGCTTCAGATCATGGCCGTGCCTGGCCGTGGGGTGGTCCGTGGCGACGACAACCACGACGAGGGCGGGGGCCGGAGCTACGGGCGCGTTCCGGCGTGGGGCTGGAGTGCGAAATCGAGCACGAGGAGGGAGAGGAAACAGAGGGGAGCTCACGGCGGGTCGACGGGTGTGCTCCGCGGGCTCGCGGGAAGACAGACGGCGATGGGGCGTTGCCGGCGATCTCGGACGGTCGGGGTGGAAGACGACGTCGATGGCGGCGATTCGATGCGCCCCGGGTTGCGTGGCTCGGCGAGGACGATGCAGGCATCGAGGCGGAGCACTAGAGCACAACCGTTGGGCGGGGGAGGGCTGGTGGCCGCGGTGGACTGTGTCGGCGGCGACGTGCTCCGCTCGGTCGCGAGAAAGAGAGAGAGAGAGAGAGAGCAGAGAGGGGAATGATGTCCAGGGAGAGGAGGGGAAAGCTGGAGGGAGCGCTGGGCGTCTCCGTGGCACGTCTGGAGGGGTCGGAGTCGTGCGGCTGAAGCAGGAGGTGGCAAGGCGTCGTCGGCGCGCTCGCCACGCACCTGTCTGTCCTCCTGGCAGGAGGAAGAAGACCACTCAGCCCCTGGTGGGCTGGGCCTCTTCTGCCAAGTAAGGCCCAGGTGAGGTTTCTGTCTTTCTGTTTTTAATTTTTGTTCTGTTTTCTATTTATTTAAACATTTGCCACTGTTCAAAAATTCAAAGTTGAACTTAAACAATGCCAAACATTCCTCTGAATATTTTTATGTTGCTGAATGGACTATTCCGAATGCACATAAAATGTTTCAGGGTATTTGGGAATATATTCTATACATGTTATGAATATAATTCCAAATGCAAATAAAATAATGATTTAAATTCAGTGCCCAAAATATTCCTAGAAATTTTCTTAAATTTTGGTTTGATATATAGTTCTTGCCAAAATTCTCAGAACTATTTTAAAGGTACTTTGGATTCAATGAATGCAATTTAAAGGGTTCTTGCCCTTCTTTTAAAATAATTTCTGAGGCTTTGAAAATTCCTCAATTCAAATTCTTGAATTAAAACATGATGCATGCTCACTGATGCAACTATTACACTCAGATATTCTAGTGCTGATTTGGGGCTGTGACAGTTGTTCCCTTTGTCATCGGTATGTTACTTGCCCGAGATTTGATCGTCGGTATCTCAATACCTTGTTCAATCTCGTTACCGGCAAGTCTCTTTACTCGTTCAGTAATACATCATCTCGCAACTAACTCATTAGTCACAATGCTTGCAAGGCTTATAGTGATGTGCATTACCGAGAGGGCCCAGAGATACCTCTCCGACAATCAGAGTGACAAATCCTAATCTCGAAATACGCCAACCCAACAAGTACCTTCGGAGACACATGTAGAGCACCTTTATAATCACCCAGTTACGTTGTGACGTTTGGTAGCACACAAAGTGTTCCTCCGGTAAACGGGAGTTGCATAATCTCATAGTCATACATGTATAAGTCATGAAGAAAGCAATAGCAGAATACTATACGATCAAGTGTTAAGCTAACGGAATGGGTCAAGTCAATCACATCATTCTCCTAATTATGTGATCCCGTTAATCAAATGACTACTCATGTCCATGGTAGGAAACATAACCATCTTTGATTAACGAGCTAGTCAAGTAGAGGCATACTAGTGACACTCTGTTTTTCTATGTATTCACACACGTATTATGTTTCCGGTTAATACAATTCTAGCATGAATAATAAACATTTATCATGATATAATGAAATAAATAATAACTTTATTATTGCTTCTAGGGCATATTTCCTTCATGCACTGCTTGCAAACAAACCTTTTAACATGCGCTTAAGGCGCCAAATAGGTGCCAACTGCAACAGTATCAAGTTGAGGATATTGCCCTTCTTTTTAGTACAAAACTTTGATAGGGTGTGGTTGAGTCCTCACTTGCATGCAGTGGCACATCAGGCGTTGGCACTTGGCCCTCTCGCCTCGCACGTGCGGGTCACCCGTACCTGCTTTCACGAGCACACGGACATCCTGCAGATTCACAAAGTAGCAAGTTTGAGATCACAATATTTGCATAGTGCGAGCAATCAGTGCAGTGAGGTTTTAGATTGCATGCTCCTGGACAAGGTAGACATAGTCGCTGTACACCCCACGTCCACCTTGCGCATGTACGAGCTCTTGTCCATGCCCACCATCACCAATTTTGCCTTGACGCTAGCATTCTTCCTCGTCCTCGTCTGCTCTCGTCTCGCCCTCTGCGCCCTCTCGCCTCAAGGCACCAGTGTCAACTCGGCTCCTCCATGCCATCATTATCTGTAAGAGTAAGACATCCAACATATAATAAATATTGGGGAGGAGCTGGGGATTGTATGAGGACTGAGGAGGCACACGTAGAGCAGAGACACCGCCGATCCATGCCCCAACCTAAGGAGATGCTACAAACATTTCAACGACGCTGGAGCTATGTAGGTTTCTAGGGGGGCTTGTGCGCCCACCCCAGAACTAACTTATGAAGGATTTTTTGTGAGGGCTTAGATGAAAACTTTTTAAGCTTTTGGCCCCACTCTCAAACACTCATATTTTGTCTTTCGCCCCCAGCTGATTTTCTCTAGATCCGCCATTGCATTTGAACCAACCCAACGTGAATGTGAACCTTGCGCACCCCTGATGAAGCTAGGTACATGGATGCAAAAATGAGGAACCAAATCGAGTGCACGCAACAACCCATGCACGAAGGTGAATGGAGAAGGAGGAGGGAAAATGTGGCGAACTGGAAGTGCTCACCACAAGAACAGTGGGAGGAGTTGGCCTGGTGGTGGAAAGATATGTCGACGCCACGGAGGAGACGGAGCCCGTAGCCATCTTGATCGAGCGGGCACCCTCCTCTCGATGCGTCTCAAGCTCTGGGGTTTTTCCTCGACACGCTTGGACTAGGAGGCGAGGTGAGGTGAGGGGAAGTACCGGGAGGTGGAGAATGTGGGAGGGTATATAGAGGCTGCTTTGTGAGGGGGAGGAGGAGTGATGACATGGCGGTGTAAGTGCATCTAGTGCCCCTTAGTGATTTTCGTGTATTGAAGACTTATAGGTTAAGGGACTAATATGTTTTTGAGTGTACACAGGTCTATAAGTCTACGAGGAGTTTGATATTTACAGAGAAAGTCGACCCCTACAAATGAATTCTTCAACTGAAGACTTTCTAAAGACTTTGAAAGTGAATAAATTGATGTAACCCTGAAGACTTGGTATTCATATGAGGAACATGAAGCGTGAAGACTTTTGTTTTCGTAGTTTCATTTTTCTTGAGTCATAGGAAACACCGTACTGTTAAAGGGGGTCGAGGAAATACTAAGGAAAAATTTCCATGTGATGCTCAACTCAAAATCCTAAACCTACCAATCCCTTCGAGTGAAGCCATTGGAAATCTCATACAGTTCAGTCAATTTCTTTAGTGACAGAGACGAAGTTCTTCTGGTCGCTGAAGAATTTGTTCGGACTGAGGAGTTAGGGATTTGCCAGTGCAGATTGCCTACACAGTGAGGAATATGATAGCCCTGAGGTATTTGATACTCAAAATCCCGACCGTTGCTGTGCTACGCGCCAGCTGTCCCAAAATACCTACCCACCTAACGGTCATATCATTGAAGGGCATTTATGTCTTATCATGTCAGGCTGCTCCCTAGGCTATAAATTGCCACCCCCTACAACCACTAGCTGGTTGGCTGCTCTGAGAGAATTTGACACTTGTCATTTGAGAGCATCCCATCCTCCGAGGACTTTGAGCGAAAATCATCAAGTGAGGAAAACCCAAACCCAAACACCTACAAACCCAAAGTGATTGAGCATCACTGAAGAGATTGATCTTGCGTAGACCCGACGCTTGTTACCTTTGAAGATTGTGCTTCTTAAAGATGGGTAGGCGTCATGGTCTAGAGCATCCAAGAGGAATTGTGGATCGCCGAGTGACCGAGTTTGTGAAGGTTTGGAAGTCACCTGAAGACTTACCACGAGTGATTGGGCGAGGTCTGTGTGACCTTAGCTCAAGGAGAATACGGTGAGGACTGTGTGTCCGGGACTATGTGTCCTCAGGTTTAAATACCTAGCCGCTCCAACCAGATGTACAACTGAGACAACAGTTGGAACTGGTCTACCAAATCATTGTCTTCACCAAGCTTACTGGTTCTATTTCCTCAACTCTTTCATTTCCTCATTACTGTGCTGTGCACTTGTTCATATCTGTGTTTGAAGACTTTGACTGAAGACTTTCTCAATTTCCTCAGCTCAATTTCTTCAGTCTGTTTGTCTTCATCCCGTGTCATCCTGTGTTTACGCTTTCTGTACTCTGTGCTTGTCTTCATTTCATCATGATGACCATGCTTGTGTTCTGTTATGCTTACTTCTGAGTACTTATTCCGTTGCAAGTAGTTCTTCGGTAAGGAATTTCCTCAGCAAATTCCTCAGGGGAGAATTCATAAAAATCGCCTATTCACCCCCCTCTAGTCGATATAACGCACTTTCAATTGGTATCAGAGCAAGGTACTCCCTTGTTCTGTGTGATTTTAGTTTAATCGCCTGGAGTTTTAGCTATGTCGACCGCAGGTATGATCAAGGTCTCTGCTAGGTGTCCTACCTTCGGTGGGACGGACTACCCCTACTGGAAGAATAAGATGCGAATGCATCTTGAGGCAATTGATAACGATCTCTTGTATGTTGTGGAAAATGGTGTTCCCTCAGTCACACCTTCTCTGAATGCTACTAATGTGAAGAGATTCAAGCAACTCAACTCCCAAGCGAAGAACATCATATGTGGCCATCTGAGCAAAGGGCAGTATGGAAGAGTGAGTGCTTTGGAAACTGCCAAGCTTATCTGGGATAGGCTGTCCAAAGTCAATGAAGGAGTCTCAACACAGCGTGACTCTCGAGTTGACGTTCTTCGCAATCTCTTCAACCGCTTCAAAAGACTCGACAATGAAAATGTTCAACAAACCTTCGATCGCCTCACTGACATCTCAAATGAGCTTCAAGCACTTGGTGCCACTAACATCACCAACCATGAGGTGGTGAAGAAATTGCTGAGATCGCTTGATTCCTCATTTGATACTCTGGCACTGATGATACAAGAGAGTGCTGATTACAAGTCACTTGATCCTGCTGATATCCTCGAGAGGCTAAATACTCATGAGTTCCAGCTTGCTGAGAAGAGAGATCTCTATGGTTCGAGCTATGGCAGATCACGTGCCCTGAAGGCCAAGGTCATCTCTGAATCTGAAGGTGAAGATTCAGGTAGTAGCCTTGGTGATCCTGAAGAATCGAGCCAGAGCTAGCATCGCCGTGAAGAAATTCCAAAGGTTCTCAAGACGTGGTCGCTTTGGAAAATCCTCAAGGAGCAATGATTCCTCATCCAGTGACTACAAGAAGAGGCTATGCCACAAATGCAAGAAACCTGGTCACTACATTCAAGATTGTCCTCAGTGGGAAAATGAATCAAAGGAGAAGAAATACAAGGAGTACAACTCTGATGATGTGAAGAAGAAGAAGAAATCTTCAAAGTCTTCATCATCAAAATCTTCAAAGTCTTCATCTCACAAGAGCAGCTCCAAGAAGGCTCGGGCATTCATTGGCAAGGAAATGGACTCTAAGGCTGAATCTGAGGAACATGAGGAAGAGGAGGCATCTGAGGAGTCCGAGTCTGGAGTGGCAGGTCTAGCTCTCGCTACTGCATTCGTCAGCAAGTCTATCTTCAACTCTGAAGAAAATGGCACCACCAAAAAGGCTGATGAAGGCAATGATGACTACGCTCCCACCTATTGCTTCATGGCAAAGGGTGCCAAGGTACTCAACTATACCTCCTCTGAATCAAGTGAGAATGAAAATCTGATGAAAACCTCAAGCCCAACTACTCTAAACTTGCTAAGATTGCTGTGAAACAACAAAAGGCTTTTGAAAAGGTTCAAAACATGCTAGACAAAAGTGATGATATGTTGGGTGAAGAAATGGATCGCACTAAAATCTTGACTAAAAATCTTCAGAGACTTTAGTCTATGTTTGACAACCTTCAAGGTCATCATAACACTCTCTTATCTGATCATGAGAAGCTTTCTTATGAATTTCTTTAAAGAAAGAAAGATCTTGAAAAGCTAAGAGTGAGTTATGAAGATCTTCAGAAGGAGCGTGATTCATTACTTGCTCAGCAAATTAGCGCTTTGATAGGTCTCCAACGTATCTATAATTTTTGATTGCTCCATGCTATATTATCTATTGTTTTGGACTATATTGGGCTTTATTTTCCACTTTTATATTACTTTTGGGACTAACCTATTAACCGGAGGCCCAGCCCGGAATTGCTGTTTTTTTTGCCTATTTCAGTGTTTCGAAGAAACGAAATATCAAACGGAGTCCAAACGGGATGAAACCTTCGGGAACGTGATTTTCTCATCAGATAAGATCCAGGAGACTTGGACCCTCTGTCAATAAAGCCACGAGGCGGTCACGAGGGTCGAGGGCGCCCCCCCTAGGGCGCGCCCCCTGCCTCGTGGGCCCCTCGAGGCTCCACCGACGTACTTCTTCCTCCTATATGTACCTACGTACCCCCAACAGATCAGATACGGAGCCAAAAACCTAATTCCACTGCTGCAACTTTCTGTATCCGCAAGATCCCATCTTGGGGCCTGTTCCGGAGCTCCGCCGGAAGGGGATTCCACCATGGAGGGCTTCTACATCATCACCATAGCCTCTCCGATGAAGTGTGAGTAGTTTACTTCAGACCTTCGGGTCCATAGTTAGTAGCTAGATGGCTTCTTCTCTCTTTTTGGATCTCAATACAATGTTCTCCCCCTCTCTCGTGGAGATCTATTTGATGTAAACTTCTTTTTGCAGTGTGTTTGTTGAGACCGATGAATTGTGGGTTTATGGTCAAGATTATCTATGAGCAATACTTGAATCTTCTCTGAATTCTTTTATGTATGATTGAGTTATCTTTGCAAGTCTCTTCGAATTATCTGTTTGGTTTGGCCAACTAGATTGGTAGTTCTTGCAATGGGAGAAGTGTTTAGCTTTGGGTTCAATCTTGCAGTGTCCTTACCCAGTGACAGAGAGGGTTGCAAGGAACGTATTGTATTGTTGCCATCGAGGATAACAAGATGGGGTATTTATCATATTGCATGAATTTATTCCTCTACATCATGTCATCTTGCTTAAGGCGTTACTCTGTTTTCATTAACTTAATACTCTAGATGCATCTTTGGATAGCGGTCGATGAGTGGAGTAATAGTAGTAGATGCAGGTGAGTCGGTCTACTTGTCTCGGACGTGATGCCTATATACATGATCATACCTAGATACTCTCATAACTATGCTCAATTTCACAATTGCTCAACAGAATTGCTCACCCACCGTAAAATACCTATGCTCTTGAGAGAAGCCACTAGTGAAATCTATGGCCCCGGTCTATTTTCATCATATTAATCTTCCCACGCTTTATTATTGCTTTGCCTTTTACTTTGCCTTTTATATTACTTTGCATCTTTATACCAAAAATACCAAAAATATTATCTATCATCTCTATCGATCTCACTCGTAAGTGACCGTGAAGGGATTGACAACCCTATTCGCGTTGGTTGCGAGGAGCTATTTGCTTTGTGTAGGTACGGGGGACTTGCGCGTGGCCTCCTACTGGATTTATACCTTGGTTCTCAAAAACTGAGGGAAATACTTACGCTACTCTGCTGCATCATCCTCTCCTCTTCGGGGAAAACCAACGCAAGCTCAAGACGTAGCACGCTTCTCAGGAAGAATTTGTTCCTCCATGTTTGAAATGCATTGAACGTGAATAAGCTAATTCTTCACCTGAATGTTCAAATGCTTCTAATGCTACAAATTCTTCAACCGTCTCTGCCATCACTACTAATTCCTCATTTGAGGACATTGCTAGTATCACTGATAATGCTGGGCTGAAGGAATTGTACATGATAGGTATGTACAAAAGCCTCAAAGGGCATCAGACTCTTTGTGATGTGCTTAAAAAGCAGATCCTCAAAAGGAACCCTAGGAAAGAGGGTATTGCCTTTGAGAGGAAACTCAATGTTGATGGTACATACTAGAAGCTTGAGCAGTACCCCAAAACCTCATGGGTTGCTGCAAAGGGACCAATTGACCCATCCAATTTATCTGGCTTTACATGTGAATCTCCCCATTCTTCTGATGAGTCATTTGACTCCAACTATAAACTATTCAAAAATCTGAATGGTGAAGTATTTGCTAGATATGTTGGCACTAACTGCAGGAACGGTTCCCCTATGAAGAAAAGCTGGGTTCCCAAAAGGTGCCTTGAAAGTCTTCAAGTGAATGTCATCATGACACCACCAGTGAATAATAGGAACCCCAGATCAAATTCTTCATACGGACCAAATTATTCATATGGATCAAAGTCCTCATATGATTATCATCGTGCTAACACCTCTGTTTCGCAGGGAAGAGCTAAGGGCTATGAATATGAGCATTACTCTTCTAACCATTATGTTCATAAGTCCTCGAAGAATTTCTCTGCTTATTCATATGCTTACCCTAACTCCTCTTATGTGAAACGAAATGGATTGGCTTCTATGCCACCTTTCTCGCATGGAGCTCACAGAGTGATGAACTCTTTGCCACCCCTTCAGATGTGGGTGGTGAAGAAAAAGAACTAATCTCTTATGCAGGGTCAAGTCTCCAGATGTGCTAAAACGTCTGAAGAATTTGCTGGAGACCTGAAAGTGCCTGAAAGGACGCAAGCTAATCATGAAGAAATGAACTTTCATTTCTCATGTCCTCATACTGCTTTATCTGTTCTGTTGCTTGATGAAATTGATCTGATGAATTGATGTCATATTCTTCACTGATGAAGTATATGAGTTCGTAAGCTGCACTAATTCATCTGCAGGATGATCAACCCAAAGCCAATGAGTGGGTCCTCAGTAGTGGATGTACAAATCACATGACTGGTGACAAGAATCTATTGATGGATGCTCCCTTATCTCCATCGCATCTGAAGCATATCATCTTCGCTGACAAAGGCAAAAGTCAGGTATTGGGTCTAGGTAAGGTTGCTATCTCAAAGGATCAACACATGGACAAAGTCATGCTTGTCGAGTCCTTAGGATACAACCTCATGTCTGTCTCAATGCTTTGTGATCTTGATATGGTTGTTGTCTTTGGCAAGTATCGTTGTGTTGTGATCATGGAAGCTAACCATTCCAAAGTCTTCGAAGGCTTTAGGAGAGGAGATCTGTATATTCACTAGAAAAAAATACACTTCCGTGATGATACGTGTTTGTCACAGTAGGTCGCGTTTTTTGTCATGCATGTACATCCATGACAAATTTATGACAGAATCAAGATAGTCATACCTGTGCTGTCGTAGAAGTGTTGACATTACCAACATTATCATCACGGAAGTGTCCACTTCCATGACGATAAATCGTGCGTCACGGAAGTGCTTTCGTCAAGGACCGACACGTGGCATCCACCGTAACGGAACACCGTTAAGCTACCGGGTCGGATTTTGGATCCGATAACCCGTTAACAGCCCTGACCAATTGGAAATTTCCACGTGTAAAATTCTGATTGGCCGTCAGTGGGCTAGATGTCGCCCGTCCATTGGAGGAGACATGCCTATGGTACGTCGACACGTGGCTGGGCCCAACAGAGGCCCATATAGGTTAAAAAGGCCGGCCCAGTCAAAGGCCCGTAGAACTTAATCAGGTACTAGTGGGCCAGCCCAATAATGGCCTGCTTAATAAAGGCCCATTTACAGCCCGAAACCAGATCTGGCCCGTTAATTGTTCGCCCAATATTTGGGCCCATTTACGGCCCGAAGCCAGATCTGGCCCGTTAATTGTTCGCCGAATATTCGGGCCCAACTACAGCCCAGTGACTTTCGGCCTGTTAGAGGCCTGATGTAGACATGGGCCCATTTTAGCCCGGTGTGACTTTCGGCCTAGGAATGGCCCGTGCTGCCCATGGGCCATATATGTTCCGACGGGACATCGGGCCCACTAACGGCCCGTGCTAAAGGTGGCAACAGTTAAGCCCAATGTGACTTTTGGGCCTGTTAAAGGCGTGTCGCGTAATTCGGCCCATTGATGCATGTACTAAGCTTTCGGCCTCTTAAAGGCCCACGATATCAGTGGGCCAACTAAGGCCCGAGATATGTTTCGGCCTTGTAACGGCCGTGAGCTAACTGGGCCCATAACGGCCCGGTCTACATTTCGGCCTGCTGAAGGCCCATCGACAACTAGTGAAAATTGAGGCCCAACATGCATTTTGGCCTGCTAAAGGCCCGTGGTTTCATCTCGGCCGTAATGAGCAAAGTGCAATATTTAGCTCGTTAATGGCCCAACGCTACCGGGCCAAACTAAGTTACTGGTCGACAAAATGCCCAACTAAAATATAGGCGGTGTAAGTTTGGGCTGGCGCAATAATGTGAAGGCCCCAATCATTCGGGCCCAAGAAAGACGCAGCAGAGCCCAATTGTGGCCGCTAAAAACCTGGCCCGTTATCTAATGTTTTGGCCCGATCGACTACATCTGATTTTTTTCAGATAGCGAATGATGGCGATAAAGAAATTACGGCATAGTAACTAAGAATAAACCTACACTATACAATAAAGGATTTAAGGTATATTACATCCTTTGGGCATTGAAGTTCGCCACCGGTGATCATAAAGTGCAACGAAGAAGCAGATTACAAAAACTGGGCACCATTGCAGCGTAACAAAATAATACTGAACCGAGATCACTTCCAAGACAGTTCAAGAAAGGTTAGCCTTGCGGGGGAACTGCTGCGCAAGCTGCTGAACAAGGCTGTGAGACTGGCCTAGCATGTCGGTCATAGCTTCTAGGTGTAGCTGTTTAGCGATGAGGTTCTCATTGGTGTTCTGCGCAATCTTTCTTAGAGATAGGACTTCAAGTCGAAGTTGAGTTGCAGAATGCCTTTCTGCTAGAACTTGGGACTGAAGAAGTCGAACTGATTCAGACAACGAATTCTATGAGCTTGTCTGACTGTTAGTCTCAAGTAACTTGAACACTGCATCAAGACAAGACTTTGGGGTTGTCTCGCTATCTTCAAGATGTTTTGCCTTCTTTGCTGCAATATATGTTGGGTTTGTCTCACAGCCTTCAGCAGACTTGTGCATGTCATCAGGCATATCACCCTGAAACAAAGCAGAGAGATGACAGGTTTTGCACGTGTATAAACAAAGATGATAACTGTTCTGTCAATTCTATCCAATTTCAAATTAGAAAATAAAGAGTAAGTTCAGAATATCAATAGCATAATTTGGCATTGTTCATAATGCGGGGAGCTTCACCACACTACTGGATTACCATGTCAACATAACAAGCATAGATGAAGGGCAAAGAAAATCACTGTATCTATTTTGGATAATGTGCATGGCATGTTGTTCATATCATCAACCACATCAGTAAGATAAAACAGGAGATGACAAGGTGCAAACGTGGGCTGCTTCACCACACACTGGATTATAGATCCACAAAACCAAGCATACATATAGGGAGTATTAAGTAATGTGCATGGTATGAATAAGAAATTTGGTTTTACAAGTAAAACTTAGAACTTACGGTTCTTGCGAACATGCATTTGTGGTAGAAACAGCAAACTAAACAGTAGTAAACGATAGGGAGTATGAGCAAATTAAACAACAGTTGAGGATAAAGGCATTAGAAGGACTGACTTACATTAACAGTTAAGACCGGCTTTATAATGCCCTTCTCCATGTCAAGGGAAGGAGAACTCAAGAATTTTCAGCACAAAATCTTCTTCATAAGCATTGCCTGTACTCTACATTTTGTAGAGAGTAATTATAGATATGATAATACTGGAAGGGATAGAGGATAATGAAGATAAGATGCAGATTGATGCTACATAATCAACTACCAATCCACGAAGTAGAAGCCTTACAGACAAAATGTCTTGACAAGAGCAATGGGCTACACTTACCTTTGGCATTGTCTGTGTATTCTACTTGTTGGTAAGATTAAATATAGATCTGATCTTTTTTAGTAAATGGTGGGTGAGGGAGATAAGATGCAGAATGCTACAAAATGAACCAATCCCTCTTCCCATAATACAAGAGTGTTTTGAACACTGGTGTACTATACAAAACGTTCTTATATTATGGGACGGAGGGAGTAGGTGTTAATGTAAGTACAGTGATAGACCACGTTCAGTCCTTACAAGAGGACTGCAGAGCTAAACCTCTTCAAAAGCATTGGGTTGATTCTAAATTTGTGTAAGAGTCCATACAGATCTTATAATGTCCACCAAATGGGCGATTATGGGGCTAACATGTGCAGTGATGCTACATAATCAAACAACTATGAAAGTAAGTATGGTCATACAGGGCAAGAGGTACTCACGAGAGCAATGCAGTGTGCAGTATAGTTGCGAGATTCTGTGGTCCCTTGAGAACGAATGTTCTTCTGCTAACAGTTTTTGTACAAG
Source organism: Aegilops longissima (assembly GCA_021605205.1). Classification (NCBI taxonomy): domain Eukaryota; kingdom Viridiplantae; phylum Streptophyta; class Magnoliopsida; order Poales; family Poaceae; genus Aegilops; species Aegilops longissima. The sequence continues at coordinate 561,935,602 of CM038676.1, read as the reverse complement.
TGAGACATTAAGGCAAATGCAGAAATATAGTTCAAATTGTGATGTGATATCATAGACAGTACCTTATGCTGCAGCCGAGACCAATGTGTAACAAGATTATTCCAGTCACCTTCGGATAAATGTAGCACCAGAGACTTACAGAAATTTCGTTCAGAGGCTTGCCATTGAAGTGCGCTTGCCTCAGGTAGGAACGATACTTCATCAACGAGTGCTTGAAAAGCGCAACCAACTCTTGCTCGTCATCACAATCCAGTTTGCTCCTCGCCTATTTAAAAGAATGAAATCTCGTGTCTTCGTCGTAGAAACATATGCGAGAATGACCATGAATAACATTAGTACATTACTTATGCGTAAGTTGCGGAGGAAGACTGGAAATTGTTCTGTGTCTGCGGTATAACCTTTCCATGAAGGAAATATGCGCACAAAGTTCCTGACAACAACATAAGCTTCGTCTTCTAAACTGGGAAGAAATGTAACATGGGTCCTATTTGCTGCAATTGGGGCTCTCTCTGGTTCGAAAAGGGATTTGGTAACTGGATTTGGTGTACTCTTTGCTGGAATGGGGGTTTTGCGTCGTACAGCTGGTGCTATGTCAACTTGCATAATCATACTGTTTGCTGCAGTTGGGGTCTGCTGAGTTGGGGCATCAGAAATGACCAGTGTAGTAGTGCTAGAGTCTGCTAGAGTTGGGGTATTTTGTGGGTCAGGTGATATTGCAACTACACCTAATGGGCTATTTGATTTATCAGGTGCTACTACCTTTTCCAAATACTTTGCTTGTGCTCCTCCACGATCAGCAATCGCCCTCTTCCTTTTGAACGTCTGATACACAAGAACAACATTTGAATGGATAAATGTGGTATGATGACAGATGGAATATGTAATGAAAATGGATAGGCAGGGCGTATTCACATACACGATGTGTAAACTAAGCTAATGACAGTTCAACAAAGTAGAAGCAATGCAAAGCATCAGTTGCAAGATATGTGCGAGCAATGTAACCTTGGAAAGTTAGAGCAAGTACCTTGATGGGTGAATAAGATAGGGAATCTTCCTCTCACTCCTCCACTAGGGAGCTACATTGACTTAGGTCTCCCTCTAGCTCAGAATCACTGTTAGGATCATATTCTGAGCATGAATCTGTAGGTGGAGAGCGTTTGCATTGCATTGCATCCAGACTTGATTTCAGTCCCTTAATGCCAAGTTTGACAGCCATGGCATTGTTACGCTTTATTCTTTTCATGCGCGCAAGCTCATAATCATTATGATGCTGTTCGAATCTAAGATTCATGAAAACATAAAAAGTAGTCAGATTATCTATGGAATGCATTATGGATTCAACTCGGGAGTGTCTCCTATAAACCCATGCATATGCAAAGTTCACCTCCCCAACCGTCTTGACGGACCACACACGTAAATACAAACCCTTATGTCTCTATAACAGCAGGCACACATTTCAAAAATGAAGTAGGAACATTAGAATCATATGAAATTCGTATTTGAACAAATAAACTAAGCAATTATGAGTGGCGTAATGTTTAGCTTCAAGGGTGGAGTGTTGGTAGTGCGACACAAAGCAAGTAGGCAGATTGTATTCCATGTAAAAGATCAAAACCTATGTAAAAGCTGGAAATGACACTTTCTTTCTATACATTGCAGTGTTCGTTACCCACACATGATGGAAGAGATCACATAGAGAAATACTATTCACTCAGGTCTACGGTTCCAAAGATTTAGAAACAGGTGGTCCACCCTAAAAGAATATTGACAACAAATATGACAAGGCAAGCATAGATGTAGTGAATCAATCATTTACTTGTGAGCTTATTAGGACAAGTATGCAGAATTGTAACTGCAGTAAGAGACCGTCCAAAATCTGAATGAATAAGTTTGTCTAGCACTTATTGTTTGCAACTAATCTACGTGAATAATTGGATATTATATCGAATGAGTAAGAAAGACAAGTAAAATTGTCAACAAACCTATCTTGCAATAGTAATCTGGGTCAATGTCACCACGACCAATAATCCAAAATGACTAGTTTCTGTTCCGAGGGCCGGAATTTTGAAAACCCTGTGAACTTTAGAGGTACTAAAGATTACCAAAATACATCTGAACCATTAAGTGTAGGTAGCACTGAGCACACAAGAAACCCTAATGACAGTTCTGCCTAATGAGTAATGAATCAATTAGAGAATGGGTGATGAGGAGTGGCTGCTGAGTTGTGACACTCCAAAATTTTTGTTGTTTTTGTTTTCAGCAAAAGCCTTGCTTGGTTTGAAGAAGGTCATTTAAACTCTTCTTAAAAAAAACCTTTCTTCTGAGTTTTCTTCTCAAAAGCATTTCTTGGATTTATTTTCTTCTAAAAAGAAACCCTTTTGGTTTTGGGCTATTCTTTGGTTTTGATCCATCCTTGGTTTTACCATGCCTCTTGTGGTAAATTTCTCCCAAAACCCCTCCTTCCACCTTGGTACAACTCAAACATTCTGTCCAAACTAGTAAAATCCATTTTTGGACTTTATTCCAATTATTTCTTCTCCCAAAATAATTTTGTCTTTTCTTTTGAGCCTAAGTGATTTGCAAAGCAAGTACCCTAATGCTTTTGAGTTTTGACCTCAAACCAACTCCCTTGGATAGTCCTTAGTACCCACAACCCAGAACCATCTTGATCCACTCTTCCTCTTTTCAATAATTTCAAAATTTAACCTCTGCAAGTTTGGACCAGATTCATCATTTTTGATGAAATTCATATCTACACTTCTCCAAAAATTCTACCAAAATTTAGGCAGCCCTCAGATGCAATGAGAAACCACCACACCAAAGACCAGCTCAAGAAAAATTTCCCACATGCCAAAACCATTCTGTCGAACACCTTGCATGCCTTTGCTTCAGGCATCTTCGCTAAATTCAGAAAGTTCGAGTTTGATGTCGTTCTTCGCCGATTAATTCAGTCACATGTTCACAGTGCGTTTTGGCACGTTGCTCACGGCCTAGCTTGCATGTCCGAGCCTCACACGCGATGCTTGGCGCGTTCTGGCGTCGGTGGCGCTTGTCCCGCTTCTTGGCGGCGTGTCTTGCGGTGGCCGAACCACCGTAGCGGCCGACCGGGAGTAGAACGGCGGCGTAACGCCGTTCGGCGCCGCCCAATCCCTCTGGTGGCTCCGCGTGGCCACTTCCTCGCCAGCACACGCATGCAGCACCGTCGCCGTGGCGCGGCACGCATAGAGCATGCTCTCTGCCGCCGACGGACCCGCGCCGCCCCGTTCCGTTGAATCCACCCAGGGCTCCTAATCCAAGCTTGTTTAGCGTCAAAACGGCACCAGTGGAACTCCACGCTGACGCACCACTCCCTACACCTCCCCGACCAAGCTCTGCGCCACCGTAACCATCACCGGAGAAGTCCATTCACGGCCACCGCCTCGGATCGCCTATAAAAAGGAGCCCCGAGCTCGCTCTCGTGCACACACCACCTCTGCACTTCACCAAGACCCTGCCTAGCCACTGGGAGGACCTCGAGGAGGTCTCCTCCCCCAACTCCGGCCGCCTCGATCCACCTCGGCCACCAGCTTGATTCACTGCGGTGAGGCCATCTCCGGCGCCCAAACCTCGCCCGCAGCCTTTTCTTACACCTAGTGCTCTAACCCCCACCTCAATTCGATCCTTGTAGCCCTCCTCGGCGAGATCCACCATCACCCGAGCCGCCGTCCGCCGGAGAAAGTGTCGCCGTCGACGTGGTGCTCCCCGACGCCCAAGTCCACCACCCACCGACGCGGAAGGACACGCTGATACTCTTGGTACACTCCGATCTCCCTGACTCGCCGTGGTTCGACGCCGACGACCACCGCAGCCTTCGGGCGCCGGCGAGGTCTTTCAAACCTGACATGTGGACCCCCCATGTCAGCCTCTCTTTCTTTTCCCGCGAACCGTTTTCCGTTGGCGCCTTCGGGCAGAGTACGTTTTCCCTGTGGGCTTGCGCGTTTCTATTCGAACCGTTTTCTGTTTTCTCAGTTAAACCCCTGGAACTTTTCTGTTTCATTACAGATGAGTCCCTGGACAGAAACCCTTATAACTTTTTAATAAAAAGTGATTTTTGAGTGATTCTTTTTCTGACAGTCTTATAATTTTGTCTAGTTTTTTATGGGATTTATTTGAAATATTTTGGACCAACTTTCTGTACTCCACGGTATTTACGTTAGCGCGTGTATTTTTGTTTACCGTAGATACCGGAGGAGGTGACGGAACATGAACTTCGCCGAGCTAGACCCGACTACTCTGAACCAGGCAAGCATGTTTGAACTTTTTATATGATGAGTGTTTCGGCAGGTTTGCATTAAGTAGTTTCATGGCATGTTTGTGAGCATACCGATGAAGGTTATTTTCATGCAAAGTTAAGGCAAGTGAGTTCGATAATCCATACGTGTTGGATGTGAAGGTGCATGGCCATGTGTTGGCATGAGGATGGGTAAGATGGCAGTGTTGTAGCATGCCGGTCTTATGCCATACCATTTGACTTGATGTCAACCCAGATCAGTTTGATTCCCATCCATTTCCTTCCCGTACTACCACATGTTTTCCGCAAGGGATATGGCTTAGTAAGTTGCGAACCGCTTTCCTGGTACACACCAAATGGAGAGGCCGTGATGATGGTTCCATGGCCCTGGATTAAAGCCAGTCATCCGGTCAGGGGGCATGGGTGTTTCCGGTTGGGACCGAGAGGGGGGCACCCCTTAGAGCGCGTGAATATAAATTTGATCCCATGCTACTCGAGATTGTGATCTCCCCGTCTCAAAAGTTTTTCTCGGACGATGTCTAGGGTGATTCCTGGCATTCGTGAGGTAGGATGGGTGTGTACTGGTTAGCTGTGTTCCTTCTGAAATACCATAAACGGAACTAGTCCTTCAGGACTACGGAAATCCTTTGGCTGTGAGTAATTTTAGTACAAACTCTGCAGAGTCATAAATCCTCAAATCATCTTATCCATGTCTAAGTTCTGTATTATCTTATCCTGACAAGTGTCAGTTTTGGTGACAGATACTCCTGTAAATCTCATGAGTACTAAGTCCGGTTAGATGATCATTTATGTGGATGGACTAACCCGTTTATATTCCTGTGTTGAATATTTATTATGAGTGCTATTTTCTTGTGATAAAAGCCCTTTCTGTGATGTCGCTCAGACGTACGACTGCGGCGTTGTTGTAATTTATTTTCATTATAAGCCCTTTCTGTGATGTCGCTCAGACGTCCGACTGCGGCATTGTTGTTATTTATTTTCATTATAAGCCCTTTCTGTGATGTCGCTCAGACGTCCGGCCGCTTGCATTGTTGTTATTTATTTTCATTATAAGCCCTTTACGTGATGGCGCTCGACGTCCGACTGCGGCATTATTGTTATTTATTTGCATTATAAGCCCTTTCGTGATGTCGCTCGACGTCCGATCATGCATTGTTGTTATTTATTTTCATTATAAGCCCTTTACGTGATGTCGCTCAGACGTCCATCGCGGCGCGCATGTATTTTTATTTCAATATAAGCCCTTTATGAGGTGTCGCTCGAGGCCCGATCGTGGCATGTTTTGCTTATTTATTCACCCTCGAGGCGCCGCTTCAAACACCGATCGGTTTTGAGTTTATCTTCTTTGGGTTTTGAGCGGACTACCGCCGATTCCCTTCTTGATTATTTTGCTATACTGTTTTAATTGAGAAATGTTAAGATTAACCATGTCGCATTCATGCATTCATTTGTTATATCTTTTGTCCGAACTGTCTTGCAGTACTTTCATAGTACTCACCGCTTGTTGATTTGGCGGATGTTGTGAAGGCGATCTCATGGATGAAGAATTCGATAGCGAGTTCGACGCCTAGAGGAATCCCGGTCAGTCTCGTCGACCCTGGATTAGTCATTGTGATGTATCCGCTTCCGCTACCCAAATAAATTCATCGAGCCTCACCTCGGCTTTCGATGAGCCGCCGATCTGAGACTTATTAACCACCCGCTGTGTTATTCCACCAACCACTCATAGCTCGAGTCAGTAGTATTTCCACCCCACACCTTTGAGTCATATTCGCCTCTATGTATAATTATTGGCGTGTTGTAATAATTGGTTGGGCATTTCGATCCGACCCTTGTAATATTGTAGTGCTCTTGGCTTATTGTATCAAAGTTTTGTCAACGGTATGAAGGATTTTCCTCATGTTGACTTCATAGGTCGGTTGTTCAATAAATATTTTATTGAAAACCGGTCCGACAGAGCTTGGTACGAGCCAGGCTGACTGTAGGAAGCCACTAGGTTCGATCGCTAATCGGTTATTAGCATAGTAGAGCTATTTATTATTTTTACAAATGTAGCCAATTTCGACATCAAGATAAATTTATGATTTGACTCCTCAGGATTTTTGCCTACTTTTGTAGATGGCCAGCAACGACTGCGAGTCGCAGATGTTCGCCAACATGCCCGATGGGTTTGTCAAGCTTCTCTCCTTCATCGTCCAAGTCGCGATGGGGCCAGATGTGCGCCCAGTTTTCTCTCTCTCTCAGCACAAGGTCAATGACCGTCTAACCATGCACCAGGCCGCGGTGGAATTCAAGAGAGGACGAGTTGAGCGTTACCGGTTCGTGGGGAGAGCCATGCCCACAGAGAAGCACGCGCTTCAGATGGCAGCCCGTGAGGTGATAGCCCGTCTCTGGGATATCCTGCCTTCGATGAAGACTCGTCGCTACCGCTACCTGCCATGTCACGTGCCATACACCTGCCAAGACGCGTTCTCTTGCCCCGAGAGGAGAACGGGATGAAGCTTTGAGATGCTCGCCGAGCATCTTGATCTTGGAGGCAGCCTTCGACAACCCGGTGGGCGACTTTGTAGCTGCCGCATGGACTCATCCATGGCTGTACCGCCAACAGAGGGAGCTCCTGCGTGCTGCACCACCACCGACTTTCGTCTCGTCATCAGCATCGTTCGCTCCTACTGCTCGCACCGCTACTCGTCGCCTGCCTACCACGGAGGAATTCAACCACGTCATTGCGCCTACTCCGGTTCGTTCGGCACCACCCCTCGTGCCTGCTCAGATTCGAGTTGTCCCGCACAGGGCACCTGCTCCTCCAACTCCGCGCAGCACCTCTCGTCTGGAACCTTTCTCTGAGGAGGAGGTTGAGTCCCCAGCCTCTCTACGCCTCACCCTTGGCAGGCCAAGGGAAATCCTTACCATCTCCGACTAAGTACGCTTAGTCGCCATGCGATGTACCGACTTGTGCGATATGTTTATATGTAAATAGGCTGTGAGAAGTAGTTTGTTTGCGCATCATGTAGGATCTGGAGAAGTGCACTAGACTAAATAACATGTCAGGATTTATGTACACATATCCTGAGTGATGTATTCTATAATTACTACTTGCGTGTAAGATATGTAATGAACGGTCCTTCTCCGTGCGCAAACGTATTTTCTCTTGAAAAATCTTGGAGCATTTGCAACTTTTTGCATCTTCCTGAATTTATTGATTTTTGTGGCTCAATTCCTATTCTTATGAGTGTTCCAAAAATATATCCCCAGAGTGAACTATGTCTCGTCCTTGGACGCGCTCCATGCCAACTCCGACAGAGGAAAATTATGGCACACCCCCAGGCAACAATTTCACACAGGGACAGACAAATCCGCAGGACAGTGAAACGACACTTTCCCAAATGTGCCGTCTTTATGAACAAAGTCAGCAACAACATCAGGAAATACTGAACCAAGTCATCAATATGGGAAATCACCGCGGACCGTATCAGCAGCAATCAAAATTATCTGAGCTACATAAGACACGTCCCCAAACATTTTCTCACACTGACAAACCTCTTGAGGCCGAGGACTGGCTTCGAGACATGGAGAGAAAATTAATTATCGCTCAGTGTTCAGACCTTGAGAAAGTGCTTTATGCTCCGCACTATCTCACTGGAGCAGCCGCATCGTGGTGGGAAAATTTCCTGCACATGCACCCCAACGAAAATAATATATCATGGGAGGAATTTAAAGAAGGTTTTCGTGGGGCACATATTCCTAAGAGTCTTATGAAGATCAAAAAGAGAGAATTTGATGACCTCAACCAAAGGACAATGACGGTGTCGAGAATACAACGATCGGTTTACCTGCTGTCTCGCCACATAACGAGGAGCATATGTCGGAAGACAAAAGATGGAGAAATTCCTAGACAGTCCGACACCGCGCTTAAATGTCAATTAGTCGTACACATTTCCAGATTTTAAGACGGCTGGTGGATAAGGCCATTACCTTGGAAAATGAGAGACGCAGCTTAGAAGATTTCCGTAAGCGGAAGAGGGACCAGATTAAACACACCGCAACCACGCGCAGCAAGACAGATGTTCGGAAGAACTGGACACCCAAACCCGACAAGCATCTCACGCCCAATCAAGAATTTCCACGCAAGGGACAAGGAGTTCACATACCGCCCAGGCGTTACTGTTACGCTTGTGGAGAAGAAGGGCACTCATGCCAAGCAAAGTGCCCCAAGCCAAGGAACTTCGACCCCAAAGCTGAACAACGGAAGCAATAATTCGGCACCAAAGCGCAACAATTTCAACCCAAATAACAACTACAGGAAGGGTCATTTGAACCACGTGACCAAAGAGGAAGCACAAAATGCCCCAGATATCGTACTCGGTACGTTTCCTATCAACACAATACCTGCCATGGTTTTGTTTGATTCTGGAGCTTCTCACTCGTTCGTTTTGAAAATTTTTGCTTTGCAAAATAATTTTTCGATGCTTCCCTTGGGAAAATCTATGATCGCCAAGTCCCTCGGAATTAAGCAAGTTACCCGAAATTATTGCGTGGTGTGGTTATCGAGTTTGAAGGGTTGAAGTTTCACGCAAATCTTATCGTATTGGAAAATAAAGGACTGGATGTCATCTTAGGGATGGATTGGTTAACCACCAACAAAGGTTTTATCGACTGCTTCAACAGGACCGTAATTCTCACCCATCACCACGGGAAGACCATAAAAGTTTCAGCCAAGGAAAGAAAAATATCCAGGCAACCGAGATTAAACAAGGTGGATATTTCTGAATTGAGCAAAGTTCCAGTAGTGTGTGAATTTCCAGATGTATTCCCCGAAGAACTACCAGGCATGCCACCAGATCGAGAGATAGAATTCAGCATTGAACTAGCACCCGGAACCGCTCCCATATACAAGAAACCATATAGAATGGCACCATCCGAATTGTTGGAACTGAAGAAGCAAATAAAGGAACTGTTGGAAAAAGGGTACATAGGAGCCAGTTCCTCACCTTGGGGTTCACCAATTTTATTCGCCAAAAAGAAGGATGGAACACTGAGATTGTGCATAGACTATCGAGCGCTAAACATGGTCACAATCAAGAACAAATATCCGATGCCTCGAATAAATGATTTATTCGATCAACTCGCTAAGGCCAAGGTGTTCTCAAAGATTGACTTGAGATCGGGATATCATCAACTGAAAGTACGAACCGAGGATATTCCCAAGACCGCCTTCACCTCCGGACACGGATTATGCGAGTTCACCGTGATGCCATTCGGACTAACAAACGCCTCAAGATATTTTGTTCACCTCATGAACAAAGTATTCATGAAGTTTATGGATAAATTTGTTGTGGTATTTATCGATGATATTCGGTATACTCCAAAACACCGGAAGAACACATTGAACATCTCCGGATTGTACTAGGAGAACTCAGAAACATCGGTTGTACGCCAAATTCAGCAAGTGTGAATTTTGGCTAAAGCAAGTAGGTTTTACGGGCCACGACTAACTCAAGAAGGTATCGCGTGAGACCCGAAAAAGTCAAGGCCGTGCTTGGCTGGAAGCCACCAGCCAGTGTGACGGATGTACAAAGTTTCTTGGGAATGGCAGGATATTACCGAAGATTTATTGAAGGATTCTCCACCATAGCAAAGCCAATGATGCAACTACTCAAGAAAGACAGGAAGTTTGAATGGACGGAAGCCTGCGAGAAAAGTTTCCAAGAACTAAAGAGGAAAGCGACGACAAGACCGGTACTAATTGTGCCAGATATACACAAGAATTTTGAAGTATTTTGTGACGATCTCGAAAGGGCCTCGGTGCGTATTAATGCAAGAAGGCAAGGTTGTCGATATGTTTCCAGACAGCCGCAAGCATGAGGAAAATTACCCTACCCATGACCTGGAATTAGCAGCAGTGATACATGCACTCAAGGAATGGAGACACTTTCTACTTGGTAATCATTGTGAAATATACACGGACCAAAAAAGCCTCAAGTATATTTTCACACAACCAGAACTAAATTTACGGCAGCGACGCTGGTTGGAATTAGTAAAGGATTATGATGTTGGGATCCACTACCACCCGGGCAAAGCAAATGTTGTAGCAGACGCTCTGAGTCGGAACCCCAGCCCAGACAACGACATCATGCCAGACTTAAGACCTGAATTCCAGCAGGAGTTCGCAAGGCTCAACTTGATGGTGGTCACCGAAGGCAGTGTGTCAAACTTAGAAGTACAGCCTACCCTGATAGAGAAGGTTAAAGAAGCTCAACGTGGACACCCTAGCATTGAAGGCTTAAAGCGTAAGATGAAATTGGGCAAGGCCTCAGAATTCAGTATTGATGAGCAAGGAATATTGTGGTACGGGAATAGGCTCTGCGTACCAAATATCCATGACCTTAAACAGGAAATCCTGGCTGAAAGCCACACCGCTCCATATTCAATCCATCCTAGAGGAACAAAAATGTACAAAGATCTTCAGGAGACATTTTGGTGGCATGGTATAAAAAGAGACATAGCCACGTTTATTGCATGTTGCGACTCTTGTCAACGCATCAAGGCCGAGCACCAGAAACCGGCCGGACTATTGCAACCGAGTAAGATACCCGAGTGGAAATGGGACGAAATCGGAATGGATTTTATTGTTGGACTACCTCGGTCACGACACGGACATGATGCCATATGGGAAATCACAGATAGGCTGACTAAAGTAGCTCACTTCATCCCCGTGAAGACAACACACACCACTCAGAGGCTTGCTAGGCTCTACCTCTCCCGTATCGTTTGCCTACATGGAGTCCCAAAGAAAATAATCTCGGACAGAGGCACTCAATTCGTCTCCCGGTTTCGGGATCACTTACAACAAGCTCTGGGAACTCAGCTGGCATTCATACCGCATACCATCCCAGACGGATGGGCGGTCGAGCGAGTAAATCAAATTCTAGAAGATATGCTGAGAGCATGTGTCCTCACCTATGGGACCAGTTGGGAGGAGAGCTTACCATACGCAGAATTCACATATAACAACAGCTATCAGTCCAGCCTGCAAATGGCACCATTTGAAGCTCTATACGGACGAAGATGTCGTACCCCGCTAAATTGGTCGGAAACCGGAGACAGTCATATCTTGGCCCAGACCTGCTCAAGGAGGCTGAGGATAAAGTCAAGGTAATTAAGGACCGCTCAAGACAGCCCAAAGTCGACAAAAGAGTTATTACGATCGAAGCATCATGGAGTCCATTTTGAACCGGTGAATTTGTGTACCTACGAGTATCACCCATGAGGGGCCTGCACCGATTCAAGATTAAAGGAAAACTAGCACCGAGATTCATCGGGCCTTTCTGCATAGTAGCCCGAAGAGGCACGATGGCCTACCAGCTAGACTTACCCGAAGAATTATCCGACATCCACGACGTATTCCACGTCTCCCAATTGAGGAAGTGCATAAGCAACCCAGAGAAACAAGTACCCCATAAAAACATTGACGTGCAACCAGATCTTACATATCGGGAGCATCCGATAAAAATCTTGGAAGAGTCAGAAAGGAGGACCCGATGGAAAACCACCAAGTTCTTCAAAGTCCAGTGGAGCAACCACACTGAAAGTGAAGCCACTTGGGAAAGAGAGGATTTCCTTCGAACAGAGCACCAGCAATTATTTGAAAATCAACTGGAATCTCGGGGACGAGATTTTTCCTAAGGGGGTAGGCGCTGTGACACTCCAAAATTTTTGTTGTTTTTGTTTTCAGCAAAAGCCTTGCTTGGTTTGAAGAAGGTCATTTAAACTCTTCTTAAAAAAAAACCTTTCTTCTGAGTTTTCTTCTCAAAAGCATTTCTTGGATTTATTTTCTTCTAAAAAGAAACCTTTTTGGTTTTGGGCTATTCTTTGGTTTTGATCCATCCTTGGTTTTACCATGCCTCTTGTGGTAAATTTCTCCCAAAACCCCTCCTTCCACCTTGGTACAACTCAAACATTTTGTCCAAACTAGTAAAATCCATTTTTGGACTTTATTCCAATTATTTCTTCTCCCAAAATAATTCTGTCTTTTCTTTTGAGCCTAAGTGATTTGCAAAGCAAGTACCCTAATGCTTTTGAGTTTTGACCTCAAACCAACTCCCTTGGATAGTCCTTGGTACCCACAACCCAGAACCATCTTGATCCACTCTTCCTCTTTTCAATAATTTCAAAATTTAACCTCTGCAAGTTTGGACCAGATTCATCATTTTTGATGAAATTCATATCTACACTTCTCCAAAAATTCTACCAAAATTTAGGCAGCCCTCAGATGCAATGAGAAACCACCACACCAAAGATCAGCTCAAGAAAAATTTCCCACATGCCAAAACCATTTCGTCGAACACCTTGCATGCACTATTTCTGTGCATCTTCAGTTAAATTCAGAAAGTTCAGAGTTTCAGTGTCGATCTTCGTCAGTTAATTCAGTCACATGTTCACAGTGCCTTTGGCACGTTGCTCACGGCCTAGCTTGCCTGTCCGGAGCCTCACACGCGTGCTTGGCGCGTTCCTGGCGTCGGTGGCGCCCTGTCCCGCCTGCGCCGGCGTGTCTTGCGGTGGCCGAACCACCGTAGCGGCCGACCGGGAGTAGAACGGCGGCGTAACGCCGTTCGGCGCCGCCCAATCCCTCTGGTGGCTCCGCGTGGCCACTTCCTCGCCAGCACACGCATGCAGCACCGTCGCCGTGGCGCGGCACGCATAGAGCGTGCTCTCTGCCGCCGACGGACCCGCGCCGCCCCGTTCCGTCGATACCACCCAGGGCTCCTAATCCAAGCTTGTTTAGCGTCAAAACGGCACCAGTGGAACTCCACGCTGACGCCCCACTCCCTACACCTCCCCGACCAAGCTCAGCGCCGCCGTAACCATCACCGGAGAAGTCCGTTCACGGCCACCGCCTCGGATCGCCTATAAAAAGGAGCCCCGAGCTCGCTCTCGTGCACACACCACCTCTGCACTTCACCAAGACCCTGCCTAGCCACTGGGAGGACCTCGAGGAGGTCTCCTCCCCCAACTCCGGCCGCCTCGATCCGCCTCGGCCACCAGCTTGATTCACTGCTGTGAGGCCATCTCTGGCGCCCAAACCTCGCCCGCAGCCTTTTCTTACACCTAGTGCTCTAACCCCCACCTCAATTCGATCCTTGCAGCCCTCCTCGGCGAGATCCACCATCACCCGAGCCGCCGTCCGCCGAAGAAAGTTTCGCCGTCGACGTGGTGCTCCCCGACGCCCAAGTCCACCACCCACCGACGCGGAAGGACACACTGATACTCTTGGTACACTCCGATCTCCACGACTCGCCGTGGTTCGACGCCGACGACCACCGCAGCCTTTGGCGCCGGCGAGTCTTTTAAACCGACATGTGGACCCCCATGTCAGCCTCTCTTCTTTTCCGTGAACCGTTTTTCCGTTGGCGCCTTCGGGCAGAGTACATTTTCCCTGTGGGCTTGCGCGTTTCTATTCGAACCGTTTTCTGTTTTCTCAGTTAAACCCCTGGAACTTTTCTGTTTCGTTACAAATGAGTCCCTGGACAGAAACCCTTATAACTTTTTAATAAAAAGTGGTTTTTGAGTGATTCTTTTTCTGAAAGTCTTATAATTTTGTCTAGTTTTTTATGGGATTTATTTGAAATATTTTTGGACCAACTTTCTGTACTCCACGGTATTTACGTTAGCGCATGTATTTTTATTTACCGTAGATACGGAGGAGGTGACGGAACCGCGAACTTCGCCGAGCTAGACCCCGACTACTCTGAACCAGGCAAGCATGTTTGAACTTTTGATATGATGAGTGTTCTGGCAGGTTTGCATTAAGTAGTTTCATGGCATGTTTGTGAGCATACCGATGAAGGTTATTCTCATGCGAAGTTAAGGCAAGTGAGGTCGATTATCCATACGTGTTGGATGTGAAGGTGCATGGCCATGTGTTGGCATGAGGATGGGTAAGATGGCAATATTGTAGCATGCCAGTCTTATGCCATACTATTTGACTTTAGTGTCAACCCGTATCAGTTCGGTTCCCATCCATTTCCCTTCCCGTACTACCACATGTTTTCCGCAAGGGATATGGCTTAGTAAGTTGCGAACCGCTTTCCTGGTATACACCAAATGGAGAGGCCGTGATGATGGTTCCATGGCCCTGGATTAAAGCCAGTCATCCGGTCAGGGGGCATGGGTGTTTCCGGTTGGGACCAAGAGGGGGGCACCCCTTAGAGCGCGCGAATATAAATTTGATCCCATGCTACTCGAGATTGTGATCTCCCCGTCTGAAAAGTTTTTCTCGGACGATGTCTAGGGTGATTCCTGGCATTCGTGAGGTAGGATGGGTGTGTACTGGTTAGCTGTGTTCCTTCCAAAATACCATAAACGGAACTAGTCATTCAGGACTACGGAAATCCGTTGGCTGTGAGTAATTTTAGTACAAACTCTGCAGAGTCATAAATCCTCAAATCATCTTATCCATGTCCAAGTTCTGTATTATCTTATCCTGACAAGTGTCAGTTTTGGTGACAGATACTCCGCTAAATCACATGAGTACTAAGTCCGGTTAGATGATCATTCTGTGGATGGACTAACCCGTTTATATTCTGTGTTGAATATTTATTATGAGTGCTATTTTCTTGTGATAAAAGCCCTTTACGTGATGTCGCTCGACGTCCGATCTATGCATTGTTGTTATTTATTTTCATTATAAGCCCTTTACGTGATGTCGCTCGGACGTCCGATGCTGCATTGTTGTTATTTATTTTCATTATAAGCCCTTTACGTGATGTCGCTCGGGACGTCCGCCGCTTGCATTGTTGTTATTTATTTTCATTATAAGCCCTTTCGTGATGTCGCTCAGACGTCCGATGCATGCATTATTGTTATTTATTTGCATTATAAGCCCTTTACGTGATGTCGCTCGAGACGTCCGATATGCTGCATTGTTGTTATTTATTTTCATTATAAGCCCTTTACGTGATGTCGCTCGGGACGTCCGATGCATGCACGCATGTATTTTTATTTCAATATAAGCCCTTTATGAGGTGTCGCTCAGACGCCCGACTGTGGCATGTTTTGCTTATTTATTCACCCTTCGAGGCGTCGCTTCAAACACCCGATCGGTTTTGAGTTTATCTTCTTTGGGTTTTTGAGCGGACTACCGCCGATTCCCTTCTTGATTATTTTGCTATACTGTTTTAATTGAGAAATGTTAATATTAACCATGTCGCATTCATGCATTCATTTGTTATGTATTTTGTCCGAACTGTCTTGTAGTACTTTCATAGTACTCACCGGCTTGTTGATTTGGCGGATCTTGTGAAGGCGATCTCATGGATGAAGAATTCGATAGCGAGTCCGGCGCCTAGAGGAATCATGATCAGTCTCGTCGACCCTGGATTAGTCATTGTGATGTATCCGCTTCCGCTACCCAAATAAATTCATCGAGCCTCACCTCGGACTTCGATGAGCCGCCGATCTGATAGACTTATTAACCACGCCGCTGTGTTATTCCACCAACCACTCATAGCTCGAGTCGGTAGTATTTCCACCCCACACCTTTGAGTCATATCCGCGTCTATGTATAATTATTGGCGTGTTGTAATAATTGGTTGGGCATTTCATCCGACCCTTGTAATATTGTAGTGCTCTTGGCTTATTGTATCAAAGTTTTGTCAACGGTATGAAGGATTTTTCGTCATGTTGGACTTCATAGGTGAGTTGTTCAATAAATATTTTATTGAAAACCGGTCTGACAGGCTTGGTACGAGCCAGGCTGACTGTAGGAAGCCACTAGGTACGATCGCTAATCGGTTATTAGCATAGTAGAGCTATTTATTATTTTTACAAATGTAGCCAATTTCGACGATCGGCATAAATTTATGATTTGACTCCTCGGATTTTTGCCTACTTTTGTAGATGGCCAGCAATGATCATGCGAGTCGGCGTCTCCTCCTAGAGTCATGTCGTCTGGGACGACAAGTCGCCGCAGGCAGGTGGCTGAGGTAGTAGAGATCGGAAGCGCAAGCAGAACATAGGGAAATCGGGGCTGGGGCGACCCAAAATCCCAGGATGGGCGCCCACCGTGGGCACCTCAGAGATACACACCGAGCGGTGAACATGCATTTTGAAACTAATTTAGGAACATTTAGCTGACCAATTAAACAACTCCGTTTTAATAATATCAGATTCAGATTTGAACATCTAAGCTTGTTTAGCTTGATGCGTGGAGCGATGTTATTATGACACGAAGCACGATTCGATCAGATAGTGATCATAAAAGGGGAAACTCTAAGCAAAATTTTTTTAGCAAAAGAGGGTTTTCCCTCCGATTTCTATTAAAGAAACCACCACGGAACCAACATGATCAATTAAACCCTAAGCATGATCAATTAAACCGTATTATGGCTGTGCCATGGCAGATTTGAAGCTGCAAACCGGAGAAATGATATTTAGCATCCATTGTTTGCTTCGAACTAAGAACTAAATTCTAAGAGCTGAAAAGAAAGTAGAGTAACCAAGTTAAGATATATTTTCTGGTTGAGATCAAAAAGTTGAGGAGATATGAAGTACCACCTCTCTTGCGGCACCGTGTAGGCATCGAAGTGCGATGGCTGTCGGTGGCGTTGAAGCAGATCTGCGACGGTGAGCGGCTGCATCGGGGGATAAGTCCCGTTGCGGTGGAAGAGAAGGTCGTGTGAGCGGCCCTGGCAAAGAGGACGACGGCGCCGATGAAGCGAGAGGACGCGATGCAAGGCTATTGGTCCATCGCCGTGGATGAGAAATGTCCATCTCTAGCAGTGGACGACGCGGTCTTGGTAGGCGCTCCGGCATGGTGGAGGACGGTGGCGGTGGATGTGGTGGAGGACTGCGGCGATGGATGGGGTGGCGGACGGAGGCTGGTGTGGGGATGGGGTGTTCTAGCGCGGACGGTGTATGAATGGGAAAATGGAGGGAGAGGTACGGGGAACCATGTTTTTGGGACGCGCCTGTCTGAAATATGGGAAAGTTATGAACTTAGCCCCCGTTTAAAATTTGGACGTCTCGTCGGTTGGGGATTGGACGGTAATCTCGCATCTCGCTAATATTTGCCCAGAGCGATTTCGGGCGAGGAGAGGGTGGTTGGCGCCCATGGTTGGAGCCCACGGTGTATGAACGGGGCTGACAGGTAGGGCGGTTGTGTCACGTCTGAGTGAAGTTAATAACCTGCCCCTATTGAAAATATTTGCCTACATCAATTTCCGCCGAGTCGAGTTTGTTTTGCCGCCCACCGTATATGAATGGGGAATGGAGGGAGAAACAGAGGTCTTTCGGACGAGCTTGAATCAAATGTGTTTTGCCGCCCATGTTTGACGCCCACCGTGTCGGAATGGGCTCAGAGGCGGTCGTGTCATGTCTAATTGAAGTTACTAACCTACCCCTATTTAGAGCAGTGGAAACCTGGCCGATGGATTGTCCGTGTAATGGGTAGACAGTAATTTCCATCTCCCAAACACTTGGCTTTGGGCAGCCGACGTGGGAGTGGACATTTTGCAGCTTCTTTCGAATTTTGGGACAATAAGCATCCACGTTTACCCTGGCAACTAAATTCGAATCCATTTTGTATTCCTATATGAATCTTTATAAATCATTCTATGTGTTTTTATATATCTTTAAAAGGACGACAAAGATGTATTCCACTGTCATATATGAATATGGTTTACAAATGTCGATACTCAAATTCAGAAACTAGTATCCAGTTTAAGGTGAATTCGAATATTTGGAACACTTCATGTCCAACTCAAATGTCACACGCAACATAATGTGTACTCCCATTTAGATATGTACACAAGCGATGTATCAAGATTCAAATACCGAGTCAATCAACCAAGAATGTACAGAACTAATGACATATAAACACTTATAGAGTATATGGATTAATAATATCAACTAACATACATAAGCCAGGTCATTGTATTTTTTTTTTTGGCTACAACAGCATCTTTTTTTAGCCAACATCTTGGCCCTTTCCGATGCGTGCCACTTATGGTCCATCTATACTGCTACTATTGCTGAATGCACATTCAACCCGATTGGCATATTTGTAGGTCTGGCACAACAATCCAAATGAAATGTCTCCGAGTCTTATCAATTAATACAGACTTGTGCTCAAATAAAATTACAAACCAAAAAACAAAAAAAAATTATTACATGATCTCTAAAACAAATGGTTTGATTGATTACATGAACGGACAACACAAAGGTTATTCAACTATGGAAAGAACATTTCACCTATGATTTACAAAGTAGGAATTTAATTTCCTTTTTTCCTTCAGGACCTTAACAATCTGGCCAGTCTCAGCTTGCTTCGTTTTGAAATCCACCAAATATTTAATGGTTGTCTTGAGTACTGCTTGTGATTGTGCTGTTTGCTTCCTCAACATGTCAACTTCATCTCTAAGTGCAGAAGCAGAATCTCTTTCTACCACTAGTTTAGCCTCTAGAGCATCAGCAGTTGGTAATTCATAATGAACGATTGGGCCGGTGCCACTGCTGTGGGATGATGCAACGTCCATGGGGACCTCGCTCTTTGATCTTGGGCTAACCTGTTTTGCCATTAAAGTTCCGATTGGATTCAGAAAAGTTGAAGTTAGCAAAACATCTCAACTGGGAGTTATAACAGCAAACCAGTTAAACAAACAAGGAATTAAAGAGTTTCAATTGGATGCTGAAAAGTACTCCCTCCGTCCCATAATGTAAGACGTTTTTTAACACTATGCTAGTGTCAAAAAACGTCCTATATTATGGGACAGAGGGAGTAGTTATTAACATCATTGTAACGCGCTGTTGCAGCAGCAAAGCAGTTAAACAAACAAGTAGATATTTAAGTTAAGGAAAACAGGTAATTCTTAACAGTAAGTATCAAACACATAGATAGGCGCAGTCTACAATATGATTAACAGGTTGTGCCATTATGTAATCAGTAGCAAACTAAATTAAGCCAAGCAACGTAATTGAACAATTTTGCAATAAGTGGCTAACTAAAATTCCGAGAAGCAGGTAACTAAACTTATGCTAATTCTTTGTACAGGCACACTGCAACTTCTTTTTCGCTTACAAGGTTGTACAAAGGAGTCCATGGCATCAATTGCTTGGATACGAGTCCCAATACTTCTTTCTTCCCACTTTGCATGGGTAAGTCGAATGGTTAATCTGTTAAGATGGTGTGTCCTTGATATGTTATATGAGGGCGTGTAGTCGACTAGTTGTAGCCAAACACATCACACTGGCTTTTATTGTATATTTCATGCGATTACTTTTGGCATATCGAGATCTAAGCAATCTACAATAGGATGAAAAAGTGGCATCCTTCACAATATTGGCGAACTCAGTTCATAGAAACAAGCAATTCAACCATTCTGTGGGTAAATCAAAAGCGCCCCTGGAATATTTTTCACTATCCAATCATACACGCAAAAAGGGGCGACGCCACCATAGGGGCTGGTATGGGCGGCCGCCTTAGGTGGCTGGAAAGTGTGCACCTAGTTTGAGTCGTCCAGGTTGGCCCACGCTAGTTTTGTTCGTCCCAACGCACGAGCAGGCAATGTAAAAATGAAGAAAAATGTTTCAATTTGGATGGGCCAATAACATAAGTGCAAGGCAGGCCCTATAGCAGGCTCGCGGCCCAAACGAGCGCCTCCCATATCGATCGACAGCAGGAAAAATCCCAATTCATTTGCTCCAGCCTCCAGTCTGGTTTGCTCCTAACCTAGCCGCCGCTGGACAGACCGACACAGCACTTCCTCGTGCCCTCGTTGGAGGGCGGTCGCTGGGCTTCAAGCAAACGGAAGGACAAGAAGATGAAGATCCAACCCTGGGTGTAGCCTGCGTGGGAGGCAGCGGCGGCAGCACGGGCATGGCATCGAGCTTGCGCAAACGAACAGACGCAGCTTGCAAGAGTAGCATGCGCAACGAGCAGGTACATCACATCCCTGATTATATCTAATTCAACTCTTCAATTTCTGGCCAATAGTTAAACCTGACGGTGTTATGAAACTGCTTGTATGTAGGGAATATTTGAGAAAATGAAACCAATTTCTACTTATTTTATAACTCCCCCAATCAATACTGAACTGACTGAATCTGATGTATCTAATCAAGTTTCCGGTGCAAACATACAAGCTCATGTTGTTCTTGAGACTGAAGTGTCTAATGAACAGACTGCTAATGAAGGATTTGATGCAAACATTTTACATGCTCCTGGTGATGAACATATAGTGTCTAATGAGGGATCTAATGCAAGCATTTTGCAAGCTGATTGACGGATTTAGTGTCTAATGATGATTTACTATGTTGTGAGAGACAGAGATTTGCAGGCATTGATGACAAGCAAATTATAGTGCATTTTCATAGCTTGAGGAAACGTCGAGGCCATCTACCGGAAAGTCCCGTATCATGACAACATAGCATAAATACTTTTCTAATCTGTTGTTTGAAACTATTGGCATACTTGTGCAGGATAGATATATTGGTATGCAGTTTATGACTGGTTATACGTGCAATTACACTTCGATATTTTCAGCCGAGAACGAATAATCCGGCAGTACAGACCATGTTTGTAGTCCTGGTACACCATGTTGCATTTGTGTTTTTGGTGCTTGCATCATTTAGTGTTTATAATCTGAACTACTTTGGATCATTAGCTGGTTTTCAAAGTGCATGTAGCTTCACATTTCTCAAGTTATGTTGATTTCCAGGCAAGCATGTTTGAACTTTTGATATGATGAGTGTTCTGGCAGGTTTGCATTAAGTAGTTTCATGGCATGTTTGTGAGCATACCGATGAAGGTTATTCTCATGCGAAGTTAAGGCAAGTGAGGTCGATTATCCATACGTGTTGGATGTGAAGGTGCATGGCCATGTGTTGGCATGAGGATGGGTAAGATGGCAGTGTTGTAGCATGCCAGTCTTATGCCATACTATTTGACTTTAGTGTCAACCCGTATCAGTTCGGTTCCCATCCATTTCCTTCCGTACTACCACATGTTTTCCATAAGGGATATGGCTTAGTAAGTTGCGAACCGCTTTCTGGTATACACCAAATGGAGAGGCCGTGATGATGGTTCCATGGCCTGGATTAAAGCCGATCATCCGGTCGGGGGCATGGGTGTTTCCGGTTGGGACCAAGAGGGGGGCACCCCTTAGAGCGCGCGAATATAAATTTGATCCCATGCTACTCGAGATTGTGATCTCCCCGTCTGAAAAGTTTTTCTCGGACGATGTCTAGGGTGATTCCTGGCATTCGTGAGGTAGGATGGGTGTGTACTGGTTAGCTGTGTTCCTTCCAAAATACCATAAACGGAACTAGTCATTCAGGACTACGGAAATCCGTTGGCTGTGAGTAATTTTAGTACAAACTCTGCAGAGTCATAAATCCTCAAATCATCTTATCCATGTCCAAGTTCTGTATTATCTTATCCTGACAAGTGTCAGTTTTGGTGACAGATACTCCGCTAAATCACATGAGTACTAAGTCCGGTTAGATGATCATTCCTGTGGATGGACTAACCCGTTTATATTCCTGTGTTGAATATTTATTATGAGTGCTATTTTCTTGTGATAAAAGCCCTTTCTGTGATGTCGCTCAGACGTCCGACTGCGGCATTGTTGTTATTTATTTTCATTATAAGCCCTTTCTGTGATGTCGCTCAGACGTCCGACTGCGGCATTGTTGTTATTTATTTTCATTATAAGCCCTTCCTGTGATGTCGCTCAGACGTACGGCTGCGGCATTGTTGTTATTTATTTTCATTATAAGCCCTTTCTGTGATGTCGCTCAGACGTCCGACTGCGGCATTATTGTTATTTATTTGCATTATAAGCCCTTTCTGTGATGTCGCTCAGACGTCCGACTGCGGCATTGTTGTTATTTATTTTCATTATAAGCCCTTTCTGTGATGTCGCTCAGACGTCCGACTGCGGCACGCATGTACTTTTATTTCAATATAAGCCCTTTATGAGGTGTCGCTCAGACGCCCGACTGTGGCATGTTTTGCTTATTTATTCACCCTTCGAGGCGTCGCTTCAAACACCCGATCGGTTTTGAGTTTATCTTCTTTGGGTTTTTGAGCGGACTACCGCCGATTCCCTTCTTGATTATTTTGCTATACTGTTTTAATTGAGAAATGTTAATATTAACCATGTCGCATTCATGCATTCATTTGTTATGTATTTTGTCCGAACTGTCTTGCGAGTACTTTCATAGTACTCACCTGGCTTGTTGATTTGGCCAGATGCTGACGAAGACGATCTCATGGATGAAGAATTCGATAGCGAGTCCGACGCCTAGAGGAATCGCAGTCAGTCTCGTGCGACCCCTGGATTAGTCATTGTGATGTATCCGCTTCCGCTACCCAAATAAATTCATCGAGCCTCACCTCGATGCTCGATGAGCCGCCAGTGCAGTAGACTTATTAACCACGCCGCTGTGTTATTCCACCAACCACTCATAGCTCGAGTCAGTAGTATTTCCACCCCACACCTTTGAGTCATATCCGCATCTATGTATAATTATTGGCGTGTTGTAATAATTGGTTGGGCATTTCCAGTCCGACCCTTGTAATATTGTAGTGCTACTGGCTTATTGTATCAAAGTTTTGTCAACCGGTATGAAGGATTTTTCGTCATGTTGGACTTCATAGGTGAGTTGTTCAATAAATATTTTTATTGAAAAACCGGTCCTGACAGGCTTGGTACCAGAGCCAGGCTGACTGTAGGAAGCCACTAGGTACGATCGCTAATCGGTTATTAGCATAGTAGAGCTATTTATTATTTTTACAAATGTAGCCAATTTCTGACAGTCAGCATAAATTTATGATTTGACTCATCAGGATTTTTGCCTACTTTTGTAGATGGCCAGCAATGACTGCGAGTCCGGCGTCTCCTCCTAGAGTCATGTCGTCCGGGGACGGCAAGTCGCCGGCGAGGCAGGTGGCTGGGGGCGAGTAGAGATCGGAAGCGCGCAGCAGAACATAGGGGAATCGGGGCCTGGGACGACCCAAAATCCCAGGATGGGCCGGCCCACCGTGGGCACCCTGTAGAGATACACACCCGAGCGGTGAACATGCATTTTTGAAACTAATTTAGGAACACTAGCCGTCAACCCATGCACCTGCACGGTCTAGATATTGCTCTTCTTTTTTACCATTATTGTAGAAGTAAAAATGTCATCATACATTCTCGTAGATACTCTATGTAGGCCTAAAACTTGGTGCATATTTTTCAGCTATATTTTGATATTGTTTTTGTCTTCGAATCTCCATGGATTTTTAGTTGTGAAAATTAAACTTCAAATATCAAAAAATATTTAACAATAAAACTATTGTAAAGGCATATATAAGATCTAACTTTGATATAATTCATGTCGATGTCGATTCCAGATGTTTGTTTCTATGGCGATAGGCATATCATGTTCCTCACGGACCAATAGAAGGTAAACAAAGCTATATTTACGAAGAGTGTCAGGCAAAACCTATAAATATCAAAGCGAAGCCACTTAGAATTGAAAGAGAGATAAGTGAAAAGTGAACCTGTATCCATTGTCAAGTTCATTGATCAAGTGCATGGAGTTGTTATCTTCATGAACTGATAAATATAAATAACCCAACATCTTTAGGACCCACATACATCTTTGTAGACAAAAATGAAACATCCAGGTTTAGATAATCCACTATTTTCCTCACATTTGCTTACAACATCATATCCACACAAAGAAAATATCTCAAATGAACATCCATCTTGTTTGAAACTGAAGGATCAGATGACGCCCTAACATATATCTTTTCTTTATACTGGAATGTTATTGTTAGAATAGTCCTATAACTAAGATCTTATTTTTACATGGTGTGTAAAAATGGATAACTGAGACATGGTACATACTCCCTCCGTTCCCAAATATAAGTCTTTTCTAGAGATTCCACCAAATGACTACATACGGAGCAAAATGAGTGAATCTATACTCTAAATATGTCTACATACATCCATATATTGTATTCCATTTGAAATGTCTAAAAGGACTTATATTTAGGAACGGAGGGAGTAGAACTTATGTTAGATGAATATGACCTCAGAGTGATCGCCTGTGTGATGGCATGAAAGTGTGACCCGTACAGCAACTTCCATGTCGCGTGCTCCGACCCACTTTGCAGGCTCTATCCAGCCCATTGTCTGATCAGATGGCAGCAATACGCCATGACAGAAGCTGCTTTTCCATTGTAAGCCCTAAAAAATTGCATAGACTTAAAGAGATCGTTTATTCATATGGCTAGAATAATCTAATTACAATAAATTATGTACCTTCAATCATAGAGACCGCCATGGAATAGGACTGCATAGAGTTGGTGCGAAGTAATATTGTTTTTTTTTTGCGGGTGGTGCGAAGTAATATTGTTGACATCCTGATGAGATCAAAGTAACTTTTGTAATTCAGAAGTGGTAAACCAATAATGTAGAACAATATCATATTCTATCATTCACGCTTAGGCGTAGTATGTTTACATATACATGCCTCATATATTAAACAGTGGAATCAGACACATAGTAGGGCGAAGCAATGAGACGTTTTACCTCAAATCAAAAGCCTGGAGCTAATCTCGAAAGAAAAAAAAGCACTAATCTCTACATTGTTTAGTGTCACACAGTGTAATTCTGCGATCGAATTTCATTGAATGGATGTAAGCAGCCGATGATGCATCAACAGGTGGTCTCATTGAATGGATCTAGCTTTTCCCTAATCAAAGAACACACACTAAATAATTAAGTGATCTAGTTACCGTCTGCTCTATAAGAAAATGTTTTCTGTACAGGAAATTAATGTTATAAGATGGTAAGCCTTACAAAGATATACAAACTGTTTCTTCCATCGTGCACCTATCAAGCATCGGCAGATTAGTAGCCAAGTAACAACTGATGGAAGTCCTATAATACATGTACGGATAAACATGTATGTCTCCTTGTTTGTGTTTCTTTAGGCGGAGAAGGACAAAGTGCATAATTAAAGTCTCTAGTAGCATTATCTGGTCTCTCCTCGGTATTGTACACGTATTTACTGTGATTGACGATACAAGCAGAAACAAAATACTTTTGAGAGGGACAATACTTTATCTAGGTGGCAAAGATAAGGACCATCTTTCTTAAGCCCTTTCCGAAGACAACCAACCATGCAAACCTGAAGAGTTTTACTAAAGCTCTACAATTTATGTCAATAGAAGGCGTTCTGCTTTTCCTCTATGTAATATTACTATATATGAAGAGACACATAATTGATGATATAGAATGATTTACTAACTACTATGGCAATCCTGGGTTCTTTGCAGTGGTGCATCATCTCCTGAACATTGCTAATTTGTTAATCCAACATGTTCAAAAGGCAAAATCATCACAAACTGAAATTACCAGTACAGTCTCCTTGACAAATTACTAATGAGATGAGATCGATGCTTACAGTTACAATCAAAGTAATTAATGGGATCCACATATCTCTTTTTCTTTGTCGGTTATTCTTCTATTTGTCTGCCCTAGTTTGTGGTCGTTTTTTGTATTACTTAATGACATGATGGATCCCTCTTTTCGAAAGAAAGACGTGTAAACAGCAAATGTTGATCCTTGAGAAATAGATGAGCTATGAGTGAAGTCCATATTTTCTAATGTTCCAAAGGAGTTAACCCACCGCTCACTCGAGAGACCTAAGTACCATGCTAACTCCAATAACTTTTTTATTACTATGTAAACATCTGCTCAATAACGAATAACAATAGCCATAGATTATATCACATATATCCCAATTGGGTTTTCATCAAAGGATCACACAGTTTTCTCTGATTGCAAATATTGAAAGCTCTTTCTTTAGTATTCCACCTAAGACACACCTTAATTCGAGCATGGCATAGAACTGGAAATATTCTGAAATTTCCAGCCTTGCACATGATCCTGCTGACCCTATCAAGACACACTAAAGCCTACCATGAAAATTCGCTACCATTATTTTTTTTCTCAGAACCAACAGCATCTCTGCCGGTCGATATATTAAGACCTACCTTGACTCTGTGATCACCTGACGGAAAATTGGCTCGGCTGCTAGGAAAATCCTGCTAAGTTCTGTTGTAACAGTAAGAATAATATCTTGGTGTTTTCATTTGAATAAAAAAGGACACAAACCATCATGAGGCCCTTATGGAATCTGCACGTAATCATGAACCTGATCATGTAATAAATTTATCCTTAAGTTCACAATGTTCAGATTTCACAAGTGGGTAAAAACTCCTAGCCTGAAAGAACATCAACGTTAGTTGTATGTAAATAGTCATGGGAAAAACATCAGAAAAAACTCTAGCAGGAAACGATCAAACCTGAGGTTTGGCAATTAAGGAGTAGCACTCGTACTGCAGGATTTAATCAGCCAAGATGTGTGTTAGTAGAGTACACGTCTTGTCAGCCATTAGTCCCTGATCCATCTGCAGTAATCTGGCAACCATCGGCCCCTGCTTCTTCATTATCTAAGTGACCTCCCTACGAACAGGTTTCAACAGGATGCACGCAGGTTCTGTGGCTGAGGGGCTGCTGATCCTCTCGTACTTGCCTCCGGCGGCTGCTGATCCTCATGTACCTGCCTCCGGCGGACCCCGTCTTCTCCCTCACTATCATATTGTTGTTGACAACCCTGTCAGCCTTCGCCGATAGAAGATTCCCACATCACTTAGCAGAACTGCTTCGTCAAGAGCACATCAGGGGCAGCAGCGCGTGGGCGTTCAAACGAACGGCGACCGGAGGTAGCGCCTGGGTGGTTCTGCATGTGGAATTCGTCGAGGGAGCGGCCGTGGGGGATATCTCCTACATAAAATTACGTGATTGATAATTGTGGGACTCCAGCATTGTTACCCTTTCCTTGTTTTCTAAAGAAAACATAACGTATACCTCTAGGTCTCTCATCATGATTATTTTTTTTTGACCAAACTCTCATCATGGTTATTTAATTTGATCTGAGCCGTGGACTTAAGATATAAAGGCTAATTTGTTTGTTTTCCGATGATTAACGTAGAGACGTGGCGGATGGTTTTCTTATGTGTGATGGCACCATCTTTGTTACGCAACTTTTCCTTTTATCCCGGCCGTAAATTCTGTAATCCAACGGTATAATTAATTCTAATGATGTGGATTAATGAGATCGCCAGAAAGGTGCCTCCAATTAGTAAATAAGAGATTTAGCTGACCAATTAAACAACTCCGTTTTAATAATATCAGATTCGTATTTGAACATCTAAGCTTGTTTAGCTTGATGTGTGGAGCAGTGTTATTATGACACGAAGCACGTATTCTGATCGTATAGTGATCATAAAAGGGGGAAACTCTAAGCATAATTTTTTTTTAGCAAAAGAGGGTTTTCCCTCCGATTTCTATTAAAGAAACCACCACGGAACCAACATGATCAATTAAACCCTAAGCATGATCAATTAAACCGTATTATGGCTGTGCCATGGTAGATTTGAAGCTGCAAACCGGAGAAATGATATTTAGCATCCATTGTTTGCTTCGAACTAAGAACTAAATTCTAAGAGCTGAAAAGAAAGTAGAGTAACCAAGTTAAGATATATTTTCTGGTTGAGATCAAAAAGTTGAGGAGATATGAAGTACCACCTCTCTTGCGGCACCGTGTAGGCATCGGGGGTGCGATGGCTGTCGGTGGCGTTGAAGCAGATCTGCGACGGTAGACGGGTGCATCGGGGGATAAGTCCCGTTGCGGTGGAAGAGAAGGTCATGTGAGCGGCCCCGGCAAAGAGGACGACGGCGCCGATGAAGCGAGAGGACGCGATGCAAGGCTATTGGTCCGTCGCCGTGGATGAGAAATGTCCATCTCTAGCAGTGGACGACGCGGTCTTGGTAGGCGCTCCGGCATGGTGGAGGACGGTGGCGGTGGATGTGGTGGAGGACTGCGACGATGGATGGGGTGGCGGACGGAGGCTGGTGTGGGGATGGGGTGTTCTAGAGCGGACGGTGTATGAATGGGAAAATGGAGGGAGAGGTACGGGAACCATGTTTTGGGACGCTACTGTGCGAAATATGGGAAAGTTATGAACTTAGCCCCGCTTAAAATTTGGACGTCTCGTCGGTTGGGGATAGGACGGTAATCTCGATCTCGCTAATATTTGCCCAGAGCGATTTGAGGCGAGAGAGGTGGTTGGCGCCCATGGTTGGAGCCCACGGTGTATGAACGGGCTGTGGTGTAGGGCGGTTGTGTCACGCCCGAGTGAAGTTAATAACCTGCCCCTATTGAAAATATTTGCCTACATCAATTTCCGCCGAGTCGAGTTTGTTTTGCCGCCCACCGTATATGAATGGGGAATGGAGGGAGAAACAGAGATCTTTCGGACGAGCTTGAATCAAATGTGTTTTGCCGCCCATGTTTGACGCCCACCGTGTCGGAATGGGCTCAGAGGCGGTCGTGTCATGTCTAATTGAAGTTACTAACCTACCCCTATTTAGAGCAGTGGAAACCGGGCCGATGGATTGTCCGTGTAATGGGTAGATAGTAATTTCCATCTCCCAAACACTTGGCTTTGGGCAGCCGACGTGGGAGTGGACATTTTGCAGCTTCTTTCGAATTTTGGGACAATAAGCATCCACGTTTACCTGGCAACTAAATTGAATCCATTTTGTATTCCTATATGAATCTTTATAAATCATTCTATGTGTTTTTATATATCTTTAAAAGGACGACAAAGATGTATTCCACTGTCATATATGAATATGGTTTACAAATGTCGATACTCAAATTCAGAAACTAGTATCCAGTTTAAGGTGAATTCGAATATTTGGAACACTTCATGTCCAACTCAAATGTCACACGCAACATAATGTGTACTCCCATTTAGATATGTACACAAGCGATGTATCAAGATTCAAATACCGAGTCAATCAACCAAGAATGTACAGAACTAACAGACATATAAACACTTATAGAGTTATGGATTAATAATATCAACTAA
This sequence comes from Aegilops longissima, assembly GCA_021605205.1. Classification (NCBI taxonomy): domain Eukaryota; kingdom Viridiplantae; phylum Streptophyta; class Magnoliopsida; order Poales; family Poaceae; genus Aegilops; species Aegilops longissima. Next base: position 561,906,314 of record CM038676.1, on the reverse strand, counting down.
CATACATAAGCCAGGCCGCTGTACTTTTTTTTGGCTACAACAGCATCTTTTTTTAGCCAACATCTTGGCCCTTTCCGATGCGTGCCACTTATGGTCCATCTATACTGCTACTATTGCTGAATGCACATTCAACCCGATTGGCATATTTGTAGGTCTGGCACAACAATCCAAATGAAATGTCTCCGAGTCTTATCAATTAATACAGACTTGTGCTCAAATAAAATTACAAACCAAAAAACAAAAAAAAATTATTACATGATCTCTAAAACAAATGGTTTGATTGATTACATGAACGGACAACACAAAGGTTATTCAACTATGGAAAGAACATTTCACCTATGATTTACAAAGTAGGAATTTAATTTCCTTTTTCCTTCAGACCTTAACAATCTGGCCAGTCTCAGCTTGCTTCGCTTTTGAAATCCACCAAATATTTAATGGTTGTCTTGAGTACTGCTTGTGATTGTGCTGTTTGCTTCCTCAACATGTCAACTTCATCTCTAAGTGCGTGAAGCAGAATCTCTTTCTACCACTAGTTTAGCCTCTAGAGCATCAGCAGTTGGTAATTCATAATGCACGATTGGGCGGTGCCCTTTGCTGTGGGATGATGCAACGTCCATGGGGACCTCGCTCTTTGATCTTGGGCTAACCTGTTTTGCCATTAAAGTTCGATTGATTCAGAAAAGTTGAAGTTAGCAAAACATCTCAACTGGGAGTTATAACAGCAAACCAGTTAAACAAACAAGGAATTAAAGAGTTTCAATTGATGTTGAAAAGTACTCCCTCCGTCCCATAATGTAAGACGTTTTAACACTATGCTAGTGTCAAAAACGCCCTATATTATGGGACGAGGGAATAGTTATTAACATCATTGTAACGCGCTGTTGCAGCAGCAAAGCAGTTAAACAAACAAGTAGATATTTAAGTTAAGGCAAACAGGTAATTCTTAACAGTAAGTATCAAACACATAGATAGGCGCAGTCTACAATATGATTAACAGGTTGTGCCATTATGTAATCAGTAGCAAACTAAATTAAGCCAAGCAACGTAATTGAACAATTTTGCAATAAGTGGCTAACTAAAATTCCGAGAAGCAGGTAACTGAACTTATGCTAATTCTTTGTACAGGCACACTGCAACTTCTTTTTCGCTTACAAGGTTGTACAAAGGAGTCCATGGCATCAATTGCTTGGATACGCAGTCCCAATACTTCTTTCTTCCCACACTGCATGGGTAAGTCGAATGGTTAATCTGTTAAGATGGTGTGTCCTTGATATGTTATATGAGGACGTGTAGTCAGACTAGTTGTAGCCAAACACATCACACTGGCTTTTATTGTATATTTCATGCGATTACTTTTGGCATATCGAGATCTAAGCAATCTACAATAGGATGAAAAGACTGGCATCCTTCACAATATTGGCGAACTCAGTTCATAGAAACAAGCAATTCAACCATTCTATGGGTAAATCAAAAGCGCCACTGGAATATTTTTCACTATCCAATCATACACGCAAAAAGGGGCGACGCCACCATAGGGGCTGGTATGGGCGGCCGCCTTAGGTGGCTGGAAAGTGTGCACCTAGTTTGAGTCGTCCAGGTTGGCCCACGCTAGTTTTGTTCGTCCCAACGCACGAGCATGCAATGTAAAAAATGAAGAAAAATGTTTCAATTTGGATGGGCCAATAACATAAGTGCAAGGCAGGCCCTATAGCAGGCTCGCGGCCCAAACGAGCGCCTCCCATATCGATCGACAGCAGGAAAAATCCCAATTCATTTGCTCCAGCCTCCAGTCTGGTTCGCTCCTAACCTAGCCGCCGCTGGACAGACCGACACAGCACTTCCTCGTGCCCTCGTTGGAGGGCGGTCGCCGGGCTTCAAGCGAACGGAAGGACAAGAAGATGAAGATCCAACCCTGGGTGTAGCTCGTGGGAGGCAGCGGCGGCAGCATGGGCATGGCATCGAGCTTGCATAAAACGCATGCACGCAGCTTGCAAGAGTAGCATGCAACGAGCAGGTACATCACATCCCTGATTATATCTAATTCAACTCTTCAATTTCTGGCCAATAGTTAAACTGACGGTGTTATGAAACTGCTTGTATGTAGGGAATATTTGAGAAAATGAAACCAATTTCTACTTATTTTATAACTCCCCAATCAATACTTGAATCGATGAATCTGATGTATCTAATCAAGTTTCGGTGCAAACATACAAGCTCATGTTGTTCTTGAGACTGAAGTGTCTAATGAACAGACTGCTAATGAAGGATTTGATGCAAACATTTTACATGCTCCTGGTGATGAACATATAGTGTCTAATGAGGGATCTAATGCAAGCATTTTGCAAGCTGATTGACGGATTTAGTGTCTAATGATGATTTACTATGTTGTGAGAGACAGAGATTTGCAGGCATTGATGACAAGCAAATTATAGTGCATTTTCATAGCTTGAGGAAACGTCGAGGCCATCTACCAGAAAGTCCACGTATCATGACAACATAGCATAAATACTTTTCTAATCTGTTGTTTGAAACTATTGGCATACTTGTGCAGGATAGATATATTGGTATGCAGTTTGCGCACTGGTTATACGTGCAATTACACTTCGATATTTTCAGCCAGAGAACGAATAATCCAGGCAGGTACAGACCATGTTTGTAGTCCTTGTACACCATGTTGCATTTTGTGTTTTTTGGTGCTTGCATCATTTAGTGTTTATAATCTGAACTACTTTGGATCATTAGCTGGTTTTCAAAGTGCATGTAGCTTCACATTTCTCAAGTTATGTTGATTTCCGGAGTGCAAGTGCCTTCGTATTTTTTAAGTTAAATGTTCGCCCCTGGTAACTTGAATTGTGGATCAGCCACGCACACAAATCATACACGAATGCCAAGTCTGAATTAAATGAAATGCAGGGACTTACGCTAGCTCGTTAGGCTGTGCTCGCTGCAGCTCTGCTTGCGCTTGGGATGTTCCATGTACAAGTCCATGTTACCACTTGCTTGGATGTGCAGGCCTTGTGCTCCTTGCATCCCCTCTGCATTTTTGACACGGCGAATGCTTGATCAAATAAGAGGAATCGACCTTGATGTTGTCTGGGAGGATGATACTTACAAGGTTATACTGGTGTGCAGGATGTGTACCAGATCCCGTAGCCCCGTCATGCTTCGCTAAAAAAATGGATTTGCTTGTTTCAGATGATATCTCCAGAAGAAATAAGAGTTAAAGTCAGAGTTGCATAAGCATGTAAGCTAAGGGAGCAGTGAAAGGATATCCAAACATCGTCAGAACAGTGCACAAGGGAGTGATGTGTGGATACCTAGTTCGGGCCGGCGTTTGGGCATGCTCGCCTAGCTAGAGTGTGGGTCACTTCAGAGCCGTTGAGGGTGATGCGCTGGCGTTGGCTGGCCGCGCACGGATGCAGATCTTGAGTGGCAGCGGAGCGCTACGATGCGGTGGACGAGACCGTTGGTGAAGCCCCAACGACCTCGGGGGGCGGAGGTGCGACGATGTGCTCGGTGAAGTAGCCCCGGTGAGCTGGGAGACGGCGTCGGTGAAGCGCACCTGATGCGGTGGAACTCGGTGTCTGTGAGGCACGTCGGTTGCGGCGGCCGACGTTGTCGGTGGACCACCCGGTGCGGCGGACGAGGGCGTAGATGAGGTAGCTCCGGTGCGGTGGTGAAGCGCGACCATCGTCTTCGTCGTCGTCGTCCGGCACAGAGGTGGGGAACGGTGGGGAAAGAGACGAGACGAGGGGCGATTCGAGGGATGGCGGCGAATTAGGGATTTGAGCAATCTGGGCGCGGAAGGGGACGGTGGAGAAGAGAGATTTTGCAGGGCTGGAATTGGGGCCGCCAGATATTTCAATCTGAAACGTGGAAGCGTGAACTTATATTGTCGTCGTCCTTTTTTTGGGGGGAGGGGGGTGGGTGGCTGGGTGCTACGCGTTCGTCCGACACACGCGACCACCCCGACAGGACTACGCTTCGGTGCCTTAAGGCACCTGCCTTTGTGTCCATGACATGTGGGCCCAACAGGTGGCTGGCCCACATGTCAGTCACCCAAGGGCTGTTGCCTTTAAGGCACCGAAGCAGCGTCCACCCCTACACGACCCTGGTCTGCCTGGTGCGCCTACATTCGAGAATGCAAACGAATCTTCTCTCATTTGCAAACGAATCTATATGTATTACCATGCCCGTGTTTTCCTTGCAATAATTAGTCATTTGAAACGAGATACTCCGTCCGTTCACTTTTGTAAGTCGTTTCAGACAACTTAAAATGAACTGTTTTGCACATTGTCTGAAATGTCTTCAAGGTCTTATAAAAGTGAACATAGGGAGTACTATAAATTAATTAATGAGGAGTTATTTGAAAAAAATTCGGAACGGTACCCACGCTAACGTGGATTAGAGTGTGTCACATAATTAGTTATTTGAATTAGAGTGTGTGCCACGTAGTTAGTTATTTGAATTAGAGTGTGTGTCACGTAGTGATCTCCAATTCTAACGTGGATTTCGCATTTCACTGTACCCACGCTACTTTTTCAATACAAATTCATATGTATATGATGAACACCATGGTAGTGAGAAAACTTTTGGATGGATTCAAACATATGACCTACAAAATAGCACAACAAATTGAGCCAATGTCAACTTTTTGAAACTTGGTATGGCACGAATTCGAAATAATTACCCGTATGCCTGGTCCTCGGTTCAAATCTTACAATGTACACCGAATTGAAACATCGATATTAAGTCTCGTACTATGTACATTCAACTGTTGTTTTTAGTCCCCCCCCCCGCGCACAAATGCTACATACTTCCTGTATCGGTCAATCTTCCGCTCCTAACCACCTTAGCAAGCTATAGGTTTCCAACACACATTCTTTCTTTCTCTCCATGTTTCGATCTCTAAGTCTCTCAACTACACAACCCCTTTTTCCATTCCTGTTACCAAATGCATTTACCTCACACACCCGCCATTGCACCCCATGCCGAGCTCTCTCTCTCCCCTCTCTCCCTCTCACCCTCTCGCGCTAAATACATGCATTGCCTATCTATCCCCCCAACCTCTCATGCGCATGAACGCACGTTGTATATTTAGGTCACTCCCTCGAGACTGTCTCACTCTTTCTTCCGCACAGCGGGCCACACTCTCTCAATCATGCTCTCTTTATCTGAGTCTTGTTTAACCTCGTTTTCTTTCACACACAAATGATATATCTCCCTGTTCGGGCCTCGGTCGACACACTCTATACTCTCTCATGCAGATTGTCTATCTAGGTTAGTCCATCCAAGCCGCCGCCACTCTTTCGACCTCATGGTGGGCCACGCTCACTCAATCTCTCTCTCTCTCTCTCTCTCTCTCTCTCTCTCTCTCTCTGTGTGTGTGTGTGTGTGTGTGTATGTCTCGATTTACCTCGCTCTTTCTCGGACAAAAATGATATATCACCATGTTTGAGCCCAATTCGACATATTCACATTGTATACTCTCTCACACACATCATCTATCTAGGTCACTCTCTCCAACCCGTCTCACTCTTTCGATCGCACGGCGACCCTATGTGATCGGTTGACCTTGCTTCCTCCCACGCACAAAATATATCTACACGTCTGTGACTGGATCATCTCTCAAGCTCTATCTTACAGCCCTCACCCTTACCAAAAGCTCAATCGGACAATATCTCCCCGGAGCATATATATTTGTTCAATGAATGTCGGACCACACTCACTTTGACTCTCTATCTATATGTCTCTCGATTGACCTCGCTTTCTCATACCGTATCTTCCGCGTTGAAGCTACTACCTCTCCATCCTCGCAAAGCGGAGCTATTTACATTGCGAGGGGCACTCCAACCTTAGATTAATTTGTGTAGGCATTTATTCCGGTCGGTTTAGATTATATTTTCGTAGCATTCGGCCCACAACTACTCCAAACGCCGTTGCAACCCACGCAACTCCCCTAGTTAATTTCCCTCTGGCTCGGTCATCGCTCTCTCGCACGTCCTTTCTCACCTTCAACGTCGCACCATGGTATTATTGAAAAAAATATGTTGTTCTCTTTAATTATTATAAATAAGCTACAAAACTACACACCGATAGTCCGCTTGGAATGGAACAAATTTCGACCCACAAATTAAAGTGCTACAAACTACACACAAAGGGGCCCACATGTCATGAAACAAATTTGAACCCATATACAAATTAACAAAATAAAGGACGAGGATCGAACATGCGACCGGGCCTTCAAGCCGCACGTCAATAGGCAACATACGTAGAATAGCAATGTTTGTTGTACCCCCTTTGTTCAGATAATGTTTTTATATTACCACAACCTAATTAATGGATAACATGTAATATTTATTTTAGTACTATTCGCCTTCACTTACTGGTGGGTTCCATGTGTGCTCTCTCTCTCCTCCCCTTCTGCGTTTAGACGCACGGGCAAACAGGAAGAACTCGCAGGCGATGTTGCCGTTGACCATATCTGGACGCGTTCACAACTCACAAGTCACGGCACCAGTTTCACGTACTAGCAGCACTAGTCAGTGTGTGCGTGCAATGCACGTTAATTTGGAAGTATATTAAGTGCATGCGGATATTAACTAATAGGATATTATTTGCGTGTTGTCATGTGATTAGCACTATTTTTGGCATGAAATTAACTGCACGCTAAACGTGTTGAGCGCTCGACATTGAAGCAGTCTAGGTCGTTGGATGACAAGGAATACATGTGGCTTGATGATGTTTTATATTTAATTTGATACGACTCTAGCAGAACATTCAATCGATCAAACCATACATTTCGTTCAGTCTGACTCCGACTTTAAATTATACGATGATCGATATAAAATAAACGGAAATGATAAACGTTCGGATTTTAAGCATGGCAATCCGAATGTTTTTCATGGCAAATTTAGATTACGCGGCGGCGGCGGGGGCATCTCGCGGTGGGAAGCAGCTCCTCTGCCGTGCTCTGTGTGTCGTCGAGCCACTAACCGACGGCGACGGCGGCGTCTTGCGCCGTTGTTGGCGTACTCCTGGACGTTGGCCTAGCTTCAAGGAAGGCCAAAATGTTCTGGACTTCGCAGCGAGTCAACTGGCGGGAGGAGGCGACTGGCGTTGGTGCAAGGAAGCGGTCGACGGCGGCCATCCATGCCACTGAGGGGGGCACTAGCACCCGCGCGGGGACAGGCGCTGTCAACGGCGCGGCGGAGACGTTCGTGTGCATGGGCACCGCACGGCGCAGCACGCTGCGTCGACGCGCAGCGAGATGCGCTGGCAGGTGCACGGCACCGCACGGGCGCAGCGCTGCATGCACGCGCAGGCGCATGTGCTGGCAGGTGCACGGGCGCGTGAAAGTTGGTGGGGACCTCATGGAACCCCGTGGCATCAAGCTCGGCGACAATGTGCGGCTCCCAGCCCATCAGTGCCACGGGGATGGGCGCTGGCGCAGTCCGGCGACGGAGCCGAACAGAGCGGTGACAGCGCGCGTCTTCCCGCAAAGGCCAGTTCAAGGTCGCCCCAAAGCGCCTTATGTTCTTGAGACTCCGGCTGGGTGTCTTCCTCATGAAAGCCTGGAACACTAAGGGCAGACCATCGTGATGCGGCATGGCGACGTTTAGGTCGAGCTAGTTGGAGGTAGACGACAGGAGAATCGGAGAGGAAGAGAGAGGATTGTAGCGATACCGGGTAGTGCGGGGTTAATTTTAAACTGCGGCGCCGGCGACATTAAAAGTGGGAGCAGTTGGCATGATGGTGGGCGGCGGAGCCTGGTCAAAGGCTCGCCTCCGGTGAGTCTGCGACAATGTCTCGCTCGCGACGCCTCCACGACAGCCGGCGAGCGGTTCTGCTCAAGACGCCTCCGCCGACTCACACGCTTGCTGGGACGGCACCTGCCGATGAGAAGCGGGGACTCGTGGTGGCACGTAAACGCCCACGGTTTCAATAGTGAAAGCGTTCGCCTTAACGTGACAGGTCTTTTCCCTAAAAAAACGTGACAAGTCTTTGTTCCAAAATACCTTGGCTCTTCATTTGTGAAACTTGTCATAAGCAACTTGTCTCGAATTGAAGAAAAAGGAGTAAAAGGATACTCCCTCCGTACCAGTGCATGCCTGATATATTAACTCAAGTACTAGGCACGAACAAAAAAAGTACTAGGCACGAACAAACGAGCTCAATTCTGTGCTCATCCTGGTGTAGTAGTAGTAGTACTAGGCAATGCAGTTGACGGGTGACATTGACGAGCGGCGACTGAGGGAATTGAACCATGCTCGGCACGGTAGGTAACGTTGTCTAGTTACTAAAGCATCCCTCCGTTGTTCATCGGTAGTCATTATGGACCGGGGACATGAGGGGAATTTCCTAGGGCTGGAATTCTGGCCGCCAGATATTTCGACTTGAAACGCTGATGCTCGACTGGTTGGGGTTGCCTAATGTGCGTACCACGCACGCCACCGAAGGACACGAGCCCCTTTTTTTAGGATCAACACGAGCCAAGGTCTGGCTGGTACGCCGTTGGGTCCTACCATTTGAGAATATGGAAGGAACCTTTTAAATTGCCGGACGAATCTATGTGTATTACAATACCCGTATTTTCCTTGCAAATACTAATCTCAACGTGGTAATTGATTTATGACGAGTCGTTGAATTAGAGTGAATTTGTGATATAGTGATCTCAACGTGGATTTCACATTTCATGGTATCCCTAGTAAGTTTTCCAATGCAAATTCAAATTTAAAAGATGAACAATATGGAGGTGAGAAAACTTTGTATGTATCAAGCATATGACCACACACACACACACACAGAGAGACACACATGCACGAACACAACAACAATCCAATAAGTATAGTGCATCTATTTTTCCAACCCATGCATGTATGACACAAGTTCAAAAATACTCCTTCTATTCCTAAATATTAGTCTTTTAGAGAGTTCAACAAGTGACTACATATGGAGCAAAATGAGTGAATCTAGACTCTATAATATGTCTATATACATCTGTATGTGCCAGTCCATTTGAAGCCTCTAAAAAGACTAATATTTAGGAACGAAGGGAGTAAAATGTAAGACATGCATGGTCCTTAATTAAATATTTAAAAGGAACATGAAACTGAAACATGAATATTAAGTCTAGTACTACAGTACATGAAAATGTTGTGTTTAGGCGGAGCTATCATTGTCGGGGGTCAACCCCTCGACCTTAGATAAAACTATGGAGCTCTGTTTAGGGTTGTTTAGATTATATTTGTTCCCACCCTCCCAACCACCGATTGATTGTGCACCCCCACCCCTCCTCCCCGGGAGAATATCATGTGCCCCCATACCTTACATGCTATATGCCGTCTGATTTGCTTGGAGCTTGTAGATCTGAGATATAGCAGCTCACATGATGTGTCTTAATTTTTTGCAGAAACCTTGATGAGTTTGAGAATTGCACACAATTTGTACAAAAACTACTTAGATGCCCTTTGATCCCATATCCAACGACCTCGAAGCTCGTATCACCGTAGCATCTAAGATGAAGGAGGACATCATATTCTCCTGTATGTAAGAATATCACGTGCCACCACACCTTAGATGCTTTGGTGATACAAGCTCTTCTGAGGCGTTGGATTTGTGACCCAACACCTCCTCGGTGGTTCGAATGGTTTTTGCAGAAAAGCCCCAAAAGAGTTCGGCCACTGCTTACAAGCACAAAGACTGCTCAGATGCCATTGGATCTCAGATCAAACGAACTCCAAGCTCGTATCACCGTAGCATCCAAGCTGCGATAGCACCTTATGTTTTCTCGCACGGGAGAGTATGAGGTGGTCCCGCACCGTAGATTCTATGGTGATACGAGTTCACTGAGATCTAACGGCCCACGGTAGGAGGTTTGAATGTTTTTGCAATATACGGCTGATAGAGTTTGGGAAATGCGCAAAAAGTACAGGTACTATGCATGTGCCATCTGATCACTGATCATACGACCTAGATGCTCATATCACCGTAGCGGGTAATTAAGCTACGGGGGGCACCTAATATTAGCACCGGGGAGCCGTTGGATCGAAGATGCAGCGGCACACACGAGGCCTGAATGTTTTATTTGCAAAAAAAAACTATGGAGAGTTTCGAAATTGCGCATAATTACAAAGACTACTCCCAAGCCATTGGATCTCACTTCCAACGGTGTAAAAACTCGTATCACCATAGTATCTAAGATGCGGGGTGGATGTGATATTCTATGCCGCTGTCATTTTTGTTCGTAAACTTGCAAAATACGTGTAACTCGTGCCGTTACTTGTCTAACCGCGCAAAGTGTTTGTTCAAAAAAATCATCCTACACTGAAATATCGGAACAACACACGGGGGTCCCACTTGTCATTAATCAAATTTGGACCTAAAACTAACAAATCTGAAAGACGAGATTCGAACTGGCAACCTGGACTACAAAGCGTAAGTCGATAGCCTGAAAAAACGAACGGTTGTTGGCTTTGTCCCATAACTTGATTTTATACAGTACTTGCGTTGAGTAGAGTAGAGGGAGTGCCTCGTCAACACGTGCATGACCATTGTCTCACTTACGGGTGGTCCCAGGTCTGCGATCTCAATCTCTCTTCTCTCCATCGTCTAACCTTTGCACGGGCACACACGAAGAGCGGCGCTAGCTTGCCGTGGTGTTATTACAACTAAAAAAGCTTGGAAAATAGAAGAATCGCCTAGAACAAGAGACGTTGTGGCTGGTCGAGACGGAGCTAACCGTGCACGCGTTTGCATGATGAAGCAGTGTGGCTAGTGGGGTGTTTTCGATCCGGTGGCTGGGTCCCGAGGTCGAACCATAGGTACTACGTCGATACAGTATATTTTTACACGCACATTTTTCCTCCGGCCGAGATGTGGCACACCCTACCATGCTGTTTGGGGTCCTCCGGGTGGTGCACACATATATTCTTCTGACGTGGGACGCCCTACGCGCTTTTCTGGGTCCTCCTCGGTCGTGGCGCGAAGCAAGTAAATGAGTCATCAAATCACGAAGACCACCTTTCCGCCGAGTACATCGGTGAAGCACGGTGGCTAGCTAGTTGGGCTAGTTCGACCGATTAGCTAGGCCGCCGCCACATTTGTTTTTTCACCCTTTTTATCTACTTGCGGGAGGTAATTTAAATATCCACCATGGCGCGCTGTTCGGTGTTTGGGTGTGGCAGGATTTTAAATTTTTTGATTGACGGGAGTAGGCGCGGCAGGATTTTTAATTTTTTGATTCACGGGAGCAGGCGCGGTAGAAATTAGTCACGATGACTTCGCCTGTAAAAACCCACTGCTCCCTGATGTGAGAAGTCATCGACTGGTGTTTTACCGTGGTGAAAACACAAAGATTCCCCGCTTCTCGGATGGCTCCCTCCGCCTTCCCGTAGATTGCATTGCCTTTCAGCAGTTTTGCCCCCTTTGCTTCCTCTCCCCATTGCTTCTACCTGGTGCCATGGCGGCGCAGCAGATCACGGAGGCCGAGGTGAGGCGCCTGACACAGGAGCTCCATGCCAAGGATGCGGAGCTCAAGGCCAAGGACGTGGAGCTCCGTGAGCTCAAGGAGGAGAGGAGTGCCATGCTCCTCTGTTATGTGCGGGAGTTCACGGAGCTTCAAAAGCGGCAGGCGTCCACCACAAAGATGCTCGAGGCGTCGGCGGCGTTGCTGCAGAAAGCGGGAGATACGATAGGTCGTCAGGGGAGCCGGCTGGAGCGTGAGCGGGCCGATCGTGACGAGGTCCAGGATCGCCTTAGCCACTTGGTGAACCAAGTTGCCACGCACGTGTTGCGGCTGCGCGATGCCTACCGTCGTGCCAGCGCGACGATGCCGGCCGTCGGGCTAAACCCGTTCGACCACCCGGTCGACTTCAACGAGCTGCGGCTTCCTGACCTGGTCTCCTTCTTCACCTATATCTCCGAGGAGCTGAGCCGTCTCCGCGCGATGGTGGGGGCTGAGCTGGACAAGGAGGGGTTGCGCGCTGCCATCGCCGTTGCCGGGCGAATCCTTTCGAGGCTCCATCACGGAATCCATTCGTGCCATTGACGCCGTCTTTGATGAGCTGGCTCCGTCGACCGGGAGCGGGCTCTGCGGGCGGTTGCACCCTGCATCACCAACGTCGTGCGCCTCGAGAAGCAGAGGGACTTCGGTGGTGTTTAGGCGCCCTCTGCATGGGCATGTCCATGTCTCGGCGCAACATGACCGTTGGATCAAACTCAGACGATGCAGATCCGTCACTGTAGCACAAAGCGTGTGGGTGTGTTTGGTTGCATTCTCATCTCAATATAGTTGTTTCCTCTTCGTGTATTTTTGTCAACCTACTAGTGTGGACTCATGCACCCTTCATGCACTCTGCCAAACACCCAAAAGTGGGTCGAGAAGGGAACTTTTGCTCCCATCCCGTGCACCCTTCATACACCCTATCTAACACTATAGGATGTGCTTCATATGGTTCATGTTTCGTGGAGTACTTTAGCACCGTACTCTCCGTGCGCTGTGGACCTAGTTCTGTTAACATTGATCTCACCGTTCATTCTCGACCGGATAGTCAAAAAGAGGTACTATGTTACATATAGGAGTAGTTGACATGCGCACAAAATAGCAACAAGATTGTGTAGTACTGACGTATGAACCACTGCACATGCCTAGTAGTTGGAGCACTGTGTATGTTCAAGTGGCTGCTGTGTTTCGCACTCCTCTGTCGTAAGAGTGGAAACGCTTGCTGCAATCATTTTTTCTTCAGAATGAAAAACAGTGGACACGCTCTACCGTGCGGATCCTCCTCCAGCCATGCACTAAATTACTCACTTTCGCCGATGTGTGGGACAGCCAACACCTGGGTCCACCAGCAATGCACTAAATTACTCTGTAGTAGAGTGACGGTAGACTACCCCGATCGAACCACCGCAGTAATGCCCAATGAGCCGTCAAATCACAAAGCCCCCTCCTTTCCAGCAGTAAGTTGGACGGACGAAGCAACCATCATTTCACTCTTCTTTCTCAGCTTCCTCTCTTGAAGAAAACCCCCACTCGCTTCGCTTCTCCCTCATCTCGTTCCTCCTTTCACTCTTCTCTCTCAGCTTCCTCTCTTGGATGGACGCCGGAGCTTTGGCCGACGTGATGTCTATGGCTCTGGCCAAAACCGTCGAGGCTCATGGTACGAAGAAGCGCAAGCACCCCGCCAAGACTACCACAGACAAGCTCAAAGCCATCGCCCTGTCCAAGCCCCCCTCTCCGGGATCTCTCATTAAGCAAGTCCAGGTAATGTCTCTTGTTGACGATCTTTTTCTCGATCTTGATCGTGTTTTTTCATCTAACACGCAGTACTACTACTAGTAGTACAACTTTCATGGGTGATCTTGCATGTGATTTTAGTGTGCCAAATGACGGTTCTAAATTCCTCTTTTGACCAAAACATGCGAGAGGTTGACACTGATTTCTTATAGATTACTTTCAACTACTCCCTCTGTCCCAAATTTCTTGTCTTAGATTTGTCTAGATATGGATGTATCTAATACTAAAATGTGACTTGATACATCCGTATCTAGACAAATCTAAGAAGAATTTTGGGACGGAGGGAGTATTTTATGAACATCAATGCTACCTTTTAAGAGGGTATATTTGCCTCAGTAACTTGTGTTATGGATATTGCATGTAATCCCTCTGCTCTCATGCCTTTGAAGACATGTTCTAGTGTCTTTGTTCACTCATTTATGTGCGTATATGTAGTCATATATGGAGTATAATATCGAAAATCATCTTATATTTCTGAACGGAGGTAGTAATGAAATATGGTTTCATTTGAATTAGAACCAGGTCCATGGTGGAGATGAAGTTCTCAAAGTCATGCCGTGTGAACTAGAAGACCGATGATGAGTTCTCTTTGCTGAACTATCCAGCTGCTGTGTCCTTGTCGCCATGTGTCCTGAACTAGTGTTTTCTGTAGCATTGTTGTCAGCGTGTTCTCGAGGCTGTACTTGACCACAACAATTTCTGGTTGTGCCTTCGATTCTGAAGGGTGTGGTTCTTGTAAAGCTTCCCAACAAATCTGATGCGGCATGTCTTCATCATCATGTTTATGAGTGGAAAGACCACTCTGTTAGGTTCTCAAGGTTGACAAGATGGTGATGGTGCATGTAGACATCTCACACGAAGTCCATGGCCTAGTCGGTTATGCGGGGTTCATCCCGTAGGTCGGTGGCAAGAAATAGTCTCAGAGTTTAGTTAGTGCAACTTTGCTTGTCTGTAGTAAGTACTATTGTTCATTACTTGATTTGTGTTTGTGAACCCTGTATTGTTTATTAGTCCTGCCGCTTTTGGTGTGTGGTCAGTCCCGAGAAGCGGTCTATGTTAATGTCTGTCCACTCAATTCAGTCTGTACATTTTGAAGTATCCAGATCATATTTTTTGTGAGGACAGTTTATCAATTATAGTTACACTCCAATATCTGTATGTATTGAAGGGTTTATCGCACCCACCAGGATTTCCAGTCCCATGGATGTTCGGTCCATACGATTTGTCACGACCTTTGGACTGTCTTTGCTTGGGAGTAGGCGGGGCCCTGCATGCCACGTGTAGTTGGATGATCAATCTTACATTTAGTACTTCAACATAGTGATTTCCTGGTAAGGATTCACTCGTGTCACATCAAGTAAATCTTATTGATTTACTGTCTAAATCTTATTGATTTAATGTCATGTTTTCTTTCTTTTCCTGCAATTTTATGATGCAGGTTTTGCCATGTGACATTCATCACAGAATAAACCGTTTGGTTTGCTCTACGATGGCTATTTTGCAGGTTTCACTTCTTATGTCGTGTCAGTAACGAAGGCACTGTTCATCACTTATATTACTGGAAAAAATTGGATCAGTATGTTGTCTGAATACAAGTTGAATACCTATGATGAACTGCAGTTTGGTTTAACAAAAATGCCACAATTAGTCCTTCTCGCGTTTAAAAGAAATGAAGAAAAAAATTGGATCACGGTCACGGATCCTAGTCAAGTTAGAAAGCAGATCATAGCAGATCAGACATGATCGCCACTGTCTTGCATAGATCGAGCACCGGCAGTTGCTCTAGCACTGAAAGCGGCAGCAGCTCAGTCTGATCCAGCTGAGGATTGGGCACCGACCGCGTCAGCGGATCAGTCTGATCTACCAAAGGATCGGTCATCGACACCGGCACCAGCTCTACAAGGAGAACCATCTCCGACAGCAGCGGCGGCTTCGGCACCTGCACCAACACTTGCACTTGCATTTGGTCCGGCCCGTGCAGTTGCACCGCAATGATCGGGCTGCATTCACACTTCATATACCAAAGTCCTTACAAAAACCGACATGTCCACCTTCTTGGTAAGCATTGGCCACCCAAGTGCTTCGTCCTTTTTTCTTTCCATGTTGTCGGTGTACTAGAGTAGGGGTACCCTAGTACCCCGAACTCGTCTGACAGACGATTCTGGCGCCCACGGCCGGGCGGCTTGATGGCCGCCAAGATCTCAGCGGCTCCTTTGGAGCCATTCAAGAACAAGCAGTCAAGACCCGGCAAGAGGAGCTTGCGGGAAAGCCACTCAAGCGCAAAGGAAGCGAGGCCCGGCAAGAGGAGCTTGCAGGGAAGGCTTGGCTGGCGCTAAACCCCCAAGCGCGACAAGGTTCTCGCTTGTGCAAGGCGCTTGTCGGGCGGGCGACCTCTCTTCATCTCGCTCAGCTCACCCGTAACGTGTCACCAGGGCTCCCCAAGCATCTGGCGTGTCGGTGGGCTGTGCAGCCAGCGGGAGTAGCGACAAGCAATGCTGACAAGCCACCATCGTGGCGGACGGAGGCGCACTTAACGATCCTGTTACCTTTGTTCGGGCGACCGAGGCAGGCATTGATGACCCTTGTCCCTTGCCGTCGAGTTAGGTATAGATTATTGTACCTTTGTATAAAGCGGTGTACCTACCTAAGTTTTTACCATTGTAACCTTGTCTATTTGCCACATGTGGTAACCCTTGTGCCTATAAAAGGAGGTCCAAGGACAGCGAGGGAGGTTCGGCTGGTTTCGGTCCAGCTCGACTTAGTTCATCACATCCGGGCTAGGTTTTGTAGCCGCATTGCTCCCTAGCAAGAACACCAGATAATCCACAAAGCAGCGGTAGGAGTATTATCTCTCCGGAGAGCTCGAAGCTGGGTAAAACCCTCTCGTGCGCATCGCCTCGACCTGCTCTTTGTGCAGTCTCCGCCCCCTCCGAACCACAAAGGGACCCAGGTCCGTAGGTGCTCGTGGAGCACGATCAGCTCTTCCCCGACATCTTTGGCGCGCCCGGTAGAGGCGTCGAAGCTGTGTGAACCCGTCCGCGATCGCACCAGCAACTCCATCGGCGTCTTCGTCGACATGGCGCCGAAGAAGAAGCCTTGGCAGCAGCTGAGCCGTCGCGTCGAACCCACCACCACGGAGCCATCGGTGGTGGGGGAACGTGGCGGAGAGGACGGCGTCGTCGAGAGCCCACGATGCCGCGGGTCCAAGGACAACGCGGCGAGCGTCGGCGTCGAATCTGCACGCGTCCATCGCAGGAGGCGCGGGACGAGGCAGCGTCATGATACCCGCGGCACCATCGATCTTTGGATCAAGGCCAAGCTGGAGGATCTCGAGGCCCTCGAGACCGCATGCACCTCGGCATGCGGAGCAACGAATGGGGTACGCTGCTGGGCGGATGCTGCTCCTCCTAACTTGGTTAGGAGTCCGAGCATATCCGTTCTTCGCTCAGACGCCCTTGCCGCCAACCACACCAGCGGAAGCCTTGGCGAGCTCGATTACTACTAGACTACCCTCCGACGGCCGATAAGGTCGGCGAGTGGAGGGCCACAATTCAGAGTCTCGCCGGCCGCTTAGCGGCGACGTCCCACGGCAACCGGCGCCGCAGCAGGGCGAGGCGACAAGGCTGCGAGCCGATGGCGGCGAGACTTGCGGGGTGCACCCGTACACTCCCCTTCGAAGGCCAAGATCGCCGACTCGCGGATCCACCTCGACAGCGACTCCACAGCATCGCCGGATCCGCGAGCTTCGCCGCGACCAGCGCCAAGTTCTTCGAGCGGCAAGAAGAGGGCCTTCGAACCCGTATCGGCGCCCGAAGAAATGCGCCGTCAATCGACCAAGCGCGGGCCCCTTGTCGATATGCGCGCCGAAGAACCAGCGAATTGTCGTCTGTGATGGGTTGCCCAGCGTTCACTCGTGAGCTGCGGCAAGTCCGGTGGCCCGACAAGAAAAACTTCAAACCAGACGTTCCGGAGAAGTACGACGGCAGGACATACCCGTCGGAGTTCCTCAGCATCTACACCATCGCGGTGCAAGCTGCGGGGGGACGAGATGACAAGATCCTCGCCAACTACTTCCCCTTGGTGCTCAAGCCAAACGTCAGATCTTGGCTCATGCACTTGCCGGATGGCTCTATTTCTTCTAGGGCAGATTTGTGCCACCAATTTGTTGGTGCCTTCACGGTGACCACAAGCCTCATGGCGGAGAGTGATCTCCACCTGCTTGCCCGAGAAGGAGGAGTCTTTGCATAAATTCATCGAGAGATTGATCGAGTGCATTACAACATCGGGCGTCCACCTGCTGCGTGATTAGTGCATTCCATCGGAATGTACGAAATCGCGAGATGAGGAGGAGATGGCGATGTGTAAAGTGAAAAACGTCGGTGAGCTATCATACTGGCCAACAAATGTGCACGCTGAAGAAGGAAGAAGACTCCCGGGAGAGAGTGTGGGGCGAGTCGGCGGTGAGGGACCGCCCGGCAAGGAATAGCGGTGGCGGAACAACAGGAGGAAGAAAAACCAAGAAGTACTAGTTGTCGAGCAGTCCGGCAAGGACGGTGCCGCCAACCAAGCCAACGCCGGTGGCTCGGCAAGGAGGTTGCCGTTGACACCGACCGCTAAGCCGTGGCGGCCGCCGACACAACTGGCAGCTCAATAAGCGATCTTGTAAAATCCACCGCACTAAGGGCCATGATCTCCAGAGCTGCAAGAAAGTCGAGCAGTTTGTTGAGCTCGTAAAGCTGAATCTGCGGCGGGACAAGGAGAAAGCCCAAGAAGGTGCAGGTGCAGTAAGTAAGAAGAGACCCGGTCGGGAAGGACGCCGCGGCAAGGCCAAGCAGCGGCAAGAAGACAGACCTCCCCGTGGCCGCGACAAAGAAGAAGATGAAGATGAAGATGACGAGGACTATGAAGACGATGAAGCTGATGAGCATGAGTTTCAAAAGGCAACGGAGGTCCTTTGCGTCGATGGTGGTGCGTCTCGCATACCTCGCACCGCCAACTCAAGCAATGGATGCGTGAGGTCAACGCAGAGAACCATCCATAGAGTCACGCAAACCTCGAAGTGGTCAAGCCGCCCATCATCTTTGACATTGAGGATCACCACGATCGCATCACTGCGGTCGGTGTTTGCCGATGTTGGTCTCACCAACCATCCGCAACCTCAAGGTCACAAAGATGGTTGACGGCGGGCGGCCTGAATTTGATCTCCTCCACGGTGCTCGAAACTTCAAATCCACGACGGTGAGCTCGAAGAAACTGGTACTTTCAAGGAATCAACCCGGGAAGGAGCAAGCCCAAGGGAAGATCACGTTGCGGTAACCTTGGCGGTGAGCTCAACTTCAGAACTGAGAGGTCACGTTCGGCGTCGCCGATTTCCCATTGCCCTACAATGGCATACTTGGCAGCGTCCGGCACTCGCCAAGTTCATGGCCGCCTCTCACTATGCATACAACCTACTCAAGATGCCCGGCCCGATAAGTGTCATTTCTGTCCACGGCGACAAGAAGGATGCACTCATCTGCACCGACAAGATTTACGGGATGCAGCAGCGCGACAGATAGCAAACCACTTACCGCTGAAGCTCCCGGGCGAAGAAGAAGACCACTTGGGTCGGCAAGAGCTCTGTTGCCACTCCGCAAGCGCACCTCTTGGTGCTGCGCTACCGTCGAGGAGCGCACCATCGAGCTCCACCGGCAAGTGCAACAAGGCGATGACAGCTCCACCAAAGACCAAGAAAGTGCCCGCCAAGGAGGGCGGCGCTGGTGGTACCTTTACCATCGGTGCCACGCTTGATCCTAAATTGAAGGCGAGCTCGTTACTTTCCTGCGGCGAATGTCGATGTGTTTGCATGGCAACCATCCGATATCCCGGTGTTCCTGGAAAGTAATTGAGCACCACCTAGCTGTCTGTCCTCACCTTGCGACCCGTCAAGCAAAAAGTTAGGAAGCAGCGGTGGGCGCCAAGAGTTCATAGCGAAGAAATCAAGAAATTGGAAGCAGCGGGGCTTGTCGGAGGAGTCCTCCACCCCCGTGGTTGGCCAATCCGGTAGTGGTGCGCCAAAGCTAATGGGAAATGGAGGCTTTGTATTGACTTCACGGATGTTAATAAAGCTTGCCCCAAGGACCCGTTTCCCTTGCGCGTGTCGACCAGATTGTTGACTCCACGGTGGATGCGATCTGCTTTCATTTCTCGATGCATATTCAGGATATCATCGATCTTCATGGCGAAGAGGATGAAGAAAACCGCATTCATCACACCATGTAGCACGTCTTTGCTTTATACGGATGCCTTTCGGTTTGAAGAATGCTGGTTCAACCTTTGCAAGGGTAGTCCATGATGCTTTTGGACCACAGATACACAGAAATGTAGAAGCCTACATGGATGACATAGTGGTCAAGAGCAAGGACAGAGCGACTCTGATTCAGGATTTGGATGAGACGTTTGCAAACCTACGCAAGATCAACCTCAAGCTCAACCCCGAGAAGTGCGTGTTTGGAGTCCCTTCCGGCAAGCTTCTCGGGTTCTTTGTATCTCAGCGGGGAATTGAAGCCAATCCCGAGAAGATCAAGGCCATTGAGCAAATCGAAGCCCCAAAGCGCGTCAAGGATGTCAGGAGGCTTGCCGGTTGCGTGGCTGCTCTCAGCAGGTTCATCTCTAAGTCTGCTGAACGCGCTCTCCCCTTTTTCAAGATTTTGAAAAAGACGGGTCCAATGAAGTGGACTCCCGAAGCGGAGGCTGCGCTGCAGGGCTTGAAGAGATACCTGTCCTCCGCTCCAATACTTGTCGCACCTAAGCCACAAGAAAAGTTGCTTCTGTATATAGCAGCGACCAATCAAGTGGTTAGTGCTGCGTTAGTAGCGGAGAGGGAGGCGGATGATGAGCCGGCAACCAAGGCAGGCGCATCCAGCGACAAGCAAGGCAACCGCCGTCAAGCTCTGGTCCCGGCGAGGACGGATCAGCGCAGGGTTGTGACAAGATACGGAAGAAGATGGTGCAGCGCCCAGTCTACTTTGTCAGCTCCCTTCTGCAGGGGGCTAGATCAAGGTACTCTGGTGTGCGAAGCTGCTTTTCGGCCTGCTCATGGCCTCGAAAGCTGCGCCATTACTTCCAAGCACATGAGATAACGATCGTCACTCGCTTCCCTTGAAGAGGATATTGCAAAATCGGAGGAAGCAGGCAGGATCGTTGAGTGGGCCTTTGGAACTGTCAAGCTTTGGTCTCAAGTTGAAAGCACTTCAACTATCGAGCAGGGCATTGGCAGAATTCATAGCAGAGTGGGCGTAGCGCAAGATGAAGAAATTCGAGATCGAGCATCCCGTCAAGGAGGCAAATAAAGAGTGGCTGATGTACTTTGACGGTGCCTTCTCGCTGCAAAGCGCCGATGCCGGCGTGCTGCTTATCGCACCCACCGGAGAGCACCTCAAGTACATAGTCCAGATGCACTTTCCCAAGGAACAAGCGACAAACAATACTGCAGAGTATGAAGGATTGCTTCCCGGTCTCAGGATTGCGGTGGACCTTGGGATTAAGAAGCTCATTGTTAGGGGAGATTCACAACTTGTCGTCCGCCAAGTAAATAAAGATTACCAGAGTCCGTTGATGGAAGCGTACGTCGATGAAGTGAGGAAGCTGGAAGAGCACTTTGAAGGCCTGCAAATGGAACACGTTCCAAGAGCACAGAATGATATAGCTGATGGCCTCTCCAAATGAGCCGCACTCAAGTTACACTGTGGAACCAGGGATTTTGTGCTCAAGCTGACTCGACCAACCGTGACACCATCGACAGGGACAGAGCAAGAAGAAAATTGGTTTCCAGCGACTACTTTCGGCGAGAGCTCTCGAAGCCACCGAAAAGAAGGTCCCTAAAACCAACGCAAATATCACTGAGGAGCAGTCTGCTCCGACAAACCATGCAGTTTGTATCGTTGAAGCAAGCGCTCCCGACAAGCTTAGCTCCGGCAAGCTTGGCGGAGATCATCGAGCTCCGGCAGACCCGCAGGTCCTTGCCGTAGAAGTTGATGATCCTGCAGTGATAGATGAGCCTTTAGTCCTTGTTGTCGAGCCACAGGCTCCAACGTGGGCACAGCAGATCGTCCATTTCCTTCAGACAGGAGAACTTCCCGAAAAGCAAGAAGAAGCGGAGAAAGTAGCCCGGCAGTCAAGTATGTACCAGTTTGTTGACAACATCCTGTACAGAAGAAGACTTAACGGAGTGAAATTGAAGTGTATTTGCCGGGAATATGGACAAAAGCTATTGGCGGAGATACACGGAGGCATATGTGGTCACCACATTGGCGCAAGAGCCCTTGCCGGCAAAGCTTTCCGGCAAGGTTTCTTCGGCGAAGCCCTCCGGATGCAACTGCACAAGTAACCAAGTGTGAAGCGTGCGGTTCCATTCAAAGCAGATACACTAGCCAGATCAAGCTCTCCGGGCGATCCCATTATCCTGGCCCTTCTCGATGCAGGGGCTCGACATCCTCGGCCCCTTCCCGAGCTGTCGGGAGCTTTGAATACTTATGCGTCGCAATCGACAAGTTCACAAAGTGGCGGAAGTGGAACCAGTGAGGAAGGTGACAGCCGATCGGCCGTCAAGTTCTTGAGTCAATTGTTTGCCGTTTTGGTATTCCTAACGGATCATCACCGACAACGGCACAGTTCGAAGTCGCACCTTCATGCGATCGCCCAAGATCTTGGCGCCAAGATCTGCTTTGCTTCTGTTGCTCATCCGAGAAGCAGCGGTCAAGCAGAGAGGCGAATCTTTGAAGTGCTGCGAGGACTCAAAACGAAAACTTTCGACGGGCTGCACAAGTGCGGAAGGAACTGGATCGAGGAGCTGCCGGTGGTTCTTTGGTCGATCAGGGCGGACGCCAAATCGAGCCAGCGGCGGACACCCTTTGCTCGATCTACGGAGCAGAGGCAGTTCTCCCACGGAACTTCGTATCTGGGTCGCCTCGAGTGCTCGCTTATGATGAGCTTGAGCAAGAGCAGCTGCGGCAAGATGGCGCTGCTCCTCGAGGAAGATCGTCTTCAGGCTGCTCTGAGCTGCTCGTTACCAGCAAGCTTTGCGTCGCTACCATAAGCCGCAAAGTTAATGCCGAAGCTTCGAGGAAGGCGACCTTGTTCTTGGCGCGTTCAATCCGCCAAGAATTCCAACAAGTTGCGCCAAAGTGGGAAGGCCCTTATCGGGTAAAAGCGAGTCGCTAGGCCCGGCGCTGTCCGCCTTGAGACGAAGGCGGCTTTCGGTGAGCAATTCCTGGAACATAGAGCATCTTTGCAAGTTTTACCCATGAGGTAGCGGTTGCGGAACCCGTTCCGGCAACCACCCCTAATACAAGTCTTGCCGCTGTTGCATGTAATCCATTGTACAAAGCGAGCGCAGACCCGTGCATCGATAAAGCCTATGGTTGCGCACATTTTTGTTAATACATGCCTCCATAATAAAGTATGCATGTGTTTACTAACATCTTGTGCAGCACCCACACCCGGTAAGCGATTGTGAGCTATTAGGTTCCATAACTTTCTTTTTCTCTTCTTTCTTCTCAAACAAGAAGAAGGTTCATCCACCCACAAGTTAACCGGGGGGAGAGGAGGAGATAATGGTGTGGGCATCGCTCGAGGAATTGTCGCTTTGCCGGAAGACGGACAACAGAAAAGCTAAGTTTAAGCGACCAGTTTTAAATTTTTTAAGTTATCTTCCTCGAACGATAGTACTTTGTATGGAAAACCTGTGCGCGGAGGAACCAAATCGTGACTGGTCGCGCCCTTATGTTGTTTCGAGTCCGCTCAACGACCTAAGTGAGCTCGACTAGTCATGACGAGGTTGCTTGTCGGTAGCGACCCCGCCAGCAGGCTGCTGAAGTTCCGCACTCGGCGCTCGCGGCAAGGGTGCCTGCACCAGCAAGTTTCCCTAAAAGCGTAAGGTGAAAACATACAAGGGAAGAAATCGAGTAAGGGAAATAACATTGCATTCGATGGCCTAAGATAGTGTATATTACATGATAACTTGTCGCAGATCTAATAGCTTTTTACGCCTAAACTTGATCTCTGACGACAAGAAAGATAGACTTGGTGGCCTAGTCCCGCGGTGCGCCCTCGAGCCTCTTGACTCCGCTCACCCTTTCCACAATGGGTGCGACAAGGGTCTTGGCGCTTCCACATCGGCGGATGAAGGCAGGGACTTGAGGGCCTTGGAGAAGTCGGCCTTTGGGTTGCGAAGGCCACCTTCATCAACACCTTACGGAGAGCCTCGGCACAGACTTGGCGTGATTCCTCCGCCCGATTGCTTGGGACCTCATCCGGGCCGCGGATCTCGCCAACACGCCCTTGAAGAAAAGGCTGAGCTTGGCGCTGGGTTGGAGGTTCTCGTCGATGGAATATCAAGATCTGTCATCCCCAACTCTATCAGCTCATTATGGATACGGCGGCGGTGTCCACAAGGCCTTCCATCAATGCATTATGATGTCCGAAGATTATTACGGGCGGTCACGGCATTCGACAGCAACTCCTCGGTGGCCTTGATTTTCTCCGGCAGGCCGTCTCCGCTCCACGGCGCCGTTCAGCGTCTCCGTCAAGGTGGTCAACTTCAGCTCCAGATCTGCCTTGGCGACCTTGGCGGCATCGATCTCCTTGATTTTTTCAGCCAAAGCGGCCTTGCAGCTCGCCGAGGTGTAAGCGTCCTTCTCACGCTTCGCGCTTCAGCCCGGCGACCTCCTCGGCACTCTTACGGAGGGTGGACTCCAGCTGAGCCACCCTCGTCTCAATTCCCCTTTGGCGGCCTCGGCAGCAGCGGCATCCTTTGCCTCTGAGCGGTCCGCCCGATCGTTTGCTTTGCCTGTGAATCTTCCTCAAAGCTGTCGAGGTTGATCTTCGCTGCGCATGGCTCACCTTCTCTAGCGAGAGAGCTTCTCACCGGCAAGCCTCTGCTGCTCCTCAACCTCGCCTTTCTCCAAGATAAAGGCCGTGCGCTCCTCGGCAAGCTGCTCCCGAGCCTCTGCTATGTCCGGAGAGTCTCCTTGTTGGCGCGTTGGAGCTCTTCCATACGTTCTCCAAGTCAGCTCCGCCCTCGCGACAAGCGCCTCCACAGACTCCAGTTTGGCTTGTCGGGTGCGGTGAAGCGACAACAACCTCCTTAGCAGCTGCTCCTCCTCGGGTTCACCACTCTGCTGCTCGGGGCATCAACCAGCGACAGCCCGGCGGAGGCGAGCAGCTCCGCATCAAGGTCTCCCCTTGGTGGCGCCACAGGCTCGATGCCCATGGGAGCTTGATGAAAGCGCCCTCAGCGGCTTTCGAGATAGGCGCGGGCTGGGGCTCCTCGGGTGCAGTGCGGCATCGATGGCGAGGGATCTGCGGTGGCGCAGCGGCGCTGGCGCTCCTGCGGACCTCCGGGCCGTCGGTCGATCATGAGTTCCTCCCAGCCTTTGCACCAGCGGCCTCGGCAGCCTCCTCGCCCGGCGGGCTTGCCGGCACCAGCTTCCTCCTCCTCCATGTTGGCGGCGTCGACATTATGCGCCGCCCGGCGTCTTCCTCGCCAGCAGCCTCGGTTTCCATCGGGTCTCCGGAGATGGAGTGCGATGATCGAGAAGGGGAAGCACAAAATCAAGCAGATATTGAAGAGAGAGGCGGAAGAACAGAACCCAAGGGAAACTATCAAGGCAAGAAGGTTACCTGCAGTAGGGCCTGTGGCCGCGGCCTCCACCACCGGAGGATCGTTGGCACCAGTCCTTGTCGGGGAAGCTCCCCTCGTCGGAGAGGCTTCCCTTGGGAGAGCGTTCCTTGGCGGAGAATCCTCCTTGGTGGCGTAGTTGAAGCAAGCAGAATTTGGGAGGCGGCCTCGGGGGGCCTCCCGATGAGGCTGGACCTCGGGTGTAGCCTCCGGTGCTCCATGATGTGGCTGCTCTGCTCCTACAAAATCCAGCAAACCAGATATAAATAGCGGAAAAAGCACCAAAGCGCACCTAACCACGGGAAGCATACGAGATACTTCTGGCTGGGGGCTGTCTTTGGGGCTGCTCTGTTGAAGGGTTGCGGGTCCGGTAAAGGAGTCGGGCGTGCCCCACAGTGCTACGGGGAGTAAATGCGAGGCAGCGACCACCAGCGTCTTAGCTCTCTTGGCGCCCTCGGTGGCATACTGAAGAGGAAAGATCAGTGGAACCAGTCAGATATAAGATAAAGCAATAAGTTGAAAGACTACAAATAGCAGCGGCAAGATCTTACTCTTCCTCTTCTTCCTCGGAGCTAGGCGGATAGATCAAACTCTGCTCAGTATGACGGATTGGGGAAGACTCCCTCTGGCGCTTAAGCGGAGTGCAGGGGCCACGACTCGAAGGCCCGAGCCCGTCGCCGTGTGAGCAGGCGCTCAGCAGCAACAATACTTGCAGTGGTGGTGGGCCGCGTCGAGGCGGCGAGGCGGCTGCTGAACCGTATGCTCCCCGCCATTTCTCCGGTCCTCCGGAGCGTCTCACTTGGCGGGCGGCGAGCTCCTCCTGCGGCAAGCTACTTGGCCGGCGGAGGAGGCGCCCGGCAGGCTCACTTGGGTCGTTATCGGGCTCGGTCTGCTCCTCCTCACCGATGAACTCCTCTTGGTGGCAAGGCTTGCCGCCTCGGCCCTCTCCGCCTCCTCATTGTGAACCCAAAGCGCGCCCGTGGCAGCGGCTCTGCAGCCTCCTCCACCCCTTGTGGCGTCGCGCCATCTCTGAGCAGTGGTGTCGCGGGTGAGCCGTCTCTTCGTCGGCGTGGATCGGCGCCGGACAAGTCGTCGAAGAACTGCTGCACTATGTCATCAGCGGGTTCACGCAAGTTGGAGCGATCCATAGGAATCGCTGGCGGCATTATCGCGCGGATGCGATCAAGCGCCGAGTTGTTGCACAAGCGCACAACTCCCTCGGCAACATGCACCATCCAGGGTTGTCCGGCTCGAGGCTTGAACAGCTCCGCAGCATGCCGTCAAGCTCCGGTGGTGGTGAAGTTCAATTTAGGCACTGGGCGCAGCCTCATGATATCCGCCCGCGTTACGGAATTCCCAAGCAGGTCTCCTTTCTCTGCAAGGGTGCAATCGGCGGCGAAGGAAGTCGCGCCAACTGCCCCCACGGTGAGCCCTGCTTGCGGGCGCAAAATCCTAGTCGTAGCAATCTTCAACTTATCATCCTCCGGCCAAGTTGCTCCAATCGTTGCCCGCGAACTATGGGGGTTTCTTGCGAGGCGGTAAAGGCTGTGGCTCCTCCTCTAATATCCAGCACAGTCAGCCCTCCACTCCTCCCACTTGCTGCGCAACTCTCCGTCAAATGCGCTTCCTTCTTGCCGATCCTAGAGGTCCATGCAATTCCTCCGACAGCGGCTCTCCTCTCTCGTGGGGTGAGAAGTAATGGCGGAAGAGGCGACATTTGGGTGGACCCGACAAAGTTCTCGAGAGATGTGCGAAAACAGCCAAGGTGAGAGCGGCGTTGGGGTGAAATCAAGAAAGCGGAGGCCATAGGTGTTCATGACATCACAGAAAAATTCAGAAAAAGGCGGGCGAGCCCGCACCCAGGCATCGCGAAGAAGGGTACGAAGGAGACCTTGGCAGATGTGGCGGCGGAGATGACCTACGTCGGCGGATGCGCCCAGGTCACCGTCGACCAGAAGAAGTAATACCATCCGCAGCTCCTTCTGTCGGCGGGGTCGAAGAAAGCCGCTCTTTCCCCAGCGCCGCTCTGCGGGCTCGAGAAGGAAGGGAAGCGGCGGGGGTTTTCGATGTGACGGCGAGGGCAAGTGGGCGTCCTGCCCGGTTTCCCGCTTATAAAGGGAGAGGGGCCAGGCGCTCGATTTTTCCATTAAAAAGCCCACGATCTCCCCACGGCGCCACGTCCGGCGTGTGCGCTTGTGGGGGCGTGGTGGGTCCAAGCGATAACGGCGTAATCAAGACCACGCATGCGCCCGTGCCTTTGTTTTGGGCCTGGCCCATGAGCTTAGCGCCGTGTGTGGCCCAGGCGAGGGCTCTGCCGGTGTACTAGGTAGGGGTACCCTAGTACCCCGAACTTCGTCTGCGGACAGATTACAGCGCCGCGGCGGGCGGCTTGATGGCGCCAAGATCCTCGGCGGCTCCTTTGGAGCCATTCAAAACAAGCGGTCAAGACCCGGCAAGAGGGCTTGCGGAAAGCCTCAAGGTGCAAAATGAGGCCCGGCAAGAGGAGCTTGCCGGGAAGGCTTGGCGGGCGCTAAACCCCAAAGCGCGACAAGGTTCTCGCCCGCGGCAAGGCGCTTGCTTGGGCGAGGCGACCTCTCTTCATCTCCGCTCCAGCTCACCCGCCAGCGTGTCACCAGGTTCCCCCAAATGCAGCGTGTCGGTGGGCTGTGCAGCCAGCGAGAATAGCGACAAACAGCGCTGACAAGCCATCATCGTGGCAGACGGAGGGCACATAACGGTCCTGTTACCTTTTTGAGGCGTGAGACAGGCATTGATGACCCTTGTCCCTTGCCGTCGAGTTAGGTATAGATTCTGTACCTTTGTACAAGCGGTGTACCTACCTAAGTTTTACCATTGTAACCTTGTCTATTTGCCACATGTGGTAACCCCTTGTGCCTATAAAAGGAGGTCCAAAGGGCAGCGTAGGGGAGGTTCGGCTGGTTTCGGTCCAGCTCGACAGTTCATCACATCGAGGCTAGGTTTTGTAGCCCGCATTGCTCCCTAGCAAGAACACGAGATAATCCACAAAGCAGCGATAGGAGTATTATCTCTCGGAGAGCTCGAAGCTGGGTAAAAACCCTCTCGTGCGCATCGCCTCGACCCGCTCTTTGTGCAGTCTCCACCCCCCTCCGAACCACAAAGGGACCCAGGTCCCGTAGGTGCTCGTGGGGCACGATCAGCTCTTCCCCGACACATGTTGTTTCACATGATTCACTTTGTGTTGATCTAACTGTTTGGGTATGTCTTCTTGTTTTCAAGCAGAGAATTCCTAGAAACAACGAGGAGTCGTTCAACAATCCAGGCGACCATGACCAAGTTTCTCTTACCATGGGCAGCCTTGGTGTGAATGAACCTGGTCAATATACCGTAAGTACAAAGGATGGTCGCATGATGATTGATGCTAAAGGATGGTCAAGGTTCAAATCTAAATCATATCTTGCGGTGGGGATGATGTCAAAATCGAACTTTCTCGGCAAGGAGAGCTAGTCCAAATCAACTTTGAAATTCTTGATGCAACGCATAGCTGCCGAACTGATCTATCCTCCGAGAGGTTTTGATGTAATAGTCCGGCATGGTGAAACAAGTGTCCTGCGTGTATAAGTAGTACGATAGTATTATTTATCACATGGTATATCGTTGATAGAATTGCAACTCTGATTGCTGGTTAGGAACTGTCGTTCGATTTCATTCCAACAGCTGTCGTGCTTTATTCAATTTTGTGTATTCGCCTTGCGAAAGCATCTAAAACCAGCGCAGTACCGATCGCTTGCAATATGAAAAGCGCTGAGGTAGAACACATGGGCCCCCAAACATGCAGGGTCGGCCTGCGGCCCAAAGTCCAGAACCGTGAGCCTATATGAATATTGTATTCTCAGCTGAACCCCCATAAAAAAAGCTGAACCCCCATAATGCTCGTGCGTTGCAGAGGGAGTATATTTCTCGGCAAGGTGAGCCTGTGATATAAAAGATTTGTATATTTCTTTCTGGAGGAGTATCTCTGTCAAAAAATATATTTATGTGTAACTAGTTACTCATGTCTTTCTACTTCCTTTCGCCGATATGTGGGGCAACCGGCAACGGGGTCCACGTGCCATATGCACAAATTAGAGTGCACAACTTCACGGTAGACACACCCCGGTTGTAGCGCCGCAGTAATGCCCAATGAACCATCAAATCACAACCCCCCCTTCCAGCTTTAGCGATAAGCTAGACCAGACGGAACAACAATATTTCTTTGGGCCTGAATCCCCTTCTCCTAAATGCGCTTGTTGGAGAAAACCCCGCTTCGGCGATTGCATAGGTTTTCTCATGGAAAACCAGTCTGAATTCTTCATCCATCCCGATAAATCCAAGTCCCTTGGTCACGGGTAATCCTAGGATGGAAGCCGCGCCGTTGATGCATTTTTCTTCGTCTTGAATCTAGTGTGTTTCATTTGCGATTGCCCAAAGTCACGAGTACCCTACAGATTTCTGCATACGGTGAGATGCCACACTTGTTCCTTCTCGTCCTACCACAGCATTTTGAAATGCGCACAGTATGTTCCTAGAATCCTCTTCTCTATCCGGGAGGGTGGGGTTTTTTTGAACATGTTGTGTTCTCATATTATTTTTCCTGCAGTGTATTATTTGCTCTGCCAGAACACATGTACTCAAGATGCTCGGCCTTGCCATAACTGAATACACTAGTTTAATGGTCACAGTGAAGACAATCCACGGATATTGCTTCGAGTTGGGTTCATGAACCAAGAAGATCGCTACTTTTTATGGCGAACTTGGATAAACTTTCTCAAGTGTTCTGGACTGAAAGTTGGCGCCACGAATGTTGATGGAAATAGCAGAACCTGGTCTCATCTTCACTGCGATCTTCCACCCCGACGTCGTTCCAATTGTTCATCCATGTTAGTTTTCTATCTGGTTCTTGCTTGTTGCCTCGATTACTTCTTAATCCACCTATTCTGTCTAACTAATCACAATTTAACTTTAGAAGTAGCAACAAATCTCTCACGAAGATGCTACTTCTAACTAATATTGTCTTATAATTGGTGGCACGTGTAGGTTTTTTCAGAGTTAAGCAGTCTGCTCGTTTGTTTCTCTGTAATAACTCGGTTGTTACTAATGGCACTGAAGTTGACTGGATCGACATCCACATGTTCCTGCACTTTATTGATCATCTTGAGGTCCTTGTGGGGCGTTTCAATGGTGGAAGGCCACGTGGGATATGTGTACCCTGCTGCACTTTCGTTGAACAGGTCCAAGCGTGTCGAGAAACTTATAGTGCGAGCTGTTTTCTGTTATATATGTTGTTCATAAACTATTGCTTATACACAGTTTTACAGCTGTGATCTTCTTGAAACAGGAACTGCCGAGTTCTATTGTTCCTATCTGGATGCTGACCATGGTGGGTCAGGACTTCTTGCTTAGTCACGACATGATGTTTATGTCGACCTACTCAATTCCCTTGGAGGCAAAAGATACTTATTAGTGGGTGGTCTCGATAATGAAGGCATGTCCATCTTGAGAATAGGACACAAGATTATGTTCATGCTTTTCCATGGCTCTAAGCGAATATCCTGTTTATTGACCACGTTGCGAGATGAAGCAGCTTTGAGAAGGTTGTGGATCTGTGAGGTGGTGCTGGGCCTTGTCACAGGGCTTGGCGGCCTCACCCTTGGTTAGCTGTAGCTGTAGGCAAAGTAGCACTGTTCGAGGCATGCTTTATGCGGTTGAACCTGTATAAGTACTCATCTGCTTTCAGCTTTGGTTGTTAAGTGCCCTGCTGGTTTGATTAAGGTTGTTAAGTACTCCTGCTGCTTTTACGATCATCGTGTTTCTTCAATCTGTCTTCCTCCAGCCGTAAAACCAAACCAGCGCCCGGCGGGGCAGCGTGCTTCCGCCTCCCACGGCTGGCTGCGCCTCGGCGCGCATCGCCGCCCACCGTCTCTAAATCGTTAACACCGGCGTCCTCCAGCGGCGCTTTAGTGCGCTTCGCGCAGCGCCGCCCTCTCGCGT
Source organism: Aegilops longissima (assembly GCA_021605205.1). Lineage (NCBI taxonomy): Eukaryota > Viridiplantae > Streptophyta > Magnoliopsida > Poales > Poaceae > Aegilops > Aegilops longissima. Next base: position 561,875,346 of record CM038676.1, on the reverse strand, counting down.
TGTCAACATGGTCAACAAACAACGAGAATCGGCAGAAATGCGTGGAGAGGATGACGGTAGGGGCCACTGCGTCAGCGTCACGGAAAAATAAAATGCTTCCTCCTAGTGTTTTTCGACATGGGACCCACGACATTGTGAGTGTATATAGTCAATAGACAAGAGAACATCACAAGATCGGTGACACACAGGGCGTAGCTACTCGAGCAGTAATTTTTGTTTGGTATTGTTGAGGCGGAGCAGGGTTTGAGCGGGCTGTGGCCCGTCTAGCCAGAGCTTATATTTTATGTTCACCATGTGACCAGCCCAGCTATTTTTTTCTTTGTGCAAATGAGCACAGTTTATTTTTACGAAGAATACCCAATCGAGGCCTACTTATTTTTCTCGCCTTGAAAGTAATATGAAATGGGTTGTAAATATAAAACAGATGACAAATTGGCAACTACTTTATAATTTCTGATTTTTCACATTTTCAGATTCCTATTTCACTGGGCATTAACCTAATTCAAATATATCTTCAAAATACATTAAATCTGGCTCGACATTTCGGTATTAAAATAGTTTGGAACCCACGAAATATCGAAATTGGCCTTGGCAAACAAAAAACGACTGCAATAAATTGCAAAAGAAGTTGCCATGAGCTATATATAAATTATTAAAAAAAGAGAGTGGTCGACTTGAGGGCTGTTTAGTTGATCGTATGCAAGATTTTTTAGTTATTATACACTCGTCAACAAATGATTCTAGCAGACATAACGTTGGATGTCAATCCAACGGCCGTCGTCATTCTTAAATCTCGATCTTCTTGCTCCGGCCGCCAAAGCAGCGCGGCGGGACCGCTGCTCCGCCTCCCATGGCGGCTGTCTTTGCCTTGTGAGCCTCGGCGCCCCTACTACTCCCACCGCTGGCGGGGCATCCTCTACTCACCCACACCCCTGTTATTCTGCGGCGGCAGCCTCACACTGCAGCGAACGGTGAACCCTCGTACTCCTCTCCGTGCGGGCTTCGCTGCGCGTCTTCCCGGCTCTGCGTCGTCCCTTCCTAGGCCTCGCCGTCGTCCACCGCCATGGTGCTCTCGGTATGGCGTGGTCAATGTGGTCAATGACCGACTTCCATCGGAAGAAATCTTGTCACGTGGAGAGGCTGACAGTGGGTCCACGGCAGCCGCAAGGAAGTGCCTCCTTATTACGCGGAAAATAATTATTCCTCCACCTGACATCTGGGACCCATTGGATGGGCCACCAGTATTTCGCGAAAAAAACTTTCCCCCTGACTGCTGGGACCCACAGGTTGGGCCACCGTATTCGCGAAAAACGTTCCCCATTGTCGGCTCGGACCCACGGAAGTGCCTCCTTATTACGCACAAAAAATGAATACCCCACGCTAGCTGGGACCAACCTTAGTGGGAGGCTGACTTGTGGGCCTACTAAGTTGGTGGGGCGGAGGCCTTTGTCAACTTTAGTCAATATATGAGCGATTCTAGCTCCAGTGACCGTACAATGTCCATCCAACGACCGTAGTGCTTCTTCAACCTCTGGTCTTCTTGCTCCAGCCGCCCAAAGCAGCGCCGGTCGTGCCGCCTGCTCCTGCGGACCGTGGCCGGCTGTGATGCCGCGGAGGCCTCACCACCCCCTACTACTCACACCGCTGCCAGGCCATCCCTCTACGCACCCACACCCATTGTTATTCTACGGCGACGGCAGCCTCACACCGCAGCCGAACGAGTGAACCCTCATACTCTCTCTGGCGTGGGCATCCTTGCGCGTCTTCCCCGGCTCCGTGTTGTCCCCTTCCTAGGCCTCGCCGTCGTCAACCGCCCTGGTGCTCTCGGCGCGGCGTGGTCAACATGGTCAAGGAATGACTTCCATCGGACGTGGACTGTACGTGGAGAGGCTGACAGCTGGGTCCACGGCCGCAGCAAAGAAGTGCCTCCTTATTACGTGCAAAATAATTATTCCTCCACCTGACAGCGGGGACCCACCGGACGGGCCACCGTATTTCACCAAAAAAACGTTTCCCTCTGTCTGCTAGGACCCACCAGCAACATCTTCGCACGCAAGGAAGTGCGTCCGAAAAAATGATTAAGCCCCACCTGCTGGGACCCACCAGCTACATCATCGCATACGTGAGAAGTGCACGGCGGTCGGGACCCACCTGGTCGAAGCGTGCGTGGCGTTGTCATTCTGGTCGTGAGCATTGTGCGTACATCTTGGTCGATGTAGAAGCGCGCGCGTGTCGTAGATGTAAGAGGCGCCGCGTGTCATAGTAAGCGCGCGTAGCATGTACCGCGTCACGTCAGCGGCGAGGTGCAAGAAAAAAACACGCCCGCGTCACGTACATACGAGCAGGGTCTCTAATGCCTATCGCGCGCTCACGTACATGGCTGGGTCGTAATGGAGAAACAGCGTCGTCGTCGTGTTCATGGGAGCCAACCGGCTGGGTCGGAGCGGAATGCGTGGTCGTGTTCATCCGGAGGCTTGGGCCGGAAAAGCGATGGAAGCGAGGCTGGCGTGCCGCTGGCGGAGAAGCGGCCTTGTGTTCGACCGGCCACGTTGAGCAGGGGTCTGTTGATCGGGAGGGCTGGCGTGCCGCCAAAGCGGAGAAGCGGACCTCCTACGGTCGAAGCAGGGGTCTGTTGATCGGGGCGGGTGTGGCATACCGCCAAAAGCGGAGAAGCGGACCTCCTACGGTCGAAGCAGGGGTCTGTTGATCGGGAGGGTGTGGCGTACCACAAAAGCAGACGAAAGCAGACTTGTGTTGGGCGCTTCTGGTCGAAGCAGGGGGGGATGTTGGAAATATGCCCTAGAGGCAATAATAAAAGGATTATTATTATATTTCCTTGTTCGTGATAATTGTCTTTTATTCATGCTATAATTGCATTATCCGGAAATCGTAATACACATGTGAATACATAGACCACAACATGTCCCTAGTGAGCCTCTAGTTGACTAGCTCGTTGATCAATAGATAGTGTCGGCGTTCTGGGAACGGGGGTCCCCAGACTTGCCTGTCTGTGGCCAGCGGCGTGGCTCAAAGGAGGCCCAGGACATCCCATCTTCATCTACACAAGCTCAAGACCCTCGCAAGGGGCCAAGCCTCGCGGGGCGGACGACCAGGAGCTTCCTCAGGCACGGCCTCGTCAGGTTGGCTCATGAGGAGGCGGAGAGTTCAAGGCAGGGTACCTCGTGAGGTGCCCATGACGCAAGCCATGACGCGACCAAGGGCGCCGGTCGGGCGCCAGCCAGCATGGCGTCCTCCTTTCCTCTTTGGTGCAAAGGGGCAAGCTGGCAAGAGCATCAAGCAAAGGCACCCGTTTGATTGCAACAAGACCAAGACCAGCTAGCGGCTAGAAGGGGGTCATCGTGGAGCCCAAGCAGGCGTCATCACCAGAGCCTTTGGCAGGCGAAGACCAACTTTAGTCAGGATAAGTGTACCCGTTGTTCCCCTTCAAAATGGCCAATTGTTGGCGCCCTTCCCGCTCAATATTTGGGAAGAGGCCCAGGGCCTTTGTCTATATAAGTAGAGCCAGCCACCATAGTAGGGAGGAGGATCGGATAGGAAGAAGGTGGGCATTTGGAATCCAGAGAGAGAGATAGAGACCCGATCCTCAAGCTAGAGCGACGGAACACCACCTAGCAGGTCATCACACCCACCAAGAACAGACCCTCGCGAGGCTGTTCTTCCCTGTACTGTTCTTCATCAGCCCAAGAGGCAATCCACCACACCACAAACTAGAGTAGGGTATTACACCACGGTGGCCCGAACTAGTATAAATCTTGCGCCTCTTGTGCTGTTATTTCTAGTAGTTTAGGTCCCTGCGATTGGCGAGTGCAGAGCGGTGGAGGATTGGATCTCTCTTGGCACCCAGAGTAAGAACCTTAAAGTGCGGAACCCGAAATCCGGCAGATAGTCATGGTTTCGACTATGGACATTGGATGTCATTGATAGCGGGATCACATCATTAGGAGAATGATGTGATGGACAAGACAATCTAAGCATAGCACAAGATCGTGTAGTTCGTTTTGCTAGAGCTTTTCCAATGTCAAGTATCTTTCCTTAGACCATGAGATCGTGTAACTCCCGGATACCGTAGGAGTGCTTTGGGTGTACCAAGCGTCACTGGCGTAGCTGGGTGACTATAAAGGTGCACTACAGGTATCTCCGAAAGTGTCATTGGGTTGTCACGGATCGAGGCTGGGATTTGTCACTCCGTATTACGGAGAGGTATCCTGGGCCCACTCGATAATGCATCATCATAATGAGCTCAAAGTGACCAAGTGTTTGGTCACGGGATCATGCATTACTGTGCAGTAAAGTGACTTGCGGTAAAGAGATTGAGCGAGTATTGGGATACCGGCGATCGAATCAGGCAAGTAACATACCGATTGACAAAGGGAATTGTATACGAGGTTGCTTGAATCCTCGACATCGTGGTTCGTCCGATGAGATCATCGAGGAGCATGTAGGAGCCAACATGGGTATCTAGATCCGCTGTTGGTTATTGACGGAGAAGCCGTCTCGGTCATGTCTACATGTCTCCCGAACCCGTAGGGTCTACACACTTAAGGTTCGGTGATGCTAGGGTTGTATGAATATGAGTATGCAGCAAACCGAAAGTTGTTCGGAGTCCCGGATGAGATCCCGGACGTCACTAGGAGTTCCAGAATGGTCCGGAGGTAAAGAATTATATATAGGAAGTGCGGTTTCGGCCATCGGGAAAGTTTCGGGGTCACCCGGTATTGTACCAGGACCACCGGAAGGGTCTCGGGGGTCCACCGGGTGGGGCCACCTATCCCGGAGGGCCCCGTGGGCTGAAGTGGGAGGGGAACCAGCCCTTATGTCAGGACCCCGATTCCAAGTCACATCGACCTAGCCGGTAACACCTCGTATCACTTTGCGGCCTCACGCACGGTATTCCCACGGGTGTCGCCTTACCATGGCCCGGGATCGTTTGCGTCTTTTGGCTCACGTATATGATAGTGTCGCTAGCATCCACATGACAAAGAACACGGGCCGACATGGCTAGTCGTGAACCCAAAGCGGCGCTAACCTATGGGGACAGGCATACATGAATCACATCGAGCATGTCGGTCATCAACGTATGAATTCGGGCTGTAGCTTTGGGCTATGAGGACTCCGGTATCCCGGCTGTAGCAGAGCTAGGCAGGACTCGAATATCACCGCGTGACATTTCCCGAAGGACAGACATAGGAGCGAAGTGAAACACATGTCGACCAGTCAAGTGTCCAAGCAGTAGTGCTGGGCTAGCAGGACTCCGGTGAACCGGGCTGTAGCGGACTACTATCGCTCAGAAGCACAAGACTACATTTCCCTATATGAGAAGCTGCCAAGGATAAACAACTAGTTTGTCGGATCCCACTCATACCAAGCATTTCAATCATACACGCAATATGCCCGATATGAGTAAATACAACAAGGCATCACAACAAAACTCTACAACTCAAAGTACTTTATTTAAGAGGCTCAGGAGCCATACATAACTATATCCATACAGGTAGGGGTCACATGACCCAACACTCAAGTCATACAAACATACAAGCACATGCGGAAGCAAACTAGTCTGAGTACAGACTCTAGAAAGAAAGAAAGCTTTTCGAAGCCCTTCTATCTACAATGGCCCTTCACAAGCCTTGGATCACCACCTGGGTGGCTAGTTCACTCGTCGATGTCAAGGTCTACATAAAACCCATCGGAGGGGCAGTGTTGTCGTCTGAAAAACATTAATTAAGCAAACATGAGTACGGAGGTACTCAGCAAGTCTTACCACAGAATCCTATCATACATGCACATTCTCAAGAAGGTGGTGGAGTTATTTGCAGCAAGCCAGCTTTGACTCTTGGCTAAGCTATCCTACGTGACACCACTTGAAAAGCATTTGTCGCACACGAGTCCACTAATCACCATCACAATACTCCACCGTGGATCCTCTCTCGTCACCCACGAGAGGGCCATCCATGATACTCACACTATCTTGAGGCTTTTAGTAGTATCCATTTACTTGTCTATGAACTGATATAGGTAACCCGAAGTCCTTCTCCGTGGACACGGCTATTGAATAGATCATATTAACCTGCAGGGTGTACTTCTTCACACGCTCTCACCACTTACCGTTTTTACGACATGTACTCGGCAACCTTCAAGCGGAAGCCCAGCGTGGGTGTCGGCCATAGCCTACCTAAACACTCAAGTCCCTAGTCCAGGTTTATCGCCTATTCGGGTTCCATCCGCAGGAGTCCTGCCGAGGTTTCCCATACAGCCCCGAACGATGTGCAGGGTTCCCGAGATACCAAGCAGGCACTTTCGGTACAGACCCACGTGCCTACCGCAACACAACCCACCCCTAAGGTCAGCGTTGCGTGCGGCCCCCAGCATGCTATAAACACCAGAAACTACTTGCAACTCCCAAACTGGGAACAAGGGTGGTTAGGAAGCCGAGAGGGTCAATTAAGGATCCCAATGCGTGGTAGTAACTGTTTCCTGGATCACAAACACAGATCTCAGTTCTTAGGTACGGCTTCAATGAAACAACCCACCATGTACTCCTACATGGCCTCTCATCGATACCTTTACCAAAACGTGTTCAACACTTTCACTCTCGAACCGACACAACCTTTCACTCCAGTTCATCATCCCGATGAGCCAGACCTGACACAACTCTAAGCATAGCAAGCATAGCATGATAGGAATCACAAACATGGCTCAATCAACTCCTACACATACTAGTGGGTTTCATCTAATTACTGTGGCAATGACAGGGCATACAAAGCAAGTGGGTTCAACTACCGCAGCACACAACAGTTTGAATCGCGTTGTCTTAATGCATAAACAAGAGCGAAGCGAGAACATGGGTTTGTATCGGAATGATCAATGGGTTGCTTGCACGATGGAGTGGTGGTAGGATACGCCTTTGAGCGGATATTCGGATTATCCTCGGGGCGAGAACCTATCACGAAAGACATACCGAAAATAAACACACATGGCAATATGCAACAATATGATGCATGCTATGACATGGCAATATGGATGTGTGTTGGCCTAATGCAAGCTGAAACAAAAGGATGAACTCATTTGAATCAAAGATTCAAATGCTAGCTCATTTAAATAGCCCTAAAGGTGAATTATCTTATTCTGCTTAAACAGCAAGGTTAGCTTGTTTTATCATGCATGAAACCTGTACCAATGGATAGAATGGATTTTTCTGATCATTTTTCATATATAGATCTTTGCATTTGGAGTTACAGATTAATTTCTATGAATTTTTGAAGTTTGAACTATATTCTGGAATTTCCTATAATAGAATAAATCCAGTAATTCATTTACTGCGTCAGCAATGCGTCAGAATGACGTCAGGGTCAACGGGGATATCCAGGTCAAACCTGACTGATGGGTCCCGCATGTCAGCATAATTAGTTTAGCTAAAATTTAATTAAAACTAAACCTAATTAATTAACAGGGCTGGGCCCCACCTGTCATTAACTCAACAGAGTCAACCAGGGCCCACCCTTGGTCAAAGTCAAAGTCGGCTGCACCGGCGTTTAGCCGCCGGCGAGCCCGACGCGGCGGCGGAAGTGGATTTGGCCGTTTCGGCAACCAAACGAGCCGCGGAGGGTGGCTATGGGTAGCTGGGGACAACCCGCAGCTCTTGGTGGAGTCAGTTGGGGTCGGGGCGGCCGGAATCGGCGCCGGCGACGACCTAGGCGGCCGCCGGAGTTCGGATGAAGGCGAACTCGAGGCTAGGGCATTCGGTGAGGTGCGGGGAGTAGTCGGTTAGACCCTAAACGGTGCGGTGAGTGCGATGGACACCGAAAGGTGGCCGGAGGGTGGCCGGGAGCACGTCGGGCGACGAGCTCCGCGGGCGGCGAGTGCGGATTGAGCTCGTGCGGTTGCTACGGCTCGGGAGTGAGAGAGGAGAGGAGGGGAGATAGATAGGCTCACGGGCACTCGGAGAAGCACTGGCGCGGTCGGGACGGGCTGGTGCGACGGCGGCGTTGAAGGGATCTCGGCGACGGCGGGGTCGGGCGAGTCGGTGCAGTGGCCTCGGGCTACTCGAGCACTCGGGGCTCGGCTAGCTCGGCGAAGAGGAGGCGGCGGAGCTCCTAGACACGGCGACGGAGCACGGTCGACGGGGCGCGACTATGGCGGCGTCGTGGCTGCGGTGGCGTCGGCCATGGCGGGGAGGCGAGGAGAGGAGCCGGGAGGAAGAGAGGTGTCGGGGGCTCGGGGAAAGAATGAAGCGGGTTCTGCGTCGGCAGCTCGATGAGGGGAGCGGCGAGCGGCGGTAGCGTGGCATGCATGCGGTGCTCAGAGTCGAGCAGCTGCACTGCTGCTGGCCAAGCCAAGCAGCTCATTGGCAGCAGCTGCTGGGCTGGGCAGCGGAGTGGGCGGTTGGGAGGCACCAGGTAAGTAATTCCTTTCTATTTTTCCTTTTCTATTTTTCTGTAACTTTGTGGAGTTTTTAAAAATACTTAAACAGTTTCAAAAATCACCAAACTGCTCCTGGTCCATAGTTGGAATATTTCCAACATGAAACATTTCTGTTTGGGAATATTTGGGCATTTTAAATATTATATATAATTTAAATGCCCAAACTCAAATACTTATGATTTAATTCAACAACCTTAGGATGACCTAGAAAATTGTGCACCACTTTTGGCAGAGGCTCTGAACCAAAGCAAAGGTGATGAGCATTTTTGAAGGGCATTTCAGGTTCATTGAAATTAATTTTAGTAAACCCTAGTTGGATTCAAAAGGGGTTCTGGGGGTTCTGTCCTTCCCATTTCAAATTCAAATGAAATTTAAACATGATGCACACACTAATGCATGGACTAGCTAGGATGTGACAACTCACCCCCACTCAAAAGAATCTCGTCCCGAGATTTAGGATCCGTTGCGAAAAAGGTGGGATACTCAAGTCGAAGGCGATCCTCCCTTTCCCAAGTTGCTTCTTGCTCGGAATGGTTTGACCATTGAACCTTTAGAAACTTGAAATTCGGCGTCGAGTGGTGCGCTCGGCGATCAAGAATCTGAGCGGGATATTCTCGATAGGTGAGGTTATCTTGGAGATCAAGCGCCGTGGTCCACTCCACGGATAGGATCCGAGAAGCAACGCTGAGTTGGGAAGCGTGGAAGACATCATGGACTCGGAAAGATGCGGAGGTAGTTCCAATTGGTAGGCAACTTCTCCTCGTTTGGCAAGAATGCGAAAGGGTCCAATGTAACGAGGAGCCAACTTGCCTTTGATACCGAATCGATGGGTTCCCTTCGGAGTAACCCGAAGGTAATCCTTCTCGCCAATTTCGTAAGCCATAGGCTTATGCTTGCGGTCATATTGGCTCTTTTGGCGAGATTGGGCTGTTTTCAATTTCTCACGAACAACGCGAACCTGCTCTTACGCTTCCTGAATCATATCCGGGCCAAAGAGTTGTCTCTCCCGGTTTCGACCAGTTAAGAGGCGTTCGACATTTCCGTCCATAAAGAACTTGAAAGGAGCTTTGCCTAAGCTAGCTTGATAACTATTGTTATAAGAGAACTTCGGCGAATGGAAGGCATTTCTCCCAATTCATGCGAAAGAGATGATGAAGCTCGAAGCATATCCTCTAGGATTTGATTGACTCGTTCTACTTGACCACTTGATTGAGGGTGGAATGCGGTGCTAAAGGAGAGACTAGTTCCCATAGCATTTTGGAAACTTTCCCAAAATCGAGAGGTGAAGAGACTTCCACGGTCTGAGTTAATCTCCAATGGAACACCATGAAGAGACACTATTCAAGAGATGTACAGATCAGCTAGCTGGCTAGCGGTTATACTCTCATGAACGGGTAGGAAGTGGGCTACTTTGGAAAGACGATCGACGACAACGAAGATAGCATTATTCCCTCTCTTGGTCCTAGGAAACCCGGTAATGAAATCCATACCGATTTTATCCCATTTCCATTCAGGAATTTCCAAAGGTTGAAGGGTACCAGCAGGCCGTTGATGTTCTGCTTTAACTCGACGACAGACGTCGCAATTAGCAATGTACTGAGCGATTTCTCTCTTCATCCTAGTCCACCAAAACCTCTGGCGTAGGTCTTGATACATTTTAGTACTACCGGGATGAATGGTGAGAGGAGAGTCATGAGCTTCCTTAAGGATCAGTTGCCGTAGCTGTTGTTTCTTGGGAACCACCAAGCGGTTCTCAAAGAAGACAACACCTCGTTCATCTAAGGAGAAACACTTAGCAGCTCCGCTAGAAATATTCTCCTTGATCCGAGATATCCCTCTATCATACTGCTGAGCAGCTATGATTCGATCCGTAAGGTTAGGTTTTGCCACCAGGGTGGAAAGGAATCCTCGAGGAACAATGTGAAGATTAAGCTTACGTAATTCCTCGTGGAGAAGGGGTTGACTTTGTTGTAGCATCAAATGGTTACAATAAGATTTGCGACTTAGTGCGTCAGCCATGACATTGGCTTTGCCTGGGGTGTAAGATATTCCTAAGTCGTAATCTGTAATCAACTCGACCCAACGTCTTTGCCTGAGATTCAAATCCGGTTGGGTGAAGATGTATTTCAGACTTTGGTGATCGATGTAAATTTATAGCGATTACCAAGAAGGTAATGTCGCCAGGTTTTTAGTGCATGGACCCTTGCTGCAAGCTCTAGATCGTGTGTGGGATAGTTATCCTCATGTGGGACTTGGCTGTCGAGAAGCGTAGGCAATCACATGGCGATCTTGCATGAGTATGCAACCTAGTCCTTGTCGCGGCGCCGCAATAGATAATAAAGTCCTTAGAAAAATCTGGTGGAACAAATGCACGGAGCAGATGTCGAGCGTCTTTTCAGTTCTTGAAAGCTGAACTCGCATTGTGGTGTCCATTGAACTTCTTATCTTTCTTGAGGAGTTCGGTTAGAGGTTTAGCAACTTTAGAGAAATTTCTTAAGCGGCGGCAATAGCTCGCTAAACCGAGAAACTCGAACTTGCTTGACCGATTCAGGTGGAGTCCGATCAAGGGCGGCTTGAACTCGCTTCGAGATTGACAGCAATGCCCTTACCGGAGATTACATGGCCTAGATAGGTCACTTCTGGTAACCAGAATTCACACTTAGAGAATTTGGCATAAAGGCGATGCTCTCGAAGTTTCATCAATACTATCCTTAGATGTTCGGCATGTTCTTCCTCATTCTTGGAGTAGATGAGTATATCATCGAGGTATACCACGACGAATTTATCCAAATACTCCATGAAGATTGAGTTCATTAACCAAGAGAAGGTGGCTGGAGCATTGGTTAATCCGAAAGACATGACGGTGTACTTGTATTGGCCATAACGAGTAACAAAGGCCGTTTTAGGAATGTCCTCGTTCTTAATTTTGATTTGATGGTAGCCCAACCTCAAATCCATCTTGGAAAAGACTGAGGATCCAGCGAGCTGGTCATACAGATCGTTGATCTTGGGGAGCGGATACTTGTTCTTGATAGTGACCAAGTTGATAGGTCGATAATCCACAACCATCCGATCCATTCCATCCTTCTTCTTGACGAAGAGGACGGGGCAAGCCCATGGAGATGAACTAGGACGGATGAAACCCTTTTTCAAGGACTCATCAAATTGTTTCTTAAGCTCGGCTAGTTCTAGGGGTGCCATCTTATAAGGTCTTCTAGAAATTGGGATGGTTCCGGGAACAAGATCTATCACGAACTCGACATCCCTGTCAGGTGGAACACCTAGCAGTTCCTCTGGAAAGACATCCGGAAAATCACGGACTACCAGAATATCTTCGAGGTCTAGAAGGGGGTTGGCATTTAAGGAGTATAGCTGACGCTTCGACACTCGGGTTAAAACATTAACTGTCTTGCCCGAAGGATGGGTGAGTTGAATAGTTCTAGTAGAGCAATCAATCTTAGCATAATGGGCTGACATCCAGTCCATACCCAAGATGATGTTTATGTCCGAGGACTTGAGAGCTATTAGAGAAGCAAGAAAGACTAATCTGTCGACAAGAATTTCATTCCCATGACTTATTCTAGAGGTTTGCCATCTAGAACCAGGGGTCTGAATTTCCATGGAGGTGTGCATGTCACAGAATGTGGTGTTGTGCAATCGAGCATAGCTCTCAGAAATAAATGAATGAGATGCTCCAGTATCAAAAAGAACAGTTGCCGGATGACAATTAACAAGGAGCGTACCGAGAACGACGTTGGGATCCTCATAGGTTTCCTCAGCTGAAACATAGTTGACGTGGCCACGAGCAGTGGCAGCTGGTTTAGCATAGAGCACCTTTCCTGCTGGCTTACCACGGCCAACAGACTTTCCGATTTGACTGGGGTTGTTTTGGGGACACTCACGGATGTAGTGGCCCGTCTCTCCACACTTGAAGCAAGTTATCATATTGGGGCGTGGAGCAGCATTAGCAGCGGGGCCTCCATAAGTCTTGGGAGGAACATCTCGCTGGTTGGGGCGCGCCTCAAAGGATGGCCTGGGGTGAACACTGGGTGGCGAGCAGATTTGGAATCCAAACCCGCGCTTCGAGATCGAGCGGATGAAGAACCAGAGTCACGGAGTGCTTGCGTGAAGCTTCAAGTCGGTGTCCAGTTTAGCACCGATAGCCTTGTTGACTAACTTCGAAAGGAAGTGCACTCGTGCGAGCGAAGATCACGGGCGGCTCGGGGCTAAGTCCCTTGCGGAACCTTGCACGCTTCTTGGCGTCGGTAGAAACCTCTTCAGAGCATAACGTGCTAGATTCACAAACTCACGGTTGTAAGTATCCACAGTCAGCCTACCAGGTGAAGTTGCGAACTCCTCCCTTTACGATCCATGAGACCTTCCGGATGTGATGCTCACGGAAAGCGGCACTGAATTCAGCCCAAGTAGTAATTTGTCCAACCGGACGATAGCCTCATAATTCTCCCACCAAAGGCTAGCAGGGCCTTCGAGGTGATAAGCGGCAAAAGTAACTTTATCAGCTTCAGCCACGTTGGCGAAGCGTAGCTTGTGGGTGATCTTTGCGAAGCCAATCATCCGCGTCGAGAGGCTCAACGGAATACTTGAACTTCGGTGGATACAGCTTGACGAAGTCATTGAGTGACACTAGATCATTTCTTGGCTGGCGTGCGGCGTTTTGCTCAATCCGCTCCAGCAAGCGATTGGTCTCACGCTTGTTGCGTTCCGCCTCCAAGATAACCTCGGCCAAAGATGGCGGTTGAGGCAGATTTGCATTCCTAGCTGCGCTGGCTTCTCCTTGCTCCGGAGCAGCAGGATTATTATGGTGTTGACCATCCTAGGAAACAAAACAACGGTTTAAACCAGGATGGCAGAATTTAGCAAGGAAGTGCGGAATGTAATGGATAACATGGAATGCAGAGATGTTTTCATCCGTATGACATGGTAATATAAAAAACTGCCATATATATATTACCAACGGTCATACACACCATTCATAGTTTAGTACAAGCCCGACAGAGTACAACTATAGGGAAAGGCGTTACATCTCATCGGAAGCATTCCAAACTCCTATACATTATTTTCTACACTTCGGAATGATACACACTAAGTCATATTCCACAGTCACGCAGACGATGGAAATACAACTATTACAATACTAGGGATACTACTACTAACTCAGACAGCTCCGTAGTAGTCCTCATAGAAGTCACCACCCAAACACGGAAGTGGAACATGATCATCCGGAAGCAGCGATCTGTGGAGCTTGCGGACCATAGGGACTTCGGATGTGGCCGTGGTCCAACAAGCGGCGGCAGACGAGGTCCACGAGGAGGAGTGATGCCCCAACCTCACGCCACTCCATAAAGTCTGGCAGACCAGCCCGCACAGGTACAAGTCCCTCATGTCCATGTATCCGCTTGCACGGCAGGTGCAAACCGAGTCGAGTAGCCAGTGATCGAGCGGGCATTAAAGAGCTCCATACGCAAGGCCCGGTTTTCACGGTCCTTGTCTTCCAGCATCTCTGTAGTGGTGCGAAGAAGTGAGTCCTCATGGGATGCATCGCTGTACATACCCTGAAGGTAGCCATGCGCCCTGTGGAGGGATCTTTGGCATGTAGCGGAAATCGGTGTTGCCAAACAAGGCAGTTCAGCTCGAATAATAGTCATCATTGAATAGGTTGCATCTTGCACGGACATCCCAATAGTGATCCCAAGTCCATAAGAATAGTGGAGCGGTTCAGTAGCTCCGGGATAAGATGGATATATCCTGACCGTGCACAGATATTGGCTTTGATTAAAATCCTAAACTGCTCCTCGACGGTATATTCAGGATACCATCGGTAACGGTCTCGACCATCACCGAACCAACATTGCCGTGTGACACACACACCAATGCACGGGTCGACGAACCACTTGGTTACGGGGACGGTGGCCATCTGAAAGCACAGCCACAATGCAAAGACATTAGAATTTCTAGGAAAATCGGGCAGCATAACATCTGTAAATGCTCAAAAACAGATTTGAGACATTCAAAATCAGATTGCAAAACCACTCAACAACATCATATCAAGGTTCTGGTTCAACTGATAGCATACTAAAAAGTAGTAGAAACTGAACTGAGGATGTAACCAACAATCCTATAAGTTACTATGGATTAGTAACACGTGAACCTGATAGAGAGAAGAGAGCCTAGTCCTATACCCACATAGAATGAGAAGAGGATGACTCAGATCAGAGGGCATAAGGTAAAGGAGTAAAAAGAGCCTTACGTTCCCTCCCACAATCAATTCCCCTACATATAACTAAAGCATTTCTAGACTCAACATCGACCAGTTTGGCTTAGCGAACCGACAGGCAGCCCTGCTATGATGCCAACGCTGTCAGGACCCCGATTCCAAGTCACATCGACCTAGCCGGTAACACCTCATATCACTTTGCGGCCTCACGCACGGTATTCCCACGGGTGTTGCCTTACCATGGCCCGGGATCGTTTGCGTCTTTTGGCTCACGTATATGATAGTGTCGCTAGCATCCACATGACAAAGAACCCGGGCCGACATGGCTAGTCGTGAACCCAAAGCGGCACTAACCTATGGGGACAGGCATACATGAATCACATCGAGCATGTCGGTCATCAACGTATGAATTCGGGCTGTAGCCTTTGGGCTAACAGGACTCCGGTATCCGGGCTGTAGCAGCTAGGCAGGACTCGAATATCACCGCGTGACATTTCCCGAAGGGATGACATAAGGAACGAAGTGAAACACATGCCGCCAGTCAAGTGTCCAAGCGGTAGAGTTGGGCTAGCAGGACTCCGGTGAACCGGGTTGTAGCGGACTACTATCGCTCAGAAGCACAAGACTACATTTCCCCATATGAGAGCTGCCAAGGATAAACAACTAGTTTGTCGGATCCCACTCATACCAAGCATTTCAATCATACACGCAATATGCCCGATATGAGTAAATACAACAAGGCATCACAACAAAACTCTACAACTCAAAGTACTTTATTTAAGAGGCTCCGAGGAGCCATACATAACATATCCATACAGGTAGAGGTCACATGACCCAACACTCAAGTCATACAAACATACAAGCACATGCGAAGCAAACTAGTCTGAGTCTGAGACTCTAGAAAGAAAGAAAGCTTGTCGAAGCCCTTCTATCTCGGTGGCCCTTCACAAGCCTTGGATCACCACACAGGTGGCTAGTTCACTGTCGATGTCAAGGTCTACATAAAACCCATCGGAGGGGCAGTGTTGTCGTCTGAAAAACATTAATTAAGCAAACATGAGTGCGGAGGTACTCAAAGAAGTCTTACCACGAATCCTATCATACATGCACATTCTCAAGAAGGTGGTGGAGTTATTTGCAACAAGCCAGCTTTGACTCTTGGCTAAGCTATCCTCGTGACACCACTTGAAAAGCATTTGTCGCATTACGAGTCCACTAATCACCATCACAATACTCCATCGTGGATCTCTCTCGTCACCCACGAGAGGGCCATCCATGATACTCACACTTATCTTGAGGCTTTTAGTAGTATCCATTTACTTGTCTATGAACTGATATAGGTAACCCGAAGTCCTTCTTCGTGGACACGGCTATTCGAATAGATCATATTAACCTGCAGGGTGTACTTCTTCACACGCTCTCACCACTTACCGCCGTTTACGACATGTACTCGGCAACCTTCAAGCGGAAGCCCAGCGTGGGTGTCGGCCACAGCCTACCTAAACACTCAAGTCCCTAGTCCAGGTTTATCGCCTATTCGGGTTCCATCCGCAGGAATCCGCCGAGGTTTCCCATACAGCCCCGAACGATGTGTGCAGGGTTCCCGAGATACCAAGCGGGCACTTTCGGTACACGGACACGTGCCTACCGCAACACAACCCACCCCTAAGGTCAGCGTTGCGCGGCCCCAACATGCTACAAACACGAAACTACTTGCAACTCCCGGACTGGGAACAAGGGTGGTTAGGAAGCCGAGAGGGTCAATTAAGGATCCCAATGCATGGTAGTAACTGTTTCCTGGATCACAAACACAGATCTCAGTTCTTAGGGACGGCTTCAATGAAACAACCCACCATGTACTCCTACATGGCCTCTCATCGATACCTCTACCAAAACGTGTTCAACACTTTCACTCTCGAACCGACACAACCTTTCACTCCAGTTCATCATCCCGATGAGCCAGACCTGACACAACTCTAAGCATAGCAAGCATAGCATGGTAGGAATCACAAACATGGCTCAATCAACTCCTACACATACTAGTGGGTTTCATCTAATTACTGTGGCAATGACAGGTCATGCAAAGGAAGTGGGTTCAACTACCGCAGCACACAACAGTTTGAATCGCGTTGTCTTAATGCAGTAAACGAGAGCAGAAGTGAGAACATGGGTTTGTATCGGAATGATCAATGGGTTGCTTGCCTGATGGAGTGGTGGTAGGATACTGCCCTTCAGACGGATATTCGGGATTATCCTCGGAGGCAGAACCTATCACGATAGACATACCGAAAATAAACACACATGGCAATATGCAACAATATGATGCATGCTATGACATGGCAATATGGATGTGTGTTGGCCTAATGCAAGCTGAAACAAAAAGGGATGAACTCATTTGAATCAAAGATTCAAATGCTAGCTCATTTAAAGTAGCCCTAAAGGTGAATTATCTTATTCTGCTTAAACAGCAAGGTCTGCTTGTTTTATCATGCATGAAACCTGTACCAATGGATAGAATGGATTTTTCTGATCATTTTTCATATATAGATCTTTGCATTTGGAGTTACAGATTAATTTCTATGAATTTTGAAGTTTGAACTATATTGGAATTTCCTATAATAGAATAAATCCGATAATTCATTTTATCGTCGACAATCGTCGAGAATAGCGTCAGGTCAACGGGGCGTCCAGGTCAAACTGACTGATGGGTCCCGATGTCAAAGATAATTAGTTTAGCTAAAATTTAATTAAAACTAAACCTAATTAGTTAACAGGGCTGGGCCCCACCTGTCATTGACTCAACAGAGTCAAGCAGGGCCCACCCGTGGTCAAAGTTAAAGTCGGCTGCACCGGTGTTTAGCCTTGGCAGCGACAAGCGGCGGAAGTGGATTTGGCCGTTTCGGCAACCAATCGAGCCGCGGAGGGTGGCTATGGGTAGCTGGGGACAACCTGCAGCTCTTGGTGGAGTCAGTTGGGGTCGGGGCGGCCGGAATCGGCGCCGGCGACGACCTAGGCGGCCGCCGGAGTTCGAACGAAGGCGAACTCGAGGCTAGGGCATTCGGTGAGGTGCGGGGAGTATTCGGTTAGACCCTAAACGGTGCGGTGAGTGCGATGGACACCGAAAGGTGGCCGGAGGGTGGCCGGGAGCACGTCGGCGACGAGCTCCGCGGCGGCGGGTGCGGTTGAGCATCGTGCGGTTGCTACACGGCTCGGGAGTGAGAGAGGAGAGGAGGGGGAGATAGATAGGCTCACGGGGCACTCGGAGAAGCACACGGCGCGGTCGGGGACGGGCTGGTGCGACGGCGGCGTTGAAGGGGATCTCCGGCGACGGCGGGGTCGGGCGAGGTCGGTGCAGTGGCCTCGGGCTACTCGAGCACTCGGGGCCCGGCTAGCTCGACGAAGAGGAGGGCGGCGGAGCTCCTAGACACGGCGAGACGGAGCACGGTCGATGGGGAGCGCGACTACGGCGACGGCGTGGCTGCGGTGGCGTCGGCCATGGCTGGGGAGCGCAAGGGAGAGGAGCCGGGGAGGAAGAGAGGTGTCAGCGGGCTCGGGGGGAAAGAATGGACGGGTTCTGCGTCGGCAGCTCGATGAGGGGAGCGGCGGCCAGGCGCGTGGCATGCATGCGGTGCTCGCCGCCGAGCACCTGCCTGCCTGCTACTGGCCAAGCCAAGCAGCTCATTGCTTGGCTGGCCGGGCAGGTGGGCGGTTGGGGCGCCTGTAAGTAATTCCTTTCTGTTTTTCTTTTTCTATTTTTCTGTAACTTTGTGGAGTTTTTAAAAATACTTAAACAGTTTCAAAAATCACCAAACTGCTCCTGGTCCATAGTTGGAATATTTCCAACATGAAACATTTCTGTTTGGGAATATTTGGGCATTTGAAATATTATATATAATTTAAATGCCCAAACTCAAATACTTATGATTCAATTCAACAACCTTAGGATGACCTAGAAAATTGTGCACCACTTTTGGCAGAGGCTCTGAACCAAAGCAAAGTGATGAGCATTTTTGAAGGGCATTTCAGGTTCATTGAAATTAATTTTAGTAAACCCTAGTTGGATTCAAAAGGGGTTCTGGGGGTTCTGTCCTTCCCATTTCAAATTCAAATGAAATTTAAACATGATGCACACACTAATGCATGGACTAGCTAGGATGTGACACCTTAGTGGGCTGGTGCACCCCCCCCCCCTTGGGCCCCCCTGCGCCTAGGGTTGAAAACCCTAGGGTGGGGGCGCACCCCACTTGCCTTGGGGGGCACTCTACCCCCCTGGCCGCCGCCCCCTTGGGAGATTCCCATCTCCAGGGCCGGTGCCCCCCCAGGGGGCCTATATAAAGGAGGGGGAGGGAGGGCAGCCGCACCTAAGTCTTGGCGCCTCCCTTCCCCTGCTACACCTCCTCCTCCTCCCGTAGTTGCTTGGCGAAGCCCTGCCGAAGCCCTGCTACATCCACCACCACGCCGTTGTGCTGCTGGATCTTCATCAACCTCTCCTTCCCCCTTGCTGGATCAAGACGGAGGAGACGTCACGCTGACCGTACGTGTGTTGAACGCGGAGGTGCCTTCCGTTCGGCGCTAGGATCTCCGGTGATTTGGATCACGACGAGAACGACTCCCTCAACCCCGTTCTATTGAACGCTTCCGCATGCGATCTACAAGGGTATGTAGATGCATCTCTCTCTCTCTCGTTGCTAGATGAACTTATAGATGGATCTTGGTGAACGTAGGAAAATTTTATTTTATGCAACATTCCCCAACAGTGGCATCATGAGCTAGGTCTATGCGTAGTTCTCTATTGCACGAGTAGAACACAATTTGTTGTGGGCGTAGATGTTGTCAACTTTCTTGCCGTTACTAGTCTTATTTTGCTTCAGCGGTATTGTGGGATGAAGCGCCCGGACCGACCTTACGTGCGCTTACGTGAGACAGGTTCCACCGATCGACATGCACTAGTTGCATAAGGTGGCTAGCGGGTGTCTGTCTCTCCCACTTTAGTTGGAGCGGATTCGACGAAAAGGGTCCTTATGAAGGGTAAATAGAAGTTGACAAATCACGTTGTGGCTTTTTCGTAGGTAAGAAAACGTTCTTGCTAGAACCCTTTTGCAGACACGTAAAAGATGCAACAACAATTAGAGGACGTCTAACTTGTTTTTGCAGCAATTGCCTTGTGATGTGATATGGCCAAAAGTTGTGATGTATGATGAATGATATATTGTGATGTATGAGATAATGTTCTTGTAATAGGAATCACGACTTGCATGTCGATGAGTATGACAACCGGCAGGAGCCATAGGAGTTGTCTTAATTATTGTATGACCTGCGTGTCATTGATTCAACGCCATGTAATTACTTTGCTTTATTGCTAAACCGTTAGCTATAGTAGTAGAAGTAATATTTGGCGAGCAACTTCATGGAGACACGATGATGGAGATCATGATGATGGAGATCATGGTGTCATGCCGGTGACAAGATGATCATGGAGCCCCGAAGATGGAGATCAAAGGAGCTATATGATATCGGCCATATCATGTCACTACTGTATATAATTGCATGTGATGTTTATTATGTTTATGCATCTTGTTTACTTAGAACGACGGTAGTAAATAAGATGATCCCTTATAATAATTTCAAGAAAGTGTTCTCCCTAACTGTGCGCCGTTGCTAAAGATCATCGTTTTGAAGCACCACGTGATGATCGGGTGTGATAGATTCCTACGTTCACATACAACGGGTGTAAGACAGTTTTACACATGCAAAACACTTGGGTTAACTTGACGAGCCTAGCATGTACAGACATGGCCTCAGAATACAAGAGACCGAAAGGTCGAACATGAGTCGTATGGAAGATACGATCAACATGGAGATGTTCACCGATGATGACTAGTCCGTCTCACGTGATGATCGGACACGGCCTATAGCTGGCGGACGGCAAAGAAATGGCGCATGGCAAAGAGCTTCTTTGTCGTCTGCCATTTCTTTGTCGTCGGCTTTTCGGTGGCTGGTGGCAAAGAGCTTCTTTGCCGTCCGCTAACGGACGGCAAAGATCTGGCAGATGGCAAAGTAGCTGATTCCAGTAGTGCTAGTCGACTCGGATCATGTAACACTTAGATGACTAGAGGGATGTCAAATCTGAGTGGGAGTTCATTAAATAATTTGATTAGATGAACTTAATTATCATAAACATTAGTCTAAAATCTTTGAAAAATGTCTTGTAGATCAAATGGCCAACGCTCATGTCACCATGAACTTCAACGCGTTCCTAGAGAAAACCAAGCTGAAAGATGATGGCAGCAACTATTCGGACTGGGTCCGAACACGAGGATCATCCTCATAGCAGCCAAGAAACAATATGTCCTAGAAGCACCGCTAGGTGAAGCACCCATCGAGAGAACCAAGACGTTATGAACGCTTGGCAGTCTCGTCTTGATGATTACTCCCTCGCTCAATGCGGCATGCTTTACAGCTTAGAACCGGGCTCCAAAAGCGTTTTGAGCAACACGGAGCATATGAGATGTTCGAGGAGCTGAAAATGGTTTTCCAAGCTCATGCCCGGTCGAGATATGAAGTCTCCGACAAGTTCTATAGTTGTAAGATGGAGGAAAATAGTTCTGTCGGTGAGCACATACTCAAAATGTCCAGGTTGCACAACCGCATGTCCCACTGGACATTAACCTCCTGACGAGGCGATCATTGACAGAATCCTTTAGTCGCTCCCACCGAGCTACAAGAGCTTTGTGATGAACTACAATATGCAGGGGATGGTGAAAACTATTCCTGAAGTATTTTCAATGCTGAAGTCAGCAGAGGTACAAATCAAGAAAGAACATCAAGTGTTGATGGTCAATAAAACCACTAAGTTCAAGAAGGGCAAGGGTAAGAAGAACTTCAAGAAATGCGGCAAGGATGTTGCTGCGCCGATAAGCTAGTTGCGGGAAGAAGTCAAAGAATGGACCCAAGCACGAGGTGAGTGCTTTTATTGCAAAGGAAGGGTCACTAGAAGCGGAACTGCCCCAAATACTTAGCGACAAGAAGGCCGCAACACTAAAGGTATATTTGATATACATGTAATTGACGTGTACCTTACCAAGACTCGTAGTAACTCCTGGGTATTTGATACCGGTGCCGTTGCTCATATTTGTAACTCACAGCAGGAGCTGCGGAATAAACGGAGACTGGCGAAGGACGAGGTGACGATGCGCGTCGGGAATGGTTCCAAGGTCGATGTGATCGTCGTTGGCACGCTACCTCTACATTCACCTACGGGATTAGTTTTAAACCTCAATAATTGTTATTTAGTGCCAAGTTTGAGCATGAACATTGTATCAGGATCTCGTTTAATACGAGATGGCTACTCATTTAAATCCGAGAATAATGGTTGTTCTATTTATATAATCGATATGTTTTATGGTCATGCTCCGATGGTCAATGGTTTATTCTTAATGAATCTCGAACGTAATATTACACATATTCATAGTGTGAATACCAAAAGATGTAAAGTTGATAATGATAGTCCCACATACTTGTGGCACTGCCGCCTTGGTCACATTGGTGTCAAGCGCATGAAGAAGCTCCATTCTGATGGACTTTTAGAGTCTCTCGATTATGAATCATTTGACACATGCGAACCATGCCTCATGGGCAAAATGACCAAGACTCCATTCTCCGGAACAATGGAGCGAGCAACCAACTTATTGGAAATCATACATACCGATGTGTGCGGTCCAATGAGCGTTGAGGCTCATGGAGGATATCGTTATGTTCTCACTCTCACTGATGACTTGAGTAGATATGGATATGTCTACTTGATGAAACACAAGTCTGAGACCTTTGAAAAGTTCAAGGAATTTCAGAATGAGGTAGAGAATCAACATGACCGAAAAATAAAGTTCTTACGATCAGATCGTGGAGGAGAATATTTAAGTCACGAATTTGGTACACACTTAAGGAAATGTGGAATCGTTTCACAACTCACGCCTCCTGGAACACCTCAGCGTAATGGTGTGTCCGAACGTCGTAATCGCACTCTATTGGATATGGTGCGATCTATGATGTCTCTTACTTATTTACCACTATCATTTTGGGGATACGCTCTAGAGACAGCTACATTCACCTTAAGTAGGGCACCGTCTAAATCCGTTGAGACGACACCGTATGAATTATGGTTTGGGAAGAAACCTAAGCTGTGGTTTCTAAAAGTTTGGGGGTGCGATTCTTATGTCAAGAAACTTCAACCTGAAAACCTCGAACCCAAGTCGGAAAAATGCGTCTTCATAGGATACCCTAAGGAAACCATTGGGTATACCTTCTACCTTAGATCGAAGGCAAGATCTTTGTTGCCAAGAACGGATCCTTCTCGGAAAAGAGTTTCTCTCGAAAGGAATAAGTGGGAGGAAAGTAGAACTCGATGAAGTACTACCTCTTGAACCGGAAAGTAGTGCAGCTCAAGAAAATGTTCCTGTGGTGCCTACACCGACTGGAGAGGAAATTAATGATGATGATCAAGGTACTTTGGATCAAGTTGCTACTGAACTTCGTAGGTCCACCAGGACACGTTCCACACCAGAGTGGTATGGCAACCCTGTCCTGGAAATCATGTTGTTGGACAACGGTGAACCTTCGAACTATGAAGAAGCGATGGCGGGCCTAGATTCCAACAAATGGCTTGAAGCCATGCAATCCGAGATAGGATCCATGTATGAAAACAAAGTATGGACTTTGACAGACTTGCCCGATGATCGGCGAGTGATAGAAAACAAATGGATCTTTAAGAAGAAGACGGACGCGGATGGTAATGTTACCATCTATAAAGCTCGACTTGTCGCTAAAGGTTATCGGCAAGTTCAAGGGGTTGACTACGATGAGACTTTCTCTCCCGTAGCGAAGCTGAAGTCCGTCCGAATCATGTTAGCAATTGCCGCATACTATGATTATGAGATATGGCAAATGGACGTCAAAACAGCATTCCTTAACGGCTATCTTAAGGAAGAACTGTATATGATGCAGCCGGAAGGTTTTGTCGACCCTAAGAATGCTAACAAAGTATGCAAGCTCTAGAGATCCATTTATGGGCTGGTGCAAGCATCTCGGAGTTGGAACATTCGCTTTGATGAGATGATCAAAGCGTTTGGGTTTATGCAGACTTATGGAGAAGCCTGCGTTTACAAGAAAGTGAGTGGGAGCTCTGTAGCATTTCTCATATTATATGTAGATGACATACTTTTGATGGGAAATGATATAGAACTTTTGGACAGCATTAAGGCCTACTTGAATAAGAGTTTTTCAATGAAGGACCTTGGAGAAGCTGCTTACATATTAGGCATCAAGATCTATAGAGATAGATCGAGACGCCTCATAGGTCTTTCACAAAGCACATACCTTGATAAGATATTGAAGAAGTTAAAATGGATCATTCCAAGAAAGGGTTCTTGCCTGTATTACAAGGTGTGAAATTGAGCTCGGCTCAATTTCCGACCACGGCAAAAGATATAGAAGAGATGAGTGTCATCCCCTATGCATCAGCCATAGGGTCTATTATGTATGCCATGCTGTGTACCAAACCTGATGTAAACCTTGCCATAAGTTTGGTAGGAAGGTTCCAAAGTAATCCCGGCAAGGAACACTGGACAGCGGTCAAGAATATCCTGAAGTACCTGAAAAGGACTAAGGACATGTTTCTCGTTTATGGAGGTGACGAAGAGCTCGTCGTAAAGGGTTACGTCGACGCTAGCTTCAACACAGATCTGGATGACTCTAAGTCACAAACCGGATACGTGTATATGTTGAATGGTGGAACAGTAAGCTGGTGCAGCTGCAAGCAAAGCATCATGGCGGGATCTACATGTGAAGCGGAGTACATGGCAGCCTCAGAGGAAACGCATGAAGCAATTTGGGTGAAGGAGTTCATCACCGACCTAGGAGTCATACCCAATGCGTCGGGGCCGATCAAACTCTTCTGTGACAACACTGGAGCTATTGCACTTTCCAAGGAGCCCAGGTTTCACAAGAAGACCGAGCACATCAAGCGTCGCTTCAACTCCATTCGTGAAAATGTTCAAGATGGAGACATAGAAATTTGCAAAGTTCATACGGATCTGAATGTCGCAGATCCGTTGACTAAACCACTTCCGCGAGCAAAACGTGATCAACACCAGAACTCTATGGGTGTTTGATTCATCACAATGTAACTAGATTATTGACTCTAGTGCAAGTGGGAGACTGTTGGAAATATGCCCTAGAGGTAATAATAAAAGGATTATTATTATATTTCCTTGTTCGTGATAATTGTCTTTTATTCATGCTATAATTGTATTATCCGGAAATCGTAATACACGTGTGAATACATAGACCACAACATGTCCCTAGTGAGCCTATAGTTGACTAGCTCGTTGATCAATAGATAGTCATGGTTTTCGACTATGGACATTGGATGTCATTGATAACGGGATCACATCATTAGGAGAATGATGTGATGGACAAGACCCAATCCTAAGCATAGCACAAGATCGTGTAGTTCGTTTTGCTAGAGCTTTTCCAATGTCAAGTATCTTTTCCTTAGACCATGAGATCGTGTAACTCCGGATACCGTAGGAGTGCTTTGGGTGTACCAAACGTCACAACGAATCGGGTGACTATACAGGTGCACTACGGTATCTCCGAAAGTGTCTTGGGTTGTCATGGATCGAGACTGGGATTTGTCATCGCAGACACGGAGAGGTATCTTTGGGCCCACTCGGTAATGCATCATCATAATGAGCTCAAAGTGACCAAGTGTTTGGTCACGGGATCATGCATTACGGTACGAGTAAAGTGACTTGCCGTAACGAAACTGAACGAGGTATTGGGATACCGACGATCGAATCTCGGGCAAGTAACATACCGATTGACAAAGGGAATTGTATACGGGGTTGCTTGAATCCTCGACGTCGTGGTTCGTCCGATGAGATCATCGAGGAGCATGTGGGAGCCAACATGGGTATCCAGATCCCGCTGTTGGTTATTGACCGGAGAGCCGTCTCGGTCATGTTCAGATGTCTCCAACCCGTAGGGTCTACACACTTAAGGTTCGGTGACGCTTAGGGTTGTATGAATATGAGTATGCAGCAAACCGAAGTTGTTCGAGTCCGGATGAGATCCCGGACGTCACGAGGAGTTCGGAATGGTCCGGAGGTAAAGAATTATATATAGGAAGTGCGGTTTCGCCATCGGGAAAGTTTCGGGTCACCCAGATTGTCTGGGACCACCGGAAGGGTCCCGGGTCCATCGGGTGGGGCCACCTATCTGGAGGGCCCGTGGGCTGAAGTGGGAGGGGAACTAGCCCTTAGTGGGCTGGTGCACCCCCCTTGGTCCCCCCTGCGCCTAGGGTTGAAAACCCTAGGGTGGGGGGCGCACCCCACTTGCTTTGGGGGGCACTCCACCCCCCCTGGCCGCCGCCCCCTTGGGAGATTCCCATCTCCAGGGCCGGCGCCCCCCAGGGGGCCACTTGATTTTGCCCATGAGGGCAGCCGCACCTAAGTCTTGGCACTTCCCTTCCCCTGCTACACCTCCTCCTCCTCCCGTAGTTGCTTAGCGAAGCCCTGCCGGAGCCCTGCTACATCCACCACCACGCCGTCGTCGTCTTTGGATGTTCATCAACCTCTCCTTCCCCTTGCTGGATCAAGACGGAGGAGACGCCACGCTGACCGTATGTGTGTTGAACGCGGAGGTGCCGTCCGCTCGGCGCTAGGATCTCCGTGATTTGGATCACGACGAACGACTCCCTCAACCCCGCTCTATTGAACGCTTCGCACGCGATCTACAAGGGTATGTAGATGCATCTCTCTCTCGTTGCTAGATGAACTCTTAGATGGATCTTGGTGAACGAGGAAAATTTTATTTTATGCAACGTTCCCCAACAGGAGGGGTGTGGCGCATCGCAAAACGGACTCCACGGGATCTTGCTCATCTCCACCGTCGACCTCCTCCGGCCTCCACGGGCTACCATCGACCTCCTCCGGCCTCCACGGGCTCCTGCTCATCCGGCCTCCACCGCGCTTACTCCACCGCCATCGCTCAACCACCCTCCACAGGCACCCTCCACCGCTCACCGCTCATCCAGCCCTCCACACCACGGGTTCTGCTCAACCACCCTCCACCGTCACTGCTCATCCAGCCCTCCACACCACGGGTTCCTGTTCATCCGAGGCAACGCCACCGCCACCGCTCATCCAACCCCCGCAACACTCTTTGCTCATCCCAGAGGCAGCATCGATCGGCTTGATTAGCAGCAGAGCGGCGAATCGCCCATCGGGTTCGATTAACACCATCGATCGATCGCCGGTTCGAACGCGTAACTCGCAGGCAATCGCCGGGTGCGATTAGAGCCCAACGCCTCGCTCGGCTTCAGTTAGAGCCAACGCCTCGCACACACGCGCGTACGTATGAGAGAAACGCGCATTGCTTGGCCCCCGACCTCCCACTGTAACCGGAAACTCCCCGAAATTTTCCTCCCCCTCGCTTCTACCACGGTTTTTTCCGTCATGGACGGCCCAAAGAATGTCATGCAGCTGCGTCTCCGGCCCGCCCAGGACGAAAAGCCCATTTTCCGTCATGATTTTTTGTCATAGAAGTAGGAGCCCACCACATCTATGATGATACCGGGTTTTGTCACAATTATCGTCATAGAAGTGTCATATGTATGACAGAAAAAAATCGTTCGGCCCAAAATGTCACGGATGTGTCTTTTTTTTGTAGTGATTGTTGATTTCTCTACAGGACCACAACCAGCCGTATGCCTACTTGCAAAAGCTTCAGAAGGCTGGCTATGGCATCGATGACTTGGTCATGCAGGCATGAGGAATTTGCACACGCTTGCGAGGAAGAATCATGTCATTGGCATTGAGAATGTCAAATTCCTCAAGGATCACTTATGTGGAGCCTGTGAAGCTGGAAAGATGACCAAGGCCAAACATCCAGCAAAGACTATCATGACTACTATTCGACCATTTGAATTGCTTCATATGGATCACTTTGGTCCTAACCATTATTCTGTAGTTACAAATGATGCATCTCTATATGGCTTTGTTATTGTTGATGATTACTCTCGTTACACATGGGTACATATTGTCACTTACAAACATGAGGTGCAGGAAGTCTTCAAACAATTTTCCTCGAGGGCCTCAACCAACTTTGGTGTGAAGATCAAGCACATCAGAAGTGACAATGGAACTGAGTTCAAGAACTCTGGCCTTGATGACCATCTTGATGAACTTGGTATTACTCATGAGTTATCTGCTCCTTATACTCCTCAGCAGAATGGCGTCGTGGAGCGCAAGAATAGGACTCTTGTTGAGATGGCTCGCATTATGCTTGATGAGTACAAAACACCTCGTCACTTCTGGATTGAGGCAATTTATACTGCGTGCCACATCATCAACAGAGTATATCTTCACAAATTCTTCAAGAAGACTGCATATGAACTCCTCACTGACAAGAAACCCAATGTGAGTTATTTCAAAGTCTTCGGTGCTAAATGTTAGATTAGAGATCCTCATCACAACTCTAAATTTGCACCGAAAGCGCATGAGGGTTTTATGCTTGGTGACGAAAAGGACTCGCACACCTACAGAGTCTTCAACAACGTGCACCACAAAGTTGTAGAAACTGTAGATGTGCGGTTCGATGAAACTAATGGCTCGCAAAGAGAGCACCTACCTTCTATGATAGATGAACCAACACCTGAGGAAACTATCAAGTTTAAGGCTACTGAGGATGTCATACCTACCAAAGAATCTGCTGAAGAATTCATTCCAGAACGTGAAGAACGTCGGGCTGATGCACCTGAAGAAAATGGTGCTGAAGAAAATGCTGATCAAATTCCTCGACGACAACCCGCTCATCCTCGCATTGCAAACGAAGTGCAAATTGAGAGAATCATTGATGACATTGAAGCACCAGGTCCTCTCACATGCTCAAAAGCTTCACATTTATCTAACTTTTGTGGGCACTTTGCTTTCGTCTCTATTACAGAGCCCACTAAGGTAGATGAAGCATTTCTGGAGACTGAGTGGATTCAAGCTATGCAAGAAGAATCACATCAATTCGAGCTCAACAACGTCTGGGATCTGGTAAAACGTCCAGATACTCGCAAGCACAATATCATTGGCACAAAGTGGATCTACCGCAACAAGCAAGATGAAAATGGCCTTGTGGTGAGGAATAAGGCACGGCTTGTAGCTCAAGGCTACACACAGGTTGAAGGAATCGTTTTCGATGAAACTTTTGCACCTGTTGCTAGACTTGAGGCTATTCGCATATTACTTGCTTATGCTAACCATCATGATATCACTTTATATCAAATGGATGTTAAAAGTGCATTCCTCAATGGTAAGCTTGAGGAAGAAGTATATGTAGCTCAACCCCCTGGTTTTGAAGATCCAAAGCATCCTGACAAAGTCTTTAGACTCAATAAGGCCCTCTATGGCCTCAAGCAGCCCCCTCGAGCGTGGTATGATACTTTGAAGGAATTCCTCATGAAGAAAGGCTTCAAACCCGGTTCACTTGACCCTACTCTTTTCACTAAATCTTATGATGGTGAACTGTTTGTCTGCCGAATTTATGTTGATGATATTATGTTTGGCTGTACTGACCATACAGTGATGAATTTACCTATATGATGAGTGAAGAATATCAAATGTCTATGATGGGAGAATTGAAATTCTTCTTAGGTCTTCAAATTCGTTAACAGCACAATGGCATATTCATATCTCAGGAGAAATACCTCAAGGATGTACTGAGGAAATTCGGCATGCAAGATTGCAAAGGGGTCAAAATTCCAATGCCCACAAATGGCCATCTATGCACTGATGAAAATGGTATTGACTTCGATCAAAAGGTATACCGCTCCATGATTGGCTCTTTATTGTACTTATGTGCATCTAGGCCAGATATTATGCTTAGTGTTTGCATGTGTGCCCGATTTCAAGCTACACCGAAGGAATCACACCATAAGGTTGTGAAGCATATTCTTCGATATCTAGCTCACACACCAACACTTGGATTATGGTACCCCAAGGGCTCGGCTTTTGATCTCATTCGATATTCAGACTCTGACTATGCTGGTGATCGTGTGGACCGCAAGTCAACATACGACACATGCCATTTCCTCGGACGATCTTTGGTCTGTTGGTCCTCGAAGAAACAGAACTGCGTATCACTGTCTACTGTTGAAGCTGAGTACATTGATGCTGGTTCTTGCTGTGCTCAATTGCTGTGGATGAAGCAAACTCTCAAGGACTACGGCGTAAACATGAAGAATGTGCCTCTCTACTGTGACAATGAGAGTGCCATCAAGATTGCTCACAGCCCAGTTCAGCAATTGAAGACCAAGCACATTCATATTCGTCATCATTTTCTTCGTGATCATGTGTTGAAGGGCGACATTTATATTGAGCATGTGAAGACTGAAGAACAGCTAGCCGATATCTTCACAAAGCCCTTGGATGAGAAGAGATTTAGCAAGTTGCGGTGTGAGCTAAATATCTTAGAATCTTCGAATGTTCTTTAAAAAGGACACTCATCCTAACACTTATGCAAAATTGATGACTTAGATGTGCAACACATGAAGAAACGTTTTTCTTCAATCAATGAAGAATAACACTCTAAGTGTGAAGAAACTAACAGAGAATTTTATTCTCAGAGCCCTACGACAGTCGTACGCGGTGTCTGAAATCATTATTCTTATACGGTGGGTCATGCCACCACCAAAAGTTGAAAATCTTCAATTTGAGTTTTTCCTCGGTTTTAAAATTCCTCAATTGTTCAATTTCTTCAACTTTGCATTGTCTTCACTGTTTCCGTCGTTTTTCTTCATTCGCTATATATATGAGTTTATGTCCTCTACAGCATTCACTTATTGCTATTTCTTCATGTTGCTTTTTTCTGCTAAGTGAATGTGATCGAACCCTTCCCCCTCTATGCTAAACTCAACCCAATCTATTCACAAATTCTTCATATGCGTTCTATTTGAAACTCGTTCAAAATCTTTACTGTGTCCTTGTCAGCTGAAGAATTTGCTAACGGAACTTTTAACTTATCTTATCTAAATTTTTCGGCTTTGCCACTCAAACCATTCCACATCCCACGATAATACTTATCTATTCACTCACGATCTCACACGATCGCCACCTCTCAGTATGTGGGTGACACATGTCAAGCGAATGAGAAGGGTCAGGGGCACGTTTCCGTTCAATTTCTTTGGGAGAACAGTTTTTAACCGTGGCTATAAATACCCCTCACCTTCCTCACTTCTCTTTTACTCCACTCGACCTCACTCCCGCTCGAGCTTCTCAAACCCTAGCGCCGCCGCTACTTCATCATCGCCGGTGAGGAAGAGCTTCACTGCCTCGACCTCGTCGCCGTTGTACTCGTGCCGGCTGCGGATTTCTTCACTCCTCCGCTGCCATAGCTGTCTTCCTCTGCCGAGTTAGGGCATGGAAGATCTGAACTGACGAACTTCACATCTACACTTCCCAGTTCATCGTGTTCTTCGTCCAGGGTAATTAAAAGTTACTTTTACTGCCCTCTTTGATTCGAATCATTTCTACAAAATCTTCAAAGGTGTTTTATTCTTCAAATCTCTAAGCAATATTTTTCTTCAAGATTCCTCAATTGTGTGGATTTCTGATCTATACAACTCTGGAAACTAAGACAAAGAACGCTTAGTGAAATTCTTCAAGACTCATCTGGTAAAATTCCTCAAACTTGTTCTTTTTGAAAAACCTCTGAGAACGCATATGACCTGTCCACATTCCTCGCAACTATACTCTGTTCACAGGTACTCATGTCCGCTGCTGAATCACTAGGTTCTCATCAACTTAACTTATTTGCAGCGTTCCTCGAAGAAAAGTTGCACACATCTTCAGAAAATTCAGTTGTTCATATTCCTCATCTGAAGAAAATGGCTGACGGTAAGAAGCCACAGAAAGGAGGAAAGAGGCCTGAGGTCAATACTGCTTTTGAGATCCCTGATGACATTTACAAGGACTATTGCACTCCTGATGAGGCCAAGTTTGGCAAGGAGGACAAAAATCAGCGCAAGGTGCGCATCAAAGAATAGAGAGGAGATGGGCAAGGGAGTGGAGGGAGTACAGGTATGTTACTCCCAAGTATATGAAGAAATTCGCTCTAAATCCTCCATGCCCAAGACCTCCATTGGCACCTGGCCAAGAAGCTGATCCCACCAGCCTCAAGCGCGGTGAGGACTATCCTGACGAAGGGGCCAAGCGCCAGGCCAAATTGGCCAGACAAGCAAGAGAAGCAGTGAGGAAATTTAACGAAGACTCTGCTGCTGCTGCTGCCACTGCTGAGGCCTCTGCTATCAAGCCAAAGAAGGCCATGTCTAAGAAGCCTGCTCATAAGCCAAGTGCTTCATCTTCAATGCCCTCACGGCCAAGTTCCTCAGCAATGCCCTCACGGCCAGAATCTTCAAAGCCCTCACGGCCAACTCCTCATGCTGCTCCCGCTCCTCCAAAGTCCTCAGCTCCTCCGCCAAAGTCCTCAGCTGCTGATGTCTACTAGCAACCTTCTTCTTGTAGACGTTGTTGGGCCTCCAAGTGCAGAGGTTTGTAGGGCAGTAGCAAATTTCCCTCAAGTGGATGACCTAAGGTTTATCAATCCGTGGGAGGTGTAGGATGAAGATGGTCTCTCTCAAACAACCCTGCAACCAAATAACAAAGAGTCTCTTGTGTCCCCAACACACCCAATACAATGGTAAATTGTATAGGTGCACTAGTTAATGAAGAGATGGTGATACAAGTGCAATATGGATGGTAGATATAGGTTTTGTAATCTGAAAATATAAAAACAGCAAGGTAACAAGTGGTAAAAGTGAGCGTAAACGGTATTGCAATGCTAGGAAACAAGGCCTAGGGTTCATACTTTCACTAGTGCAAGTTCTCTCAACAATAATAACATAACTGGATCATATAACTATCCCTCAACATGCAACAAAGAGTCACCCAAAGTCACTAATAGCGGAGAATGATTTAAGATATTATGGTAGGGTACGAAAGCACCTCAAAGTTATTCTTTCCAATCAATCCATTGGGCTATTCCTATAAGTGTCACAAACAGCCCTAGAGTTCGTACTAGAATAACACCTTAAGACACAAATCAACCAACACCCTAATGTCACCTAGATACTCCAATGTCACCTCAAGTATCCGTGGGTATGATTATATGATACTAGTTGACCCGTTGCGCCAAATGGCGCAGAGACCTGCTGAAGACATGTTGTCGATGAAAATAGTTTCATGCTGCAAGAACCTTCAACTAAAGCCATGTTCGCGATGAAAATAGCTGCCTTTACTAAAGACAGGCCATGTATATATAGTCGGTTTAGTTCTGGTCTGCTAAATCCATATGCGCCTTGAAAAAAAGACATGGTTTAATTTGCACAGCCTCACGTGTTTAAAGTATGAATAAGAACTACAAACTCTTTTTGTGCGATTCAAACACATTTTTAGAGTTTTTATTTCTTACTACATGTTGTCTAAAGTAAAATTTGCCCAGAGAGAGAGAGAAGCATACCCTTATCTTATTATGATTACTGGACCCGTTGCGCCAAAATGGCGCAGAGGCACGCTAAAGCCATGCCCGCAATGAAAACAATTCATGGCTTAATCCCCTCTAATAGAAAACACTCTGATAGAAAACATGATATATAGAGTTCTATTTAAAACAAAATATATGCATGAGCGAGCACGTACGAATAGACCCATTTGAAATGATGTGCGCGATTCAAAATATTTACATTTTTCAATAACTCTATGTTTGGGCAAGCGTGTCAAACCCGAAGTGTTTTAAAAATATTTGACTTCGTTAGTAGAAGTAGGTTTTAGCAACCATTTGGGGTACTAATTCAAACCCATTAAGATGAAAAAAGAAGGATAATTTATCTTTAAAAATATATGCTTAAGCATGCATATTTTTTATCTTATTCGGGTAACATAGAGCCAAATGGCGCAGGGTCCAAATTCAAACCCCGAGTGTTTTGAAACAGTTGGGGTTTCATTAACATCTTTTAAGTTTTAGAAATCATTTAGGTGGGGTAAGAATCAGCTAAAAATGCAACATTCGGATACCATTTTTAACTATTTATGCATATGATTGTTACATAGACAAATAAAAGAGGTCACTACCATAGTTAGAATGTACACCTACGATAAGAAAAATTCAAGTTTCCGCCTTACTATGCAACTGTACACTTGGTGAAGATAACAAAGTCGATATTGCTAACAACCACAAATTTGAAAGATCGAAGCAAGCAAAAAAATAATGGAAACTCAGATAACAAAGAGGTTGACAAAAATCTGAAGTTAACATACATACAGGACATGTCACATGCAAAATTGAGATATACTGCAGATAACACATTACATGCATGAGTGGCAATCCTATGGGTTCTGCTTTGAATCACACGATTCAGACAGTTGTGAACATTGATGATTATGATTGTGTGGTAACTGTATATACCGATTACGAACCAGGAAAAGAAACTAACGGTAGCTCACAGTTCTTTCAGAAAAACATAAAGGTACTAATTGGCAGTTATATTTCCACCATCACTCCTAGTTGCGACTTCCTACAAGAAATGAGAACGAAAATGATATTACAACCTCATGTCCCTTCGTTGTTTGGCCGTTATATTCGACATGTTCCTTCCCTGAACAAAAGAGATCAATAGTGAGCATTAAAGACCCCTGAAAACTCAATACTCCCTCCGTCTCAGTTTACAAGTTCTACGCGTATACCTAGGTTGTCAATTTTATCACCCTAATATAAACTATATAACAAAAAAATTATACCTTTAGAAAATAGAACATCTGAAGTTTATTTTGGTACATCTTTTGTAATATATAACTTGTATTAGGTTGGTCAAATTGACGACCTAGGGGTACGCGCACGCCCTGTAAACTGAGAGAGAGGGAGTAGGATATACGCCATGGCAGTATCTTCCCCGTTTTCATATTCATTCAATGCACATTACCAAAATCTAATAGTAATCAAACTTGAATTAAAATGGTACATAAAGTTTTTGTAGTTAGAGATAGGACCAAGTTGGAATAGTATAGAGAAAATCAAACTTTATCCTAGCATTACACGGAAGAAACGTGACCCACTTATCATATGAACAGAAACAGACCGAGAAGTTTATTTACCATCAGATGTCGATCTCTATATTTCCGCTTTGCAAATGATCCCAATTTAAAGCTTGATATCCCTTGGAATCTTCACATTGCACTGCAACCTACAAAGCTTAAATAAGGCCACTAACGTTCAGAGCATAGCTTAAAGAATTGTGCAATTAGCTCATGAAAGCCCACTGATGTAACATTTTTACCTGGTTGGTGATGCATGGTGATCTACTATGCGCAATAAAATACAACAAGTAAACCAGATAATCATCATATTAAGTACTACATCATCAATAGGCTGATCTTGTTTGCACTGCCAATTACTACAGACTTACACACGCCCCCTTCAAATTTCAAGGACTGCTTAGCCAACAATTCCAAGTTCAAGCATGAAGTAGTCAAAATGAAATAACTCAAAATATTTTTAGAATCTCAACATAGAAGGATACCCTTGAGGACTATGTGAACCTAGAAGACCAGGAAAGAAAATATTTCAACTTCGCAATGATATAAGGGCATCTCCATCGCTGGGCGCTTAGCCCCGGCGACAGGTTCATAATCCCAGCAGATTAGCGGTTGCCGGCTGTAATCCTGGTGTCAACCCTGGCGTCAACGCCAAATCGCGCACCCGGCGCTTGGCCATTTTTCTTCCAGCACTTAACATCTACGTTGTTTAGTTAATTAGCGTCTAGCGTTGAGGGATGAGGCGCTTAGGTGTTCTTCAGATTTTATTATTTTCTTCGTAAGCGCCTATGTAAGCTCCTAGCATTGTAGCTGCCCAAAGGGAAACATGTTAAATAATAGCAGTTGTGAATGGGCATATAAGTATATATCACCACCTTTAGTCCACGACAACATGTAAATTATCTATTTAATAGTAAACGGTGTATCTAGAGATAATGCTAACCAATTCTGCATACAAAACGCTTTCGAGATGGCAAATTGTAATTTACTCCTAATGTTCCTTGTAGATTGTGGTTGCTCAAAGTCAAATAGCTGCAATACATGAAAACTTTTATATCAATTAAAACTACTTCAGTAGTACATATGCACATGATCAAGGATAAAATGAATACTACTACACACAAATGGTTAAGTAGACAAAACACCATATGTTCAATCACACAAGCGGCAAGCATGAGCCAAAATAGAACAAAACTCTGTGCCAAATCCTGAATATAAACACAATCTAAACTAATATCCATGACAACACATAGGAAAGAAAAGAATGCAGTAGCTAAATAGAAAAGGAAGTGAGCAAAACCATGGCAGAACAAGCAAGCAGCAAGATGCAGAGATCTTACACTGCGACATAAAAGGGAGGAACTCATCAGTGAAGCATTAATCCAAAAGAATCGTCAAGAACCTTCCTCCCCTGCAGCTCCACCCCACCATGAAGACCCAGCCACTCATGCTCTCCACGACGACGAGGTGCGCCCGATCCGAATCACGGAACATCACATCGCAAACTAAATACTGGAGCATCGATTAGCAGCTATATATTCCAAGCATGCATTTTTAACTATAAAAGAGCTAATAAAGTGTTTACTTCAAGAAAATACAGCAGGCCAAGCAAAAATGTCTATCTAAAGGTGAACAAAAAATGAAATATCAATCATAATAATTAGGGTGTGCAGGACCAAATAATTAATATGCCACTTTGGAAAGAAAACTTCAAAATGTACCAACGATTGTGTTCACAGTGTACAATTGGTAGGCCTGTCATATTCTTCTCATCATCAGTTTATTACACGAAAAAGGACTACCATAGCCTCACATATGTGCTCGGGATGCTGCGACAAGCAACAAACTACCAACAAAAAGACAAATTTGCATATGTACCTATTGAGAAACAACATATAAATTTTCTGGATGATAATTTGAATGTTGTACAAAATTCAAGAGAAACTTTCCACTACCATATAGTGCTCGCCGCATTACTTCATTGCACATATACTTTGTACTTGAACTATTGACTGTAGGAAAAATATGTAGTGCACACATTTACCAACATATATGTGGGAAAGACACGTGCCTAAAAGAGGGCAGATTCAAAAGTGGCAACTTGTACGACATAATAAGCAGTAAACACATAAACAAAGCACGCATTTAAGCACACTTATTCACACCTTGCCTGATTCAGTGCTATACTGGTTGTCATGAAAGCATTCAAACTGACATGATGACCCTATGCACTGCATCTATCATTAAGTAGAGGAGAAGATCATAAAGAAACAAAATAAAGGCATTCACCTGCATCATATCCCACCTTGTATTGATATGAATATGAAAGCCTCCAATAATTAAAGAATTCATAGTTGAGGGCATCTGGTATTAAGTTTGCTAGTTCTTGTGTGTCCCCATATCCATCACCATCTATACACATTGAAGGTTCCTCTGGTAGTCATCATGGTAAAGGGATTGAGAAAGCATTGGAATAAATTTCTCATATAGTAAGATGTTGAACCTTAGCAAAGCAGCAGTAATCAACGGCTCAAGCAAGCACCAGATCAACTTGACAACTTTACCTGCAGCCACACCTTGCAACAAAGAGAATACAAACATTAAAAACAGGAGAAGAAGTTATGAATAAAACCTCACAAGGTTGCCAATAACGCACTCCTAATATGATCATTCAGTTACTATCATCTTATATATGAAAATGAGATATTATGACACAGTGGCAGGAGCAAGTGATAGTGGATCAAGCCTCCGAGTTCAGGCACTTACATTGCAATAATTTGGCTTCCTCCTTTTAATTGTGATTAAACATACTTAAGGGAGTGTCTATTCTAAAACCAATGAACAAGCCTAAACATGAATGGTTCCAGTAGACTTGATAACCCATTCAAGCTTAAGTGACCTTGAAGCGCTGCTCTCTGGAGCCATGATCGCGACACCAAGAACTCGTGACGAGACATGGAGGAGCACGCCACCACAACGCCTCACACCAATGCCTCCAACCTGCATATGAGGCTTTTCGATTAGGAACTATATGGTAAAGAAACAACATTTATCTGTTCTAACTGAGTCTCAAAAGTGATCAAATTGGATCATATTCAAAATCCATAAATAACCAAACTGGAACATGCCCAAAAACTATAGCTCTAATAAAAGGATTCCTTTAACCACAATAGCCAAGAAAGTAAACAAATTCTGGTGGATTAACTTGGTGACTTAGACAAACATGAGATCTGGAAACAATACACTGGAATAAAGTGATCATTCTGACAATGTCCATGGAACTGAAACCACCATGAGTACCATTGTTGAAATTATGACAAATCTCATTATTCCAAAGTAGAGTCAGTGCACTTCTTCTTAGAAAAAGTTAAATAGTTCTAAATAATCAGTAATATAATACACCATATGTTGAGTGAAATCTGTCTTTTGGATTGAGTAATTAAATAACTACAAAGATCATGCAAAATCACAACATAACAAGAATCTGAAGCTTTGTTGAGTCCTTTTTTTTCTATAAAACAATAAAGCTTGACGCCAATAACCTTACGGTCCTTACCTACGCCCAATCAAAAATCGAATGGTCATTTCCTTCTCCTTTTCCATTTTCTCGAGTGACATTGACCAACTCAGTTATCCCAAAAAGTTCCTACAATTGTGACCCTGCTGCTGCTGCCTCACACGGACCTCTCCTCAGCCCTACAATGTGTGTGCCGCCCAAAGCTCAGACATTGTTGCTCCATCCCCCTACCGCTAGCCTACAGACCATCCCTGCTCCTCCACCCAGCCATGAAGTCTAGGAATTAGCAGCAGGAAGAACAAACTGAAAAATAGAGCTCGTTATGACAGAAGTATTTCACTAAATAGCATACAGGCAAATATGGGAAGAGTCATTTCACCTTAGCGTTGAAGGCAAGAATCCAACAAGAATCACAATCTACAATCAGAGAGGAGTCGGGGGAAGGGAGAGCTCACCGTTGCAACTGGCCGGCCGGAGAGGTGGAGGATGGGGGCGGAGGAGGGGATCCACCCCGGCGAGCCGTCACGCTGCCGCGTCCATGGAGACGCTGCTGCTGCTGACGTCCATGGAGATGTTGTTGCTGCGGATCGAGAAAGCAAAGAAATTAGGGGAAGGATGTGAGAGGGAAGGAAGGAGAGGAGAGGTCAGGGAGAGCCCCGGTGTTCTACCCCTACCGAGGCATCTCTGCTTCAGGGAGAAGGGAGGGGGCCGGCGGCACGGGGAGGAGAGGAGGCCGTCGAGGCGAGCGGGGAGGGGGCGGCGGCGTGGGAGAGGATGGAGCGAGGAGGACATGAGGCGAACGGGACCCGGGGCTCGGGACGATAGGACGAGGTGAAGTCCGGGTGGGGTGGAAGAGGCGGGGCTCGGGGTGGAGCATGTGAGGACGGAGGAGGAAGAGCTGGGCAGATATAGACAGAGGAGGAAGAGCTCGTACTGTGGATGGAGGACGGATGCAGGTGGGCGGCGGCTAGGGTTCGTGGGTGAGACGAGTGAGGGAGGAAGGAGAGTAC
Organism: Aegilops longissima; assembly: GCA_021605205.1. Lineage (NCBI taxonomy): Eukaryota > Viridiplantae > Streptophyta > Magnoliopsida > Poales > Poaceae > Aegilops > Aegilops longissima. The sequence continues at coordinate 561,836,010 of CM038676.1, read as the reverse complement.
TCGAGGAAGGAGGTGGGGCGTCTGATGTGGGGTTTGGGCGACCAATGGGCTTTTCGGGATGAATGACCAATCGTACTGTTTCACCCCGCACCCAGCCAACACATCGCGACCCCATCGACGAAGCGGCCCACTCGTCATACACGCGTGAAAGAAACATCAAGGTAAAACATGCAGTGAATATCTAACGGATGAGGAGAGCCGAGGTGGGATTTTTACCCCGATCTGACGGCCACGAATGGTCCAATCGGGAGAGCCTTGTGGAGGTGAGTTGGCTAGCTTCATTATAGTTTTAAATGCATCACACAATCTCAGATTCATCTATTCAACCAACACATAGAACCTCAAAGAGTGCCCCAAAGTTTCTACCGGAGAATCACGATGAAAACGTGTGCCAACCCCTATGCATAGGTTCATGGGCGGAACCCGCAAGTTGATCACCAAAACATATATCAAGTGAATCACGTGATATCCCATTGTCACCATAGATACGCACGGCAAGACATACATCAAGTGTTCTCAAATCATTAAAGACTCAATCCATAAGATTACTTCAAGGGGAAAACTCAATTCATTACAAGAGAGTAGAGGGGGAGAAGAAACATAAGATCCAACTATAATAGCAAAGCTCGCGATACATCAAGATCATGCCAAATCAAGAACACAAGAGAGAGAGAGATCAAACACATAGCTACTGGTACATACCCTTAGCCCCGAGGGTGAACTACTCCCTCCTCGTCATGGAGAGCGCTGGGATGATGAAGATGGCCACAGGTGAGGGTTCCCCCCTCCGACAGGGTGCCGGAAGAGGGTCCCGATTGGTTTTTGGTGGCTACAGAGGCTTGCAGCGGCAGAACGCCCGATCTATTCTCTGTTCTGGAAGTTTTAGGGTACGTGGAGTTATATAGGCGGAAGAAGCACGTCAGGGGAGCCACGAGGGCCCCACGAGGCAGGGGCGCGCCCTAGGGGGTGGGCGCTCCCCCCACCCTCGTGGCTTCCTTGCTCCTTCCTTGATGTGGGGTCAAGTCCATCGGGTAGCTTTCGTTCCAAAAATAACTTCTCTAGTTGATTTCGTTCCGTTTCGACTCCGTCTGATATTCCTTTTCTTCAAAACACTGAAATAGGCAAAAAAAACAGCAAATATAGGTTGGGCCTCCGGTTAATAGGTTAGTCCCAAAAGTAATATAAAAATGGAAAATAAAGCCCAATATTACCCAAAACAATAGATAATATAGCATGGAGCAATCAAAAATTATAGATACGTTGGAGACGTATCAGCTGCTCCGACCAAAACCTCTGCACCTGTGCATCTCGCCACGTGCCAAAGGACAACAGGCATCTCTATTGCCTCAGGAACTTCTGCTAGTTCCTCATCAGCACCAAATTCGTCAACGGGACCCTCTCTGCTGAAGACAAAGGCCACTGCTGGACGAGGCTCTTGCCCAAGTCCTCACAAGAAGCAGGTCGCCTTCCAAGTGCCGTCAGAAGAAGACGAAGCTGATTATGAGGAACTTGCCGAAATCATCAGAAACAGGCAGCTCAGGGCCGCTAGAGCCAAAGGCACAAATGTGCCTCTTCTTTTGGATCCCAAGTTGATCCTTGATTACATCGATCTCTGGCACAAGGACCCCAACACTCCTATCTCTGATTTCAAGCTGACTCCTGGCCAAAGTCATATGCTGACTGCCTTCATCCAAGAAGAAAAATGGAAATTTGAAAAGGCCAGGTAGATCAAGAAAGCGCAGTATAAGAAGGAGCGCTTCCTGAAGAAACACGTTGTCTCAATGACAACTGAAGAACTTGTCAACATTCAATTTGAGATCAAGAAACTCAGTGATGAATTTGACGTATACAGAGCTGACTGGCTTGGAGCCAAAGTCAGGTTTGTGAAATTGACTGAAAAGTTCACTTCCAATGTTGCAGCCCCAACGCAACCAGAAAATCCTCAGGCTGAAGCATCTGCTCAGCCGACTGAAGAAAATGCCAGCACCGCTGATGACATTCAGGATGCCGAAGAAACTCAAAGTACCAGGGCTGATGACTGCATTCCAGCCGCTGATGAAATTGCCAGGGCATCCACTAGTGGTGCGCCTGAAGAAAATGAAGAAGCCAGGGCAACTGCATTAGTTGTGCCTGAAGAAATTCAACCAAATTCCTCTGCTCCTCCTGCGCCTACACCAGCTCCAATCCTTCCATCTGCATCAGATGTGAAGAAGACCAAGGCTGCAGAGCGTGCAGCGGTGAAGAAAAGGAAGGCATCAACTTCATCAGATTCTTCAGCCCCAAAGAAGATGAAGCCATTGACTAGCTCTTTTGCAAATCCAATTGATGTTGTTCCTATCACAACCATGCCATCAAAGGACCTTGTTCCTTTTGATGAATAATATGTGATTCCAAGTGAATCTGATGATGACATTCCTTCTGCTGCTTCGTCAGAGCAGATGGATGAAGAAATTGAAGCGGATGCAATCCCTTCAACCCCACAAGTCTCATCGCCCATGCCTCAGTTCACTGCTGAAGAGGCTGGCGTTGAAGAAGAAGAAGAAGAAGATGAAGATGTGGACATTTGATGTACCACACCTGTGCTGAATGATGACTTTTGGGAAAGTCAGCACCCCAACTCTCCTCTGTTCACACCACTTCAACAAATTCCTCAGTCCCCTGTCAACACAGAAGTTCAAATTGGATCTGAAGAACCTGGTGCAACTCCTTCTGTACATGAAGAGATTCCAGCCACTAGTGTTGAAGAAAATGTAAATGAAGAATTGAAGACCCAGGCTGCCACTGAAGAAGAAGCTGAAATTCCTCAGCCTGTGGAACCTGAGATTGCTATTCCTGAGGTAATTATGCAATTGACTGATACTCCTCAGCCCAAGCCAAAGGGTCCATTCTCGAAGGCAGAAATTCAAGGCTGATGACTTCTTCGGCGAGCACGTGTTCTTCACTGACTATAATCCATATGATTCTGCTCTAGAAGGAAGCGCTTCTGGACTACCAGCCAGGCAAATTTCTATTCTTCACTGCTCTTCAACAAGGATAAAGTCTTCGACCACGAGCATATTCCTCATGTGGACATGGAATCACTGCTTTGCTTCACCCCTGTCCTCAGTGTGCTTCATGACGCAGGCCTCCTCAACTTTTGCACAGACATTGTTGATTGGAATGAAGAACTTATTCTTCAGTTCTATGCAACCCTGCACATAACAGGCGATGCTGATGACATAAATACCTAGGTGTTGGACTGGATGACCGAAAACACTCACTATAAGGCACCAACATCTGAATTATTTCATGCCCTGCCAATTAGTCCTCCACCTGAAGGAGCTCGTTGCCTATACCAAGAGCCTGAGCTAACTGCCCACTATATGCAAGTGCTAATGAAGCCTCTGAAGCCTGGTCAAGCCCCAAGGACCAAATTCCTCGTGAATGAATTGCTCTATGTGCCAAGAACAGTCTATCGCATTCTGACGAAGACTATGAGTCCAATCAAAGGCCACGACTCGTTTGATGAGGAAATTGTTGGCATCATGAAGAATCTGCTATTCAACGTCATACATGGCATTCCTGTCAACTATCACGATTTCTTCATGAGGACTCTAGCAAATGTTGCACTCTCTCCGTTTGAGCTGAAGCCTTATGCTCCTTGGATTATGAGATTCCTTAGAACAAGGTCTTCACTCAACTACAAAGCTAATTTTCAGAATCACCTCAGCTACTTGCCCCCAATCGAAGTCCTCAAGCGGACATATTCCTCAGCTGATGAAAAGGGCAAGGCACCTGTTGTCATTTATGAAGGAATTCGTCCATTGGATGGACAGTTTCACAAAGCTGCATCTTATTCCACCAATGATGACTCTGCCACTCATGATTCTGCTACTAATGCATCCAAGCCAAATCCTCAAGCCACCGCTCCTCGAGTGATGACTGACCGTGAGCTTTTGCTTAGTCTTCACCAGAAGGTGGATCGAAACCATAAATGGGTTAAGCGTCAGTTTGGTTCTATTCTTCACAACATGACTCCTACACATAATGCAGCGAATAAAAACCATTACTACCTCCATGAAGTCTTGGTCGCACTGGCTATTACATCACTTGTATATGGTGAAGAAGATCTGAAGCAAATGGGTCTCAAGGAGGACTTTGACTGGTCTGCACCTCCACCGAAGAAATACAAGAAGGTCAAGGTTCCTTCCTTGGTGGCCAGCTCATATTCTTCATCGCGCGAAACCGACGAGCATGAAGACTTGGATGACACTGCGGCAGGCCCTACAACAACAAACGACCCCAACAACGCTGGCGCTCCTCCATCAACATGATATTCTTCAGGGGCGTTAGTCCTCATTTTTGATCCTTTTGGTCATTCAATGACAAAGGGGGAGAAATCTGAGTTAGCCTTCAAGCGGGTCTATCTTATATGGGTGTTTTTTTTTGCGAAGTTTCAACTCTCGTTCTTCTGATGACTTTGCTGGATCGAGTTGTAAACTTAAACTCTATGGTGGCCTGATACTTTTGTTGAGATTTTCTGCATGCTTATTCCTCGTTAATGTTAATGCATGCATTCTGAATTACATCAGTCACCATATTTGATCATGCATTTCAAATTCTTCATATTATATGTCAAATGCGTGTATGAATTACAAGATATAGGGGGAGACCTCCATGATTCTACTCTTCAAATGTGCATTGCTTCAAAAGCAAATTCCTCACTATGCACATCTTGAGGGGGAGTTCTTCTATATCTTGCAATCAAATTCCTCAATATCAGTATTTACACTTCATATGTTTATCCCCGTTGAAAACTTAACCTATATTGTCATCAATCACCAAAAAGGGGGAGATTGTAAGTGGATCTAGTGCCCCTTAGTGATTTTGGTGTATTGAAGACTTATAGGTTAAGGGACTAATATGTTTTTGAGTGTAAACAGGTCTATAAGTCTATGAGGAGTTTGATATTTATAGAGAAAGTCGACTCCTAAAAATGAAGTTCTTCAACCGAAGACTTTGGATCTCTGAAGACTTTGAAAGTGAAGAAATTGGTGTAACCCTGAAGACTTGGTATTCATACGAGGAACATGAAGCGTGAAGACTTTTGTTTTCGTAGTTTCATTTTCTCTTTCTTGAGTCATAGGAAACACCGTACTATTAAAGGGGGTCGAGAAAATACTAAGGAAAAATTTCCATGTGATGCTCAACTCAAAATCCTACACCTACCAATCCCTTCGAGTGAAGCCATTGGAAATCTCATACAGTTCAGTCAATTTCTTGATGTGAGACGAAGTTCTTCCGTCATTGAGGAATTTGTTCTGACTGAGGAGTTAGGGATTCGTCCGTGCGGATTTCCTACACAGTGAGGAACATGATAGCCCTGAGGTATTTGACACTCACAATTCCGACCATTGCTGTGCTACGCGCCAGCTGTCCCAAAATATCTGCCCACCTAATAGTCATATCATTGAAGGGCATTTATGTCTTATCATGTCGGGCTGCTCCCTAGGCTATAAATAGCCGCCTCCTACAACCACTAGCTGGTTGGCTGCTCTGAGAGAAACTGACACTTGTCATTTGAGAGCATCCCATCCTCAGAGGACTTTGAGTGAAAATCATCAAGTGAGGAAAACCCAAACCCAAAGTGATTGAGCATCACTGAAGAGATTGATCTTGCGTAGATCCGATGCTTGTTACCTTTGAAGACTGTGCTTCTTCCAGATGGGTAGGCATCTTGGTCTAGAGCATCCAAGAGGAATTGTGGATCGCCGAGTGACCGAGTTTGTGAAGGTTTGGAAGTCACCTGAAGACTTACCACGAGTGATTGGGTGATGTCTGTGTGACCTTAGCTCAAGGAGAATACGGTGAGGACTGTGTGTTCTCAGGTTTAAATACCTAGCCGCTCCAACCAGATGTACAACTGAGACAGCAGTTGGAACTGGTCCACCAAATCATTGTCTTCACCAAGCTTACTGGTTCTATTTCCTCAACTTTTTCATTTCCTCATTACTGTGTTGTGCATTTGTTCATATTTGTGTTTGAAGACTTTGACTGAAGACTTTCTCAATTTCCTCAGCTCAATTTCTTCAGTCTGTTGGTCTTCATCATGTGTCATCCTGTGTTTACGCTTTCTATACTATGTTCTTGTCTTCATTTCATTATAATGACCATGCTTGTGTTATGTTATGCTTACTTCTGAGTACTTATCCCACTGCAAGTAGTTCCTCGCTAAGGAATTTCCTCACCTGCAAATTCCTCAGGGAAGAATTCATAAAAATCGCCTATTCACCTCCACCTCTAGTCGATATAACGCACTTTCAGGCGGATCTTCATGAATTTTAGAAATGTTCACGAATTTTAAGAAGTCCACAAAGTTGCAAAAATGAAAAAAATGTTCACAAATTTGAAAAAAGTTCATGGATTCATAAACTATTTATAAATTTAAAAAGTTCATGAATTTGATAAGGTTAACTTTTTTGGAAAAGTTCACGAATTTGGGAAAAACATAGATTCGAGAAGCTTCATAAATTTGCAAACAATTATTTTTTATAGAAATTAATAAATTGGAAAAAAGTTCATGAATTTTTGAATGGCGCTTAAGGCGCCAAATAGGAATTGGGAGTAGGTTGTGCTTCTTTTGTGTCGAAGGATGGGGTCGAACTAAATTGAAGTCGATGATGAGGCAGTGAGCCGGCCCAGCATCGCTCACGTCCAGCGAGGAAAGAAATTTTACAACTTTAATTTTCTGCGAGATGTGGGGATCAAACCATGTTTCAGTCCCAGTATTTGACCCTTGTTTCAGTCCCAGTATAAATTATTTTGAAAAACATAAATTACCAAAAGAATTCCCAATTAAAAAAAGTTCTTGGACTTTCGAAAGAAATGTTCACAAAATCTAAAAAGTTCATCAATTTTGGCAAAAAGTTCATGAATTTTAAAAAAGTTCACTGCATTTTGAAAAAAAGTTCATGGATTTATAAAAGTTCATCGATTTTGATAAAAAAGTTCATTGGATATTGAAAAAAGTTAAAGAATTAGAAAAAGGTTCACCATTTTTTTTAAAGGTCATGAATTCAAAAAAGTCATCGGATTTTGAAAAAAGTTCAGTGATTTCCAAAAACTTTGTCGATTTTGATAAATTCATCAATTTTGAAAAAAGAACACAAATTCGAAAGGTTCACTAGGTTTTCAAAAAAAATTATCAATTTTGATAAAAAAAAGTCCACGCACTTTTAGAAAAAGAAAGAAAAAAGTGACAAGAAAAAAGAAAAAAAAAGAAAAGAATGGAAAAAGAAGAAGGAAGAAAAGAGGAAAAAGGTGGATACAAATCACATCCGGTGCATTGCATAGTTGGCTACCGTAGGTAGAATTAAACGTAGATGTCACGCTCTCGAATCACAACAAAATGCTATTTTTTGCAGTATTAAATAGAATTGTTTGCCGAAACCCTATAACAGGCGTTGAAGACGCTGAATAGGGTTTGCCATTATAAAAGGGGAGCAACTAATGAAGGGGCGCTCCTTCGGAAGCCTCCCAACGGTCACTTGGGTGGGTTGAGAGCCACTTGGCGCCCTCTCAGCCGTCGACACATGTCGTGCTCTGGGCTCTCCCACCGGATTTTTTCTTAAATTTTCCGCACGTGTTTTTGGCTTTTTAGATTGTTTTTTTTAGCTTTTCTGTTTTCCACCGGTCTTTCTTAGTTTTTGGACCGAATTGTTTTTTGCGTGAAAAAACACATTTTTTTCGGTTGGCACGGATTTCCTTCCGCGAGAGGCATGGTCGTGCCTTTCGAAAACAAAAAAAATGCATTTTTTTCCTTCCGGGAGAGGCACGATTTTGCTCCCGCGAGAGACACAGATTTGCTTTCGCGAAAGGAACGACTGTGCCTCTTGGAAACGAACCAATGCGTTTCTTTTTCCTTCTGCGAGAGGCACGGTTTTGCTGCCGCGAGATGCACGGATTTGCTTTAGCGAGATGCTCGGATTTTGCTTTCGTGAGATGCAGGCCGTTCCTCTCGGAGACGAAAAAAGTATGTTTCTTTTTCCTTTTACGAGAGGCACGGTTTTGCTTCTACGAGAATTTGCTTTCGCGAGATGCAGACATCTCGAAAACGGAAAAAATACGTTTTTTCCTTCCACGATAAGTACGGGTTACTTCTCGTGGAGGCATGGAGTTGCTTCCACGATAGGTACAGTCGTGCCACTTTCGGAAAGGAAAAAAGTGCTCTCTGTTTGGTTTTCTTGTCCGGGTTTTCTCGTGAAAATAAAGTTCGTCAAAACCTATCAACATGAAATCTAATTTTGAAGATCTTGGCACGAGAAATCCAATAATAAAAATGGTTCAACATTTGGACGCACGGTTTAAAAGATAAAATATTTTGAATAAACGGATTAAAAAAACAAAAACTCACTAGTTGCAACAAATGATGCACATACAATACGTCATTTGTCGCGACCTGAAAAGGTGAAAATGATCTTGGGAGGGATTAGTGATTTCGCCTAGAGTCATAGCGTGCCAGGCCTTTATATATGTCCGGGCCGGGCCACCCATATGGCCAGGTGAGGGCAACTCTGGGATCCATCGATCTGACCCTTCGACGTGTCCCGATCATTATGGCTGGTGAGCCGACTACTTATTGTATGTGCATCATTTGTCGTAACCAGGGAGGTAGCCGCTGAAGGCGGCTCGATCGGCAGAGGCTCATCGTCGAGCGATCAGCGGCGGGCTGAACCCATCCATCCCAGGCTCCCCACGGCGCGGCGGCGGCCGGGGTCGACGGGCGGCCGGTGATTTTTGTTTTTTCAGGGAGCCCATGGAGTAATTTGATTCCTCACGGCTGAATCATTGCCCTTGTCTCGCAGCTGTTCGAATCGCGTCAGCCTCCATGGTTGGTAGTACTCCCTCCGTTCCCAAATAATTGTCTTTCTAGCCATCTCAAATGGACTACAACATACGGATGTATGTAGACATATTTTAGAATGTAGATTCACTCATTTTGCTTCGTATGTAGTCACTTGTTGAAATCTCTAGAAAGACAATTATTTAGGAACGGAGGGAGTAACATTCACGCATCAGTGCATCGCTATTCAGTCAGAACGAGACAAGAGCACACACTTTTCAGATTACAACTCTGAGGCTGCCATGCCAACGGTAATTTAGTCCTGCTTTCTTCAACACATAGCCAGTTTATTCTGTAAACAAATTTGTGCTTGTCCTAATGCATCGCGTTTCTATGCCTATAACCATAATGTGTGCGCTGTCATGTTTCTTAGCACTCAGTCTATTTTAATTCTTAGCATCCACTTCATGTTCTTCTACTAATATTTTTCTCTGAATTCCTAATTTGTGGCAGAGAATCTGCAACCTGCAGAATGAAGAACGCAATTTTGTGTGTTGCGTCCTCGCCATGTCTGGACATCAAGGTTGGGCAGACCTGCCAGATGTTCTGCTTCATTCGATTGTTGCTCTGCTGGGCTCCTTCTCTGACCTTCTTGCCTTCGCTGCCACCTGCCGCTCATGGTGTGATGCCCTCTCTTCGTATCCATCTAAATCTACCTTCTCGACGCTCTTCCCGCCTCTCCTCCTCCAACCTGACGTCCCGGTGCGCTCTCCCCGTATACCGCCAAAGTTTGGTGGCAAATATCCATGTCGTGTCCTTGATCTAGCCAGCCAACACTCGCGCCTTTGCTCTCAGATTCCCCTAGTTAATCTTTCTCGTCTAAGTAACAACCCCCAGAGTTCGTTGGGTAGTTTCTGCTTTGTGGGTGCTTCTTATGGCCATCTCATCTTCTCCAACAACAGATCATGTCTCATTGTTGATGTGTTTACAGGTGTTACTGTTTCACCGCCACAACTACCGGGCGACGAATACACCGAGATCTACTACGGTGCCCTCACGGCTCCCTTATGGTCACCCAACTCACATCTCCTTGTCACCAACGGATCCCACAGTTTCTTCTGGCGTGTTGCTAGTCATTCTTGGTTGAGGCCTTGTCCGTGCGATGGAACGGTCAAGCAGATCGTGACCTTCAGAGGCCAGATCTTTGGGATGGACTCTGGTGGCATGCTCTTTGCCGTGCATTTGGCACCTCAGATCTGCATACAAAAAATGATAGTAAGTTGGGAGGAAATCATGTCCACCATACGGCATCTTGCGAATGTATGCCTGGTGGCGTGTGGGGATATGCTTCTCATGGTCGGTTGTCGGGGATCATTTCCGGCGAGAGGGGATACCTTTGAAGCCTTCCGCCTCGACCAGTCAACTGGGCATCCAAAGTGGGTGCAGGTGGAGGAGTTGGGGAATTGGGCGATCTTCATCAGCACGGACAAAAGAAGCCAGCCATTATCTTTCATGAACCCGGAGAGGTGGGGAGGAAAGAGCAACCGAGTATACTGCCATTCCCATGATTCTGAACATTGGGCTGCATTTGAGCTGGGCAAACCCGCCTCCGATCCAGACAACTTTGTTTCAGTGAGCCAAGGCAGCATGGTGCAGCCTATGTGGGTTGTCCCCAGCATGTTCTCTCTGTGTCTGTAATGGTTGTGCATTTTTTTTTATGCATGACTATTACTCCCTTCGTAAGAAAATATAAGAGCGTTTAGATCACTACTAATCTAAACGCTCTTACATTTCCTTACGGAGGGAGTATTTGCTAGCTGGAGCAGCTTCATCTAGAAGAATGTATGAGAATGTTTAAAATATGTCCATATCAAAATCATGTGATCGTTGATAGGGAATTTGCCGTCGTTACTTTGGTACGTGTGATTGGAGTATCGTATCTTGTACTCAGTTTCAGATTTTATGGCAGTGATGTGTTGGACTATGATCTGATGCATGCCATTTGTTTCTCTGTCCCAAACCTGAACCGTTTACTGGATCCGTTTAAGTCCAGTTTCTGGGTATTAGTGTTGGTTATAACATTTTCATTTTTGTATTTCACATGTGCTTACATACAAAGGGCTTCATTCTTTAGATTGCATTGAAAGGTAACATATATAAGGACGCGGAGTATCTGCTCAAATGAGCTCAGATGAACAGTAAAATCGAAAAAAATCAAAAAATTCTGATTTTTTTGGTAAACTTTGATAAATGTTTTAAGTGCTTGCAAATTTTCATCATGAGATCACATTCATGGAAGGCTTGCAAAAATAAAATAAAATCAATGCTCCAAAAATGCTACTTTCAAAAGCATTTTGGAGCACTGATTTTGTTCCTTTTTTTTTTTTGCCATGCCTTACAAGAATGTGATCTCATGATGAAAATTAGCAAACACTTACTCCCTCCGTTCCTAAATATAAGTCTTTTTAGATATTTCACTACAAACTACATAGGATGTATATAGATATATTTTAGAGTGTGGATTCAATCATTTTGCTCCGTATGTAGTCCATAGTGTAAAATCTAAAAAGACTTATATTTATGAACGGAGGGAGTAGAACATTTGTCAAAGTTTACCAAAAGAAAAAAATAATTCAGATTTTTTGATTTTTTTTTTCAATTTTATTGTTCGTCCGAGCTCATTTGAGCTCTAGCTCAAAGGGCTACTTTCGCATATATAAGGTTATATTCTTTATGATATCATACTTACTTAGTACATGGCTGAAACTATGTAAACATATGTGCTGATTAATACTACTATAAAGCGAGATCCCGTTGTTACCCAGAATAAATATGTACATTCAAAAAGTCATGTGAGGCCGAGACGACATCACAACACATGTGATGCATTTGAGACTGCACAACGCCACGACACCACCTGTCGCAAGGAGAAGATGAAGGTCATGCGAGGCCGAGATGGTTCCATGACACCTATGTGCCACCGACTAGGTTGCAACTTGCAAGGCACCGCCTAGCAAAGACATACGAAGAAGCACTCGAACACGAACCACAAGAACAAGTATGAAGCCTGCCAGAATGGTCAAGGCGTACACCCCCAAGCCACGGCCCTCCCGGGTGACAGGAAGTCGCATCCATGGCCGCCACAACGAAGCCATGAAGCTCGCCAACCCAACGAACAAGCGCCCACGGAAGCTGATAGTAGGACAATGGGGACCTCCTCAACCACCCACGGCTGCACCCCATGTGGGGAGCAAGCCGCATCCATGGCTGCCATTTGCACGCCAAGGAACCACCGACCTGCGCAACCACAGCAGGCCGACAGACAGGAGAAGAGGTGCCAACAGCATTGCCCTGCACCACACCGGGAAGCCCCCGATCACCACCAAGCTCCACAGAGTGCCACCCATGTCGCACCAAAGCAAATGGGGGAGCCCGATCTACAACAGTGGTGCAGGAACGGCGCAGCCCCAACGGATCTGAGATGGACCCGGCCGGATCCAGCCGCGCACCCTAGGCGAAAATCGGGGGCGAGCCCGACTTTTTCTCCAAAAACTATGAAAACTTCGGAGTGCATGTATGGATGAGGCGAGAACCAGCTATCTTAATTGTAACTGTCTTTTGTGAACTTTTTTTGCATTTATTTATGTGATACTGGAATCACACAAGGCCAAAACCAAGCTACAAAGTCTTCCATAATAACTTAAAAAATACTAGTATTTACATCTACACGTTGCATTTCCCAGGACGCATCATGGAAATCGCAAAGAATTTGCATCTCCTTGCACTTGCACAAATATATGTGATACTCCTGAGGCGATCTAGTATCTCCCCACTGGCATCAGTATATCCCTGAAAGGAAAAAGAATGTCCCAGAAGTCCATAAATACATGTCGCGGTAAAGATGGTAATACCTTGGAAACAATGTACTCTTTTTTGAAGGAAAACAACATTCTAGCACCACAATAATAAATATATGGGCGTTCTTCCCAAGCAAACTTACATGATCAGATAATTTCTGTTCTACCAGTGAAACTCATGGATATCTACGGACTCTATTCGCCTGATATGGCCCTGAAAATGAGTTGCAGAAGGTAAGCCGTAAGCGTCTGTAGCTTTTGCTTAAATTTATTTCACTAATATGCTCAAATTTGATCTAGTTTGTGAATGGCAGATCCCCCCTAACCACCACCTGACTATCATGTTACTCCATCAGTGATGGCTATGCATGATAGGTGCTCATGTACAACTGAGAAGGGCTTACCAAAGAAATTGCAAACTCTCCTATGTTACAAATGACGCGGTGTTACAACTTACAAATACAATTATGTTGTGTTAAAGACCGCAAATTCACAATGATGCTGTCAAGTGTCAGCTTGAAACATCACTAGTCAAGTAGTAATCCGCTAGGTGTTCTATCAAAAGAAGTGGATACATAATTATTTCAAGAAAAAAATATAGATAATACAAGTTTTAGAGTGGTTGGGCTTTTTTAGAACCGTTCGTTGATGTCGATCTAACGGCAGACAAATACGAAGTACTGGGTAGTACTCCAATGAAAGTACGCGAAAGTACTAAAACGAGTGGGGCCGGTACTCGTGACAAGGTGGGGACGCGTTTTAATATAGGGGCAGTTTAGTCCTAGGAAAATTTGCACCGCCGCCCCTCTCGTCGAATGCATAACCGCCGCCATGGTGCTACACCTTCCACAATTACTCATCGGCGGCCATCTCCTCCCTCTCCTCCAAGTCCACCGCAGTCATCTCCTCCTTCTTGCTGCTGCAACTTCGCTCCACTCAGGCAACCCCCCCCCCCACCCACCCACCCACCCACCCCCACCCCCTCTTCCATCGAAGCAAGAATCGGCAGATCGAGCTGATGGCCAGCGGCGAGAACACCGACTTCGTGCAGATCGACGGCAGCGACCAGGTCAAGTTGGCCAGGTTGAGGGAGATCAGTTCTTGGTTTGAGAACACAAGGCAGATGAGCTGGACGGCAATGGCCACTCTCAAGAAATTGACGAAGAAGGAGAGGGCAAAGCTTTGCCCCCCGCCCGCACAACCGATTCACAAGATCGAGATCCTCCTCTGGGCGATGGAGCAGGCCAATTCGTCCAGCGAGTGGACCAGGCGGAGGTGGTGGGACGCTCAGATCCAGGTAGAGCATCCATGGATCAGGAACCCACCGTGCACGAGGTGCCGTTGCAGATTGTGCAGCCTCCAACCGAGTCACCGGAGACTCCGAAGCGCAAGATGAGGAGGACAGTGGTCGCGACCTCGCTTCCCCGCCGTTCTCCATGCTTCCCTCGCCACTCTCCTCGTCTGAACGGCGGCGGTAGCTATGTTTAGAGTAAGCTACCCACTCCTCATCTTTAGATGGCATTTTAATCTCAATGAATTGCATGAATATTTGAGTACATGGATTTGGAGGATGGATTATGATGTATGTGAACCCTAGGCATCATATGAACCCTAGGAAAAATTAGTAATGTTCTAGTGGTACACTGAAATATTTCGGTACACACAGGTAGGCACTGAAATATTTTGGAACTGCCCTAGGCAAAATTTGTAATGTTGTAGTGGTGGACACTGAAATATTTCGGTACACACCGGTAGGCACTGAAATATTTCGGTACTGCCCTAGGCAAAATTTGTAATGTTGTAGTGGTAGACACTGAAATATTTCGGTACACACCGGTAGGCACTGAAATATTTCATTACTACAATTTCAGTACACACCGATGCACACTGAATTATTTCACTACTACAGTTTCAGTACACACCGGTACACACTGAAATATTTCAGTACTGCAAATTCTATACAAAGTTGGCTTTTGTCATTTATTTGTGAATTAATCCATGCATCATATGGCCTAACTTTGTACATGAGTTTGGGTCAATTTCATGTCTATTTATTGTTAAAATTATTGTCATGCCATGAAACACAAGACAAGTCACTGACCCAAGCTTGCAAAGATGCCATATCAATGTTGCTGATATGAATATGCATGTTTTCATCAAGTCTTGTGTCTGAATTAAAACTGAGCATTTTTCCTTAATGGTATCCATGGATCTAGAACTCCTATGAATTTGCTCATGTTGGATGTTTTGTTCTCCATCATTTGTACTAGCATTCCGTGCGATTAGATGCCATGACAAGACCCCTGGCATATTTATTTTCTTGCCTCCAACATCCCATGTGTGTTTTGCAGGAAAAAACCTGGAGTTCACCAGGCTGGCCGAAGTTGTGAGGCTGGGAGGCTGATGGTGCTGCTACTGGCTGATCCTTCTTCTTTCAGCTTATGTTCGTCCTTTCTCAAGCCGTTGGACCAGGGCTACTTCCCTATGTGTTGTTAATGTATTAAGTAGTTCCTTCGAATTTGTATTATTAGTTAGTTTGAATGTGGAAGTACCTTAATTTTTAGTAACGAAATGTTGCTTTGTATGACCAAGGGTTTGATACCTTAATCTTCGGATAATTAATTATCTGAACTGTTGGATGTGGCGCACAACGAAACGCCTCTACCATTGATACTAGTTCAACATGTCGGTCCAATTAGAGACCGGCCAGTACCATACAGAACAGTTAGCATTTCATACTACAACCTGGCACGTACAAAACATCACATAGTGGAATAATCCCAGCGAGTAGACCATTAATTACCGAAAACATCACAACATGTCAGAAGTGTTTTAAGCATTTTATCGTTGCAAAAACCTTAGAAAATCCATACAGAAAAAACCGCTTTATTTTAAGCGGTTGTGTGCATGACAAGGGGACCCACTTGTCAGACCGATAGCAATTGATGGAAAACCGCCGGATGTGCACGACCACCACGTCCCACGTGGAATGCGGACGACCGGGTGGGTGTGTGAAGTCAAATCGGCACCCGCGGCGCCTCGGTAACTCCAAGAGGCAGGAGCAGTGCATTTCTTCCCCAAATCGGGTAGAAAACCCTCGTCCTCTCCCGAACCTAACCACCCTCTCTTCCTTCCTCACCACCTCACCACCCTCTCCTCCTTCCTCACCGCCCTCCTCCCTTCCTACGCCTCCCTCCTCCTGTCTTCGACCGACGATGAAACGCGGGCGTGAAGATGCGGCGGACGAGCCGGAGGCAACCATCGGAGCAGAGGAGTCTGCTGCCGTCGCTGCAGCCATGGGTGGAGCGACAGAGTCTGCCGTAGCGGCGAAAGCTGGCGGTGCAGCGACCGTTGTGCCTGCTCCCGCTGCCATCGCAGCCATCGAGGCACCCGTCGGCGAGCATAAGGTCGGGGCAGATCTGGAGGAGGAGGAGATGAGAAGGCTTAAGCGCCAGGTGCATGACGAAATCGATGAGCTCTACGAGGAGAACGCCATAAAGGAGTTCGACGTAGATTCCAGGAAGGGCAGAGACTTCGACAAGGATGCCATCGACGAGCTATCTGAGGTAGTACTATGTCTTTTGCTCTATTTTTTTCATGACATTGGGGTTTTTCTTGTTAACTAGATGAGCATCAATTTCACTTGGGCGTGCTAGTTGTACGTATGTAGGATTGTAGGGATCTAGCATAGATCTTCATGTTGGATCTGGATTTTTAAATCTGATTCCAGCAGATACTCTGGTTTTTTTCATGGCATTGAGGTTTTTCTTGTTAACTAGATGAGCATCAAATTCATTTGGGCGTGCTAGTTGTATGTATGTAGGATTGTAGGGATCTAGCATAGATCTTCATGTTGGATGTGGATTTTTAAATCTGATTCACATTCTGATTCCAGCAGATACTATGTTTTTTTCATGGCATTGGGGTTTGTCTTGTTAACTAGATGAGCATAAGTTTCACAAGGGATACATTAATGAAAGAAGTTTGGTAATGAACCCAAATACAAGAAAATGTTCATGGCAGGGATACATTAATGAAAAAAGTGGGTTAAACAATGGATATATGGCAGGATTGTCATAGCTATTTTTAGCGATCTCATGTGTGACACCATTGGCTTCCCCAGGACAGTGACAAAATGCTGCAGTTCCTGATTCATTTTAGTTTATGTAGATGAATTAATTTGCACACATGTTCATAGATGATCAGTTTGCACACATGTTCATAGATGATCCATTTGCAAATTCTATACAGATTTCTATTTTGCAAAGGAAGTGATTGCTCCCTTATTATGGGCTGACACTACATATCCACTGGATACCGAAAAATCAAAACATTTCATCTAGCCAAATTTCCACAGTATATTATCTAGATGATCACAGCCACATCTCTCATCAATATGAGCAGTGAGACACCCCATAGCTCCTTTACCAATTTCCTTCTGAAACTTATCAGGGTCTAACAATGTTGGAGAAGCAGTATTGCCGCTGTCAGAAAGAATAATGGTTTCTTCACTCCAGTAGATAGAACAAACCCCCCTTGTGTGAAACATGGAGGAGTATAATGAAGCCATTTTTCTAATTCCAATCAGAATTACACCTGTAACAAGTATCAAATATCATTAAACCAAGCCACTTCATGAAGTCTTTCATGTGTTAATTATGTACTACTTGTGCACTAATCTATAAATGCAACTATTCCACCGTCCATATTTATGCATGTCAATTTCTTTGGCTCAATTATGTATGTGCACATACACCTTATTTCTAGCAAATAGATAGTTGCCATGTTACACATGTGTACTTTCAGAACATTGTAATTAAAGGCAATGAGTTCTTCTATGTGTACTAATTCACTAATTCACAGGAGGATGACGATGACGTGGACTACAGCATGGACAGCAGGCACAGCAAGAGCCAGTACACCCTGAGGCATCTGATTGCTGGCAAGATCAAGTATCGTTTCTTTGGCAAGATTGGGTGCCCTTTCTGTTCCAAGGGGATCGGTGGCGGCATAGATGGCATGATCCAGCATGCCTTCAGCACTTGCAATGGACATGGTAAGAAGCATAACGCCAGTTCTCTGGCTAAACATGCGGCCTACGGACGCTTCCTCGAGATTGTCAAAGTCAATGAGCCCTACAACATGCATTGAAGAAGGGAGAGAAGTGATGTGCTGCTAGAGTGCAGCTGCTGCCCCAGGACCGCCGTGTCCTCTTATGTTATCTATGTTTCTTTGTTGTTCGACTCTAAAACTGATGTCCTATGGTGTGTCCGAACCTATGTTGTGTGGTGGTTGATCTGCCGTTTATGTTAAGAGTTTGCTGCTACTCTGCTTTAGTGTTCCAAGTTGTTAAAGCTATTTTGGTGATGCATGTTAAGCCTTGTACAATGCTAGATGCTTAGGGTACTGATGATGCCAAATCAAGCTTTGTACTGATGATGCATTAGATATTGCAATAAGTAGAGGATGCTCATGATTGCCTATTTCTACTTTCTGATAAGACCTAAACGTGTATCAAATGATGCTAAAAGTAGAGCATGAGCATGATCATGTATCAATTGATGATCAATTGATGCTACCTATTTGTGTTTGAATGGGCTCAATAAAGCTAGTGTTGGTTTATGCTCTCTGCGTGGCCGTGATGGTAACGAAGACACTTGGTTGGCTATGGTCTTGCTGTCAAATTTAAGTTTCAGTTCTTTAAGACTCTTTGTTTTTGCTGCTTTCTCGGGATCGACTAGCTTTCTCGGGCGTCAACGTGCTCTCTTCCTTTTGGGGGAGTTGGGTGCACCACTTTTGGGGGAGTTGGGTGCATGGGTATCCTTCTGGGAGTTGGATCTGTCGGGTTCGTTGGAACCATCAGGATTGTTGACTAATTGTACGTCGTCTTCTGAACCATCAAGTAGAACTGCTTGTTGTGCATCGTACACCTCCTTCTGTATAAGAGAGAGTGCTGCGTTAGTTCTAATCATGAGACTTATGAAATAAATGATATATTCTTGATGTAGCGCTAACTGTTATGGGAAACTTATATGATTCGAGACGAAGCGCATTGCAATTTGAATGCAGTAAGGCTGTACATATTTTCCACCTGAAAATATCTATCCTTGCCTATATTTGATAACCGACACTTACGTCAGCATAGCTTTCAAGCTAAACAAAGTACAAATTTAAATTAGGCATTCAATTACCTGGTTCAAAATATCGGTCATTTCATCCCCGTTCCATGACAACATGTACTGCAGTGTCCAAACCGCACAGGAAGTCCTGCGATGTTTAGTTAAAGATCAGTAATCTTATTCGTGTAGGCAAATAATAATTTATGAGGCCATGCGTACCCATCGGTCTGTTGTGGTATGTTCTCATAGCGTTTTTTGATCCATTCGGCAAAATTGATGTTCTTAGCTGGTGATATCAACCCATTCTTGACAGCTTCGTCGATGCAGCACTGAATCGAGTCCACCTAGGGTACGGCGAGTTATACATAGGGTTACGGTACTT
The DNA here is from genome assembly GCA_021605205.1 of Aegilops longissima. Classification (NCBI taxonomy): domain Eukaryota; kingdom Viridiplantae; phylum Streptophyta; class Magnoliopsida; order Poales; family Poaceae; genus Aegilops; species Aegilops longissima. The sequence continues at coordinate 561,816,831 of CM038676.1, read as the reverse complement.
TGGGAGCTCATGTGCCATGCGGATCAAAAGAGGCAGCAAGAGAAGACTTACAAGAGAATCTTCCTTGGTCTTGTCGCAATGATAATTCATGGAGTTCAGAGTCTGAATTTCTTTTTTGTCAAAATTAAACATCATTACCATCCAATGGTTTTGGTGTACATTCAGTGGGACATGCACCTGCAGTAAAATTTGGGTTGGGTTGAGAACCGAAATTTGTCATGCACAGTGTGTACATAAACTATGAAAGTGAGGAAAACGTGTACCTTTCGGCGCCCTAAATTTTTTTCTGCTACACGAGCTAACCATGAGGCTGCACGTCCAACAGGAACCACCCCCTTCATTTGTAACAACTTTTCGGTTTCTTGAGGGGATATGATTGAGGTAGTATCATTCTCAATTTGGCTAATGCGAGCATATGCCATAATAACCTGCCAAATTTTCAATCATACAATAATAAGACAGTTGTTGCAGTAATGATGTAGAATAGAGTATAATGGGCTTACATCACCATAAATGTATTTGTCGTCCAAATTTCGCTTCAGATTTTCTGCTGTGAGGGTAATGTCTCCGATTCTAGCTATTTCAATAGGGTCGTATGTTCCGCGGATGTAAACGGCTGTCTCTATGTCCTCATCCGCGAACTAGTAACCATTACCAAAGACAGGCTTCATCGGAGTTAATTGTGGTTTCTCACTGTTTTCCGTCACATGTCTTGCACTTGGTGTAGTCGAAGTCCCTTCCGTGAATTGGCTAGCCCTAGGAGTTCTTGTCAGGGATGAATTGCACACATTGACTTGATCCTACAATGAACAAAGGTAGTTCATCATTCGTTTGTTACTTTCAGATATTAACTTGTTTGGCCATATTGATCACCTGCACGCCTCCTTTCTGTGACACTGTTTGTCGGTTCCTTGTAAATTCGTATTTTAATCCTGTAACAATGCAAACAATAATGAACATGAAGGAACATATTCGTACAAAATACAAAATGCACAGTATGACATATATGGAGTTCCCTCCTTAAGTCTTTAATTTCGTCCTCGGCCTTCGACAACCTAGGATTAGTGCCAGTTTTAGTCTTCATGTCGATCAACTCTTCACCTAGCGTCTGGTATTTGACATCAAATCTGTGCTCAATTTCCATTAACTTCCTGCCTACCTTCTTTTCATGATCAGCAATGCGTGCATTCATGGCTTCAACTACCATGTCAATCTGTGTAAACAAAATACAACCCCGTTGATAACAATAGCTAAATGAATGAGGTTCCATGACACCTATTTGTGATATTGCAAAAACAAAAAGTCTTTGGATTACATACTTGCTGGCTACTAAATTGTTGTCCTTGTGATGGTGCTCGATACGAATCATGTTGATGCACATGTTCATCTTTTTTCTTGGAAAATTATTTGAATTCTCGGACGGTCGTTGAGGAGCACAAATTTCCATGACAGCCTTTTTTATAAAATATAATGAACCATTAGTACCAAATAAAAAATCGGATATAGAAAGTTCAATTGTAGATAGGTACTAGCCCGTTATGAAGACCTCCTTTCTCGTAAGCATCGCTTCTTAAAGTAGCCATAATTTCGTCCCATCGTGCGATCAATGGAGGGGGTCTAGAAGCATACATCAATCGGCCACTGCGCACGTGCTCCCAGTACCAATACTACAAAATAAATTAGTTCATCACCATACAGATATGCAACAGAACAATAATTAAAGGACATTAAGTAGTGATCTAGCACTAACCTGGAGCAGAATTAGATTTCCTTGTAGATTTACGTGATCTCGATTTCTAAACTTGTGAACGGACTTGAAGAAGTGATTAAGTGTGAAACAACCCCAGTTAAATTTCCGAAGGTTTTCAAGATCTATAACAAGGTTGAGAAATTTCTGAGTCCACATAATGTTGTGTTGTTGGTGCTAGAACAGTACCAATTGCGTACAGAATGAACCGTCTTAGGAAATTGCCATCTGGGGCTTTGGAAGCTCGGATCGCCGTTTCAAGGTCAGAAATCAAAATTTGCCCATTGTTTGCATAGGCGGTAAACAATTCTGTGTCGGTTTGCATTTCTAGATGTGGCTCTATATCCTCCCCTTCTATCGGAATGCCAAATATAGACTGCACGTCCTCTTTTGTTATAGGAATTGGCATTTTACCAATGATAATGGATTGCGTGTCCATATCTATGCTCTTGGCTAGTCTAACCAACATTATGCGCCGTAGAGTCACTTCATGCATCTGGGTTAGACCGCCAAGACTGGTTTCGATATGATGTACTTTTGTGGTGCAGTGACAACAGTTTCATGGTTTTCGAACCTTGTCTCGTGAGCATACTAACTTCATATGACCATGCTTTTCAAGCGAGTTCCTGTTACATGCCATTAAATTATACTGAGTACACATGAATTATGTGTACGAAATGATTGTACACAAACAGTCAATTACTTACCGTGATCGGTAATTTCGAGATGGGCTTTTCTCCATTATGGAGGTTTGTATCTGAAACCGACATTGCTGGCTCGTATGCAATGATAAAATCCGCTCAATTAATCTGAAAAAATTGGAAAATGTATAATAAAAATAGCAGCTAATTAATTTTAACAAAATTAATCGGGTCATTTAACATATGATCCACTTATGGGTTTAAGCACGAACCTATTTGGGTGCAAAACCTATGAGCGCTCAACTACTAAAGGAGCGACCGACAACGATTATAAAGAGTTACGATCAGGTAATACCTTATCTCGAGAGGCGGTGCCGAGTAGATGGCAGCGGTTAGTGCGTCACAAACTATAAGTGCCGGTATAGCACAGTCGACGGTGCAAAGGAAAACGACGCGCTCACGCGAGGAGGAGGCGGCGAGAAGAACATCGACGTCCACCCTCGAGATCACGTTGGCGGGCGGCGAGTGGTGGCCGCCGACTCCTGTATTTCGTGGGCGACCGGCGTCTCCGGTCTGATCTTGCAGCGGTCATGGGAGGTGCGGACGGCCCGAGTGGTTAGAATGCGGAGTTGTAATCGCGAGATTTAGGGAGGGGTGGGCCGCGTGAGTTATGTGATATTTGGATATAAATGATATAAAAAATAAGAAGTCAACTCGTTAGGGTTTTAGGGGTTTAGGGTTATTAGGGTTTAGGGGTTTAGGGGGTCAGGGTTTAGGGTTTAGTGGGGGGGTTAGGGTTATCAGGGTTTAGGGTTGAGTGTTGACATGCAAGCCCGGAAATGCGCGTGTCAGAGATCGTACTTGCGTGTACATGTACTAATGATCCCAAACTTTCTTAATGGCATCCCATGACCACATAGAGAATGCATGCATAATGGTTTCCATGTGGGGCAAAATTTTGAATGTTTTTACGGTTTAGTGGGGGGTGTTTAGGGTTATCAGGGTTTAGGGTTTAAGGGTTTTAGGGTTGACGGAACTATATTTGTCTTACAGTGGACGTAGCACACACACCGGACATTGGTGGAGCGTTGGTCTACAATGGATTCCCTCCGGTAGCATCGATCCGGTCCGTTGACTGGCTCGGCCGACAAACTTCGTGCCACATAGAGCATGCATCCATCCACTGGACCGGATCGATGTTGGCTTGGTTTCATACAGGTGAGGAACCCAGCTAGTGCTTTCGGGGTGTTGACATGCTAGGCCGGAAATGCGCGTGTCAGAGATCGTACTTGCGTGTATAATCCCAGACTTTCTTAATGGCATCCCATGACCCCATAGAGAATGCATGCATAATGGTTTCCATGTGGTGCAAAATTTTGAATGTTTTTACGGTTTAGTGGGGGGGGGGGTTAGGGTTATCAGTCTTTAGGGTTTTAGGGTTGACGGAACTATGTTTGTCTTGGAGTGGACCTATCACACACACCGGACATAGGTCGACCGTTGGTCTACAATGGAATCCCTCCAGTAGCATCGATCTGGTCCGTCGACTGGCTCGGCCGACAAACTTCGTGCCACATAGAGCATGCATCCATCCACTGGACCGGATCGATGTTGGCTTGGTTTCATACAGGTGAGGAACCCAGCTAGTGCTTTCGGGGTGTTGACATGCTAGGCCAGAAATGCGCGTGTCGAGATCGATTTATGTGTATAATCCCAAACTTTCTTCATGGCATCCGATGACCCCATAGAGAATGCATGCATAATGGTTTCCATGTGGGGCAAAATTTTGAATGTTTTTACGGTTTAGTGGGGTGGGGGGTTAGGGTTATCAGTGTTTAGGGTTTTAGGGTTGACGGAACTATGTTTGTCTTGCAGTGGACCTATCACACACACCGGACATAGGTCGACCGTTGGTCTACAATGGAATCCCTCCGGTAGCATCGATCTGGTCCGTCGACTGGCTCGGCCGACAAACTTCGTGCCACATAGAGCATGCACCCATCCACTGGACCGGATTGATGTTGGGTTGGTTTCATGCAGGTGAGGAACCCAGCTAGGGCTTTCGGGGTGTTGACATGCTAGGCCGGAAATGCGCGTGTCAGAGATCGTACTTGCATGTATAATCCCAAACTTTCTTCATGGCATCCCATGACCCCATAGAGAATGCATGCATAATGGTTTCCATGTGGGGCAAAATTTTGAATGTTTTTACGGTTTCGTGTGTGGGGGGGGGGGGTTAGGGTTATCAGGGTTTAGGGTTCAGGGTTTTTTGGTTTTTTGGGTTTAGGGTTTAGGGTTGGTTTACAATGGATTCCATCCGGTACCATCGATCTGGTCCATCCACTGGCTCGGCCGACAACCTTCGTGCCACATTGTTCACATTGTCCAATTAACACTTTGTATAGTTTCTTTGGGTAAAAAATGAACGAAATAATGCAACTAATCTGAACGTAACGTTTGGCATGTATCAAACCAAGTAGCCACTATTCCTCAAAAAAAACCAGTTAGCCACTAATTGCGCCAAACATATCTCGTGTTGGGGAACGTAGTAATTTCAAAAAATTTCCTACGTACACGCAAGACCATGGTGATGGCATAGCAACGAGAGGGAGAGTGTCCGCCCACGCACTGTGAGACCGAAAGCGAAGCGTTATAACAACGCTGTTGATGTAGTCGACGCCTTCACGATCCGACCGATCCAAGCACCGAACGTCACGGCACCTCCGAAGTTCTGCACACGCTCAGCTCGATGACGATCCCGGACTCCGATCCAGCAAAGTGTCGGGATGAGTTCCACAAGACGACGGCGTGGTGACGATGATGATGCTCCACCGACGCAGGGCTTCGCCTAAGCTCCGCGACGATATGACTTCTCCGCGCAGGGCTTCGCTTAAGCTCCGCGATGATATGACCGAAGTGGAATATGGTGGAAGGGGCACCGACACGGCTAAGGAACGATCCGTAGATCAACTTGTGTGTCATGGGTGCCCCCCCCGCCTAGACTCCCCTCTCCTAGTTGGATTAGGATTGGAGGAAGGGAAGAGGGAGAGGGCGCCACCCCCTCTCCTTGTCCTATTCGGACTAGAGGGGGAGGGGCGCACGCCTGCCTGGCCGGCCCTTCCTCTTCTCTCTTATGGCCCATCAAGGCCCATAGACCCCGGGGTTCCGTAACCCCGGTGTTCCTAAGTAACTTCTGTTTTCATCCGAACCTTCCAAGTCCAAACATAGGCTTCCAATATATCAATCTTTATGTCTCGACCATTTCGAGACTCCTCGTCATGTCCGTGATCACATCCGGGACTCAACAACCTTCGTACATCAATACTTATAAACTCATAATGAACTGTCATCGAAACGTTAAGCGTGCGGACCCTACGGGTTCGAGAACTATGTAGACATGACCTAGAACCATTCTCGGTCAATAACCAATAGCGGAACCTGGATGCCCATATTGGTTCCTACATATTCTACGAAGATCTTTATCGGTCAAACTGCATAACGATATACGTTGTTCCTTTTGTCATCGGTATGTTACTTACCCGAGATTCGATCGTCGGTATCCAATACCTAGTTCAATCTCGCTATCGTAAGTCTCTTTACTCGTTCCGTAATACATCATCTCACAACTAACTCATTAGTTGCAATGCTTGCAAGGCTTATGTGATGTGTATTACCGAGAAGGCCCAGAGATACCTCTCCGACAATCGGAGTGACAAAACCTAATCTCGATTCATGCCAACTCAACATATACTTTTGGAGACACCTGTAGAGTACCTTTATAATCACCCATTACGTTGTGACGTTTGGTAGCACACAAAGTGTTCCTCCGTAAACGGAGTTGCATAATCTCATAGTTGCAGGAACTTTGTATAAGTCATGAAGAAAGCATAAGCAACATACTAAACGATCAAGTGCTAAGCTAACGAAATGGGTCATGTCAATCACATCATTCTCCTAATGATGTGATCCCATTAATCAAATGACAACACATGTCTATGGTTAGGAAACATAACCATCTTGATCAATGAGCTAGTCTTGTAGAGGCATACTAGTGACTATCTGCTTGTCTATGTATTCACACATGTATTATGTTTCCGGTTAATACAATTCTAGCATGAATAATAAACATTTATCATGATATAAGGAAATAAATAATAACTTTATTATTGCCTCTAGGGCATATTTCCTTGATCTCCCACTTGCACTAGAGTCAATAATCTAGATTACACAAGAATGATTCTAACACCCATGGAGTCTTGGTGCTGATCATGTTTTGCTCGTGGAAGAGGCTTAGTCAACGGTCTGCAACATTCAGATCCGTATGTATTTTGCAAATCTCTATGTCTCCCACTTGGACTTGGTCCCGAATGGAACTGAAGCGCCTCTTGATATGCTTGGTCCTCTTGTGAAATCTGGATTCCTTTGCCAAGGCAATTGCACCAAGATTGTCACAGAAGATCTTCATTGGTCCCGATGCACTAGGTATGACACCTAGATCGGAAATGAACTCTTTCATCCAGACTCCTTCATTTGCTGCTTCAAGCAGCTATGTACTCCGCTTCACATGTAGATCCCGCCATGACGCTTTGTTTAGAACTGCACCAACCGACAGCTCCACCGCTTAATAAAAATACGATCCGGTTTGCTATTTAGAATCGTCCGGATCAGTGTCAAAGCTTGCATCGACGTAACCATTTACGACTAGCTCTTTGTCACCTCCATATACGAGAAACATATCCTTAGTCCTTTTCGTATTTCAGATGTTCTTGACCGCTGTCCGATGATCCACTCTGGATTACTTTGGTACCTTCCTGCCAAGCTTACAGCTAAGCATACGTCAGTCTGGTACACAGCATTGCATACATGATAGAGCCTATGGCTGAAGCATAGGAACATTTTCATTTTCTCTATCTTCTGCTGTGGTCGGGCATTGAGTCCGACTCAATCTTATACCTTGTAATGGTAAAAACCTTTCTTTGCTCGATCCATTTTGAACTTCTTCAAAACTTTATCAAGGTATGTGCTTTGTGAAAGTCCAATTAAGCGCCTTGATCTATCTCTATAGATCTTGATGCCCAATATGTAAGCAGCTTCACCGAGGTCTTTCATTGAAAAACTTTTATTCAAGTATCCTTTATGCTATCAGAAATTCTATATCATTTCCAATCAACAATATGTCGTCCACATATAATATCGAAATGCTATAGAGCTCCCACTCACTTTCTTGTAAATACAAGGCTTCTCCAAAAGTCAGATAAAACCATATGCTTTGATCACACTATCAAAGCGCTTATTCCAACTCCGAGAGGCTTGCACAGAGCATAAATTGATCGTTGAGCTTGCACACTTTGTTAGCACCCTTTGGATCAACAAAACCTTCTGGTTGCATCATATACAACTCTTCTTCTAGAAATCCATTCAAGAATGCAATTTTACATCCATTTGCCAAATTTCATAATCATAAAATGCGGCAATTGCTAACATGATTCGGACAGACTTAAGCATCGCCACGGGTGAGAAAGTCTCATCGTAGTCAACCCCTTGAACTTGTCGAAAACCTTTTGCAACAAGTCGAGCTTTGTGGACAGTTACATTACCATCGGCGTCGGTCTTCTTCTTAAAATCCATTTATTCTCAATAGCTTGCCGATCATCGGGCAAGTCTACCAAAGTCCATACTTTGTTCTCATACATGGATCCCATCTCAGATTTCATGGCTTCAAGCCATTTTGTGGAATCTGGGCTCACCATCGCTTCTTCATAGTTCGTAGGTTCACCATGATCTAGTAGCATGACTTCCGAATAGGATTACCGTACCACTCAGTGCGGATTTTATTCTGGTTGATCTCTGAGTTCAGTGACAACTTGATCTGAAGTTTCATGATCATTATCATTATCTTCCTCGCTAATCGGTGTAGGTGTTACGTAAACTGATTTCGTGATGAACTACTTTCCAATAAGGGAGTTGGTACTATTACCTCATCAAGTTCCACTTTCCTCCCACTCACTTCTTTCGAGAGAAACTCCTTCTCTAGAAAGGACCCATTCTTAGCAAGGAATGTCTTGCCTTCGGATCTGTGATAGAAGGTATACCCAATTGTCTCCTTTGGGTATCCTATGAAGACACATTTTTCCGACTTGGGTTCAAGCTTATCAGGTTGAAGTTTTTCACATAAGCATCGCAACCCCAAACTTTCGAACGACAACTTTGGTTTCTTGCTAAACCATAGTTCATAAGGCATCGTCTCAACGGATTTTGACGGTGTCCTATTTAACGTGAATGCGCCGTCTCTAAAGCATAACCCCAAAACGATAGCGGTAAATCAGAAATAGACATCATAGATCGCACCATATCTAGTAAAGTACGATTCTGACGCTCGACACACCATTACGCTGTGGTGTTCCGGTGGTGTGAGTTGCAAAACTATTCCGCATTGCTTCAAATGTAGACCAAACTCAGAACTCAAATATTCTCCTCCACGATCAGATCGTAGAAACTTTATTTTCTTGTTACGATGATTTTCAACTTCACTCTGAAATTCTTTGAACTTTTCAAATGTTTCAGATTTATGCTTCATCAAGTAGATATACCCGTATCTCGCTTAAATCATCTGTGAAGGTGAGAAAATAACGATATCCGCCACGAGCTTCAACATTCATCGGACCACATACATCTGTATGTATGATTTCCAATAAGTCTGTTGCTCTCTCCATACAACCGAGAACGGTGTTTTAGTCATCTTGCCCATGAGGCACGGTTCGCAAGTACCAAGTGATTCATAATCAAGTGATTCCAAAAGTCCATCCGTATGGAGTTGTTTCATGCGTTTTACATCGATATGACCTAAACGGCAGTGCCACAAATAAGTTGCACTATCATTATCAACTCTGCATCTTTTGGCTTCGACATTATGAATATGTGTATCACTACCGCCGAGATTCAACAAGAATAGACCATTCTTCAAGGGTGCATGACCATAAAAGATATTACTCATATAAATAGAACAACCATTATTCTCTCGATTTAAATGAATAACCGCCTCGCATCAAACAAGATCCAGATATAATGTTCATGCTCAACGCGGCACCAAATAACAATTACTTAGGTCTAAAACTAATCCCAAGGTAGATGTAGAGGTAGCGTGTCGATCGCGATCACATTGACTTTGGAACCGTTTCCCACGCGATCGTCACCTCGTCCTTTGCGGTTGCTCGCTTATTCCGTAGTCCCTGCTTCGAGTTGCAAATATTAGCAGAACCAGTATCAAATACCCAGTGCTACTACGAGCTCTAGTAAGGTACACATCAATAACATGTATATCACATATACCTTTGTTCACCTTGCCATCCTTCTTATCCGCCAAATACTTGGGGCAGTTCCGCTTCCAAATGTCCATCGCTTGCGGTAAAAACACTCAGTTTCAGGCTTAGGTCCAGACTTGGGTTTCTTCTCTTGAGCAGCAACTTTCTTGCTGTTCTTGAAGTTTCCCTTCTTCTTCCCTTTGCCCTTTTTCTTGAAACTAGTGGTCTTGTTGACCATCAACACTTGATGTTCTTTCTTGATTTCTACCTCAGCGGCTTTTAGCATTGCGAAGAGCTCAGGAATTGTCTTAGTCATCCCTTGCATATTATAGTTCATCACGAAGCTCTTGTAGCTTGGTGGCGGTGATTGGAGAATTCTGTCAATGACACTATCATCCGGAAGATTAACTCCCAGCTGAATTAAGTGATTATTATACCCAGACATTTTGAGTATGTGCTCACCGATGAACTATTCTCCTCCATCTTGCAGCTATAGAACTTATTGGAGACTTCATATCTCTCAATCCGGCATTTGCTTGAAATATTAACTTCAACTCCTGGAACATCTCATATGCTCCATGATGTTCAAAACGTCGTTGAAGACCCGGTTCTAAGCCGTAAAGCATGGCACACTCGAACTATAGAGTAGTCATCAGCTTTGCTCGCCAGATGTTCACAACTTCGGCGTTGTTCTGCAGCAGGTTCTGGCACCCAGCGGTGCTTCCAGGCGTAATTCTTCGTGCAGCAATGAGGATAATCCTCGTTACGGACCCAGTCCGTGTAATTGCTACCATCATCTTTCAACTTTGCTTTCTCAAGGAACGCATTAAAATTCAACGGAACAACAAAGACGAGCCATCTATCTACAAGAAACATAGACAAGCAAAATACTATCGGTACTAAGTTCATGATAAATTTAAGTTTAATTAATCATATTAAAACCTCCCACTTAGACAGACATCTCTCTAGTCATCTAAGTGATTACGTGATCCAAATCAACTAAACCATGTCCGATCATCACGTGAGATGGAGTAGTTTCAATGGTGAACATCACTATGTTGATCATATCTACTATATGATTCACGCCGACCTTCGGTCTCCGTGTTCCGAGGCCATATCTGCATATGCTAGGCTCGTCAAGTTTAACCTGAGTATTCTCGTGTGCAAAACTGGCTTGCACCCGTTGTGGATGGACGAGAACTTATCACACCCGATCATCACGTGGTGTCCGGGTACTACTGAACTTTTAGCAACGGTGCATACTCGTGGAGAACACTTCTTGATAATTTTAGTGAGAGATCATCTTATAATGCTACCGTCAATCAAAGCAAGATAAGATGCATAAAGGATAAACATCACATGCAATCAATATAAGTGATATGATATGGTCATCATCATCTTGTGCTTGTGATTCCATCTCCAAGCACCGCCATGATCACCATCGCCACCGGCGCGACACCTTGATCTCCATCGTAGCATCGTTGTCGCCTCGCTAACTATTGCTTCTACGACTATCGCTCATGCTTAGTGATAAAGTAAAGCAATTACATGGCTTTTGCATTTCATACAATGAAGCGACAACCATATGGCTCTCGCCGCCATTGCCGATAACTCGTTACAAAACATGATCATCTCATACAATAAAATATAGCATCACGCCTTGACCACATCACATCACAACATGCCCTGCAAAAACAAGTTAGACGTCCTCTACTTTGTTGTTGCAAGTTTTACGTGGCTGCTACGGGCTGAGCAAGAACCGTTCTTACCTACGCATCAAAACCACAACGATAGTTTGTCAAGTTGGTGCTGTTTTAACCTTCGCAAGGACCGGGCGAGCCACACTCGGTTCAACTAAAGTGAGAGAGACAGACACCCGCCGATCACCTTTAAGCAACTAGTGCTCGAGCGGTGAAACCAGTCTCGCGTAAGCGTCACGCGTAATGTCGGTCCGGCCGCTTCATCTCACAATACCGCTGAACCAAAGTATGACATGCTGGTAAGCAGATGACTTATATCGCCCACAACTCACTTGTGTTCTACTCGTGCATATGACATCAACGCATAAAACCAGGCTCGGATGCCATCATGGGGAACGAGTAATTTCAAAAAATTCCTACGTACACGCAAGACCATGGTGATGGCATAGCAACGAGAGGGAGAATGTCCGCCCACGCACTCGTGAGACCGAAAGCGAAGCGTTATAACAACGCGGTTGATGTAGTCGACATCTTCACGATCCGACCGATCCAAGCACCGAACGACGGCACCTCCGAAGTTCTGCACACGCTCAGCTCGATGACGATCCCGGACTCGATCCAGCAAAGTGTCGGGATGAGTTCCACAAGACGACGGCGTGCAGGACGATGATGATGCTCCACCGACGCAGGGCTTCGCCTAAGCTCCGCGACGATATGACTTCTCCGGCGCAGGGCTTCGCTTAAGCTCATGACGATATGACCGAAGTGGAATATGGTGGAAGGGGCACCGCACACGGCTAAGGAACGATCCGTAGTTCAACTTGTGTGTCATGGGTGCCCCCTGCCCAAAGATATAAAGGAGCAAGGGGGTGCGGCCAGCCCAAGGGGCGCCGAGGAGTCCTACTCCCACCGAGTAGGACTCTCTCCTAGTTGGATTAGGATTGGAGGAGGGGAAGAGGAAAGGCGCCCCCTCTCCTTGTCCTATTCGGACTAGAGGGGAGGGGGCGCGCCTGCCTGGCGGCCCTTCCTCTTCTCTCTTATGGCCCATCAATGCCCATAGACCCCGGGGTTCCGTAACTTCCTGCTTTCATCCGAACCTTCCAAGTCCAAACATAGGCTTCCAATATATCAATCTTTATGTCTCGACCATTTCGAGACTCCTCGTCATGTCCGTGATCACATCCGGGACTCAACAACCTTCGTACATCAATACTTATAAACTCATAATGAACTCGTCATCGAAACGTTAAGCGTGCGGACCCTACGGGTTCGAGAACTATGTAGACATGACCTAGAACCATTCTCGGTCAATAACCAATAGCGGAACCTGGATGCCCATATTGGTTCCTACATATTCTACGAAGATCTTTATCGGTCAAACCGCATAACGATATCGTTGTTCCTTTTGTCATCGGTATGTTACTTACCCGAGATTCGATCGTCGGTATCCAATACCTAGTTCAATCTCGTTACCGTAAGTCTCTTTACTCGTTCCGTAATACATCATCTCACAACTAACTCATTAGTTGCAATGCTTGCAGGCTTATGTGATGTGTATTACCGAGAAGGCCAGAGATACCTCTCCGACAATCGGAGGACAAAACCTAATCTCGATTCATGCCAACTCAACATATACTTTTGGAGACACCTGTAGAGTACCTTTATAATCACCCGATTCGTTGAGACGTTTGGTAGCACACAAAGTGTTCCTCCGTAAACGGAGTTGCATAATCTCATAGTTGCAGGAACTTTGTATAAGTCATGAAGAAAGCATAAGCAACATACTAAACGATCAAGTGCTAAGCTAACGAAATGGGTCATGTCAATCACATCATTCTCCTAATGATGTGATCCCATTAATCAAATGACAACACATGTCTATGGTTAGGAAACATAACCATCTTCGATCAATGAGCTAGTCTTGTAGAGGCATACTAGTGACTATCTGTTTGTCTATGTATTCACACATGTATTATGTTTCCGGTTAATACAATTCTAGCATGAATAATAAACATTTATCATGATATAAGGAAATAAATAATAACTTTATTATTGCCTCTAGGGCATATTTCCTTCATCTCGTAATTACCAACGAAAATGGGTTGACAATTATTTCTGGAAATTCTTGGAAGGAATTTATTGCTCTTCCTTTTTTGGAGAACAATAAGTTACAAATTTGCTAACATAACAAATTTGTTGTTCAAACAGAAATTGTCTAATCGTGTTGTGCCCCAAGACATGGCAGAATATGGTGCCATAACCATTGTTTGTCATCCAAACTCTTGGTGATAGGAGAAAAGGTGATGATGCTGCTGTACCTGGGAAATCAAGGGATTTATCTGTTTCTTTCCCATGTTCCAGATGTGCCTCTCGAGTTGTTACATCACAACGTAGTAAAATAATTTGCGTTCTTTATAAATCCTTGATGGAATGTGCTACTTTACAAATCATCATTATCGTACAATTTGTGTTAGATCAACTATATTGATGTTCGTGGTACTATGTTATGTTCGGGCTACTATGTTATGTTCGAGCTATTTCCTCTTTGCTAAATTTTATTTTGGAATCAAGAAATCAGTTTTCAATTTTATTTGTCCTTTCCAATAGATTTCAAATGAGCTTTTCCTTGGTCTGGTCATACAAGG